>CAXKVI010000004.1:45299318-46499318 GCA_964058755.1 Campiglossa producta
ATTGAGAAGAAAATAAAAATTATATTTCAGAGTTCTTATATTGCCTTCGAGAACTTCAGATTATCAGTTACGATTCAGTTTTAGATTTCTCTTGTATTGCCTTTACCTTCTTATGTTGCCTTTTTATATTTCCTTCAAGCCATCTCACCGCACTCTTCCTTACATTGCCTTCCACACTTGCCATATTGCCTCCACCGCGAATCGAACTAACCACATATTGAATGCTGAGCACAGGTGCTTACCATCGAGACATCGGGTACTTCTGCTTCTCAGCGTATAATTGTTCTACATGATGTCTGCTGATGATGATGCAAGATTTCCCTTTGAAAATATTAATAAGTCAAATCTTCTTGTTAGGAACCCTAAGATCGTCTTATTAACACATACAATTATGCGGAAATCTGTTAATAAGTCAAATCTTCTTGTTAGGAACCCTAAGATCGTCTTATTAACACATACAATTATGCGGAAATATGTTTTCCCTTTGAAAACATTAATAAG
Source organism: Campiglossa producta (assembly GCA_964058755.1). NCBI lineage: Eukaryota > Metazoa > Arthropoda > Insecta > Diptera > Tephritidae > Campiglossa > Campiglossa producta. Next base: position 45,299,820 of record CAXKVI010000004.1, read on the forward strand.
TCAAATCTTCTTGTTAGGAACCCTAAGATCGTCTTATTAACACATACAATTATGCGGAAATATGTTTTCCCTTTGAAAACATTAATAAGTCAAATCTTCTTGTTAGGAACCCTAAGATCGTCTTATTAACACATACAATTATGCGGAAATATGTTTTCCCTTTGAAAACATTAATAAGTCAAATCTTCTTGTTAGGAACCCTAAGATCGTCTTATTAACACATACAATTATGCGGAAATCAGTTAATAAGTCAGATCTTCTTGTTAGGAACCCTAAGATCGTCTTATTAACACATACAATTATGCGGAAATCTGTTAATAAGTCAAATCTTCTTGTTAGGAACCCTAAGATCGTCTTATTAACACATACAATTATGCGGAAATATGTTTTCCCTTTGAAAACATTAATAAGTCAAATCTTCTTGTTAGGAACCCTAAGATCGTCTTATTAACACATACAATTATGCGGAAATCAGTTAATAAGTCAGATCTTCTTGTTAGGAACCCTAAGATCATCTTATTAATACCTACAATTATACAGAAATCAGTTAATAAGTCAAATCTTCTTGTTAGGAACCCTAAGATCATCTTATTAAAAAGAACCCTAAGAAATCAGTCCGTTTTCTGCAAGATTTTCCTTTGAAAACATTAATAAGTCAAATCTTATTGTTAGGAACCCTAAGATCGTCTTATTAACACATACAATTATGCGGAAATATGTTTTCCCTTTGAAAACATTAATAAGTCAAATCTTCTTGTTAGGAACCCTAAGATCGTCTTATTAACACATACAATTATGCGGAAATCAGTTAATAAGTCAGATCTTCTTGTTAGGAACCCTAAGATCGTCTTATTAACACATACAATTATGCGGAAATCTGTTAATAAGTCAAATCTTCTTGTTAGGAACCCTAAGATCGTCTTATTAACACATACAATTATGCGGAAATATGTTTTCCCTTTGAAAACATTAATAAGTCAAATCTTCTTGTTAGGAACCCTAAGATCGTCTTATTAACACATACAATTATGCGGAAATCAGTTAATAAGTCAGATCTTCTTGTTAGGAACCCTAAGATCATCTTATTAATACCTACAATTATACAGAAATCAGTTAATAAGTCAAATCTTCTTGTTAGGAACCCTAAGATCATCTTATTAAAAAGAACCCTAAGAAATCAGTCCGTTTTCTGCAAGATTTTCCTTTGAAAACATTAATAAGTCAAATCTTCTTGTTAGGAACCCTAAGATCGTCTTATTAACACATACAATTATGCGGAAATATGTTTTCCCTTTGAAAACATTAATAAGTCAAATCTTCTTGTTAGGAACCCTAAGATCGTCTTATTAACACATACAATTATGCGGAAATCAGTTAATAAGTCAGATCTTCTTGTTAGGAACCCTAAGATCGTCTTATTAACACATACAATTATGCGGAAATCTGTTAATAAGTCAAATCTTCTTGTTAGGAACCCTAAGATCGTCTTATTAACACATACAATTATGCGGAAATATGTTTTCCCTTTGAAAACATTAATAAGTCAAATCTTCTTGTTAGGAACCCTAAGATCGTCTTATTAACACATACAATTATGCGGAAATCAGTTAATAAGTCAGATCTTCTTGTTAGGAACCCTAAGATCATCTTATTAATACCTACAATTATACAGAAATCAGTTAATAAGTCAAATCTTGTTAGGAACCCTAAGATCATCTTATTAAAAAGAACCCTAAGAAATCAGTCCGTTTTCTGCAAGATTTTCCTTTGAAAACATTAATAAGTCAAATCTTATTGTTAGGAACCCTAAGATCATCTTATTAAAATAAGAAGTTTTTCTCTTTCAGCTTTTTTTCAATATTTTGACAGAAATTTCGAGAAGATTTTCTTATTAATAACACATATAAAAAGAAATCGCAAAGAAAAAAGAAGAAATTGCACTTGATAATATCAATAAGAATTTCCTCATTAAACCAAATAGATTTGCGTATGGTTTTTTTTTCGTTTCCGCCGTCTTGACTACCCCTGAGCCTGAAAACCGTTCATAAAGACAATCTTATTAATTTTATTAGGCATTTTTGGCTCTGTGCAATTTTGAATAACTTTTTTTTTAAATCAACATACCCACATTTTTTTCAAAAATCAAATCAAAAATCGATATGAAATGCATCTTTAAATATTTCTAAGTTATGGCTAAGGAAAAAGGCTAGAAAATCCTCAAACTATTTTTGCAAAAGGCTACATTTTGCCCGGTTTCACTACTTTTGAATATTTTTTTTTTTTTAAATCAATATACGTACTATTTTTTTCAAAAATCGATAAGAAATGTATTTTTAAATATTTTTAAGTTATGGTTAAGGAAAAAAGATAGAAAAACCTTTAACAGTTTTTGCAAAAGGCTAGATTTTGGCTGATTTTACCACTTTGAATACATTTTTTTTTTTAAATCAACATACCTATCGTACAGCTAAAAAAAATTTAAAAACACGCCTGTATAATAAATTTCTATAAAGAGAACTCATTTTCTGCAAAATGAACCTTTCAATCTTTCACTCAACAAGCTCCTCCTTTTATTAGAGAAACTATTTTCATTCTCTCGCGCATTGCCCATACAGCTTGAATTGGTGATTTGACAATAAATTCGTAGATAAAGCAGTAGAGCAGTGGTTAGCGCATCGGATAGCGAGCGAACTGTTGTAGGTTCGAGAACAGCTCCGGGCTACAATTTTTTTTTTTTTTTTCATTGAAATAGTTTTTTCTTTTTTAAAACATCTTAGGTATATAAGTATTTCTAATCTTGATTTTTTATAAGCTCATTAAAATTTCATAAGACATTTTTATATTTGTGATACTTTTTTCGGAAAAAACTTACTGCGAATATTTTCATAAATATACATACATACCACCCATTATAGAAATGAGATAACCGCTTATACAATTTGGGTTTTTTGGTAAGTTTTTCCGAAAATTAAAATTTTTTTAAAAACACGCTCATATTCATAAAAAAAAATTGGTTTATAAAGCTTTTTAAAATGACATTTTCATACAAATTTTGAATAATAAGAGCTTAATAAACCTTTTATATTTTTTATGAATAAGGGGGATATTGTTCTGTTTATCGGACTTCGGTAGATTATTTCTATAAATTTTGAAATATAAAAATCCATAATTTTTCATAGGTCCTTAAATTTTGTACTAAAAGAAGTGGTTAGGGGTCAACTAAAATATTACTAAAGACATTTTGCCCGGTTTCAATATACATTTTTTTTTTTTTTTTTTTTTTCAAAAATCAAATCAAAAATCAATATAAAATGTCTTTTTAATTATTTTCAAGTTATTGTTGAGGAAAAAAGCTTAAAAACCCTCAAACTGTTTTTGCATAAGGCTAGATTTTGCCCGGTTTAACCAATTTTGAATAACTTTTTTTTTTAATCAACATACCCACATTTTTTTCAGAAATCAAATCAAAAATCGATATGAAATGTCTTTTTAAATATTTCTAAGTTATGGCTAAGGAAAAAGGCTAGAAAATCCTCAAACTATTTTTGCAAAAGGCTACATTTTGCCCGGTTTCACCACTTTTGAATATATTTTTTTTAAATCAATATACGTACTATTTTTTTCAAAAATCAAATCAAAAATCGATAAGAAATGTATTTTTAAATATTTTTAAGTTATGGCTAAGGAAAAAAGATAGAAAAACCTTTAACAGATTTGCAAAAGGCTAGATTTTGGCTGATTTTACCACTTTGAATACATTTTTTTTTTTTAATCAACATACCTACATTTTTTTTTAAATCAAATCAAAAATCAAATTAAAATGTCTTCTAAATATTGCTAAGTTATGGATAAAGAAAAAAAGCTAGAAAAACCTTTAACTGTTTTTGCAAAAGCCTAGATTTGCCCTAATCAGCATTTGTAATTTACCAACACTAAATAATAAATTTCTATAAATAGAACTCATATTTCTACAAAATGAATTTCATTCTTTCACTCAATAAGCTCCTCCTATTATTAGAGAAATTATTTTCACTCCCTCGCTCATTGAGTACTTCGGTCCATTATCTATTATATTAATAGGCTAACAAATTTTACATATAAATATTTGCCAAGCTTAAACCCATACTAAATATGCATAAATATTTATGAAATGCATATGGATTTGTTGGCATACCTCTAAGGCAGTGCACAATTATCTAATATATAACCAATCCTGCTTCATTTATCTGTAATAAGCGAATGAAAATTTCTCATGCCACTTGAATTGGTTATCTGACAATCAATTTGTACATAAAGCGATAGCCCAGTGGGAATTGGTTATCTGACAATCAATTTGTACATAAAGCGATAGCCCAGTGGGAAGCGTCGGGGGTAGTGGTCGAGCGGTTAATGGTTCAAGTACAGCTATCGGCCAAATTTTATTTTTTATTTTTTGTCATTCAAAATTGTTTTTATTTTTTCAATATATAAATATTTCTTATGTTGACTCTTTTAAAATTTTTATGTTTGTGATCTCAATTTTCGAGAAAAAAAATTGCTGAATATTTTTAGTTGACGGAAAGCATATGCCTAGATACCACCCATTATAGAAATGCGATAACCGCTTATTCAATTTGGGTTTTTTTGTCTAATTTTTGATGATATAAGATCGAAGTTGCGGAATTTTTCAAACAAAGTAGTCTATTTATCGGTCTTCGGTATATTAGTTCTATAAATTTTAGTGATTTCTACCGTTTGAGACAAAGTTGCTGATAGACTCCCTATTTAAAATATAAAAATCGACAACATATTTAATATGTACTTAAATTTTGAACTAAATCAAGTGGTTAGCGGTCGTCTTAAATTTTACTGAAGGCAACAACTGATTTCTATTCATATGTACATATGTATTAACTTTTAAAAGGGCAGATTTGCAACCCGAGCCCCAAACAAGACTAGACCAAATTGAATAGAAGAATTAATATATATTTTTTCTTTAAATCAAATAAAAATACATACATACCACCCATTATAGAAATGAGATAACCGCTTATACAATTTGGGTTTTTTGGTAAGTTTTTCCGAAAATTAAAATTTTTTAAAAACACCCTCATATTCATTAAAATTAAAATTGGTTTATAAAGCTTTTTAAAAATGACATTTTCATACAAATTTTGAATAATAAGAGCTTAATAAACCTTTTATATTTTTTATGAATAAGGGGGATATTGTTCTGTTTATCGGACTTCGGTAGATTATTTCTATAAATTTTGAAATATAAAAATCCATAATTTTTCACAGGTCCTTAAATTTTGTACTAAAATATTACTAAAGACATTTTGCCCGTTTTCAATATACCTAAATTTTTTTTTTTTTTTTCAAAAATCAAATCAAAAATCAATATAAAATGTCTTTTTAAATATTTTCAAGTTAGGGTTGAGGAAAAAAGCTTAAAAACCCTCAAACTGTTTTTGCATAAGGCTAGATTTTGCCCGGTTTAACCAATTTTGAATAACTTTTTTTTTAAATCAACATACCCACATTTTTTTCAAAAATCGATATGAAATGTCTTTTTAAATATTTCTAAGTTATGGCTAAGGAAAAAGGCTAGAAAATCCTCAAACTATTTTTGCAAAAGGCTACATTTTGCCCGGTTTCACCACTTTTGAATATTTTTTTTTAAATCAATATACGTACTATTTTTTTCAAAAATCAAATCAAAAATCGATAAGAAATGTATTTTTAAATATTTTTAAGTTATGGTTAAGGAAAAAAGATAGAAAAACCTTTAACAGTTTTTGCAAAAGGCTAGATTTTGGCTGATTTTACCACTTTGAATACATTTTTTTTTTTTAAATCAACATACCTATCGTACAGCTAAAAAAATTTAAAAACACGCCTGTATAATAAATTTCTATAAAAAGAACTCATTTTCTGCAAAATGAACCTTTCAATCTTTCACTGATTTGACAATAAATTCGTAGATAAACCAGTAGAGCAGTGGTTAGCGCATCGGATAGCGAGTGAACTGTTGTAAGTTCGAGAACAGCTCCGGGCTACAATTTTTTTTTTTTCATAGAAATAGTTTTTTCTTTTTTAAAACATCTTTAGGTATATGAGTATTTCTAATCTTGATTTTTTCTAAGCTCATTAAAATTTCATAAGACATATTTTTATATTTGTGATACTTTTTTCGGAAAAAACTTACTGCGAAAATTTTCATAAATATACATACATACCACCCATTATAGAAATGAGATAACCGCTTATACAATTTGAGTTTTTTGGTAAGTTTTTCCGAAAATAAAAATTTTTTTAAAAACACCCTCATATTCATAAAAAATAAAATTTGTTTATAAAGCTTTTTAAAATGACATTTTCATACAAATTTTGAATAATAAGAGCTTAATAAACCTTTTATATTTTTTATGAATAAGGGGGATATTGTTCTGTTTATCGGACTTCGGTAGATTATTTCTATAAATTTTGAAATATAAAAATCCATAATTTTTCATAGGTCCTTAAATTTTGTACTAAAAGAAGTGGTTAGAGGTCAACTAAAATATTACTAAAGACATTTTGCCCGGTTTCAATAAACATTTTTATATTTTTTTTTCAACTATCAAATCAAAAATCAATATAAAATGTCTTTTTAAATATTTTCAAGTTATTGTTGAGGAAAAAAGCTTAAAAACCCTCAAACTGTTTTTGCATAAGGCTAGATTTTGCCCGGTTTAACCAATTTTGAATAACTTTTTTTTTAAATCAACATACCCACATTTTTTTCAAAAATCAAATCAAAAATCGATATGAAATGTCTTTTTAAATATTTCCAAGTTATGGCTAAGGAAAAAGGCTAGAAACTCCTCAAACTATTTTTGCAAAAGGCTACATTTTGCCCGGTTTCACCACTTTTGAATATTTTTTTTTAAATCAATATACGTACTATTTTTTTTCAAAAATCAAATCAAAAATCGATAAGAAATGTATTTTTAAATATTTTTAAGTTATGGTTAAGGAAAAAATATAGAAAAACCTTTAACAGATTTGCAAAAGGCTAGATTTTGGCTGATTTTACCACTTTGAATACATTTTTTTTTTTTAATCAACATACCTACATTTTTTTAAATCAAATCAAAAATCAAATTAAAATGTCTTCTAAATATTGCTAAGTTATGGATAAAGAAAAAAGCTGGAAAAACCTTTAACTGTTTTTGCAAAAGCCTAGATTTGCCCTAACCAGCATTTGAAATTTACCAACACTAAATAATAAATTTCTATAACTAGAACTCATATTTCTACAAAATGAATTTCATTCTTTCACTCAATAAGCTCCTCCTATTATTAGAGAAATTATTTTCACTCCCTCGCTCATTGAGTACTTCGGTCCATTATCTATTATATTAATAGGCTAACAAATTTTACATATAAATATTTGCCAAGCTTAAACCCATACTAAATATGCATAAATATTTATGAAATGCATATGGATTTGTTGGTATACCTCTAAGGCAGTGCACAATTATCTAAAATATAACCAATCCTGCTTCATTTATCTGTAATAAGCGAATGAAAATTTCTCATGCCACTTGAATTGGTTATCTGACAATCAATTTGTACATAAAGCGATAGCCCAGTGGGAAGCGTCGGGGGTAGTGGTCGAGCGGTTAATGGTTTAAGTACAGCTATCGGGCAAATTTTTTTTTTTTTTGTCATTCAAAATTGTTTTTATTTTTTCAATATATAAATATTTCTTATCTTGACTTTTTTAAAATTTTTATGTTTGTGATCTCTATTTTCGAGAAACAAAATTGCTGAATATTTTTAGTTGACGGAAAGCATATGCCTAGATACCACCCATTATTGAAATGCGATAACCGCTTATTCAATTTGGGTTTTTTGTCTAATTTTTGATGATATAAGATCGAAGTTGCGAAATTTTTTCAAACACAGTAGTCTATTTATCGGACTTCGGTAGATTAGTTCTATAAATTTTAGTGATTTCTAATGTTTGAGACAAAGTTGCTGATAGACTCCCTATTTAAAATATAAAAATCGACAACATATTTAATATGTACTTAAATTTTGAACTAAATCAAGTGGTTAGCGGTCGTCTTAAATTTTACTGAAGGCAACAACTGATTTCTATTCATATGTACATAAGTATTAAGTTTTAAAAGGGCAGATTTGCAACCCGAGCCCCAAACAAGACTAGCCCAAATTGAATAGAAAAATTAATATATATTTTTTTTTTTTAATCAAATAAAAAATCCATATAAATTGTCTTAAATATTGCTAAGTTATGGTTAAAGAAAAAAGCTAGAAAATCCTCAAACTTTTTTTGACCTAACCAGAATTTGTAATTTACCCCCTCTAAAAAAATTTAAAAACACGCCTGTATAATAAATTTCTATAAAAAGAACTCATTTTCTGCAAAATGAACCTTTCAATCTTTCACTCAACAAGCTCCTCCTTTTATTAGAGAAACTATTTTCATTCTCTCGCTCATTGCCCATACAGCTTGAATTGGTGATTTGACAATAAATTCGTAGATAAAGCAGTAGAGCAGTGGTTAGCGCATCGGATAGCGAGCGAACTGTTGTAGGTTCGAGAACAGCTCCGGGCTACAATTTTTTTTTTTTTTTTCATTGAAATCGTTTTTTTCTTTTTTAAAACATCTTTAGGTATATGAGTATTTCTAATCTTGATTTTTTATAAGCTCATTAAAATTTCATAAGACATATTTTTATATTTGAGATACTTTTTTCGGAAAAAACTTACTGCGAATATTTTCATAAATATACATACATACCACCCATTATAGAAATGAGATAACCGCTTATACAATTTGGGTTTTTTGGTAAGTTTTTCCGAAAATTAAAATTTTTTTAAAAACACCCTCATATTCATAAAAAATAAAATTGGTTTATAAAGCTTTTTAAAATGACATTTTCATACAAATTTTGAATAATAAGAGCTTAATAAACCTTTTATATTTTTTATGAATAAGGGGGATATTGTTCTGTTTATCGGACTTCGGTAGATTATTTCTATAAATTTTGAAATATAAAAATCCATAATTTTTTACAGGTCCTTAAATTTTGTACTAAACGAAGTGGTTAGAGGTCAACTAAAATATTACTAAAGACATTTTGCCCGGTTTCAATATACCTAAATTTTTTTTTTTCAAAAATCAAATCAAAAATCAATATAAAATGTCTTTTTAAATATTTTCAAGTTAGGGTTGAGGAAAAAAGCTTAAAAACCCTCAAACTGTTTTTGCATAAGGCTAGATTTTGCCCGGTTTAACCAATTTTGAATAACTTTTTTTTTAAATCAACATACCCACATTTTTTTCAAAAATCAATTCAAAAATCGATATGAAATGTCTTTTTAAATATTTCTAAGTTATGGCTAAGGAAAAAGGCTAGAAAATCCTCAAACTATTTTTGCAAAAGGCTACATTTTGCCCGGTTCCACCACTTTTGAATATTTTTTTTTTTAAATCAATATACGTACTATTTTTTTCAAAAATCAAATAAAAAATCGATAAGAAATGTATTTTTAAATATTTTTAAGTTATGGTTAAGGAAAAAAGATAGAAAAACCTTTAACAGTTTTTGCAAAAGGCTAGATTTTGGTTGATTTTACCACTTTGAATACATTTTTTTTTTTTTTAAATCAACATACCTATCGTACAGCTAAAAAAATTTAAAAACACGCCTGTATAATAAATTTCTATAAAAAGAACTAATTTTCTGCAAAATGAACCTTTCAATCTTTCACTCAACAAGCTCCTCCTTTTATTAGAGAAACTATTTTCATTCTCTCGCTCATTGCCCATACAGCTAGAATTGGTGATTTGACAATAAATTCGTAGATAAACCAGTAGAGCAGTGGTTAGCGCATCGGATAGCGAGTGAACTGTTGTAGGTCCCGGCTACAATTTTTTTTTTTTCAATGAAATAGTTTTTTTCTTTTTTAAAACATCTTTAATCTAATGATTTTTTCTAAGCTCATTAAAATTTCATAAGACATATTTTTATATTTGTGATACTTTTTTCGGAAAAAACTTACTGCGAATATTTTCATAAATATACATACATACCACCCATTATAGAAATGAGATAACCGCTTATACAATTTGAGTTTTTTGGTAAGTTTTTCCGAAAATTAAATTTTTTTTAAAAACACCCTCATATTCATAAAAAATAAAATTGGTTTATAAAGCTTTTTAAAATGACATTTTCATACAAATTTTGAATAATAAGAGCTTAATAAACCTTTTATATTTTTTATGAATAAGGGGGATATTGTTCTGTTTATCGGACTTCGGTAGATTATATTTTGCCGGTTTCAATATACATTTTTATTTTTTATTTTTTTCAAAAATCAAATCAAAAATCAATATAAAATTTCTTTTTAAATATTTTCAAGTTATTGTTGAGGAAAAAAGCTTAAAAACCCTCAAACTGTTTTTGCATAAGGCTAGATTTTACCCGGTTTAACCAATTTTGAATAACTTTTTTTTTAAATCAACATACCCACATTTTTTTCACAAATCAAATCAAAAATCGATATGAAATGTCTTTTTAAATATTTCTAAGTTATGGCTAAGGAAAAAGGCTAGAAAATCCTCAAACTATTTTTGCAAAAGGCTACATTTTGCCCGGTTTCACCACTTTTGAATATATTTTTTTAAATCAATATACGTACTATTTTTTTCAAAAATCAAATCAAAAATCGATAAGAAATGTATTTTTAAATATTTTTAAGTTATGGTTAAGGAAAAAGATAGAAAAACCTTTAACAGATTTGCAAAAGGCTAGATTTTGGCTGATTTTACCACTTTGAATACATTTTTTTTTTTTTTTTTTTAAATCAACATACCTACATTTTTTTTAAATCAAATCAAAAATCAAATTAAAATGTCTTCTAAATATTGCTAAGTTATGGATAAAGAAAAAAGCTAGAAAAACCTTTAACTGTTTTTGCAAAAGCCTAGATTTGCCCTAACCAGCATTTGTAATTTACCAACACTAAATAATAAATTTCTATAAATAGAACTCATATTTCTACAAAATGAATTTCATTCTTTCACTCAATAAGCTCCTCCTATTATTAGAGAAATTATTTTCACTCCCTCGCTCATTGAGTACTTCGGTCCAATATCTATTATATTAATACGCTAACAAATTTTACATATAAATATTTGCCAAGCTTAAACCCATACTAAATATGCATAAATATTTATGAAATGCATATGGATTTGTTGGCATACCTCTAAGGCAGTGCACAATTATCTAAAATATAACCAATCCTGCTTCATTTATCTGTAATAAGCGAATGAAAATTTCTCATGCCACTTGAATTGGTTATCTGACAATCAATTTGTACATAAAGCGATAGCCCAGTGGGAATTGGTTATCTGACAATCAATTTGTACATAAAGCGATAGCCCAGTGGGAAGCGTCGGGGGTAGTGGTCGAGCGGTTAATGGTTCAAGTACAGCTATCGGCCAAATTTTTTTTTTATTTTTCGTCATTCAAAATTGTTTTTATTTTTCCAATATATAAATATTTCTTATCTTGACTTTTTTAAAATATTTATGTTTGTGATCTCTATTTTCGAGAAAAAAAATTGCTGAATATTTTTAGTTGACGGAAAGCAAATGCCTAGATACCACCCATTATAGAAATGCGATAACCGCTTATTCAATTTGGGTGTTTTTGTCTAATTTTTGATGATATAAGATCGAAGTTGCGGAATTTTTCAAACACAGTAGTCTTTTTATCGGACTTCGGTATATTAGTTCTATAAATTTTAGTGATTTCTACCCTTTGAGACAAAGTTGCTGATAGACTCCCTATTTAAAATATAAAAATCGACAACATATTTAATATGTACTTAAATTTTGAACTAAATCAAGTGGTTAGCGGTCGTCTTAAATTTTACTGAAGACAAGAACTGATTTCTATTCATATGTACATATGTATTAACTTTTAAAAGGGCAGATTTGCTACCCGAGCCCCAAACAAGACTAGACCAAATTGAATAGAAAAATTAATATATATTTTTTCTTTAAATCAAATAAAAAATCCATATAAATTGTCTTAAATATTGCTAAGTTATGGTTACAGAAAAAAGCTAGAAAATCCTCAAACTTTTTTTGACCTAACCAGAATTTGTAATTTACCCCCTCTAAAAAAATTTAAAAACACGCCTGTATAATAAATTTCTATAAAGAGAACTCATTTTCTGCAAAATGAACCTTTCAATCTTTCACTCAACAAGCTCCTCCTTTTATTAGAGAAACTATATTCATTCTCTCGCTCATTGCCCATACAGCTTGAATTGGTGATTTGACAATAAATTCGTAGATAAAGCAGTAGAGCAGTGGTTAGCGCATCGGATAGCGAGCGAACTGTTGTAGGTTCGAGAACAGCTCCGGGCTACAATTTTTTTTTTTTTTCATTGAAATAGTTTTTTCTTGTTTAAAACATCTTTAGGTATATGAGTATTTCTAATCTTGATTTTTTATAAGCTCATTAAAATTTCATAAGACATATTTTTATATTTGTGATACTTTTTTCGGAAAAAACTTACTGCAAATATTTTCATAAAATACATACATACCACCCATTATAGAAATGAGATAACCGCTTATACAATTTGGGGTTTTTGGTAAGTTTTTTCGAAAATTAAAATTTTTTTAAAAACACCCTCATATTCATAAAAAATAAAATTGGTTTATAAAGCTTTTTAAAATGACATTTTCATACAAATTTTGAATAATAAGAGCTTAATAAACCTTTTATATTTTTTATGAATAAGTGGGATATTGTTCTGTTTATCGGACTTCGGTAGATTATTTCTATAAATTTTGAATTATAAAAATCCATAATTTTTCACAGGTCCTTAAATTTTGTACTAAACGAAGTGGTTAGAGGTCAACTAAAATATTACTAAAGGCATTTTGCCCGGTTTCAATATACCTACATTTTTTTTTTTTCAAAAATCAAATCAAAAATCAATATAAAATGTCTTTTTAAATATTTTCAAGTTACGGTTGAGGAAAAAAGCTTAAAAACCCTCAAACTGTTTTTGCATAAGGCTAGATTTTGGCCGGTTTAACCAATTTTGAATAACTTTTTTTTTAAATCAACATTCCCACATTTTTTTCAAAAATCAAATCAAAAATCGATATGAAATGTCTTTTTAAATATTTCTAAGTTATGGCTAAGGAAAAAGGCTAGAAAATCTCCCAACTATTTTTGATACGCATTTTTATACAAAATTAGTAAAAACAATTTTGCTGAAGCTGAAATTGGTGAAAATAGTGTCAATTATGGCGCTGGGTGTATAAACCCGGTAAAGAAAACTACGTTGCCGATGCTCTGTCGCGTCAGCAACTGAACATAACATAATCAAATTCAAACTCAGCAACGATTCATAGCGAGCTATCATTAAATTATGGTATATCGGCAGTTGAAAAAACAGTAAATTGTTTTAAAAATCAAATAATTATTGAAGAAGCGGAAATACCATCCAAACAAACATTTATTATTTCAGTTTCGAGATAAAAAACGGTGGTAAATGCCATCCACTGTAGTCTACCTATTTTAGCACATATCCAACATGACATAGTAAAAATATTTCCGAATACGAAATTTTAATACGCAAAAACGTTTGTAACATATCTTTGACCCAAACGATCTGCTTGAGATTATAGTTATGGAACATAATCGCAACGAGCAAAAAATGTCAAACAAATTTTAAAGGAATATGTTTAAGGGAAAAGTATAATCATCACCAAGGACATAAAATATCCCAAACACCAATCCCGTCATACCTTTTTCAAGTCCAATTATTCTTCAGAAAATAATTTATCACCTAACCAATACCCATATATACAATACTCCAATAACTTAATCCATGTTCCTGATTTAAACCCTAAAGTCTTTACAGTGTGGGTGTTCCCAACTTCATGGAAATAATCTTTTCTGATTCCTCTTTATAAAAGTGGAAGTAGATCATCTATAGAAAACTATCGTGGAATAGCAAAGGTCTCCGCCATTCCCAAGTTATTTGAAGCTTTCATTTCCAATCATTTAGCTTATACGATTTCAACACTGATCGCAAGCTCTCAATTCACATTTAATTTAATGTGAGTATCTATTAAGCGCTCTAGGGTTTTTAGTAGAAATGACGTCGGACTAATTGGCCTGTAATCTCCGGTGTACATGTGACTGCTCTTTCCTGCTTTCGGTATGAACACCACACGGGCAGTTCTCCATACTTCCGGCACGTACTTCAGCCTTATGCAACTTTCAAATATTACACTAAGTCATTCTATGGTTCTCTTCCCGGCCATTTGGAGCATGGCAGGGAAGATCCCATCTGGGCCTGGCGACTTAAACTTGGAGAACGAGTTTAGCGCCCACTTGATTTTGGAATGTGTTACCAATCCTTCAATAGCTCGCTCCTGTGTTGATAAGCCTATGCTATTTATTTGTTCATCAATGGCTTCTTCTGATGGAAAGTGAGCATTGATGAGTGTTTCGAGGGATTCTGCACTATTACGCGCCCATTCCCCATTTTCTTTTTTAATAAGGCCTTGAACTTGTACGCCCTTCGAAAGGACCTTTCTCAATCTCGCAGTCTCATTTGAACTTTCCATATCACCACAGAACTTTTGCCAAGAGACTCTTTTTGCTATACGAATTTCTTTCTTGTACACCTTCAACAGGTCCCTGTACTCGTCCCAGCACTCAGCTGAATCCGCTGATTTGTACGCTTTTGTTAGTGTCGTTGTTAGGATATCTGTAGATTTCTCCAGATCCTCAACACTACTAATCGTCTCTGGTTGCCGAAGCCTAGATTTCAAATACCATTGAAAACGGGTCCAATTTGTTGTTTTGGGATTTCTAAATAGTTCCCCTCCTTTAACCGTACTTAGAGATATGTTATAACCAATGTAGCATGATCCGAGGAGGGTCTGTTTAGGACCCTCCCGTCGGATATGTCTGCACTTGGTTCCGAACAAAGAGTGATATCTAATACATTTTTGGACGTTGGTCCCACGTATGTGGGAGTGTTCCCTCTATTAATTACTTGCAAACTACTTTGGAGTAAGAAACAAAAAAAGCGACTCACCCCTTTCATTGATGTCATCACACCCCCACACATGGTGGTGTGTATTTGCATCCGCGCCAATGACGATATTTCGTCCTACGCACCTGTAGTTTGCCTCCAGCCTCTCCAGCTCAACCGGGGGAGCGTCAGTGTCATGCGCCATGTAGCAGGAAACTAACACGAGAGCATCCCCTGTTCCCCGTTTTATCGCAACTACCGCAAGGTCTTCAGTACTGAAATTAGACAGTAAATATGAATTGAGTGTTTTACTTACCATAACAGCTGCTCTAATCCTACCTTCCACGTTCGCGTGATACGTCGTGAAACCTTGTGCGTTTAGTCCGGATACCCTTCCTCCGCAAGAGAGCCATGGCTCCTGGACTAGCGCAACATCGAACGACTTCTCCCCTAGCGTCAGGAGAAGCTCGCTCGAAGCTACCTTACCGTGAAGTTTATCTGAAGGACCCTTAACATCATTAAGGTCACTGTCCCCCTCCACCTCCATCACCGTAGTGCCTCCTTCCCCTGCTTCAATCGTGTTGTGGTTCCCGTCTTTCGGATTTCTCTTCCTGAGGCGCAGGAAAACACTTACAACGCCCCAAGACATCTTTCCGAACTCTGGGTACAACATATCCTCCGCCTCCTTGTTGATTTGGTGGAAGTAACACTGGCCCTCCTCCGTCGGCCTAGATACGTGAAGTATCTTCCAGTCGCGAGTCGGTATATTCGGGTTTTGGCGCTGCAGCAAGCCCAGCGCATCATCCGACTTCACCACCCCCGGGATCCATACCTTAGCTTTCGGTATTGTCGGGATCAGCGCTCTCTCCACCACCTCAAACCTAGCGCTGTTTTGCTTCTGGAGGTTTGGTACAACTCCCTTTAGCCATATTAGCGTTGCATCGTCATTACATGTGATGAGCGTCACCCCATTATACCAGCCCGCTGCATCGAAGCTGGGGAATGGCTTATTCGGCTCATCCTTCATAAGTTTGATTATGGCACTCAGCAGCTCCCTCTCTACAGATCGCCACCTGCCAGTGGACATCTGTCCGTAGGGATCACTGCGATCAAGCAGCGCCACCGTTAGGTGCTGCCTTGCCACTTCACTTAGCTTTGAAGCCGGAGTTTCTACGTTATCTCCCCTTGGCTTTTTAGCTTCATACTTCGCGCTCGCCGCCCCGGATGTTGTCGGTTTTTCGCCGGGTAAGGGAGGGGGATTTGGGTCAGGAATGGTGGATCGGGGAGAGCGTCGGGGAGTGGTTAAGGGAGATTTGGCAGTTCTTAGTCACCGACCACCATTGCTCAGCCACGGGTAGAACGGCAGAAATGATAGCACTTGCGTCGTGGCCTTTCTGGCACATGGGGGTCAGCTTAAGCCTTCGCACCAACGGTCAAGGTTCCTGCCCTAGCGAAGGCTGAATGTTCTTAATTATACCATCAAATAGAAAAGAAGGTCCTAAATGTTCTTAATTATAGCATCAAAATTTAACACCTGAATGTTCTTAATTATACCATCAAATAGAAAAGAAGGTCCTAAATGTTCTTAATTATACCATCAAAATTTAACACGCTTTTATTATTAATAAAATTAGGAATGTGATATATACTGGAAGATTTAATAATTTAGGTGTAAAGTTTTAATGTTAGAAATATATAATTATGTACAATATGGAATTATTTTGTGGCAGACGAAGAATTGAATTGAATTTACTACACACGTCTCGAATGGTTTTAGGAATAATCTAAGCACTGATGATATAAACACCGCCTTTAGTAAAGCATTTACAAAGTTTGCCACTCTTTACTCATTCATGAACTTGATCTCATTGGCTTTCAACCTTGTCTCACTCGTCGGATCTTCTCATATCTCTGTGGTAGAACACAACGCGTACTTTAAAAAAATCTACATATTAATACGCTAACACTCTCCGCATACAAATTTTCGCAACCCAATTTCGTATAGTATTTACTAGGTGGACTCGTGCGCGCCTTGCGCAGCCATTCAATAGTATGTGAACGATGAAAGAGTTGGCGCTCATGAAGTCGCCACATTCCTCTGGAGAACTAACATAACGACAGTCTAAAAATATATTAACTTCGTCTAAATTTACTTCCCTTTGCCCGTCAGAATTAATGCTCAATGTGTGTTTTCACACGGACAGTTGTATGTGGCATTTTCCAGAGTCAGGCGATTCCAAGATATAACTTTTTCAGCCCAAGCGACATTCAAACAAAAAATTACATATGATTTTATTTTTACGTCAAATAATGTATTTAAGGAAGTTTTGTAAAAAAATACATGTGGCCACTGGGTCATATTTATAGAAAAAATCGATTGCTTTTTATCAAATTTCCGAAAATTTTACATAATTTTGTATGACGTAAGTAAACGATTTCAAACCTTTGTTTTTTTTTTTGCGCAAGGCGCGCACGGGTCCACCTATTATACTTTATCACGGTGTATAATAAAAGATCCAATAAGAAACATCCATAAAAGATTTTCAATTAACAAATAAAATCAACTACACTTGTTGTGAGAAAGAATAAGAAAAATATTCGCAACAGGTGTTTAGCAGACTTTCACCACTGGCAATTACCCGCCCGCGCGCCATCTACATTTGAACATTTGAAAAGAATGTCCAATCACCATTATCTTTTTTTAATCAAAATCAAAGACTTGCACCACTACCAGTCCAGCGCAGTGTTGCCACTCACATTTATTTTTTGTACCAAAACAGTTTCAAGAGTGCCAAATTTTTTTTTCTAACATGGAAAACACACCTAAAAAGAACTATGGCGCGATAAATGTACAGGTTATCATTAGAACCTTCAAAAACATTTCTTTTCAAATTTTTGCAGTGTTGCTCTGATTTTGGTCCTCGGCGGGGAAAAACAAACGATGTTGCTTAAATCATGAATTGGGGATTTTATAGCCAAAAAAGCATTGGTATTTGTTTCCTTTAGGGGTCAACTGCAAACAAATTTTAAAAAATTATGGGAGAGGGCTAAAAAAACGTGTATTGGGCGCAGGATCACGAATCCCGGAGCGCGTTTTTAATTTTTTGTTTCAGTGAAAAATTATGAGCAAAATCCCGAAAAAGGACCCAGGTCCCATCGCAATTCGGATCGGGATCCATGGTATTTGTGCGCAGAACACCTTTCCGAGTTGCTTATAAAAAATAACACTCGTCCGGTCCAACACAGGCTACGCCATCTTCAGCATTTCTGCGCAGAACACTTTTTTGGTGATGTAATGTGATTACAACAACCACATGAAAACTTGCAACTTGATTGCAAATAACCCCTAAAGGAAACAAATACCAAACCATTTCGAAACTACATTGGCAGACGGAAAATCCCCGAAAAAGGGCGATATCCCCGATTCTGGCAACACCGCTCTAAAGTCTGATGAATGTCAAATTAAACAAATTAATTTTTATAAAATACGCTTAAACAAAAGCAATCCGCTAATTAGTATATTGTTTCGCATGTAGAGCTAACCCCCACCTTTAAAACGATACCTTGTTTATTAATATTGTTATCAAATGAGAGCAGAAAATTAGGAGCAAACACAAAAAGACCTTACAGAAATAATATATATGATAGACAGATCCCTATAAAAGTTATATTGGAAACTTAGAATGGACTATTATGCTGTCTCGCCCTAAAAATTTTTGAAAATTATGCTTAGTTTATTTATTATTAAACAAAAAAGAGGTCTCCAAACTCCCCAGCTATTTTGTTATCACCGCATTCTGTTATACTGGCACTATTCATCACTATTCAGCACTCTTATAAAACTCCCAAAGCCACACCCATCCGCCCTTACACACACACACGTACATATCTATGCAATGATCCAGCAGATGCCACCTGCTTTTATTTTTGTGCCAAAAAAAAAAAAAAAAAAATGTACCAAAACATATCCTCTTCGGCATCTAAACACCATTTGTAAGCTAAGAAGTCCAGCTCCACTTCTGGCTTTAGGTATATATTTAACTTTTTGCCTATTGGTAAAGTTTATTTTCTTAACGATATGATTTTGTCAGAAAATTTCACAATGTTAAGATCGAAATTTAAATAACGTACGGGCTTTAACTAAAGAACAATTTTACATGACACTAATGCTGATTTCGTTGAACATGTTTACACCATTGCACAGAATACTGTAAAAGTGTGATACAAGTGTACCCGTTCTACATGTAACTGCCATATCGATAAACCAACAAAAAACCCTGCCCGTTTGCTACGCTATGTGCATGAATAATTAGGTTTCGCTTATCAACTATATGTAATTGTTATTGGAAAATCCAATTTTTTTCACCAAATTTATTTGTCAAATAAAATTTTCGTCAGCTGATTTTCAACCAGCTACCCTGGCAAAGCTTCCTTTTTTTCGAAAAACACATTTTTACTTTAGATTATTTGATGTTCTAAGCTTTTCTCGATTTTTTAAAAGTTTAATTCACTTATGAAATTTTTTAGGGGTTAAATATTGGAAAAGTATGTTTTCTAAGCAGAAAATATATTTTTCATACGTTGAAGATTGGCCAGAAAAATATCCCCAATTGTCTCATTTAGAGAAAAGCTGTAATTAGACGCTGACAAGTATAAGTAGTTGCTGGCGTCATGGTGGAAACCTCGATTGTCAGAACTCTAGCATTTTTTGGAGGGAAATACCATACGAACTTTTACTGAAGTATCGTTTTATATGAGTAACTCCACTTTTTTGTATGAAAACACCTTTTCTACTTTGATAATTTGATGTGCTAAACTTTTTCTATTTATTTTTTTTACGTATGAAATTTTTAGATGAATAAAATATTGGAAAAGTATATTTTCTAAGCAGAAACTGTATTTTACAAACTAAAAAGTGAAGTTAGTTACATAGAATTAAAAATTTTGATCGCAACACCAGAATTGTAATTTTTAAAAAATAGCTTAAAAAAAATTTGTTACAAGAAAAAATATTTAAATATACTGCACCACCCTAATGTGTGGATTCTTTGCATGGTATTATTCAAATCAAATGTTTAAATTCCCGAACATTATATATATATGTATTAGAGCGGGTCGATTTTTTTTTGCATCAGGGGCCCATGGCGATTGTGGTTAATTGGATAATTTCAAGCATTTTTGCCGAAGAAACTATAGGTCTAACATGAATTTCGAGCTAGCGGATTTTTCAAACGTATTTTTTTTTCTTAAAAAAGTGATTCACTTGTTAAAAAGGCTATATTGAAAACTTAAAAAAATTCATTCTATATATGCATTTGGGGGTTTTTTGAGTCGATAAACCCATTTCCGACATTCATTTTCTATTTTGACGTCCGCCGGAGGGCGTTTCCGTCCTTTTATTTTTTTTTTTTTTTTATTTTTTTGTTTTAAGTATTTCACCCGTTGGGGGTCGATAAATCCATTTCTGACATTAGTTTTTTCTTTTTCGTCCGCCAGAGGGCGTTTGCGTCCTTTTTGGATTTTATCTTTATTTTTACGTGGTTCACTTGTAGAAAAGCTGTATTGAAAATAATAAAAAAAACATTCTACATGTGCATCTGGGGGTTTTTAGGGTTGCTAAATCCATTTCTGGTATTGATTTTTTATTTTGACGTCCGCCAGAGGGCGCTTCCGTCCATTTTTTTAATTTTAACACCTTTTTCCGAAAAGATACAAATTTTTTTATCAAGTATTTTGAATTTTGCGTAAAAAACCAGTTGTATTTTAATAAAATTAATTTCAAATTATTATTTTTTAAGCAGAATTCAAAATATTTGATACAAATATTTGGTTTTTTTATCAAGATTGCTAATTATAACTCCGATGGTTTGCTGGGTACTGTTTATTTACATTGTATTACAAATGACACACGTGATCCCGCTACTTTTCATTTCTATACTGTGTTTGCTATAGTTTTCGCGTCAATTGAAATTGATAATAAATAAAAAAAAATCAACCAATAAATCAAGAAAAAAAGTTTTTAAGAAAACTAAAAGGTATGTATTAAAACAGTTATTAATAATAAAAAAGTGCAGCGTGGAAGGTAAAAAGAATAGTTTGGTTTTGTGCAAAAACAAAAATATTTGTTTACTTAGTTTTTGTTTTTGTTTGGTATTAGGTTAAAAAAATTTGTATCTTGACAATTTAACAAGAATATAGAATCGAGGTTTTAGTCTACTTAAAAAAAAAGAAATTGCATTATGGGAAAGTCGAATTTCATAGATTTTCGGATCATTGTTGTTGATTTTCGGAAAAAGGTGTTAAAATTCAAAAATTGGACGGAAGCGCCCTCTGGCGGACGTCAAAATAAAAAATCAATACCAGAAATGGATTTATCAACCCTAAAACCCCCCAGATGCACATATAGAATGTTTTTTTATTGTTTTCAATACAGCTTTGCTACAAGTGAACCACTTAAAAATAAAGATAAAATCCAAAAAGGACGTAAACGCCCTCTGGCGGACGTAAAAAGAAAAAACTAATGTCAGAAATGGATTTATCGACCCCAAAAACCCCCAGATGCATATATAGAATGATTTTTTTTTAGTTTTCAATACAGCTTTTCAACGAGTGAATTACTTAAAATAAAAAAAAATACAAAAATAAAAGGACGGAAACGCCCTCTGGCGGACGTCAAAATGAAAAATGAATGTCGGAAATAGGTTTATCTACTCAAAAAACCCCCAAATGCATATATAGAATGAATTTTTTTAGTTTTCAACACAGCTTTTTAACAAGTGAATCACTTTTTTAAGAAAAAAAATATGTTTGAAAAATCCGCTAGCTCGAAATTCATGTTAGACCTATAGTTTCTTCGGCAAAAATGCTTGAAATTATCCAATTAACCATAATCGCCATGGGCCCCTGTGAATTTTTTTGGATACAAATCGACCCGCTCTAATATGTATGCATGAAGCAAGGAGAAAAATGGTACCTTGCAAATTGCACAATCATCGAAACTCCAAAACAAACACTCTCCCGCTAAAAACCACTTCCACCTCTTTTCGCGCTCATTACTCTCACATGAACAGCGATCCAGACAGCTGCCACTTGCCTTCATTTTTGTGCCAAAAAAAAAAAAAAAAAATGTACCAAATCATTTAAATATCATTGCATCCTCGCCATCTTCACACCATCATCATTCACATAATCACATAATTCACATAATCCAAGGTTTTTCGCAGAGCACTTCTATATTTAGTTTTTTGTCCATAAAAAAATTTATATTTTTAACGATATGGTTTTTTTTTTAAGTAAAATTCCACAAGGTTACGATAAAAAAGTACCATTATATATCGAAATATTATAAGCCCATACCGGGTTTTTGTGCATATAAATTGTTGTAGATATACCCTAATTTATTGTCGTCAGCTATTCTGTTGTACTACTTTGCTGCACCACCCTAATGTGAATATTGTTTGTATGGTATCACTTAATCCAAATTTGCATTTGTCATGGGGGAGCCACTTGGTTTTGTTGTGAACGGGAGATATGTATATTAAGAGAGAGTTGAAGAAAATTCAAGATGGTCGAATTTCGACCACGGGCGATCCTAGTACGTATTAAAATGCCATTGATGTCTCCTCTGGTGTCCCTCAGGGCAGTCACATTGGCCCGGTTTTGTTTTTTCTGTTCATAAACGATATATGTACAACACAATAAGCATTCTAAAATCGTGATGTATGCTGACGATGTCAAACTATCTAAACCAGCGATGCTCAAACGCACACTACCAAACAGTGCGATTGTGTTGAAGTATGAGAGAGCTTCTTACTACACCCAAACAAATTCCAAATACCCAATTAACAAAAATTTTGTATAAAAAAATAAATAAAAATTAAAAGGGTATTAGTAAAGTAGTAAGGCAACAAAATGCATTTTTTGAATACAAATTTATAAGTAAAAAAAATTATGAAAAAAATGTAGAGAACAACTAGAAACAAATTTTCCAAAACTTTGCACAAGCTTTTTAACTTTAATTTATTTCTGTTGCAGATTTGGCCATTTTTGAAATTAAAATTATTAAAAACACGTAAATAAAATATTTTAAGAATAAAACTACTTCCATGTGTAGCAGTAACAGTCGTTGATAAAGTGATTCGCAAACACAGTTTAATTTTTCACAATGTATAGAGAGCGCTTGACTTGTACGTGTGAGCAAATCTATGAGAGAGCAATAAAGTCGGCCGCCCGCGGGCTAGGTAATGATCGTCACTGATCTAAACTTAGCCTTTATGAAAAGATGGGCAAACGAATTTAGCGGTCCCTATGTTACTAAGACCCTTTTTACTACATTAGTTAGACCAATTTTAGAATATGGTTCGATCATATGGAATCCGCGGTATCAAGTTCATGTAGATAAGCTTGAATCAATTCAAACACAATTCTTACTTTTTGCATTGAGAGATCCACGATGGGATCTTTATACCTTATAATAATCGCTTGAAACTCATCATTCTCCCAACACTTGCAAGTCGTAGGGAAACGCTAGGTGTAATATTCATGTGAAAACTCCTAAACGGGCATCAAGTCATTTTAAATCTATTCTTTTATAGTAGAACAGAACTAAATATCTATTACAGGAGCCGTTCCAGTGTTGGTGAGAAAATTATAACTCTCACTCAGGCACTTTTGATATTACGGACTCGCTTTTTATGATTAAAAAAAAACAAAAAACATCCCATTCTCTCTTAACACTTGATTTCTACGTAGTATTAATTTATGCATTTTCATTCTATTCTATTTTCTCCGTAGCTGAGCAGTTAGAGATCTCGACGCATAACAAACCTCCGCCTTTCAAACACTTGTCAAATTTAATCCGCGCGTCATGCGGATGCGCCCCTCGTGTCAGTTGGCCGGGATGGTGGGTAATCCGTTGGCCTATATTATTATTATTATATGGTGGGTGGGGGGTTGGGAGGCGGGAGGGAAACCTTCATATTGATATTTTATGTACAGACTCAAAAAATTTTGTAACTTGTTTGGACAAGTTTTCAAAATTCGCAATTGCTCAAACGGTACCATCTTGGACAATCGTGGATATAAACCCTCAACTTTGGAACGTTTTTCCCAAATACCGTCAGATATCTTCTTGTCAACAGTTTCGGTATCCAAATCGTAAATGATCCACCTCTTCACAGCACCTCCCCTCGTGAAGGGAGCCTTGCCACGGTACGAGGGCTTAAGTCGATAGCCACAGGGCTACGCTGCCCTTATGATCATAGCGCCGCCCGGTACTACATCACAAAAGAATCCTAGCCTCTCTGGCGCGACGACAAAGATCTTCCCCCTCCCAATCCAGGGTGTTATGCGACCACGTGCCCATTGGACATTTGCAGCCGGGAGGCAAATCGTGGCTGTAATCGAACGGAGCCTATCTGATACCGGGCCGCCTCGGAGAGTAACTATGGCCTTACCGCGGTATGGGGCTCTGCCGCGGCGGACGACACACTCCTCTTACTCTTCCCTTGTCCCTAAGCTGGCCTTGCCCGGCGAGGGGTCGTACGAACAAGATGAATCATAAAAATAATAAAACAACTAAAACCAAAGATATGGCAACTACGTATACTGCACAGCAGAGGAGTGTTGACAGCGATGGCAACTACGGGTCGATTAGCTCTGGATAACGAGGGGGCAATCCCCAAATCAAGCACCGGTACAAACACAGTGAAGCCAACAACGGCTGATGCTAAGGCCCCATAAAGTGCCGGCACCGAAACCAATGCCTTAACGTCTGTGGCAGTGGTCTCACGACCTGGCCCCAAATATGGGAACGATCGCGATGGCAACTACGGGTCGAAATTCCTCCCATAAGACATCTCGCAGTCGCTCTGATTACTTAGACAAAAGAACGGCCGCAAAGATCCTGAAGAAATACGCGGGAGTTTCACAGGAGACGCTATCGCCGAATGCCAGAAAGACGGTGGAGACAGCTGAAACTCTGTTACCGAACCTCCAAAGCAATTATGCGCCAAGGAAGGTTAACGGAAATCCCTTCAAACGCGAGAGATCGGACGTGGACTTAAAACCTCATCCGAAGCGGCAGCAGAACACCCCCGCAGTGGGTGAACTTAGCTTTTCTGAAGTGACCAAGGACAGGATCCTCATAGGCGTCATTGACCGAGGTAACGAAAGTTGGGCCATTCCGAAGGACCAGTGGCCGTACGTCCGGAACGCGATCGGTAATGCCCTTCTTGACCGGGTGCCACGGCGATGGGTTCTGATGCGGGATGGCACCAGGGCCGAATCAAGGTATTCGCTTGCGAGGTGCAAAAACTGTTGCAGTGTACAAGGCAGCAGCTGCAAGACTGGGTGAGATCTACCAAGGGGCAAGAATCAAGGTTGTCGACTGGAAGGACATCCCGGTTCGGCCAAGGGCAAGAGCATGGATTCCTGCCATCTCTGCTGAACCTGAGATAATTCTCAGGATGCTGCGGATCATGAACCCATCTCTCCCGGCGCAGGACTGGAGTGTCAATCTGGTTGAGGATGCGGTAGGGCCTGATAGGTAAGTAGTCTTCACCTTGAATAAGGAGGCACTCGAGCCCCTTAAACGGTGCAATGGACGAGTGCACTACGGCATGGGTCAGATCGTGATCCACGTATACCGCGGCGATGCACAGCGCGCTGCTATTTCGGTTGCATCGGAGGACTCGGACATCGAAGTGCCGGAAGAGGAGTCGGAGATGTCCGACTCGGAAAGTATGGTATCTGCCACGTCAAATGGCGAAGGAGCAGTGAACAGTTCGGAGATGGGAGACAGCCTGCTGGACGGGGAAGACCTCAACGTCACTGTGATAACAGCTAGTCCTGAGCGCACCAATGTTGATACTGCCACAGTTAGTAGGGTTTCCGCCACGCCAAATCGTGGTCTGAACAAATCGTCGTTGAAAGATATACCTCCAGACGAGGTGGAACTCGACGATACGGTGGTGGTAGGGACCCTGCAGCGAAAGCAACTAGTTGAAAACTACTTTACAACTAGTTGGTGCACCGGACCCAACTAGTCAGTGTTCTGTCTTTTTTCCATATAAGCAACTGGTATTTTTTACGTGTTGATGTCCTACGAGATGCCAATTGTCAGATTTCGACCAGAATATACCAGTTATCTACTAGTCAGGAAATACCAGTTTCATACTAGTTGTAAAATACTAGTTCCATACTAGTTAAACCTGGACTAGTATTATTTCCATAAAATGAACTAGTCCACATACTAGTCCAAAAAGGACTAGTATAAAATATACTGGTCCCATACCAGTCCAAAAATCATTTAACCTGGACTAGTATGATTTCAACCAGAATTTTCCTGGCTTACCCTTTATTTTATCCCTAGACTTTATTTTCATGTTTATTCTTAAGAAAGCAGCGGCTATTTGTATTTACCCTATCACGAAAAAGCATCTATGAATTATAAGAGAAAACGAAACGAATGAAATTTGTATTTTTCAACTGGTATAATTTCATCCAGAAAAATCTAGTTATATACTAGTATGGAATGTATATTTCCTGACTAGTATGAGTTCTACCAGAAAATTCTAGTTGTATACTAGTATGAAGTGGATATCTCCTGACTAGTATGTGTTCTACCAGAAAATTCTAGTTGCATACTAGTATGAAATGGACATTTCCTGACTAGTATGAGTTCTACCAGAAAATTCTAGTTGTATACTGGTATGAAATGGATATTTCCTGACTAGTATGAGTTATACCAGAAAATTCTAGTTGTATACTAGTATGAAGTGGATATTTCCTGACTAGTATGAGTTCTGCCAGAAAATTATAGTTGTATACTAGTATTTTTCTGACTAGTTTGAGGTTTCGCTGCAGGGGAAGTCTGAGCGCTCTCATGTTGGTGGTGATTCAGATAAACCTGCACAAATCTAAAGCAGCCTCGGCTGCTTTAATCAGCGGTCTCTCCAAAGGCGACGTAGATGTGATCCTCATCCAAGAACCCTGGGTCGATAGCTCAGAGATTTTCGGTCTGGGTACTTAGGGTTTTAAGGTTATCCGAACCAGCGAGGGGGGCAGGGTTAGGCCTGTATTATTGTTAAGTCTGTGCTTAACGCCTCTCTCTTGCCAGTTTAACAGTCGACAGTACCAGCCTGACGATGGCGTCGGTCTATATGCGCTACGATGCCGAAGAACCTCCTCCATAGAGGGAGGTAAAAGACCTGGTGGCAAATTTTTCCATGGGTCATCTTATTATCAGAACTGACGCTAATGCTCATCCCGTCCAATGGGGAAGCTCTGATATCAATGCTAGGGGAGAGTTGTTTTTTGAGTATTTATTAACAACTAACCTGGTAGTTTGCAACGTGGGTAACGAACCTACGTTTATCACTAAGGCCCAAACCTACATTGGAGCGTTGAGCGTTTTTTCATCGTGTTGTCTCCTTCTAACATAACAAAATACTATATGTTAGAAGAAGACAACGTGATTAAAAAATGCTCAACGCTCCAATTTAGGTTTTCGTGTAAAACCCGCAGGGAGGTCATAGATCTCACAATTTGCAACGAAGGCGCTTATGAGTGGGTCAGGAAATGACGTGTTCTTGATGAACATTCATTCTCCGACCACCGGTACATAGAACTAATTCTAGACTTTTCTGTTGAGCAGCCGGTTATGAAACGCAATCCACGTAACACTAACTGGCAGCTACACAATGAAATATTAGCTAGGGACCTACCAGCACTTCCCCCACAAGTCCCCTCATCAGTAGGGGAGTTGGAGGATCTGGTAAATGTCTTTACAACGGCGCTCTCAAATGCCCTACAGCAGGCTTGCCCAGTGCCAAAACCACCCGGTAAACATAGGCCACATTGGTGGTCCTACGACATGGACTTGCTCCGCAAATCATGTAGGAACAATTTAATAAGGCCAAGAGCCTTGGCACGGAGTATCAATGGCTCGAATAAAAAGTTAAACTTAGGGCCTACAAAAAACCTCTGAGGCAGGCGAAGAGAGTATCGTGGAGAAATTTCTGCACTGGGGTCGAAAATATCGACGATACAGCGATACTTAGACGAGTGCTCTAAAAAACTAAAACAGCTACAACAACAAGCTATTTGCGCAAACCTGACGAATCCTGGACCAGCACGGAGGGGGAAACCCTAGAGCTGCTCTTGAATACGCACTTCCCAGGGAATTTGCATGAGGAACCCTTAGCACCTACAACAAACCTAGCTGTAAACATACCCATCACGGAGGAAAGGGTTAGGTGGGCAGTTAAAAGCTTCGAACCGTTCAAGGCTGCCGGGCCAGACGGGATTATTCCTGCAAAACTCATAAACACGCTGGAGACATCAGCCTAATGGCTGGTATTTCTCTATACAGCCTGCGTGGCTCTTAGCTACATTCCGCGCTCCTGGTGAAGTGCCACGGTAGTGTTTATTCCTATCACCTAAGCCTCGGTGCAGTGGCTGCGGTGATATTGTTTCCATAAACACAATTAAATACACGATCACTTTTTATATTTTAATATGTTTGTCATTAATACCGAATTTAATGTTGCATAAGTGTTACAAGAAAAATATGTACATACCATTTTAATATTTCAAGTAATTTGATTTATTCACGCGACAATGGTTCTTCTTCAACTTCTCGGTAACTACTGCGTTTCACACGAACTGTCTCGAACGAAGAGATGGTGTCCAACGTTATTTTTAAAAAATGTGAGGTAGAGCTGCAACTGACTAGAACCAGGGTTGCAGCTTATGGTACTTAGCAGTTAATGATTAGAGCTGCCACTTGACAATTCGGCCAATCCTGCCGACAAATAGTCCTCGATTTGGGACTCTTCGTCCCCAATTTGCGACTCGTCGTCAGTCAACCCTTAACAAGATGAACACCAAGGCTTTATTTTGCCCGATGAGAATATTGAGCAAAACTTTCGTGTTGTTATTTGAAAGCCAGGTATGTCTTCAATTAAAAACCGATCTTTACCTTAGACCTTTGTAATTTGATAAGAGCCTCGGTACTTCGGTTCCAACTTCCGCGACACGCCTGTAGCCGTTGGTTCGTTTTCAATGACGACCATTTCATTTTCCTGGTATAAGGTGGTCATCATTGACTGCAGCCACAAGTCGGTTATGAACGATGTTACGCAGATCGAAATCGAAGATTAGTTCGTTTGGGCTTAACCCTGTTGTAGCATTTTTCTGCGAATTTATTGTAAATTGCAAATTTCGTAGTGTTGTATCCCACAATTTAGGATCTTCGGTAGAGGTGCGAATGTAATTCAAAATTGTTTGGTTGGCGCGCTCTACTTGCCCATTGGCAGTGCGTACAGTGGTTTTAATGTGCCGAAATCCGTTATCTTCGCAGAAGGCTTCGAATGTTTTTGAAATAAATGAATGACAGGGGTAGTCAGTAACAATGCGTGATGGTAGCCCGAAATATGCTGTTAAATCGCTAAGTGCCTGAATGACGTGTGTAGTTTTGGTATCTCGGACTGCTTTCACCACCAAGAATTTTGTAAACGCTTCGGATATGGCCAAAATGTAACAGTTGCCCTTCTTACTACGAATAAAAGGTCCAACATGATCGATATGTATTGAGCGCCTCTGGCGGTGTACCATACAAACGTCCTTCGGGTTTGCCTGCTTGTGCGTTCTGATAGCAGCATTCGATGAAAGATGCGATATATTTTTGTACATATTCGCATCTTAGGGAACCAAAATGTTTGCCGAATACGATCGAGTGTTTTATCTAAAGCGAAATGGCCCATGCTGTCATGACAGAGCTGAACAACTCGCCATTTCACGGCTTTGGGTACCACGAATTTCAAACCATCTGGTTCGACTCTATACAAACGTTGTTTTTGTAATCGGTATTCTTTACGTAGAATTGCGTCGTTCGGTGATTTTATTTTGCCGTTTAGAACACATATTATTTCTTGTAAATTCTATTTCTTGCAATTGCATTGTATAAATCCAATCGTTGCACAGTGAATCTATTAGACCAAGCTAGCTGGACAAAATTATTTGGTGGGATTTTTGGGCTGAAATTACTGTTTTTATGTACATTATGAATATTTAAGACAATATCAATAGGCGGAACTTATTATATATGTATGTACATTAGGTTGGGCCAAAAAATTTATTGGGTTTTTTATATATGTATGGGCATTAGGGTGGGCTAAAAAATATCTAGTTTTGGGTTTTTGGGCTGGTAAGTATACGGATATCGATTTCCTAGATAAAAATGGAGTCTAAAGAAAAAATATGGGTGGATAATATACACACGTAAAAATTATTAACGTGAATGGTCCGGGTGGGCCAGAAACAAAAATCGATTTTTCATTTTGTATTAAAAAGATATTCATGGCCAAACATGAAACTAATAGTTCTGTTTATTTAATTTTATTGTTTGTTCTGATTTCAACTAACTAAAATAAAAAATAAGAGAACTTTTAGTTCAATACAAAAATTGGGCTTATTTAAAACAATGCAATAAAATAACTTATTCTATGTTCACATTAAACTAGAAATACTTCAAAGATATCCACTTTCGAGTATGTTTATATATGTGGCTTGTGCACTTTGCCTCCACATAATATGCCAGCGTTTCCTCTTTTATCAGACATCTCAGCTTAGTTTTGTCTAATCCAGATTTTTTGGGATTGATGCCAGCGCTCTTAATAGCTCGCGAAGATATTTCGGCTGCGCTTATTAGCTCCGCTGTGCTCCGTGTGGTGACCAAGTCTTCCACTCTCCTTTTTTTGGTTTTTGAACAAGAGCTGCTGAGCCCCTTTTGGGGCCGCCCAGACACTCTTGTATTTGATGTAGAAGGTTGCTCTTCACGAGTAGTGAAACAAAATTTTAAATCATCTTCCATCCATTCCTTATACTTCGTTAAAAAGCACTCTTTGCATTTCGAAGTTTTGTTGTTGTTGTTGTTTTCTTCCATATCTGCTGAACTTTTAACGAAAACATTCGTAGAATTTGGTTTAACTCTTTTGCTGAGTTTTCGGTTACCGTAGATAGACAATATTTTGTGTTTAAAAAGTTATATAGCTCACTAACTTTGCAGTTTGTATCGTATTTTAACCATTCATCAAAAAGTTCTTTTTTTTAATCATGAAAGAATAAGCTAAAAAAAAGAAGAAAAAAATAGTTGGACCGATTTGTGCTGAACAAAAATTATATATTTAGAGGCTACGGATTCGCCGCTATAATTTATGAAAATTTCAGACTGGAAGCTGGTGGAATACTACTACTTTTTCTCAAAGAAACATGAAAATTTGCAACAAAAAATTTTTTTCAAGTTTCGGCGTGTTTTACAGAACCAAAAAAAAAACATTGTAAATTAAGAATTTTATATTAAGTAATTACTGTTCACCATCACTTCCATTTAAAATAACACGAAAATACAACAAAGTGAAAAAGTAGTAGTATTCATTAAAATCCTCTTTTTTTGTTTCAAAAAAGAGTAAATTATAAAAAAAATATAAAAAAATAGTTGGGCCGATTTGTGCCGAACAAAAATGATATATTTAGAGGCTACGGATCCGCCGCTATAATTTATGTAAATATCAGACTGAAATCTGGTGGAATACTACTACTTTTTCTCTAAGAAGCGTGAAAATTTGCAAAAAAAGTTTCGGCGTGTTTTACAGAACACCAAAATGGTTTAAATAATAAACCTTATATCAAATAAATAGTGCTCACTGTTCACCATCATATCTATTTTAAATCACAAAAAATAAACCACAATAATAAAGTTATACGAAAAACTGTAAGAAGTCCACAATTATAAATTTAGCCAAACCGAGACACGTTTTTCTGAGAGTAACAGCTTAGTACTTCCACTTTAGCAAATATTAACTAAAAGTATTTTTTGATTCGTGATATTTGGACATCTATATTATATTTTGATGGTTTAACATTTGTATTCGTTACCCGTCTTAGATCGTTATATGCACAATACCTGCTCATTAATATCGCGGAGCAGGGCTGTACATTTTTTGTAATAATTATTGTTCGAAATTTTCTTTTTCAAATCTGAGTCATTAAATCCGTTTATAATATGTCTACCTATAGCATTTTCCGGCATACATACTTGTGTGCCTATAGCTTGCATTTTAAAAAAATATTCTTGCGGCGATTCATGGCTTTGACTTCTGGTTCGCGACATTTCAATATGTATATCTGCTATGTTAACCGTATACGGAAAATCGACTAAAAACCGCTTTACAAATTGTTGCCACGATGCAAAAACCTCTTGTAGAGAATCCACCCAGTACTTCGCTGGACCTCGCATTTTCTGTTGCACAGCAAATATAATAATTCTATCGCTCCAACCATAAGCATTTTTCAGCGTTTCGACCCGTTTAATGTATTGAATGGAATTAAGTGACGTTTTTGATACCGGATTAAATTCAGGCAGTAATTCTCCCACGTCGCGCGCTTTGCTAAAAGAGCTGGGAACCAGCGGAATAGGTTGCTCTAGTTGCATCGTAAAAGGACCCGCCGTATATGCCGGAAATGCGTGCGGTGCATTATTGAAATTATTCGAATACGTTAGATGCGTTTGTGGACACACGTTTGGTTGTGGATATGAATAATAAGTTTGGGTATATGGAACCTCCGTTGCACTTTGTACATTTTGTAACTCTGGCACGTTATACACTATTTCACTCACAGGAGCAACACCCGATGAAGATGTGTGAATTTGCATTGGAGAAGATATGCGTTGCGGTCTGAATTCATTGTTGGTACATTCGTCGCGCGTTTGCAATTCACTCACAGTTTTTTCCAATTCAACTATTCGTTGCATTAGTAGTGAATTTTCATTGCACTTTCGAAGTTTTCTTCACTATAAAATGCTTCCAATCTCTCTATTAAATCTACTTTATTCCCACTTTGTGGAATATTTACTTCTTTGCACTTTTTCCGTAGGTACTCCACTTTTAATTTTCGAATGTTTTCCATTGTTTGTTTTGATTATGTTTTTGTTTTGGTCGTATTTTCGTTATTTTTCACACTACCATATGTTTAAGTGTGACCGGAATAGTAATGCGTTGCGGGGAAATATGTATATCGTGCTTGTTTCTTTTCGCGACACTGCCGTATGCATAAGTGTGTAAACGAAATAACAATGTGTTGGGGGAAATATGTATATCGTGCTTGTTTCTTTTCGCGACACTACCGTGTGTATGTGTGCAACCGAAACAGCAATGCGTAAACGTTTATAAATAACAATACGTTGCGTAGGAAGTCTTGTTTCTTTTCGCGCATGTGTGTGTGCGACTGAAACAGCAATGCGTAAACGTTTATAAATGAATGTTTGTTACTATGTGTAAGAACAAATGCGACAACTTCAATATTATGCGTAAGTGACTTTATCGACCGACTATATCTGTTTCAATATGCTCATAAGTACTAATCATTCGTATTCGCGTTTATAAATCGAAATGTAGACAAGTAAGAGCATGAAGTTTATGAAGTTGCACGAATATTTGTTGTAACCGAAATTCGACGACAACCAATATGTACATATGTATACTGGAGCCCAAGGTGTCTCAACAAATGTGAGGTTATGTTCAGTGGAACGCACGTTTGCTCACTGAACTTTCAGATTTTTCACTTTTTGCGATTAAACGTGTATTTTTTACAATTCATTTGTTCGTTTGCACTGCAATATACGAATTTAATGTTTTCCACAAGATAACGTTTGTAGGCGTAGTTTACCAATCGCACTTTCTGAAAATATCACCTAAGCCTCGGTGCAGTGGCTGCGGTGATACTGTTTCCATAAACACAATTAAATACACGATTTTAATATGTTTGTCATTAATACCGAATTTAATGTTGCATAAGTGTTACAAGAAAAATATGTACATTGCATTTTAATATTTCAAGTAATTTGATTTATTCACGCGACAATGGTTCTTCTTCAACTTCTCAACAACATAAGACCTGATGCTATAAACACCGCTTTAACCATTCTGGGCATAAGCAGGTCTCTTATTGGACTTATTGATCAACTACTAAGGGGTAGAAGAATAGTTTCATCACTGGGCTCGGTTGATTTATCATTTAATGTCACAAGGGGAACGCCTCATGGTGGTGTTCTCTCCCCGCTTCTATGGAACCTCACAGTCAACTAGCTGCTGCGAGACACAGGCTGGGGGCGGGAAGGTAGTGGAATATGCAGACGATTTAGTTAGTATATAGAGGCAAACTCCCACAAACCCTGTGCGACTTGATGCAAGTAGCACTGCGGACTGAGCATCAACTCGGGAAAAGTGGAACTGGTCCTTTTCAGCAACCGCTATAAGATACCACCGTTAATACTACCAAAACTGAAGTGCGTGGACCTGAACGTGGTTGACAAAGCCAAGTTCTTAGGCACAGTTTTGGATAGAAAACTAACCTGGAAGGAGAATGTTCTTCAGCGCCAGAAGAAAGCGTGCAAAAGAGCCATTGGAAAAAATGGGGGCTCAGCTCCAAAATATGCAAATGGATCTACACTGCAATAATTCGACCAATCATGCTCTATGGAGTTGTGGTATGGTGGCCTGCGCTGAGCAAGGCAACAAATCTTAATCTGTTAGGTAAAGTACACAGATCTTGCATGATCTGTATAAGCGGTGCGTTAAGAACAACGCCCAACGAAGCACTCCAGGCCATTCTTGGCATTTTTCCACTCGATCTAGAAGGGCACCGGATAACAGCAGCATCGGCTCTGCGTCTAAGGGAAACGTCCGGCTGGGACGCAAGCACTACTGGACACGCCAGTATTTTGGGATCCTACAGCTTTCTTCCGCTGAGCACAGATCGTTGTGCGACCACAATAGTCGGAGATAGCGATTTTAAAATAAACATTCCCAATGCTCATCACGTCCAGTGGGGAAGCTCCGATATTAACGCTAGGGGCGAGTCTCTGTTTGACTACCTACTAACAACTAACCTGGTGGTTTGTAACGTGGGTAACGAGCCTACTTTTATCACTAAAGCCCGTAGGGAGGTCATAGACCTCACTATTTGTAGCGAAGGCGCTTATGAGTGGGTTAGGAAATGGCGTGTTCTTGAGGAGCATTCATTTTCCGACCACCGGTACATAGAAATTGCCTTAGATTTTTCTGTTGAGCAGCCAGTTATGAAACGCAATCCACGCAACACTAATTGGCAGCTACATAATCAAATATTAGTTAGGGGCCTACCAGTGTTACCCCCACAAGCTCCATCATCAGTAGGAGAACTGGATGATCTGGTTGCGACCTTTACAACGGCGCTCTCAAATGCCCTAGAGCAGGCTTGTCCAGTGCCGAAACCACGCGGTAAACATAGACCACACTGGTGGTCCTACGACCTGGATTCGCTCCGCAAGTCCTGCAGGAAGCAATTTAATAGGGCCAAGAGCCTCGGTACGGAGCCTGAATGGCTCGAATATAAAGTTAAACTGAGGGCCTATAAAAGGGCCCTAAGGCAGGCGAAGAGAACTTCGTGGAGAGATTTCTGCACCAGGGTCGAAAAGGTCGATGATACGGCGAGACTTAGACGAGTGCTCTCAAATCTCAAAAAACCATTAGCTATTTGCGGAAGCCTGACGGATCGTGGACTAGCACGGAAGGGGAAACCCTGGAGCTGCTATTGAATACACACTTTCCGGGGAACTTGCATGAAGCACCTTTAGCATCTGCAACAAATATGGCAGTGAATATACCCATCACGGAGGAAAGGGTAAGGTGGGCGATCAAAAGCTTTGAGCCGTTCAAGGCTGCTGGGCCAGACGGGATTTTCCCCGCACAACTCATAAACACTTTGGAAACATCGGCTAAATGGCTGGTATTTCTCTTTTCAGCCTGCCTGGCTCTCAACTACATTCCGCACAAGGTAGTCTTTATTCCAAAGGCTGGGAAGGCCTCACACTATGAGCCTAAGGACTACAGACCGATCAGTCTCTCGTCCTTTGCACTCAAAACCTTCGAGAGGATAATTAGCGATTATCTCTCCTCTACTATTGATAGCAACCTTATCTCTAGCTATCAACATGCATACACCAAAGGTAAATCAACGGAAACTGCGCTTCACAGCCTTGTCTCTGTTATTGAAAAATCGTTGTATGAAAAAGATTACTGTCTCGTGGCCTTCCTAGACATTGAAGGTGCCTTCAACAATATAAGCCCGGAGGCTATTAACACCGCTCTAACTAATCTGGGCATAAGCAGGTCTCTTATTGGACTAATTGATAAGCTACTAAAGGGAAGGAAAATAGTTTCTACACTGGGCACAGTCGATTTCTCACGCTATGTCACAAGAGGAACGCCTCAGGGTGGTGTTCTCTCTCCGCTTTTATGGAACCTCACTGTAAACTCGTTGCTACGAGACACAAGCTGGGGGGGGGGCGGGAGGATAGTTGCATATGCAGACGATTTAGCTATTGCATACAGGGGCAAATTCCCACAAACCCTGTGTGACTTGATGCAAGTAGCACTGCGAGCAGTTTCCTCGTGGTCATCTCGCTGCGGACTTAATATCAACCCGGGAAAAGTGGAGCTTGTCCTTTATACCAACCGGTACAAAATACCAACGCTAAGCCTACCAGAACTAAATGGCGTGCGCCTGAACTTGGCTGACAAAGCCAAATTCCTAGGCATAGTTCTGGATAGAAAGCTTAACTGGAAGGAGAATGTCATCCAGCGCCAGAGGAAAGCGTGCATTGCACTTTACACCTGTAAAAGAGCCATTGGCAAAAAATGGGGGCTCAGTCCCAAAATCTGCAGATGGATTTACACTGCGATAATCCGGCCAATTATGCTGTATGGAGTCGTGGTATGGTGGCCTGCGCTGAGCAAGGCAGCCAACCTAAACCTGTTAGGTAAAGTCCACAGATCTAGCATGATCTGTATAAGCGGCGCGTTGAGAACAACGCCCAACGAAGCTCTCCAGGCCATTCTTGGCATTTTGCCACTCGATCTGGAAGGGTACCGGGCAGCGGCAGCATCGGCTTTGCGTCTAAGGGAAACTTCCGGCTGGGGCGCAGGCACTACTGGACACTCCGGTATTCTGGATTCTTACAGCTTTCTCCCTCCGAGCACGGACCGTTGTGCAACCACAACAGTCGGAGATAGCTGGTTCAGAATAAATATTCCCAGCAGGGAAGACTGGGAGAGGACGGATCGGTGTCCTGCTACTAATGGCGGCATTTCCATATACACCGACGGTTCGAAGTTGGACGGCAGAGTTGGAGGAGGGATTTATTCCAAGGATCTGGACCTTGAGCTTTCCTTCAGACTGCCTGATCATTGCAGCGTCTTCCAGGCTGAGGTCTCAGCAATCATGGACGCCGCGGCTTGGATAGGGCAACACGCTATCGGACAGAGTATCGTTATTTTCAGCGATAGCCAAGCGGTAGTCAAATCCCTTGGCTCTTACTTGCTCAACTCTGAACTGACGCTCAGCTGTCGTCGATCTCTTCAGGAGATGGCCCAACAGAACCGCGTGAGCCTCACATGGGTCCCGGGACACAGGGACATTGAGGGAAACTGTAGGGCAGACGAACTTGCTAGGCAGGGCACGACCAAGCAGGTTCTTCAGGATAAAGAACGCTTAGGTATGCCCTTTGCCACATGCAAGCTAATGCTGAAGGAGCATACACTCCGACAAGCCAATGAAAGATGGCTTTTATCGCCAGGGTGCCGAGTATCCAAACAATCCTGGCCAAAATGGGATATTAAAAGATCTAAATATATTTACACCCTAAGAAGAAGCGATATATCTATATTAGTAGGGGTTTTAACCGGGCACTGCCTTATTGGAAGGCACGCAGCAAGGCTGGGTGTACCCTACCGACGATGCTGTAGGAGTTGCAAAGATGATGAGGAGGAGGAAACGGTGGAGCATCTCATCTGCAACTGCCCGGCTTTAAGCGGCGCGAGAAGGCGCTTTTTCGGAGTTCCCTTCCTGGATAGCCTACGCCAGGTAGCGGAGCTGGACATAAAGGACTTGATGGCTTTCATCAAGTCATCTAAATGGTTCGAGGAGGTGTAACGGTGTCGGGTTTAGGAGTGTCAGCCCCGGGATTCGGCTATGTGGAGAGTCCCAATAGCACTGGGATTTTCCATATGGCTGGGTCCCGGGACTGACTTTCCTAGTGTTGATGGTATCACAACGGGCCTTTTAATACTGGCCTAGGTGTGCCTTTGCGGCAGCCACTTCAACCTAACCTAACCTTCCCAGCAGGGAAGAATTGGAGAAGACGGATCGGAGTCCCGCCCCTCATGGCGGTACTTCCATTTATACCGATGGCTCGAAATTAGACGGCAGAGTTGGAGGAGGGGTTTACTCAAAGGATCAGAACCATGAGCTCTCCTTCACACTACCTGATCACTGCAGAGTCTTCCAGGCTTCAGCAATCATGGACGCCGCGGCTTGGATAGGCCAACACACTATCGGACAGGATATTTTTTTTCTCAGCGACAGCCAAGCGGCCATCAAATCCCTTGGTTCTTACTGGTTCAACTCTGAACTGACGCTCAGCTGTCGTCGATCTCTACAAGAGATGGCCCAACAGAACCGCGTGAACCTCACCTGGGTCCAGAGACATAGGGACATTGAGGGAAATTGTAGGGCAGACGAACTTGCAAGGCAGGGCACGACCAAGCTGGTTCTTCGGGATAAAGAGCGCTTAGGTATGCCGTTTGCCACATGCAAGCTAATGCTGAAAGAACACACGTTCCGCCAAGCCAACGAAAGATGGCTGCAATCGCCAGGATGCCGGATATCCAAAGAAACCTGGGCGAAATGGGATCATAAAAATCAAGACATATGTATGCCCTAAGGAGAGGAGAAATCTCCATATTAATAGGCTTATTAACTGGGCACTGCCTTATTGGTAGGCACGCAGAAAGACTAGGTGTGGCCTACCGACAATGCTGTAGGAGTTGCAAAGATGACGAGGAGGAGGAAACGGTGGAGCACCTCATCTGCAACTGCCCGGCTTTAAGTGGCTAGGGAATGCGCTTTTTGGGAGTGCCCTTCCTGGTTAGCCTACGCGAGGTCACGGAGCTGGACATAAAGGACCTGATGGCCTTCATCAAGTCATATAAATGGTTCGAGGAGGAGTAACGGTGTCGGTTTAGGAGCGTCAGTCACGGGATTCTGCTATGTGGAGAATCCCGATAATACAGGGATTTTCCTATGGCCGGGTCCCGGAACTGACTTTCCTAGTATTGGTGGTATCACAACGGGCCTTTTAATACTGGCCTAGGTGTACCTCTGCGGCAGCCACTTGAACCTAACCTAACCCTCACAGCACCTCTAACGGCCAAGTTGAATGGTTTCACAGTACACTGGTAGAGGTGGCTAGGTGCCTGCAGCTAGAGAGGATAATTGACGACGCAAAGGATTTGATATTGCTTGCAACTATATAAAACAATAAAAAAAAATACATTACGTAACAATCAAAAGTCCAGTCGGCATATTTCGATCGTATATAGAAAATATAAGTAATGAAATATCGACCCATATTAGGCAGGCGCAGCAATGCGAATTAGAAATTCATAACAAAACCACACATTTAGCGTAAGTGATACGGTTATGATAAAGCGAAACACTAGGCTAGGAAATAAATTAACCACCACCATAGGTAATCTATGTATCTTCTATTCTATCTATATATATATAAAGGAAATGTACTCCGTATTACCGCGATGGCTGTCTAAACGGCTGAGCCGTGAAGGGTGGATACCTTGCCGCGGTACGAGGGCTTAGTCGAAAGCCATAAGGCTACGCTAGCCTTGTGATCATAACTCCGCATGGCACTTAATCACGAGGGTGGCCTAGCTTTCTGGTGCGATGACAAAGATCCACACCTGCGGGTTAGGGGCTTAGAATATGCCCGAGGTAGGCATACCGGTCGTAAGAGGCGACTAATATGCAGATAGGTAATGACGTGCTAACTCGATGGTTGATCTACGGATATGATGCCTGTCACCTCTCACGGCTCGCCTGAATCGATTTTAACTTCAAAGTCAGAGTAAAATACTTTTGGCTTTACTTTATGATAAGAAAAATAAACACATGAGCAGATTTTATTGCACAACTTTTGACGAAAATCGACTTTTTGCTTATTTTGCTAGGTCCATAAGTCGAAAAGTAAATTCGATATATGTAAGTCTTTGGAAGGCTGAATATGATAGAACAAACATTTGTCTTTACTATAGAAGAAAAATTAGCAAAAAGTCGATTTTCCTCAAAAGTTGTGCAATAAAATCTCCTCGGTGCTGGTCTGCTATAAATCGGCGATAGTAAAACGCTATTGTTTGATAAAGAGAAAGTTTAAGGCTTTCAGAATCATGTATTTTTATCCAAATATTGCTTCTAATTTACAGATGTCCAAAAAAATAGGTCATTTGAGCTTTAAAAGCGGATTGTGCGAGAACTAAAAAAAAAAAAAAAAAACTAATGGCGGCGATATACTAACGAGATTTTTGCCGGACTTCTCTTTCCAACTTGTGGTGTGTTGCTTTAGAGTTTTTCCTACAAGTTGGCGGGACCTACAATTTTTTGCCGACTCCGAACGGCACTTGCAAAGCAAATGCATTTTTTGCTGAGAAGCTTCTCATGGCAGAAATACACCCGGAGAGTTTGCCAAACTACTGCCGAGGGGCGACCCCGTTTAGAAAAATTTATTTTTCTAAATAATTTTTGATGTTACTTTTGCCGGGCATCGAACCGCCACGACTTGGTGTAGAAGGCCGAACACTTAACCGCTACACCACGGCGGCCGCCAGTGGGAGAACTAAGCTTAATATAAAAATTCTAAGAGTAGGTAAAGATTCTACGGAAGATCCTCTAAGAACCCCCATACTCAGAAAATTGGTTTGGTTGACTCACAGGTTTTTTAAGAGGGGGGTGGACCCCTCCGTCACACAGAAATGGGGCAAGTTACATCCTCAAAGTTTTTTAGTAATAATCTGCAAGCCTTTCCTAATTTAAAACATTAACATAATACCGGTTTCGTCTCTTTTCTTGACCATTTCGACTCAAAAATTGCATTTTTACCAATTTTTTTACGAAAAAAACCCAGACACCTTAGAAAAAAAATTCGTAAAAAAGCAACGATATGCCGTAGGTACTTAAAACTTGCACTTTGTTAGACTAAAATTATATGATCTATAAAACTGCATACTCGAAAAATTTCTTCCTCTTATTTTTAAATGTCTTTAACAGCACGGGGCGTATGAGTAACAAAAAATGGACTTTCAATTGCATTTCACAAGTGTCAGTGGGAAGATGTTTTAAAAGTAAAACATGGAGGTGATAGAGGTTTTACTCCTCTTTTAGGATTTTCCTATATGTGATAAGAAATGAAGTTTTGGGAAGCACTTCAAAAAAACGCGGTTATTTCGCGATTTTCTCAAAAACGGCTCTGGCGATTACACTGGATCACAAATTCCAACTTTTTTTCTGCACCAGAGACGCCATAGTGAAATTCCTATGTAAAATCACCTCCTAATTCCGAAGATCAAAGTTATTTTTACTTGAATGGTACCGTTTTTGAGATATTTACGATTTACCGTTATTTCAAAAAACAAAAAAGATGGCTCCACTTAATCGTGTATATCTCAAGAACAAATTGAGCTATTCGAAAACGGTTTGAAAAATTTGAAAGCTTATAAAATTTACTATAATCAGTACATACAACACTTTTTGCTAGGTCCTGCAGATTCAAACATAGTGAACAATCATTACGGATTTTTTAAATTTTTTTTGTAAAAATATAAAAAAATGTGTACTTTGCGAGGAAGCATCTCGAAAACTTTTTGTTTTTTAGCAGATATCCCCCCCCCCCCCCCTCTAAGCTCTGTTTTATTACAAAAAAAAACAAGCTATCAGTGAACAAAATCGATGAACTAATACAAAAGTTATAAGCATTCAAGTAAATATATCCATTTAATACTTAAGTACCCACAAATAATAGCATATGTACATATGGTTCTGTCTTAACTCTATGATCTTATTTTATAATTGAAAAAGTTATGTGTCTTGTTTTGACGCTTATTTAGATTAGGTTCGGTTTCTCTTATGAGAAACCAACAGTAGTCGCCCATCATAGCGACATCCCAGAATCCTTGATACCGACGTTCAATCACTTTCATTTGCTGGTGAAACCTTTCACCATGCTCGTCACTTTCGTCGCCAAGATTTTGCGGGAAAAAATTTAAGTGGGAGTGTAAGAAATGAATTTTTAAAGACATATTTACTCCTGAAAGAAAATAAAAAAGTAAATTAGATAAATACATAAGTGACACATTAGTATATAATTTTCTTAGGATGGATTTATCTTTCAATTCAGAACAAATTTTTTGTTTATATTTTTCCCGTTCTTGTTTGTTCGGAACTGGACGATGAATTCAGATTTATGGCTATATATTCTCATGTAAATTTATGTAATATATAATTTATTATAATATGTTTTTTTATTTACCCATTTCCGCATAGTTTTTGATTAAGTCGTTCACTATCATCTCGTAGTTAGGACTTTTGTGTTTGCCTAAAAAAGAAGTAACGACCTTTTCAAAAGAATCCCACGCTGCTGCCTCCACTGGTGACAATAGTTCTTTGAAATGGTTATTGGTCATCATTTTTCTTATTTGCGGTCCCACAAAAATCCCTTCCTTTATTTTTGCTTCTGAAATCTCTGGGAAGATTGTCTTCAAAAGATGAAAAGCTTCGCCTTCTTTGTCCAAAGCCTTCACAAAGTTTTTGATAAGGCCGAGCTTGATGTGGAGCGGAGGTAGAATTATTTTTTCCTTCTTTATAAGTGGAGAGTATTTTATGTTATCTACCCCAACTTGAAACTCGATTCGTTCTGGCCAATCCTTTATGATGTAGTTGTCTTGACGAGCTCGGTTATCCCATTTGCATAGAAAGCAACAGTATTTTGTGTATCCACTTTGTAGACCACATAGCATTCCAACGGCTTTAAGATCGGCACATATTTTCCAATCATGTTCTTCGTATTTGATTAACTTGAGCAATTTTTGCATTATCTCATATGTTTCCTTCGTATTTACTGCATGCGCGATCGGGATAGATGGCTTTTGGTTGCCAATATGCAATAATACGGCCTTTAAACTTAATTTATTGCCGTCTATGAACAATCGCCACTCTTTTGAATCATATGGTTCTCCAAATTGTTTGAATAGACCAGCAATGTCTTTGCAGTAACAAACACTGTCCTCCTTCATATAGTACTTGGAAAATTCTTCGTGACGAGTTCTATAATATGTTACCTTAACATCGGATGAAACAAATTTAAATTGTTGCATTCGAGAGGCGTGTAGTTCGGCCTTTTCCTTTGACAATTCCAAATCCCTTATCCAATCATTGAGTTGTGCTTGTGACAAAGAATTTCTTTCGGTTTCCGTTTGAAATTCAGTACAACATGATGCCGCGTAATCAGATACTACTGTTGACAATGAAACTGGAGCCGGAACTAAAGTTAAATTTGATTCTGGCAATGTCGCTTCTGTTGAAATTAGTTCTGGTAATGACACTGTAGATACGCTCGCATAGGTTACTTTTCTGGACTTTCCAACCCCAAGTACTTTTGTAGTACAAATATAGCAGTCCGTTGAATGGCAAGTTGGTTCCCTCCACTTCATTGGTGTAATAAATTTCACACGTCGCCTAAATAGATAGTTTCAGAAATTAGTCAGCTATGCATTAAAAGGGAACAAATTCCTAATTTTTACAACGTACCTTTTTGTTCCGGTTTCCGAAGAAATCAATTCGACTCGGCATGTGGTGCACACAGTGTTCGGTGTCCATGGTTTTTCATTGTTTTTAGGCTCAATTCCAAAACACTTATAGTATGTAACTTTCAAAGGATTTGAAAACACACGTCTCATACTTTTAACAATAAATTGACCGCAGATGAAACAGAACATATCTGGATCATTTGTACACTCAAACTCTCGCGCCCTTTTATTCATTTTTTATTTTTAAGTAAATGACGGGTTATAAACTGCAATTATAAACTGAACAGTATCCGGCGAGCCTTGCAGATATTATGAAGGAACAAGGCGCAGGTACTCTTGTTTATACTTAGATCCAGTAAAAATGCAAGCCTACCTAAACAAAAAGGTTCCCTAGTTCTACAAAGAAAACACTACCTGCCTCAAAAATATGCTCTTGTTTAAAATGTACCTAGGTTTGAGAAAACGACACTAACAGCTTTTTGTATCTAATAACTTTTCGAAAATCTACCTGCTAACTAACTGATATACGAATACTAACACATATGTACCAGTAGGGTACTTAAGCATTAAATGGATATATTTACATGAATGCTTATAACTTTTGTATTAGTTCATCGATTTTGTTCACTGATAGCTTGTTTTTTTTGTAATAAAACAGAGCTTAGAGGGGGGGGAGGGGGGGGGGGGGGGGAAATATCTGCTAAAAAACAAAAATTTTTCGAGATGCTTCCTCGCAAAGTACAAATTTTTTTATATTTTTACAAAAAAAATTTAAAAAATCCGTAATGCTTGTTCAATATGTTTGAATCTGCAGGACCTAGCAAAAAGTGTTGTATGTACGGATTATATTAAATTTTATTAGCTTTCAAATTTTTCAAACCGTTTTGGAAGAGCTCAGTTTGTTCTTGAGATATACACGATTAAGTGGAGCCATCTTTTGTTTTTTGAAATAACGGTAAATCGTAAATATCTCAAAAACGGTACCATTCAAGTAAAAATAACCTTGATTTTCGGAATTAGGAGGTGATTTTACATAGGAATTTCACTATGGCGTCTCTGGTGCATTTTGGCTGTAAACTAGTGTTATTTTAGTTTTTGCATAGAACGTGTTTATTTATCTTATATTATCATAAAATAAAGC
The DNA here is from genome assembly GCA_964058755.1 of Campiglossa producta. Lineage (NCBI taxonomy): Eukaryota > Metazoa > Arthropoda > Insecta > Diptera > Tephritidae > Campiglossa > Campiglossa producta. The sequence continues at coordinate 45,344,784 of CAXKVI010000004.1, forward strand.
CAAAAGTATTGTACTCGCAGACGACGCAGAGAAAGAGTCCTTTTCTGCGTCGTCCGTCTCCTCAGTCGGCGCATAGGCGCAGATAAATGTTATGTTGAAGAACCTTGCCTTGATACGGTTTGCAGCCAGACGCTCGTTCACGGGAAGTTTTGGGAAGCACTTCAAAAAAACGCGGTTATTTCGCGGTTTTCTCAAAAACGGCTCTGGCGATTATTTTAGTTTTTGCATAGAACGTGTTTATTTATCTTATATTATCATAAAGTAAAGCCAAAATTATTGTACACGCAGACGACGCAGAGAAGGAGTCCTTTTCTGCGTCGTCCGTCTCCTCAGTCGGCGCAAAGGCGCAGATAAATGTTATGTTGAAGAACCTCGCCTTGATACGGTTTGCAGCCAAACGCTCGTTCACGGGTGTGAACGCTAGTACAGTCGCAGCGCAGCGCAGCGGCGCAGTCTCTTTCCCATCACGAATCCTACACCACGCGCTTTGCCGCGTGTCTGGCCACTGTGGTAGACGTCACAAGGTCCGATGGTAGTCTTGCCTTGCCCCGTCCATCGCAATTCCTGTAGGGCGGTGATGTCAGCCTTTGCATTAACCAGGACATCAACCAGCCGGGCAGCGGTACCATCCCTTGAAAGGTTCAAACATTCCCGGTACATGCCCTAATATCATTTTCATTGTCCTTATTTCATTTTGCCGGGTCGTCAACATTAAAATGGGCTTTCATCCGAGGCTTTGTATATCGTTTCATTGGACTTGATTTTTACGTGACGGGTCCCAAACCCAGCGCACAACCCGTACCCGGGGTTTTGAACAAAAGTATTCACACATTTATATAGCGAGATCCAATACGGACATCCGCTTTCAGCCGCACCACGTGAACCATTAAACCAGATATACCAGAGTGGCCTCACCGGGGCTCTCTCTCTTTCTGCCGCGAGCATAAATAGTTCACGTTGCTCAGAGTGCACGCACGGGGACGCAAGAGTAGGGATTGAATAAGGTCGCACAGCTGGAGCTGCTTGCCTAACTGTACAACCACACACCATTACTGTCCACTGGCAGCTACACAATGAAATATTAGCTAGGGACCTACCAGTACTGCCCCCCAAGTTGGAGGAACTGGTAAAGACCTTTACAACGGCGTTGAGAGCGCCTAGAAAGTCTTGTCCAGTGCCAAAACCACGCGGTAAACATAGGCCACATTTTTGGTCCTACGACCTGGACTCGCTCCGCAAAGCCTTGGCACGGAGACTCAAGGGCTCGAATATAAAGTTAAACTTAGGGTCTACAAAAAAGCTCTGACGCAGGTGAAGAGAATATCGTGGAGAAATTTCTTTACTGGGGTCGAAAATGTCGACGATGCTGCGTTTACTATATTCGGACATACATTTCGAAGATACGTTCATGCTGCCGCATTTATAAGGCATTTAGCTCACGGTTGCAATCAGTTTAGGTTATGAGCATGTTTACAAAAAGTTGAACTTTTTTATACATTTGGTTTGTTTATATTGTTTCACAAGCATCACTTTAATTGTAGTTTCACTTTTTTTAATTTAATTTGAACCACGCCGCGAATTTGCTAGATTTTCAACAAAATAAATTTTTCAATTGTTTACGAATTGCAGAGAATGGAACAATGTCAAGAAAAAGTCACTAGTGATGTAACTTTTTTAAGCTCGAAACGATTATTTCGTAGCAGAATATAGGGTTTTTTTTCGGTCTTACCCCCTGAAACTTTAGGTATTGACGAGAAAATAAGCCTTGCAAAAAATTAGCGCTCTAACTTAACCCTTAGGGGTAAGCCATGTGCGAATGTCTCAACTATTAAAATAATTACAGCCATTTAAAATTTACTAAATTTTATACGTGTTACTGTGTATGTGTGTGCAATAGTACAAAACTCAGCCACTTTCAAATCGCTGTAATTATCTTTATAGTTAAGATAATCGCACATGGCTTACCATTTTGGAAGCTTCAAAGCTTCAACTTTAAGAGTATGTAAAAATGCCATTTTTCCCCATACAAAATGTATTGGAAAGGGCGAAAAAAATAGCCACCCCTAAGGGTTAAGTTAGAGCGCTAATTTTTTGCAAGGCTTATTTTCTCATCAATACCTAACTTTTTAGGGGGTAAGACCAATTCGACATTTTTTTTAATCACCCTAGTGTACACTGTACATGTGGATTAATAATGTTTTGGTGTCAGAATTTATATGAAAAATTACAATTGGGCAATTCACAAGGGGTGTCGTATTCGTCTATAGTTGTATGTTTCCAGGATTTCCAATATAAATCCTAGAAGAAACGAACCCTGCCATTGGCTAAAAAACTCACTCCTTATAGATAAATGATTATCTCGAAATTTGTAAGTTTTCAAAAATCGTGTTTTTTCAGGCTCTAAAACGGATATGTTTCTCAAGAGATTAAAATAGCAATTTATCATGGGCTCCAGTCCTGACTTTAAGCTTCTAATACCTCAACATTTCGTTTTCTTATTTTCATACTAAGGGTCTCTGCTGATGGATCTCCTAAACCATAAAGTTTTCTTTGTTTTCAAAGTAAATTTTCGTATAATTTTTGGAACTTCTTTCAAGCAACCTTTACTTAGTCCTAAAATTGAAGCGTACAACTTTTTGTTGAAAAGTTGGAAGCCTCAGCTTTCAGACCATGTAAAGGTTGCTTGAAAAAAATCTCAAAAATTATACGAAAATTTACTTAGAAAAAATATATATTGGCTTAGGAGACCCATCAGCAGAGACCCTTAGTATGAAAATAACAAAACGAAATTTTCAGGTATTACAAGTAAAAGTCAGGACTGGAGTCAATGATAAACTCGTATTTTTATTTCTTGAGAAACATGCCCGTTTTAGAGCCTGAAAAACACGATATTTGAATACTTACAAATTTCGAGATAATAATTCATCTATAAGGAGTGAGTTTTTAATTAATTAATAAATAAATTTCTGAAAAAAATTGAGTGGCTACTCAAAACAGTTAAGTCGTCAGAGCCAGCCAAAATTGACAAAGAAGAATAATAAAATTAAAGAAAAAAAAAACTTTTTTAAAAATAAGCTTTTATTATTGGTTTATAAAATTAATTTTGATGGTATAATTAAGAGCATTTAGGACCTTCTTTTCTATTTGATGGTATAATTAAGAACATTCAGGTGTTAAATTTTGATGGTATAATTAAGAACATTTAGGACCTTCTTTTCTATTTGATGGTATAATTAAGAACATTCAGGACCTTCTTTTATTGCTATCGAAATTTAACACGCTTTTATTATTAATAAAATTAGGAATGTGATATATACTGGAAGATTTAATAATTTAGGTGTAAAGTTTTAATGTTAGAAATATATAATTATGTACAATATGGAATTATTTTGTGGCAGACGAAGAAGCCAAATTATCTTTAAAGGTTACAATGAACTTATAAAGTGTTATATTCCTTTACAGTCAATTTATTTTTTACTTTTTATTTAATTTTATAAACCAATAATAAAAGCTTATTTTTAAAAAAGTTTTTTTTTTAATTTTATTTTTTACTTTTTAGTTCGGTTTATCAACAAGAAATATACCTATAAGCTTGTGCTTAGAACATCTTTTTTCTTGAATTTATTTTAAATATAAAATATTGTTTAAATTAGTTATGCAATCTTTACTTAGTTATTTTAACATTCCTCATCCGATCCATTTCTTTTAATGCATCAACATTACACGGCTTCTTTGAAGTCAACTTTGAACAGTCAAGTTCTTCGATTCGAAGACCTTCTAAAGACTTAACGCAAGCGGCACAATCAACTATATGAGAGCCAAGTGTAAAATGCTTCTTCTTATGCTTTTCATGCATACAAAGTTGAAAGTTGGCAACTTTTGCATGTCAGATGTCGCTCGTGATGCGCAATGTGACGTTCTCTATCTAAATACACACGTTCAACTCATCTGTCAATACATAATGCTGCGGCAAACATTGATTGTGACGCCGCTATAAAGCCGTGCGGAAAAGAGGCAATAATGTCGCAGCGACATCAATCGGCTGCTAGCAGTAACAGAAAACATAGAATCTTTTACAATAAAGCCGCGTGGTTAATAAAGTTACTTTTGGGATATTGGAATAAAGACTAAACGATAAATGGGATTTTTGAAATTAAGCTAATTTTTTTATTTACTGTTAGCGAAGCCTGAACGATGATGAAAATTTGCAAAATCCCATCTTAACTGCAAGTTAGTACAATATCATAAACTACTGCAGATAAAGTAATGAATTTTTTTTTAACTTACAGATAATTGTTTTAACCATATTATAACTAATTTTATGCGATCTTATTGTTTAAACAATTATACTTAAAAAAAAATTTTTAAACAAATAAATTTTTTTTCGTTCTACACGCAAAAAAAAATTCAAAATATGAAAAATAACGCGTAAAACAGTCACCTTTAATAATCAAAAAAAAATGTTTGTCCATTTATACCATTCCAAAGATATTGCATATTTCGTGACCCCTTGCGATCAAATTGTTAAATTATGATATTTAAAAAAAATTTTTTCAAATAACGCGCAAACGGTCAGCTTTAATAATAAAAAGCATAATATATGCAAAAGTAATTCGATGTAACCAAAGCATTTAAAACAACAAAGCAACCATGTATCCATGGTTTCCAAAATAAGTATAAAAAACACACGGCAATTCCATCATTTTCAACCAATGTTTGACAAAAAGATTCGAAGTTAAATTTTCTCAAGTGATGAATCAAGTGTGGAAAATATCATTTGCATGTAGGTAACGTAAAACAAAAAATTACACTGAACATAACGTAAAAAAATGTATTTGTTAAAAAAAAAATTATTTAAAATGTCATAATTTTAACAATTAGATCGCAAGGGGTGACAAAAACTGCAATATCTTTGGAATGGTAGGAATCAGTGTTGCCATTTTAGCCGTTTTCCGGCTAGATCTAGCTGTTTTTTTTTGTCCTTTATACGGAAAAATTTGAATCTAGCCGCTAGCCGTTTTTAGCCGGTTTCTGTCCAAAATTTTTACTAAATTTTTTTTAATAAAATTTTTTTTTTAAGCTATATTCGAAAAGAACGGAAAAATACTTTAGAAAACGGTTTCCATGTTCCTTCTTAGCATGTCAATTACATGTCTTATAATTTAAAGAAAAAAGGCTTACTCACAAAAAATTGCGAATTCAAACCCGTATATCTCGGTAACCATCCAATATTTTTACGCGAACTTTGGTGATATTTTTTTCTTACATGGCAGATCACTTTCACCGTATTTCATTCAAATCGCATTTTTAGGTGGTCCGTTTGAGGAATTTTACCCCACATGTAGACAGCGATAGGGATCGGGATGGAAATACAACATCTGCCGGAACAGCTTAATTTAGAAAAAGGCTAGGATGATTTTTATGGTGAATTTTCAGATGTACAGCTTGGTCGAAGGTAATTTTTCGAAAAAATTACCGTTCAGGAGAAAAATTCTTAAAACCATAAATGTTCACCTTTGCCCCCAAATAACTCTTTTACCACACATGATCTTAATGGGGACTTTTGAAGTTTTATTTCTTTACCTAAGTTTGGCTTTGTCGCAATTTTTGTTATTTCAAATGTCTAATTTGACCGGCAATCAAAAAATATTATCCCATGAGTTTGGGACTCATATTCCAAATTTTATTTTTTACAGGGGGTGTCCCTGAATACGCGCCTGGGTATAACAAATGTAAATGTAAGCTTTATTTATGTTTATTATAGCTCTGTATATTCGGATGCAAAGCATCTGTATACGAAACTTTCTTATTGTTATGAAATAGAAGCCGTTTTCTGAAGTAAACTTTAAAATGTATCTTAATTTTTTCATACAACATTTTTGTTTAGCGTGAACTTTAATATTTAGGGCTATATGAGAAAACGCTCCTTTATATTATAAACTATTTATATTATACGTTTTAATAAAAAAAGCGAATAAAACGAGTGAAAAGTTGATTAAAAATTCTTAGCTGTTTTTCCGGCCAAAATTATAATTTTTTTCGTCCAAATAATTTTTTTTAGCCGTTATTTTTTCTCGATCTAGCCGGATTGCTGAATAAATTCTGGCAACACTGGTAGGAATGGACAAAAAAAATTTTTTTTATTATTAAAGGTGACTGTTTTACGCGTTATTTTTCATATTTTGAAATTTTTTTGAGCGCGTAGAACGAAAAAATAATTTATTTGTTTAAAAAAAACTATTTAAAGTATAATTTTTTAAACAATAAGATCGCATAAAATTTCTTATAATATAGTAAGAACAATTTTCTGTAAGCAAAAAAAAAATTCATTGATTTATCTGCAGTAGTTTATGTGAAAATAATTTTTCAATATTATCGTGATCAGAAATTATCTAAAATTATCAAAAATTCAACCTCCAATAACATTAACAAAGACATGAATTTTGACGAAATATTTTTAGCACGAGGTTTAAGTCTGGCCCACTATCCAATGAAACGATAGTTTTCAAAATCGTCAATAAAGTGATTTTACCTGTGCACACTTCACGTGGCTTTACCCTATACGATTTATTAATTTCTTTTAAACAAAGTATATTAAACAAAGTAATAGTGAACTTGACAGTTCTCTCTATTCTGTAGGAGTTTTCCCGTCTAATGAAAAGAAATATTAACCCTTTCTGCTTAAGATTTTTAAATTTTTTCAATACTGTGAAGAAATGGCAAATTGTTTCATATAAGTACAATACCGCTTGCCTCAGTTCCTTACATGTTTAAATAGAGTTTAGAGTTCAGATTAGCTAGACTCAGGCACATTTTAGCTAGGATGAATGGTCTAATCTTTTTTCAATTGGATCTTAGACCGAAAACGAAACTGTAAGCGATTAAAATTGATCATGAATGCTGCGGGTTAGGGGTTTAGATAATGCCCGTAGTGGAATGCCTGTCACAAGAGCCGACTAAAATCCATCTCAACCACGGTCACGGGGTTGATGAAATCGGCAATGGGAATAGTAACATAACGTGGTTCGGCAGCTGTGAGAGCATAGACGCATAGACCGTACAACTCTGTTTGGTCCATTACGTCCCTCTTACAACAGCAACAGCGAAGCCGAATAATTTCACGAAACCGAAAACTAAATCGTAATCGATATTTTAATAAAAAAAACGAAACCCTTTCAAAGTCCAGAACCGGTTCCAAACAAGTTTTTACTTGTTTTTTAAAATTGATTACACATATAATCCTTGATAAGACGGTACCCTGGTTTTGACTTCATTATAAAAAATTCTAATGGAAACCAATCCACCAGTTTCTGTGAAACTCTGGCGTTTATCAAACTTTGAAATTCGACCAGTCCGAAACCAGTTTTTATAAAAATTAAATGTGTGTAAATTTTATCCTGTAGGACCCTAAAGAAGTGTCCCTCAAAGTTTGAGCGAAATCCGAGACTAGTCAGCAACGATTTTTGCTAATAGTAGACGTTTTCGTAGGGATTGACTCTTAAAAATTGTTTAAAGAAAAAATAATAACAGCCTTATTCATAAAAGGATATGAAAGTTTTATTAGGAGTTTATCAATGAAATAAGCAAAAACATTTTTCATAAATGCTTTATAAACTTAAAATGCTGTTATAAAGACGTCAAAATGAAATCAAATTTATAATGAGCTTTACCCTTCTATAAACTTTTAATAAGACCATACTTCAAAGGAAAATAAACGTCAAAGTGGCTAATCCCTCATACAAAAATTACATAAGTGGCCAGCGCAGGATGATGGACATATATTCGCAAGTTGTAGGACCTTAGGTTTTCCACCCACTTTGCACTTATTTCGGCATTTAGACCTCAGACTTGGGGGTCAGCGGAATCCTCAGCGCGCTCGTGGCCACATACGTTGTCACGGTCGCGGCATCGGCTAGGAAGTGAGAAGAGCAGCAAAGTAGCTATCTGTGTCTCCGGAATGCCTCCCTAGTCAGCTTCTGGTTCCCATTTGCTGCAGTTTGATGTGCTTCAGGTTACCTATCCCGTTTAGTGTGCAGAACGTCGAATAGCCAATCGGCTCGACTAGCTTCTCTTCTATTCAGTAGGCCATGCTAATATCAGGGCGGTAATCTCTAGGGTAGCTTAAACTAGGGTATATAAACGATTATGAGGTTAGGGTCTACATCTCCCGCCCGAACGACGATACTCTGTCGTTCTAGAGTCCTGCCCATTGGGTCAATGTCGGGTTTAAATTGGCAAAACTGCACGGAAGGATGGATAATAAACGCTAGGTTCGTATACCTGGTTGGAAGAAGAATAGGTCGTATTGCGTCCCCGTTATGAGTAAGCGTGAATAGCATTGGGTGTGCTTGACCGTTGGCCCCTTGGAATATAATCTTAGCCGACAAACAGTGCACGTAGCGAAAGGGACCAAGAGCTGGGAGCTTTGTCTTGCACTCGTGCTGGGACCGAAATGTGGAGGGGTGATGATGGAGACGGGGTCTGATACTCGGCATGGCTCACCTCCAAAGAAAGTAGCTGTGGGCAGCCGAATGAGGTGCAGGCGTCGTGGGGCGCGAATGACAACCGGGAGCACATTGCACAGCTTGCTGTGTATAAGAAGGTCGTGAATGAGAAGTTCTGACAGGCGGTGGTGCAGATCTAGAGCTCGCATTCAACGCCGCCAGCACCTTTCACGTCCGTTCAACACTCCTACTACCTTTGGAGCACACGAACACACTGAGAGATATTCACAGACGAGCACGACCTTATTTTGCAGCTTTTCTTCGGGAGCAATTCAATGATTTGTTGAAAATATTTTTTAATTTTTTTGAGACTTTAATTAAAAAATTCATTTATTTTTGTTTGACAATTTTCAAACTGGCATTTGTCAACGCCAACATTATTAAATTTAGACAGCAAAAACCTTATAAACCAATAATAGTTACAAAATCTTTATAAAGCGTTTATGAATAAAGTTCATTATAACAGCTTTATAAAGTTAAAAATAGTTTTTACTATTACGCAGTTATAATGTGTAATAGCATTTTTTATGAATAAGGGGGTAAGTGTTTTCGTTTATGTTCTTATCTGCCTCGTAAATATTGTAAACTTCGTATATCTGTCACTTTTCATACAAGCTTAGGAAGTTTACTATGTATACGACATTTACGAGGCATTTACGACACTGAACGAATACCCTGATTATTTTGTCCGTTGGCTGGGACTCGAACCATGACTCAGCGCATCATACTCTGCTTTACCACTGAGCTACATCGCACACATAAATGTTGTTTGCAAAATTTATTCTTGAATAAGCTTTCAAAAATAAATGAAATCAAAACAAAAATTGTAGAACGGAAAGGTTTTAATTTTACCGAAAAGTTTTAATTTTCAACCAAAAAGCTTAAATTTAAACCGAAAAGTATTAAGAATAAAATAAAATTTAAAAAATGTGGCACTTGTCAGGATTCGAACGAAAGCGATCAGTACATGAATTCCAGGTTTCTCTAATGCTTAATCTACATCTCCAAAAATCTCTAAATTCATTTTGCCAAGTTTTAGCGACTTTTGCGATTTCAGTGAAATAAAATCTCTATAAAGCTCCATCTTTGGTTTATTTTTTGGCATATTTAAGCGATGAACGCAAAATGAATCAGATAACCTAACTCAGCTGTTTTTGACAGCTACTAAGCTAAATTTGCGATTCTGCAATTTTAGCCATCTCGTAAAATCTCCAATTTTCTCCAAAAGTTAGCAAATTTTGACGACGAAAAATAATTTTTGCAAAAACTAAAAAAAAGATAGGAAAAAGGGTAGAACTGTGTTGTTTTACGCCCTAAAAATACTCAAAAACAATAAATACGTGTAATTTATAAGAACATTGATATTTATTTATGTATTCTGTTGAAAGGTATACTTACGCGAAGCCTGGAATAAATATAAAACACGTTGTTATTCGTACGAAGTTTATTTAGAACTGAACTCATCGGTTGAATTTGAAAAACATATTTGTTGTTGTACATGTATGCTCTTTACAAGGTTGCATTTTATAGGATTACCAGGTTTTCAATACTCCTTCTCAACAATTATGATTTATATACATATAATCTCAAAAACAAATACTATTTTAATCCCAGCAAATTCACTAATTTAACATGTTTTACTTTACATAAATTTTTTGTTAAAATATCTGCAGGCATATTGTCTGTGCTTATATATTCCAATTTGATCACATTATCTTTTACAATATCCCGAATGTAGTGGAATCGGATATCGATATGTTTACTCCGGCTATGGTAAACCGGATTTTTCGCCAAGTTATGAGAACTTAAGTTATCGCCGTATATTGTCATTGGTCGTTCACTTTTAAAATAGCCTACTTCGCTGAGCAATTTCTTTAAATACACTGCTTCCTTTGCCACTGCTGTTAATGCCATGTACTCAGCTTCGGTACTGCTTAGTGCTACTGTTGATTGTTTTTTACTTTCCCAAGAAAATACACAGCCTGCCATTTTGAAAACATAACCGGTGAATGATCTTCTGTCTTCGATGCTGCCACCCCAATCAGCGTCTACATAACCTTCGGCTTGCATGCCAGTTTTTTGTAAACGAGTTTCAAATCTTTGGTTGAAGAGAGGTATCTTAATATGTGCTTTGCTGCTGTCTCATGCTCAATGTGAGGTTTTGGTTCCTTTGTGCCAACTTGCTGACTGAATGTAGAATGTCAGGTCTTGGTCAGGTCTAATGGCACTTCTCCATACCATACTGTCGAAGCATATTTTGTACGTACTGAGTATGACCCACCGAAATAGCGCCCACACTGCCAACGCGCTCTATTTCCATACCCAGAAAGTCCTTATTTTGCCTTTGTCTTACCTCAAAGTTATCTGCGATTTGTCGCTTTATTTTCATCAATTCGTTTTCATCTGAACAAGCCACGATTATGTCGTCTACATATACCGCAATAAAATTGTGCTTTTCGCCGTCTTTTCTTTTGTATAAGCATGGTTCATTAACACAAGCTTCGAACCCAATACCTCTTAATGTTTGGTCTAGCGTGTGGTTCCACTGGCGACCTGATTGCTTAAGGCCGTAAATCGTCTTTTTAAGTTTAATACGCGTTTTGGGTATTTTGTACTTACAAACCCTTCTGGTTGCTCCATAAAAATTTCTTCATCTAACTCACTGTTTAGGTATGCTGTTGAGACATCAAGCTGATGCATATGCAGTAGAGTGGTTCACAAATATGGACTTTTTAGAAATTCTAAAACGCTACTTGTTCCTTATGACAAAAAAAGAGGCTGCTATTTAGTTTTTTTTTAAGGTGGTTTAGAGGTCGCGCTACTCGTTTTTATAAAAAAAATATGCAGCTCTAGCTCTGCGGCTAACGCAAACAACATCCGTATAGTAGCATGACGTACGACAGGTGAAAAAGTTTCATTGTAGTTTATGCCAAATTGCTGACTACACCCCTTAGCAACCAATCTTGACTTATATCGCTCTATGTTTCCATTTTGATCTCTTTTGACATTGAATACCCACTTGCAGCTGATTTTTTTCTTGCCGCTAGGTAAATCAACCAGCTCCCATGTCTTGTTCTTCATTAAAGCGTCGTACTCTTTTCTCATTGCTTCTCGCCAGCGCTCACTATTTTCGCTACACACTGCCTCTCTTACCATCTAATCTTGGCTTGCGTCATAATGACGCTTAACCGCCTAGGCGATTTTGGCGGTTTCGTATCAAAGCACGCCAGTCATTCCTTTTTAGCGATAACTGACGCCAATTGGAAACCCCAAGGGAGTTCAAGTCATCCTCCACCTGATGTTTCCATCTCAGTCGAGGTCTCCCCCTTCCTCTGCTGCCGAATTCGGGTGTCGATAGGAAAACTTTCTGTGCTGGTGCTTCTTTGTCCATTCGCATAACATGACCCAGCCAGCGGAGCCTTTGGGCTTTAATCCGCTGAACTATGGTCAGGTCTGCGTAAAGCTCGTACAGCTCATCGTTAAATTTCCTTCGATACTCGCCGTTGGCATCACGGCAAGGACCATGAATCTTCCGGAGAACTTTTCTCTCAAATACTCCAAGGGTCATATCATCTTCTCTTGACACTGTCCATGATTCCGAACCGTACATCAGGACTGGTATGATGAGAGACTTTGTTTGTCGAGAGAGGACTTTACTTCTCAATTGCCTACTTAGTCCAAAGTAACACTTGTTGGCAAGGGTGATTCTCCGTTGGATTTCTAGACTGATATTATTTTCGGTGTTAATGCTGGTTCCTTCCCGGAGCTGTTGGTTTTGCTCAACGTCATTTGGCAAAGCCGTATAAGCTTTGCAGGGAAGTTAAATTCAGACATGGCGGCATACAGGCAACTCCTTTTTGCGCTGTCAAAAGCGGCTTTAAAATCAGCAAAAAGATGGTGAGTGTCGATTCTTTTATCATGGGTCTTCTCCAGGATTTGGCGTATCGTGAAAATCTGGTCGATGGTAGACTTACCAGGTCTAAAGCCACATTGATAAGGTCCAATCAGTTTGTCTACCATGGGCTTCAGTCTTTCACACAATACACTAGAAAGAACCTTATATGCGATATTAAGAAGACTGATTCCGCGGTAGTTGGTGGGGCTAGCGGGATCGCCTTTCTTGTGGATTGGGCAGAGCACACCAATCTGGAGGCATGCACTCATCTGACCATATTCTGCATAAGAGCTGATGCATGCTTTTTACCAGCTCTTCGCCTCCGTGTTTGAACAGCTCGGCGGGTAGTCCGTCTTTCGCAGGCGATTTGTTGTTTTTGAGCCGGGATATTGCTATCCTCACTTCATCATAGTCAGGTGGTGGGACGACTTTTCCATCGTCAGGGATTGGGGTATCGGGTTCGACGTCTCCCTCGCAATTTAGCAGTGAGGAGAAGTGCTCCCTCCATAATTTAAGTACATTCTGTACGTCGGTTACCAGGTCGCCGTTATTATCCTTACAGGAACTTGCCCCAGTCTTTAAACCTTCCGTCATCCGCCGGATCTTTTCATAGAATTTTCGGGCATCATTCCTGTCAGCCAGCATGTCAAGCTCCTCACACTCACGCCTTTCGGCCCCACGTTTCTTTTTTCTGAAAAGGCGTCTCTCTTCCTTCTTCGCCTCACGATAGCGTTGCCATACACTGCGGGTTGCGCCCGTTCGCAACGTCTCCCTGTATGCAGCGTCCTTTTTGACAGAGGCTGTGGTGCATTCCTCATCGTACCAATTGTTCTTGCGGGCTCGCTGAAACCATAGTGGCCTCAGCGGCGGTACGTAATGAGTGAGAGATATGCTTCCATTGCTCGGTTACATCGTTAGGTAGAGGATTGCTCTCTGATAGCAGGTGTGAGAGTCGAGTGGAGAAATTATCAGCTGTCTGTGTCACGCGCAGCTTCTCGACGTCAAACTTTCCTTCCGTTACTGTGCGTACTTTCTTCGCTGCACTCTTACAGTCAGTGGTATTTTAACACAACTATCATTTGCAAATTTTACGATATTGTACTCTTTACGCGGACGACCAGGGTTGCCGGTGTACACAAGTTTCGGCCTACCCCTACCTCTTCTCTCAACACATTCATTTACGCTGCCTGCGTCGCTCTGCACTACTGCTTCTTCGCTGTCAACGTTGCCCTCTGCTTCCGATGCTGTTTCGTATTGCTCCTCCTCAATATGATCTTCGTTGTTGATTTCGTTTGATGTTTCCTTTTGTTGTAATTTGCTTCTTAGTTCTTTTGTGTCAATTGTTACACTTTCTGTCTCTTTTACTTTTATTCTACCTAATACGCTTTCGTCGAACATCACATCACGTTTCTCAATTATTCTTCTTTCTTCGCAGTCATATAGTCTGTATGCTTTTGCATGTAAAAAGTAACCCACAAAAATATACTCTTTTCCCCGCTCTCTAAACTTACTGTGCTGACTCTTATCTAGGCCAATTGCCTTTGAACCAAAAACCCTTAAATGGCGAGTATTTGGCTTGTTGCCTGTCCACACTTCATATGGAGTTTTGTTTACTAATTGCTTGGTTACCGATCGATTTCTTAAGTACACTGCAGTAGCAACAGCTTCTGCCCACAAATTTTCATTAAGACCTGATGCGACCAACATACTACGAGCCATTTCGACAATCGTTCGATTAGCCCGCTCTGCGACTCCATTTTGCTGAGGCGTATAAGGAACAGTCAATTGCCTCTGGATGCCGCACTCACTAAGGAAGCTGTCAAATTCGCGATTCACAAATTCCTTGCCATTATCAGTTCTTATTATTTTTATCTTTCTCTCCCTTTTGACATTCTACCAAGTTCTTGAACATTTTAAATTTCTCAAACACTTCATCTTTTGTCTTAAGAAAGTACACAAATATACGCCTGGATTTTTCGTCTATGAACGTTGCAAAATAATGCGCACCACCCAGTGACACATTTCGCATAGGCCCACACACATCTGAGTGTAAAAAATCTAACAAGTTAGAAGATTTATTTTCACTAGCTTTCGGAAATGGTTTAACGCATATTTTTGCTTTCATGCACACATCACATTTTATTTCTTTGGGTAGTGTTTTTAGTTCTAACCCATCAACAATTTTCTTATTAGACAGCTCTTGCAAACTTTGAAAATTTAGATGGCCGTATCGCGTATGCCAAATCATAGCTTTCTCTTCTACTGCACTGAAACACTTTTGCACAGAAACTTCGCTCTCGAATATATACAAGTTATTTCTCTTATCTGCTTTTAATACGATATTGCCTTTTTCGTTTCTTATGGTCGCACATTTTTTGTCAAAGCTCACACTAACACTATTGCTTATGGCTTTGCCAACCGAAATAAAATTGCCTACCATTTTTGGTACAAACAATACATTTTTTAGTACAATGTCACAATTAGCTTTTATTAATACACTCCCTATGCCTGCAGCTTCTAGGTACTTTTCAGATGCCAACATTACTCTCTCATTGCACTCTTCAATAGATATAAACGTGCTCTTCTCACTACATATGTGTGTCGATGCACCACTATCAACACACCACGACGAACGTTTGATGCTTGACACATCTGCTGCTGATAGCGTCGCAAAAGAACACTGCTCACTCTTTTCACTATTTTTGTCTTTTTTCTGTGCTTTACATTTTGATGCCATGTGGCCTCGTTTACCACAATTAAAGCATTTTCCGTTGAATTGTCTATTTTGGATTTTGCTTTCCTCTTTCGCTAGAAACACTTGTTGGTTTGTTACACTTTTATGTTGCCCCTCTGGTGGTACTTGACTATCGTACTCTTCTAACAACTTTACTTTTAGTACATCAAAAGTGGGGAAATTATCACGAGCCTCCATTGCAATCACGAAATTCTCGAAACTTCGGGGCAAACTGGACAACAAAATTATCAGCAACAACTCTTTCTTTAATTTAATATCCAATTCTGCCAATTTTTCAGAAATGCACACAAATTCTAGAATATGCTTTGCCATAGTTATATTTTAACTCATATTTAGGCTCAATAGCTTTTTGTACAAAGTTACTTGACCACTTGGTTTATAGACACTTTTCAACTTTTGCCAAGCTTCTAAGGCATACAAATCTTCACATATCCCAACTGGGATGGCTTCAAACATAAAATTATCATAGCCAATTCTTTTTCGTTTTAGGTTTTCCATTATGCTTCTAATTCAGCATCGTCTTCTGGCTTCACAAATTCGCCACTCACTACTTTCCAAATGTCCGAATGCACGAGGATGCACTGCATTTGTATACACCACGTATCATAGTTGGCGTCGTCCAACTTCTCTATTTGATACAACGAACTCATTTCTCATTTAGTTCTTTTTCTTTACGACACACGTAATTACTTCGAGACGATTTATAAATTATCCCGACGCACTGAGTCCATAACCTGTTGAAAGGTATACTTACGCGAAGCGCGGAATAAATATAAAACACGTTGTTACTCGTACGAAGTTTATTTAGAACTGAACTCATCGGTTGAATTTGAAAAACATATTTGTTGTTGTACATGTATGCTCTTTACAAAGTTGCATTTTATAGGATTGCCAGGTTTTCAATATATTCGCCCACAATTTTGGAAATTGTATTTTTTTCTATCCTACTAAAACTGCAAAAAACACGTCGGGAGATGATTCAAAAGTCGAGCTTCAGTCCCAGAAATCATAATCCGGAGTCACTAAAGTAATTTTGTTTATCATTTAAAAGTTATAACTAAAAAACATTTTTTGTTTCCGTATAACAATTTTATAGTGAAAAACTCAATAAATAATAAAATTAAGGTATACATAACAATAAAAAATCTGTTCTTAACCAACTTTATTAAATAAACACAAATATTTGTAACGAAAATGCAATTTATTTTGTTAATAAAAAAGTAGAGTAACGCAGAAAAGTAAGGGATTAGGGTTAGGTTGAAGTGGCTGCCGCAAAGGCACACCTAGGCCAGTATTAAAAGGCCCGTTGTGATACCATCAACACTAGGAAAGTCAGTCCCGGGACCCAGCCATATGGAAAATCCCAGTGCTATTGGGACTCTCCACATAGCAGAATCCCGGGGCTGACACTCCTAAAACCGACACCGTTACACCTCCTCGAACCATTTAGATGACTTGATGAAAGCCATCAAGTCCTTTATGTCCAGCTCCGCTACCTGGCGTAGGCTATCCAGGAAGGGAACTCCGAAAAATCGTCTTCTCGCGCCGCTTAAAGCCGGGCAGTTGCAGATGGGATGCTCCACCGTTTCCTCCTCCTCATAATCTTTGCAACTCCTAAAGCATCGTCGATAGGGTACACCCAGCCTTGCTGCGTGCCTTCCAATAAGGCAGTGCCCGGTTAAAACCCCTATTAATATAGATATATCCCTTCTTCTTAGGGTGTAAATATATTTAGATCTTTTAATATCCCATTTTGGCCAGGATTGTTTGGATACTCGGCACCCTGGCGATAAAAGCCATCTTTCATTGACTTGTCGGAGTGTATGCTCCTTCAGCATTAGCTTGCATGTGGCAAAGGGCATACCTAAGCGTTCTTTATCCTGAAGAACCTGCTTGGTCGTGCCCTGCCTAGCAAGTTCGTCTGCCCTACAGTTTCCCTCAATGTCCCTGTGTCCCGGGACCCATGTGAGGCTCACGCGGTTCTGTTGGGCCATCTCCTGAAGAGATCGACGACAGCTGAGCGTCAGTTCAGAGTTGAACAAGTAAGAGCCAAGGGATTTGACTGCCGCTTGGCTATCGCTGAAAATAACGATATTCTGTCCGACAGCGTGTTGCCCTATCCAAGCCGCGGCGTCCATGATTGCTGAGACCTCAGCCTGGAAGACGCTGCAATGATCAGGCAGTCTGAAGGAAAGCTCAAGGTCCAGATCCTTGGAATAAATCCCTCCTCCAACTCTGCCGTCCAACTTCGAACCGTCGGTGTATATGGAAATGCCGCCATTAGTAGCAGGACACCGATCCGTCCTCTCCCAGTCTTCCCTGCTGGGAATATTTATTCTGAACCAGCTATCTCCGACTGTTGTGGTTGCACAACGGTCCGTGCTCGGAGGGAGAAAGCTGTAAGAATCCAGAATACCGGAGTGTCCAGTAGTGCCTGCGCCCCAGCCGGAAGTTTCCCTTAGACGCAAAGCCGATGCTGCCGCTGCCCGGTACCCTTCCAGATCGAGTGGCAAAATGCCAAGAATGGCCTGGAGAGCTTCGTTGGGCGTTGTTCTCAACGCGCCGCTTATACAGATCATGCTAGATCTGTGGACTTTACCTAACAGGTTTAGGTTGGCTGCCTTGCTCAGCGCAGGCCACCATACCACGACTCCATACAGCATAATTGGCCGGATTATCGCAGTGTAAATCCATCTGCAGATTTTGGGACTGAGCCCCCATTTTTTGCCAATGGCTCTTTTACAGGTGTAAAGTGCAATGCACGCTTTCCTCTGGCGCTGGATGACATTCTCCTTCCAGTTAAGCTTTCTATCCAGAACTATGCCTAGGAATTTGGCTTTGTCAGCCAAGTTCAGGCGCACGCCATTTAGTTCTGGTAGGCTTAGCGTTGGTATTTTGTACCGGTTGGTATAAAGGACAAGCTCCACTTTTCCCGGGTTGATATTAAGTCCGCAGCGAGATGACCACGAGGAAACTGCTCGCAGTGCTACTTGCATCAAGTCACACAGGGTTTGTGGGAATTTGCCCCTGTATGCAATAGCTAAATCGTCTGCATATGCAACTATCCTCCCGCCCCCCCCCAGCTTGTGTCTCGTAGCAACGAGTTTACAGTGAGGTTCCATAAAAGCGGAGAGAGAACACCACCCTGAGGCGTTCCTCTTGTGACATAGCGTGAGAAATCGACTGTGCCCAGTGTAGAAACTATTTTCCTTCCCTTTAGTAGCTTATCAATTAGTCCAATAAGAGACCTGCTTATGCCCAGATTAGTTAGAGCGGTGTTAATAGCCTCCGGGCTTATATTGTTGAAGGCACCTTCAATGTCTAGGAAGGCCACGAGACAGTAATCTTTTTCATACAACGATTTTTCAATAACAGAGACAAGGCTGTGAAGCGCAGTTTCCGTTGATTTACCTTTGGTGTATGCATGTTGATAGCTAGAGATAAGGTTGCTATCAATAGTAGAGGAGAGATAATCGCTAATTATCCTCTCGAAGGTTTTGAGTGCAAAGGACGAGAGACTGATCGGTCTGTAGTCCTTAGGCTCATAGTGTGAGGCCTTCCCAGCCTTTGGAATAAAGACTACCTTGTGCGGAATGTAGTTGAGAGCCAGGCAGGCTGAAAAGAGAAATACCAGCCATTTAGCCGATGTTTCCAAAGTGTTTATGAGTTGTGCGGGGAAAATCCCGTCTGGCCCAGCAGCCTTGAACGGCTCAAAGCTTTTGATCGCCCACCTTACCCTTTCCTCCGTGATGGGTATATTCACTGCCATATTTGTTGCAGATGCTAAAGGTGCTTCATGCAAGTTCCCCGGAAAGTGTGTATTCAATAGCAGCTCCAGGGTTTCCCCTTCCGTGCTAGTCCACGATCCGTCAGGCTTCCGCAAATAGCTAATGGTTTTTTGAGATTTGAGAGCACTCGTCTAAGTCTCGCCGTATCATCGACCTTTTCGACCCTGGTGCAGAAATCTCTCCACGAAGTTCTCTTCGCCTGCCTTAGGGCCCTTTTATAGGCCCTCAGTTTAACTTTATATTCGAGCCATTCAGGCTCCGTACCGAGGCTCTTGGCCCTATTAAATTGCTTCCTGCAGGACTTGCGGAGCGAATCCAGGTCGTAGGACCACCAGTGTGGTCTATGTTTACCGCGTGGTTTCGGCACTGGACAAGCCTGCTCTAGGGCATTTGAGAGCGCCGTTGTAAAGGTCGCAACCAGATCATCCAGTTCTCCTACTGATGATGGAGCTTGTGGGGGTAACACTGGTAGGCCCCTAACTAATATTTGATTATGTAGCTGCCAATTAGTGTTGCGTGGATTGCGTTTCATAACTGGCTGCTCAACAGAAAAATCTAAGGCAATTTCTATGTACCGGTGGTCGGAAAATTAATGCTCCTCAAGAACACGCCATTTCCTAACCCACTCATAAGCGCCTTCGCTACAAATAGTGAGGTCTATGACCTCCTTACGGGCTTTAGTGATAAAAGTAGGCTCGTTACCCACGTTACAAACCACCAGGTTAGTTGTTAGTAGGTACTCAAACAGAGACTCGCCCCTAGCGTTAATATCGGAGCTTCCCCACTGGACGTGATGAGCATTAGCGTCAGCTCCAATAATAAGATGACCCGTGCAGAAATTTTCCACCAGATCTTTCACCTCCTTTTGTGGAGGAGGTTCTTCGGCGTCATAGGGCATGTAGACCGACGCCATGGTCAGGCTGGTGCTGCCGACCGTTAAGCTGGCAGCTGTAACGTCACCATTTGAATAGTTGGGTAAGAGAAAGGTGTTCAGCTCAGACTTGACCACGATACAGGTTCTGACCTTGCCCTCCTCATTAGCCCGGATGAGCTTGTACCCCTTAGCCCCCAATCCACAGATCCTTGAGCTATTAACCCAGGGTTCTTGGATAAGGGCCACGTCTACGTCGCCTTTATAAAGACGACTGCTTAGGGCAGCTGAGGCTGCTTTAGATTTGTGCAGGTTAATCTGAAGCACCACCAACATGAGAGCGCTCAGACTTCCCTACCACCGTCGTACCGTCGTGGAGGTCTACCCCGTCCCGGGGCCTATCTCTCAACGACAATTTATCTGCACGATTTGGCGTGGCGGAATCTCTACTGTCTGAAGCGGCATCAACGTTAGTGTGCACCGGATTGCCCTCCACCACCGTGCGGTCGAGGTCTTCTGCGTCCGTTAGGCTATCTTCCATCGCCGAGTCGTTCACGGCTTCCTCGCAATTTGACGTGGCGGATACCATACTTTCCGCGTCTGAGACCCCTGCCTCCTCTTCTGGTCCTTCGATTTCCGAGTCCTTCGAAGCGGCCGGAATGGCAGCGCGTTGGGCATCGCCACGGTATACGTGGATCACGATCTGTCCCATTCCATAATGCACTCGTCCGTTGCACCGTTTAAGGGGCTCGAGTGCCTCTTTATTCAAAGTTAAAACCACCTGTCTATGAGGCCCAACCTCACCCTCGACCAGATTGACACTCCAGTCCTGCGTCGGGAGAGACGGATTCCAGGCCTGCAGCATCTCAAGAATATTCTCCGGTTCAGCAGGGATGGCAGGAATCCATGCCCTTGCCCTTGGCCGGGCCGGAATGTCCTTCCAGTCGACGACCTCGATTTTTGCCCCTGGGTAGACTTCACCCAGTCTTGCAACTGCTGCCTTGTACAGTGCAACAGTTCTTGCATCCTCACACGCGAAAACTTTAATCTGACCCTGGTGCCAACCCGCGTCTGTACCCCGCGGCGGACTACCCTGAGACTCACGCCATATGTCGAGAAGGGCCCTGCCAATTTCGTTCCGGACATACAGCCACCGGTCTCTAGGGATGGACCAACGGTCGTTGCCTCGATCAATGACACCTATAAGGATCCTGTCCTTGGTCACTTCAGCAAAGCTGGGTTTGCCCACTACTGGGATATTCTGATGCCGCTTCGGATGGGGATCCACCTCTCCGTCCGATCTCTGGCGTTTGAAGGGATTCCCGTTCAGCCTTTTAGGCGCATAGGGCCTTTGGAAATTTGGTATCAGAGCTTTCGCTTTCTCCACCATCTTCCTTTCATTCAGCGATATCCTGCGATGCTCCCTCATATTTCTTCAGGATCCTTGCAGCCTTCCTTTTATCCCAGTACGCAAAGCGTCGGGGAGATGTCTTTTGGGAGGAGTTCAGACCCGTAGTTGCCATCGCGGTCTCTCCCTTTGATAGAAGCTTAGTTGCGTCTTCCTTCTCTTTCGGATCACTGAAGCCAGGTCCCGAGACCATTGCCACAGACATTGAGAGGTTGATGTTCGTGCCGGCGCTTGATGGAAGTTTAGCATCCGCCGTTTTCTGCTTACCTGCGTATGCAGCCGCACTGGTGCTGGTTTTCATCAAGTCACTCTCACTTGCTAGCAGTTTCGAGGATGACCGACCCGTAGTTACCATCGTTGTCGGTCCCCCAGTTGACTTTGAAATATAGTTTGTCCTCCGGCGTTGTGATTTCTCTTGCTCCAGCATAGTTCTCCTCTGCTGCGGAGTAAACGAAGTTATTGATTGTTTTGAATTTTGAGTTGTATTCATCTTGTTCGTACGACCCCTCGCCGGACACGGCCAGCTTGGGGTCAAGGGTGGATTAAGGGGAATGTGTCGTCCGCCACGGCAGAGCCCCATACCGCGGTAAGACCATGGTTACTCTCTGAGGCGGTCCGGTATCAGAGGGGCACCGTTCGACTACAGCCACGATTTGCCTCCCGGCTGCAAACGTCCAATGGGCACGGTATCGCGTAACACCCTGGATTGGGAGAGGGATTAGTAGCTAGTGACTTCTGGCGTTTCGGTCTACTTCTGGCTTTTTCTGAGTTGTAAATTATCACAACTTAATTGACATATTGCAGTGATGCCTGCGCACCATCTAGAGTGCAGAAAACGCACTATTATCATAGCTAGGCGGCTTGTGGATCAGAATCGCATATAAGCGCGATCTCCTAAGATTCTGAGAGTTCATTTGCTTAAGCATTATAGCATTTACGAGGTGGAGATTTCTGGAATTGGTCTGCAGGAGTCATACCCGACTGCTCTACCGCTGAGCTATGCCGCACATAACGTTTTTGTGGTCAAAACTCAATTACTTTCAAACAAACAAAAAGAAAATTTTGACTGCTTTTTCATTTAGTCTTAAATCGAAACCAAAAGAAATTGAATTTTTTTTTTAAACTTTTGGAAAGTTTGAAATATTCTAAAAAAAGTTCAAAAAATCGTTTAAACTTTAGATGGGTTTGAAATTTAGACTCGTTTTTTTAACCGTGCAACTGTGAGTTTAGAAATGTAGCATAAGTATGTAAAAATTCTTTTTACTGTGTTTTATGTGAGCTTTTGTCCACTAATATAATTGTTAAAATAAGAATTAATTTGAAGTATTAAAACAGACATGTACCAGGACCCACTTTTTCGCTTCTTAATCCAGCCCAGAGAAGGCACGCTTACGGCGCGGTTGTTAAGGCCAATGATATCAATATCATGGGCACGCTCTTGTAAAAGATTGTGCCATTGCGGTTTAGCTCTGCTGATCGAATTATCTTCTCCAGCATCAGGTTGAAGAAATCGCACGAAAGGGAGTCGCCCTGGCTGAAGCCTCGTTTGGTTTCAAATGGCTCAGAGAGGTCCTTCCCGATTCTGACGGTGCTGTTGGTATTACTCAACGTCATTTGGCAAAGCCGTATAAGCTTTGCAGGAAAGTCAAATTCAGACATGGCGGTATACAGGCAACTCCTTTTTGCGCTGTCAAAAGCGGGTTTAATATCGACAAAGAGGTGGTGTTAATCGATTCTTTTATCATGGGTCCTCTCCAGGATTTGGCGAATTGTAAAAATCTGGTCAATGGTAGACTTACCAGGTCTAAAGCCACACTACTAAGGTCCAATCAGTTTGTCTACGATGGGCTTCAGTCTTTCACATAATACGATAGAAGATAGAGAAGTGCTCCCTCCATAATTTAAGTACATTCTGTACGTCGGCTACCAGGTCGCCATTATTGTCCATACAGGAACTTTCCCCGGTCTTTAAACCTTCCGTCATCCGCCGGATACTTTCATAGACATCATAGGCATCCTTCCTGTCAGCAGGCATCTCAAGCTTCTCACACTCACGCCTTTCGCCCTCATCATCATCATTTATTGGCGCTTAACCGCCTAAGCGATTTTGGCCGTTGCATATCAAAGCACGCCAGTCATTCCTTTTTAGCGATAACTGATGCCAATTGGAAACCCCAAGGGAGTTCAAGTCATCCTCCATCTGTTGTATCCATCTCAGTCGAGGCTTCCCCCTTCTCTGCTGCCGAATTCAGGCGACGATAGGAAAACCTTCTGTGCTGGAGCTTCTTTGTACATTCGCAAAACATGGCCCAGCCAGCGGAGTCTTTGGGCTTTAATTCGCTGGACTATGGTCAGATCTGCGTAGAGCTCGTACAGCTCATCGTTAAATTTCCTTCGATACTCGCCGTTGGCATCACGGGAAGGACCATAAATCTTCCGGAGAACTTTTCTCTCAAATACTCCAAGGGCCATCTCATCTTCGCTTGACATTGTCTATGAATCTGAGCCATACATCAGGACAGGTATGATAAGAGACTTATAGAGCGTGATCTTTGTTCTTCGAGAGAGGACTTTACTTCTCAATCGCCTACTCAGTCCAAAGTAGCACTTGTTGGCAAGAGTGATTCTCCGCTGGATTTCTAGACTGATATTATTTTCGGTGTTGATACTGGTTCCCAAATAGACGAAGTCCCTCACAGTTTCAAATTTGTAACTATCAACAGTGACATGGCTGCCAAGGCGCAGGTGCGCCGATTTTTTCTTTGATGACAGCAAATACTTCGTCTTGTCCTCGTTCACGGCAAGACCCACTTTTTTCGCTTCCTGATCCAGTCCAGAGAAGGCAGCGCTTACGGCGCGGTTGTTAAGGCCAATGATATCAATATCATCGGCATATGCCAGCAATTGCACGCTCTTGTAAAAGATTGTACCATTGCGGTTTAGCTCTACTGCTCGAATTATCTTCTCCAGCATCAGATTGAAGAAATCGCACGAAAGGGAGTCGCCCTGTGTTAAGCCTCGTTTGGTTTCAAATGGCTCAGAGAGGTCCTTCCCGATTCGGACGGAGCTGTTAGTATTGCTCAACGTCATTTGGCAAAGCCGTATAAGCTTTGCAGGGAAGTCAAATTCAGACATGGCGGCATACAGGCAAATCCTTTTTGCGCTGTCAAAAGCGGCTTTGAAATCGACAAAGAGATGGTGTGTGTCGATTCTTTTATCATGGGCCTTCTCCAGGATTTGGCGTATCGTGAAAATCTGGTCGATGGTAGACTTACCAGGTCTAAAGCCACACTGATAAGGTCCAATCAGTTTGTCTACGATGGGCTTCAGCCTTTCACACAACACGCTAGAAAGAACCTTATATGCGATATTAAGAAGACTGATTCCGCGGTAGTTGGTGCGGTTAGATCGCATTTCCTGCAGGGCGGTGATGTCAGCCTTTGCGTTCGCGAGGACATCAATCAGTCGGGCAGCGGTATGCTCCCTAGAAAGGGTCCGGACATTCCACGTACATGCCCTAATATCCTTCTCGTAGTCCATAGTTCGTTTTGCCGGGTCGTCACCATTTAAGGGGGTTCTCATCCGAGGCTTTGTACTTTTTATTTTCATTGGAATTAGGTTTTTTACGTGGCGGGTCCTCACGTTTCTTTTTTCTGAAAAGGCGTCTCTCTTCCTTCTTCGCCTCACGATAGCGTTGCCATACACTGCGGGTTGCGCCCGTTCGCAACGTCTCCCTGTATGCAGCGTCCTTTTTGTCCGAGGCTGTGCTGCATTCCTTATCGTACCAGTTGTTCTTGGTGCTCTTTGAAACCCTATAGTGGCCTCAGCGGCGTTACGTAATGAGTGAGAGATATGCTTCCATTGCTCGGTTACATCGTTAGGTCAAGGATTGCTCGCCGATAGCAGGTGTGAGAGTCGAGTGGAGAAATTATCAGCTGTCTGTGTCGCGCGCAGCTTATCGACGTCAAACTTTCCTTTCGTTACCGTGCGCACTTTCTTCGCTGCACAGAGGCGTGTGCGTATCTTGGCTGTATTGTGAACGCTAGTACTTGGCGGCGAAGCCTCTTTCCCACCAGAAATCCTACACCACGCGCTTTGCCGCGTGTCTGGCCACTGTAGTATACGTCACAAGGACCGATGGTCGTCTTTCCTTGCCTCGTCCATCGCATTTCCTGCAGGGCGGTGATGTCTGTCTTTGCGTTCACAAGGACATCAACCAGTCGGGCAGCGGTATGCTCCCTAGAAAGGGTCCGGACATTCCACGTACATGCCCTAATATCCTTCTCGTAGTCCTTAATCCGTTTTGCCGGGTCGTCATAGTTAAAGGGGGTTCTCATCCGAGGCTTTGATAAATTTGTTATCATGGAATTGAGTTTTTTACGTGGCGGGTCCCAAACCCAGCACACAACCCGTTTCGGGGTTTTTGGAAAATATTTACACATTTATATAGCGAGCCGCTTGCTTCAGGACAGACGCCCGCTTGCAGCCGCACCTCATGGGGAACAGACGCTGCGCAAAAGACCTCGGTGAGCCCTTAAACCAAGTATGTCAGAGTGTACGAACGAGGACGCAAGAGTTTGGGCAAGGTCACACAGCAACCACACCCCATTACACTAGGTATATTTACGGCCAGGTTCCCTATGTACAGTCACTTCTCAGAGCAGAAAACCCAGGACATCTCTGCGCAGTGGAACCACCCGGGGTTTTACCTGGGCCAAGGACTGTCACTTTCAATGTAACCCTGTTTAGTATGTTTTGTCCCATTCCGAAACTATCATCCTCCCCCCTTGCAGCAGGGCTGCAAGATATTCTATTGTTACGGGCGGGCGTTGAGCCGAACCCCGGACCAAAAGAATGGATATGCAGTGTCTGTTGCAAAAAGATATATATTAAACGGTCGCATTCTGTGCAATGCTTCTCGTGTAAGAGATGGCTCCATAAATCTGGATGTTCAGGCCTTAACCTTAACATCCACAGACCCCGTACTTTCTTTAGTACTTTCGTGGCCCCTTGTTGTTTGCGCCCTCGGGCGTCCCGCGGTAAGCGCCGTTCAAGCGCACTCCAGACTTTTGCTGGTGTCTTATGGCGTCAACATCACGCGCAGCAGCTCAACACTCTCGCTCCCACAGGAGCAGTCTAGACATGAGCAACTCCGAGCACCAGTCTCTCTCTGTTTCTATATCACCCCCTCCCGTTTAAATTCTCACGTGAGTCAGGATCAACATCTTCTCGCACCTGTCTCTACGTGTACTGTTTGTCGGCAAAGATTATACACGCTCGCGTCATCGGTCAAATGCAATAACTGCTTAGGCCAATGCCACGTACATCTATGCTCTGGGCTCGCTAACAGGAACCTCTGGACGGATGCGTTCATCGCACCATGCTGTAACACACCTCAACCTACGACGCCAGCCAACCCGGTTTCACCGGGTCCACAGCTAACTAGGCTGAGGCACAGCCTTGGTCTTAGCCTACCAACACCTGGGCGAACACATCCGTCTCTCACGCCTATGGTTAACTCGACATCGACCCCACCGGCGCACTTCCAAATCTTACAGCACAACTGTAACGGATTAACTGGTAAGATCGCAGAGATAACTAATTTGATGACGCAATATGACATAAAACTTGCCGCAGTCCAAGAAACCAAGCTCAGTCCTAGGTCGGACCTCATTACCTATGGCGGATATAACATCCACCGGAAAGACCGTCATAGAGTAACAGGAGGTCTGGGAGGTGGTCTAGCGTTCATAACGCACAACTCTGTACAGTATCATCTATTTGATACCGACATCGAAGGAACGGATGATATCTTAGAAAGCCAAGGTATTACCATCCGTACAGGAGATGTCGATCTGCAAATCATTAATATCTACATACCCCCTGTCTCAAGTTCCCCCCCCCCCCCTCGAACGACCGACGGACTTTATTACAGCTGAGCATGGTACATATATTAACTTTACCAAGGCGGACTGGGACATTTTTCAGACATATACGGACGAATCCTTGGCTGCTCTATCCATTCCTACGGACGTACGCAAAGGCGAACGAGACTTCCGCAACATCATTGACTCGGCCTCTAAACGCTTCATTCCTGCGGGTCGAATATCTCAAATAAGACCAAATTTCCCCGCGGAGGCAGCGGTCATGGCTAGAGAAAGAGATGAAGTGCGAAGATGCTGAAACATCTAGGCCAGGAGGGACACAAATACTTAGCCGCTCTATTCAGTCTTTCACTGAACACTTTCGTCATTCCTGAAATATGGAAAAAGGCGAGAGTGCTTCCATTACTAAAACCTAGAAAACCGGCAAACATAGGCGATTCATATCGTCCTATATCACTTTTGTCACCGGTAGTGAAGACGCTAGAGTCCATTTTGCTCCCGTATTATACTGCAAATCTGCACCTGGCTAGTCATCAACATGGCTTCCGTAAGCTGCACAGCACCACCACCGCACTCAATGCCATTACAACTCAAATAAATAGCGGCCTAAATCAAAACCAACCAAATCACAGGACTGTGTTAGTGGCACTTGACCTGTCGAAAGCTTTTGACACAGTCAACCATGCCACTCTCATACAAGATCTGTTTGAGACACAGATACCTGATGGTTTAAAGAGATTGACCGCTAATTATTTGAATGGACGGCAGGCGTCGGTTAACTTTAGAAACGCAACATCAAAACCTAGACGTATTAGACAGGGGGTGCCACAGGGTGGTGTCCTATCTCCGACACTGTTTAATTTCTATCTATCGAAGATGCCCCCACCTCCATCAGGAGGCAAAACTGCTCAATGTAAAAGAGCATGCGGAAATGCTGAGCAGGCAATTCCTTCTGAACTGCCACAAGGCATCACATCCAAACTGTCATCTTTTGGACATAGATCCGCCCCGAGTGACTTAAGGAGACATCTCCGTAAGCATTATGATGAGATCCGGCATCATATTACCTTGCCGTTTGATCTGCAGAATCATAAGCGGGCTTTAACCGACATCCACACCGAGTCGGTAGACACTTTTGTCGGATCTCTACCTGTGAATCCCGTTCTGAACAGTCCTCCACCGGATATTGCTGAAGAAGAACGTAAGGTGCGTAAGGGAGACAAGAGTGACCTTGGCACAGCTTAGGTCTGGATATAGTGTAAGGTTAAACTCCTACTTATCCAGACTTAATGATACAATCTTAAATACATGCCCTGCATGTGGTAGGACCCCCCATGATACTCTACATCTCTTCAATTGTTCATCTGAACCTACTCTTCTAACCCCTCTGTCCCTCTGGACAAACCCTGTTGAAACTGCACGTTTCCTTGGACTCCCCTTAGAAAAGCTTGATGAAGATCTTCGGAATGATCATACACTCTAGACAGGGCAATGCATTGTTAACAACAACAACAACAACGGCCAGGTTTGTGCTAGTGGTGCATTATGCAGGTTCCCCGGGAAATGTGTATTCAAGAGCAGCTCAAGGGTTTCCCCTTCCGTGCTGGTCCAGGATCCATCAGGTTTTCGCAAATAGCTGATGGCTGAGAGGACCCGTCTGAGTCTCGTTGTGTCATCGACCTTTACGACACCAGTGCGGAAATTTCCCCACGAGGTTATCTTCGCCTGCCTCAGAGCTTTTTTGTAGGCCCTTAGCTTAACTTTATATTCGAGCCATTGAGGCTCAGTACCGAGGCGCTTGGCCTTGTTAAATTGTTTCCTGCAGAATTTGCGGAGCGAGTCCAGATCGTAGGGCCACCCATGTGGCCTGTGTTTACCGCGTGGTTTTGGTACTGGACAAGACTGTTCTAGGGCAATTGAGAGCGCCGATGTATATGTCGTTACAAGATCCTCCAGCTCCTCTACTGATGAGGGGCTTGTGAAGGCAGTACTGGTAGGTATCTCTCTAATATTTCACTGTGTAGCTGACAATTAGTGTTACGTGGATTGCGCTTCATAATTGGCTGTTCTACAAGAAAGTCTGAAACCATTTCAATATACCGGTGGTCGGAGAATGAATGTTCTTTAAGAACCCGCCATTTTCTGACCCACTCCTAAGAGCCTTCGCTACAAATAGTGAGATCTATGACCTCCCTACGAGACTTAGTGACAAAAGTAGGCTCATTACACACATTGCAAATTATCAGGTTGGCTGTTAATAGGTAATCGAACAGAGACTCGCCCCTGGCATTGATATCGGAGCTTCCCCATTGGACATGGTGAGCATTAGCGTCCGCTCCAATAATAAGATTACCCGTGCAGAAATTTTATATAAAAAAAGCAATTCTTACAAAATTTCACATTCCTACCTCTTTAATTAATTACAGGAGTTATATCCCAAAATCCGTTTATCGGAACAATCGATTGTATGGGAGCTATATGTAATATCGGTCCGATCTTGCTGGTTCCGACAATTGATTCCTATATTAGAAAATGATGGCCGCATACAAAATTTCAGCCAAATATTTCAAAAACTGAGGGACTAGTTTGCGTTCAAATAGACAGACAGACGGACATGGCTAAATAAACTCATCTCGTCACCTTGATCATTTCGGTATACTTATTGATGGGTCCATCTCTCCCACCCGACCAACGCTCACGAAAATGCTTAAGTTTTCGAAGCTTTAGCAATAATTTTCCTGACAAATGTATCGAGAATGGGTTCCGCAAAACTATGGTAAAAGTATTACATGTCGTCCAGTTTGGTGCAGCAGAGCTCACTTTCTGGATATCCGTTTGCGATCAGTTTACGATACTTTATAGCTGTTGAAAACGAATCGCAAACGAATATATTTTCAATGCGATTTGCTATCGAGAAGGTACCTAAAATAGTATCGAAAACATATAAAACATATTCTAAATTAATAATTTTTAGTTAATCTCAATCGATTTATTTTAATTTCCATAGGTAATATATAATTTATACACAGTTTTGTGTGTGCAATACAAATAGAATAAACACATTTAAAATAATCGTTAGCTTAGTGGTCACCGCGAGAAAGGGCTCAAACTGCGAATCTTCCAGTTAGTTTAGATTGTGGGTCTTGAGATGATGTCACACTGGAGTTTGCAGCTGCTATGTTAAGCCATGTAGATAGAGTTTTCATCAAATCCTAATAAATTAAGAAGGACAATAACAGTTAGATTAAACGAAATTTTAATTTGAAAAGCTGAGGAACACTTACTGCAGATTGTCCATCAAGAAATCGGGTCCAAATTGCACGTCTTTATTTTGCTCCGGATAAGATATACAGCTTCTTTATATATGTATGCTATTTCAGCATTCATATTTCAACTAATTTTTCATTTTTTGACAAAAAACATGAAGGTTTATATAAAAACATAAACATCCGTTTTATTTGCGAGACTCTTATATCAAGCGAACTTTAAAGTTACGAGAAACAATCGTAATTCTCTTAAGCTATTTAACATCCGTTTGAAATCAGAGACTCTCATATCTAACGAAATTTTAAGTTACGAAAAACTATCGCAATTCTCTTGAACTTTCTAACATCCGTTTTAAACACGAGACTCTTAAGGGTCAGTTACATAAAGCTTTATTTTGACTTTACCTCAAACTTTGACTTTGACAGAAAAGTTCAGTATACGTATTTAAACCAAGCATTGCAAATTGGAGACCTCAAAGATGAAGCGAGGTTGAAATTTGGCAAACTCTCAAATTTTGCTTGCTTTGCGTGCTTTGACAATCAGATGTTGATGACTTTGCTTCAATTAAAGAATAAAATGTTGGAGAAAATAATAATTAATTCATGTTTTCTCTATTAAATTAATAAATTAACTAAAACACTACGAATGCAAAGAAAAAAATAACGAAAACAAATGTATAAAAGAGAAGCGTCAAGGCGTTCATTGTAGCATGCCTCTGAAGTTGGACGCAAAGTTTTGAGGTAACAAATGTCAGGCGAGGTTAACAAAGCTTTATGTATTCGACCCTTTATATCTAACGAACTTTGAAGTTACGAGAAACTATTGCAATTCTTTTGAACTTCCTAACATCCGCTTTAAAACCGATACTCTTGTATCTAACGAACTTTGAAGCTAAGAGAAGCTATCATAAATCTCCGATGTTCGTTTAAATAGGACCCACCCGACCAAGAATCCTATTTAAACGAACATCGGAGATTTATGATAGTTTTTCTTAGCTTCAAAGTTTGTAAGATACAAGAGTCTCAGATTTAAAACGGATGTTAGGAAGTTCAAGAGAATTGCAATAGTTTCTCGTAACTTCAAAGCTCGTTAGATATAAGAGTTTCGGGATTAGAACGGATGTTAGAGAGCTTAAGAGAATTGCGGTAGTTTCTCGTAATTGGATAGTTTGCTAGATATAAGAGTCTCGGGTTTAAAACGCACGTTAGAGAGCTTAAGAGAGTTGCGATAGTTTCTCGTAATTTGAAAGTTCGTTAGATATAAGAGTCTCGGGCTTAAAACGCGTGTTTACTTTTCAAACCTTTCTGTTTTGCGTCAAATAAATTAAAAATTAATTCAAATATGAAAGATGAAGAGACACATTTGTGGTCAGGAGTCTAATAGCACTGGTTTACAGGCAAAATGCACCAGAGACGCCATAGTGAAATTCCTATGTAAAATCACCTCCTAATTCCGAAAATCAAAGTTATTTTTACTTGAATGGTACCGTTTTTGAGATATTTACGATTTACCGTTATTTCAAAAAACAAAAAAGATGGCTCCACTTAATCGTGTATATCTCAAGAACAAATTGAGCTATTCGAAAACGGTTTGAAAAATTTGAAAGCTTATAAAATTTACTATAATCAGTACATACAACACTTTTTGCTAGGTCCTGCAGATTCAAACATAGTGAACAATCATTACGGATTTTTTTAATTTTTTTTGTAAAAATATAAAAAAATTTGTACTTTGCGAGGAAGCATCTCGAAAACTTTTTGTTTTTTAGCAGATTTTTAAAGACATATTTACTCCTGAAAGAAAATAAAAAAGTAAATTAGATAAATACATAGGTGACACATTAGTATATAATTTTCTTAGGCTGGATTTATCTTTCAATTCAGAACAAATTTTTTGTTTATATTTTTCCCGTTCTTGTTTGTTCGGAACTGGACGATGAATTCAGATTTATGGCTATATATTCTCATGTAAATTTATGTAATATATAATTTATTATAATATGTTTTTTTATTTACCCATTTCCGCATAGTGGTTGATTAAGTCGTTCACTATCATCTCGTAGTTACGACTTTTGTGTTTGCCTAAAAAAGAAGTAACGACCTTTTCAAAAGAATCCCACGCTGCTGCCTCCACTGGTGACAATAGTTCTTTGAAATGGTTATTGGTCATCATTTTCCAACTGTCGCAGAAAAATCTTTGGTTCCCCAATACGTCAAATACCTAGCAGCTACAAACTCAAGGGTGGCGTTCCTTCAAGACCATCGATTTTTATTAGCTTAATTACTATAAACTAATTAACGAATTCGAATTGTATTATGTTTATAATCAAAACGGCATACTTTTTTATGTTACCTATATAAATTAAAATAAAGCAAATGGGGCATAGTCATAGTCGAGATAAAGTATGCACTAAGCTTTTTTGACAGATAGACCGTTGGAAATGGTGTCAAAAAGCTTTCACCAACTTTAGTGCCTACTTTAGCTCGACTTTATTATTATGCCCCAATGATTTTAACTAAAAAGATGTGTAAATTGTAAATATGGAACGAGTTAGAACTCGTCGTAAGCGTAAACATTCTCGACCCGTTTTCGATACTGTTTTAGGTACTTTCTCGATAGTGAAACCGTAACGAAACAAGATCCGTTAGTAGTCCATTTACAGCACAAAAAAGAATCGTATTTGATACTGTTTGCGTAACTTTCTCGATAGTGAAAACGTCCCGAAACCCGATCCGTTAGGAATCCATTTAGGGAACGAAAACGAATCGGAAAATGTATCAAAATCTGATATCGAGAAAGTGAGCTCTGCTGCCAGAAACTGGGCGAAGGGTAATACTTTTACGATAGTTTTGCGGAACCCATTCTCGATACATTTTTCAGGAAAATTATTGCTAAAGCTTCGAAAACTTAGGTATTTTCGTGAGCGTTGGTCGGGTGGGGATTCTTGGTCGGGTGGGTGTTTGTGCAAGTGAATATTTATGTATGTACATTTTTTTCTACAACAGTACTGAAAAAAAAAAAATTAAAAATAATCATTAAAAAATTAAAGTAATTGGTAATCAATCATTAGGTGGCTTTTCAAAAAATAATCAATGAAACTGCTAATCATTACCGATTTTACCAAAGTTAAAATGCCTGGAAAGTAATAGTATTTTTCTGGTAGATCTCGGCGAATTAAGAAGAACTGCGTACAATAAATTTGCCGGACACCTCCAAAATCTTTAGTTAGCGGTCAAAAACCGGGTTTTCATACCTTCGAGCACTTATGAGCTAATAGGTAATTTTTAACCCGATAACATGATATGACATCATATGATATAACATCACGTGATATGACATCATATGATCTGTCATCATATGATATGACATCATATGATCTGTCATCATATGATATGACATCATATGACACCCATACCTCTTACATCATACATCTTACTCTTACTCTTACTCTTACATCTTACATCTTACTCTTACGCGTAACTTTTTCTTTATTGCCCCCAGCGCAAAGATGTTTACACATCAATAAATAGATCTAATTTTATGTATTCGGCTTTTCGAACCTTTTTCGAACCTTTTTATCCGTTCCGGTTTTTTTTTAGGTGCCAAGCCCGCGATAAAATCTATGCAATAGCTTAAAAATTTTTGTGAAACATATGTACATAACTATTTGCATACAGTGAAAAAAATAATCGGAAAATGGATTTATTCGTAGTAAATAGTTATTGAGTTGTGTTAATAATTGTTCTTTAAAATATAGCTTATTCCATAACAGAAACCACATTAATGATATTTTCAAAGTCCAACTTTCAAAAACGGACATCAAAATTGTCAACTTTTTTTGGAAGAATTTACAGATAATAAGGGTATTCGTGTATTTTCTTATTTGCATCGTATTTATGCTATACCCTTTAAATTTACGACATCGTATATCATGTGTCAAAATTTGTATGAAAAATGTTTAGCATATTCATCGTAAATTTAAGAATGAAATTTGGCTCGTAAACGACGTGCTAAATATACGAAGTCAAAATGATTGATTGACATCTCATAAATTAAATTGAAATTTCAAATAAAATAATTGAAAATTTTTGAAAATTTCACGAAAAATGTTTAAATTGTGTTGGAATTTGGAAGTGTGTGGCAGATCTAGCTTTCTTAGGTGAAAACGTTGACTACATGTCTCGCATAACATCCAGAGAGGGTTCTCCCTTCCTAAGTTAATAAGCTGGGCCGATGTTCTTGGTGTAGATTGTAGAAAGAATTTTGCTTTCGAATTTTTCAAAATTTTAAATTTTTTTAATTTCTTCTGGCGTTTGATTTGTTTATTATTTATTGATCAAACAGCTGATATACGAGTATGTACTTACCCAGCCAGCATATCCAGATAATAAAAAACGATTTATGATCATTTTATGGCCGTATTTTTTTAATCCATTTTAAATTAATTTTTTCATATTTTTTTATATAGGTATTATAAATATTGTTTAAATCTTTGGAAATCATTTTCTGATCCATTTGTTTTTGTATTTTTTTAAGCTGCACAAGAGAAGAGCCGCAAAACCTGCAGGATACTGAGGGCATATTGAGGATAAAAGGAAAAACGTTCTTCGTGTTTAACATAATTTTTATATTTAAATATTAGGGCTCTTCTCTAAATTTTTTTTCAGAAAAAAAACACAAGAATTGTTAGACTATTGTCAAAAGTTTTTTCGTGCAAGACATGCAAAATCTGTTTCTTGTTCTTGCATGAAAAAGCTTTTGACAATAGTCTAAGAATTTCTTGTATTCTTTATAAAAAAAATTAGATAGAATTATTTTTCGGAATTTTCTGATATGAAAAAATATTTGTCTATAAGAAAAAAAAAAAAATAAAGAGTAAACCAGAATTTTAAAAGGTAGAAAACTCATTATTTAGTCACCCAAAGAGCTCCGTGATGATCATAAAATATGATTAAAAACTTATGTTCAACTTTATTTGAATCTAGAAATTAATAATCTAAATGATTTAAAAATGATCTCGAAAATTAATTTTGATCATCAAAAAGAAACATATTTGATTATTCCTTTGCTCATTTGTATGATATACAACAATATAATCACAAAAAGAATAATGAAATTGTACTAAAAATCAAATAAAGGAAAATTCGAAATTCAATCTTAAAAATGTTATTTGGGTTAGATCTAAAACACAAATGCTTAGCAAGGGCGTTCGTATAAGAACTGTAGTAAACTCGTAAATATACGAGATTCGTAAACTTAAGACAAAACACGAATACCCTTAATTTTTGAGTATACAGTTTTGTAGCCCATTCAATTTTACTCTAACAGTATAATTTTATTTTTTTCGGCTATTTGAGGTAATAATAAAAAGTTTGAAAGTGCACATTGAAAGTAACATATCAAAACCACTTTCAAACCGATTATGACAATACTGTAAATATTACAGTATTTACTGTAAAATTGGCAGTAAAAACATGTCATTTTTGAAAAATATCAATTAATGATATGAGTCTACTTTCAAATTTACAGTAATTCATGTCAATATGATAGTATCTACTTTCAAATTTACAGTGATTCATGTCAATATGATAGTATATTCGAAGAGTGATAGGGGGTCACTTTCAAAATTGATATTACCCACTGTTGGACGAAAAATGACAGGGTTTACTGTTAATTTGACGGCCGTTTCTTGTATATTTTTTTTTTTCAGTGTAAGTAATCTCACTGTGAGCCGGCCTAAACCTTTAAATTGAATCAGCGCCGGCTATAACACTATCCGGTGTGATCAATTGGTTTTATGGATCAGGGAGCGGTAACCGCATGGTCACCAACAATTTGTTATTTTTCAGTTTTCCGTTTTCTTTATAATTCTTATTTGTTTTGACAAATACAAGAAGTATTTTAAAACATGGGTTGAGCGTTCTCATGGAAGTCTTTTACAAAGAAACACAGCTATCCTAACTTGTCTGTAAAATTCTAAAAACAAACTTAATTTTTAGCGCTACTAACGAAGATGAAATGTGCAATTTCTATTTGATGTACTATGTAGAAAATGATGATCCACTTGATATGAAATATTGCTTTAGCCAGGGTCCGCCTACTTACTATTGGAGCAATCCGGATGTTGGACTAAATAACATTCCGAACGTGGCAGCCAGTAAATTGTGAATTTGCACAAAAACAATTCCATAGTATTTTTTTTCTTAAATGTAAATATGGAATAACTATTGAACGTCATTGTAAATAATTAAATAAAAGTTATTTGTGTATGTATTTGTGTAAATTCAATAAACCGAAATAAATCTACGTGAGTTAGCCTGCCCACATTGAAGGCAGCGGCTCCAAACCCATTGTGTATCAGTACAAGTGTGGAATGTCATGCATAGACGTCAGAATTTCAAAGTGAGTTTAACACCTGATCTGATCATCGAAAAGAGCATCATTTAGAGCCGAGTTGCATTCGGTTGTGTATAAAAAATTAGTAGTAAATAAAGGGGTAATTGGTCTCTAAATTTATAAAAAAAGGTTAAAAATAACACAGTGCAACAAAATTGACCAAAGTTAAAATACCTGGGAAGTAATAGCATTTTTCTGGTAGATCCCGGCGAATTAAGAAGAACTGATTTAGGGGTCAAAAATCGGTTTTCCATACCTTCAAACACTTATGAGCCCATATCTTAGGTAATTTCAACCCGATTTTTATTTTTTTCTTGATTTCGATAGAAAAGATATATATATGAACTGGAAAGTAGTGGTAGAATTTGCCCCACAAACACATTTTGTTCGTCTTTTTTCGAGGTTGGTCAACTTTGACGCTATCCCTATGCACTATTTTATAAGAAGCCTATACAAACCTTGAATGGTATTCAACAGCAAATTTTGTTACGAGTGCAATGAAATAACGCCCACGGGCGCCATTTCCTTTTTGGAAAAGCAATTAAGCACGCAGGCGTTATTTCTTTTTTAAGTGGGCGTTTTTTCTCCTTACAAAAGGAAATAAAGCCCTCGAGTGTCGTTTTCCTTTCCTTAGCATTTAGCTTTTTTTTATGGTTTACGTAAAAAATGTATTTAAAAAAGCGCTGCAGCCTAAAATTTTTAATTCCAAATTTTCAGTTTATGTTTTAAAGTAAATTATATCATATGCATTTAAAATATCTTGAAAAAAGCGCCGCAGGCTAAAATTTTGGATAAAAAATCGCCCGATTTTTAATTCCAAATATTCAATTTATGTTATTAAGTTAATTATATCTTATGCAGAGAGTTTTAACAGGGAGTCATTTTAAGTCCTATATGAGAACCCGTCTCCGGGATATTAACCAAAATATGGACCAGATGTGGCCTGGAAAGTTTTTCTGCGATATGGGTATCAAATGAAAGGTGTTAATGACAGTTTTAACAGAGCGCCATTTTAAGCCCTATATGAGAACCGGTTTCCATGATATTTACAAAAATGTGGACCAAATGAAATGTGTTCATGAGGGTTTTCGTGTCGTCCTATGTAAGGACCCGCTTCCGAGATATTGACCAAAATGTGAACCAGGAGTGACCCTAGAAAGTGTGTTGAAGAGGGTTAGGGGATAATGATAGGGATACAAAATTAGTAAGGATGGTGATAGTGATAGGAAGAGAGTTAGATGAAAATGATGTGAAAGCGTTAGAAAAGGGTGCGTCCTAAACGGATGGCCGATCATAACCAAATTTGGAACACAATCTGTAAACTTTCTATGGATGGTAAAAATCGTTTTAATTTTTTAATGGTAAAAAGGGGTGTTCCACCTCTCAAGAAAATGAATTTTTAATGATATATATCTCTGGAAGTATTTATCCATCATGACTGAAATTCGGTACGAAGTTATACGCAAGAGGGACGATAAGGGAAAATTAGATGGAACCCACGGGTATAAGGTAGTCGATTTCCAATTGCCGACCACCTATGTGGGGAAAGACAATCAATATTTATTTTAATTTAATTATATATGTATATCCCACGGAGTGATATGTGTAAATAAATTTTTCGGTAGCTCAAAGTTAGTATTTCCTATAAAATCAGTAAAAATCTACTTAAGATTACAAGTAGGTTTAACAGGTATGCAACGAAAATGTCAAAATGTAAAGCAATTGGCATTCACATCTTGACTTTTATATCCAACACTATTAACACCTTGAAAAATCCAAAACCAATTCTTTAAAATATATCTTATATTAATTTGATATTCGCTTTTTAGTGAAAAGATTTTGGTCCATGCCTTTACCACTACACACATCTTGAGATCTTTAAATACTCAAGTAATCAATGCTTGTACCACTAGCTCATTCAATCGTGGCAAATAGCTAGAAAAATCCAGCTTAAACTACAGAATCCGCAGCATCTCTCTATTATTCACTGTACTCATACTCTAGATACGATAAAATTGCGTTCACGCAAATGTATAAACAAACGATACGATAAAACTAATTTTTTACTTTTTCTAAGAAACGGTACAGTATTCACAAGCTATTTGCAATAATAAAAAAAATCGATAACTGGGCTATTACGATACAATCGCAAATATAGCTCGATATGCATTTAAAATTTCTTAAAAAAAGCGCCGATTTTTCATTCCAAATTTTCGCGTGCAGCATTTTTTCAAAGAAATTTTAAATTCAATTGAAACTATCACTTCTTGCCCTCGTGAAGGGTGGATACCTTGCCGCGGTACGAGGGCTTAAGTCGATAGCCACAGGGCTACGCTGCCCTTGTGATCATAGCTCCGTACGGCACTTCATCACGAGAGCAGCCTAGCCTCTCTGGCGCGACGACAAAGATCTTCCCCCTCCCAATCCAGGGTGTTATGCGACCACGTGCCCATTGGACGTTTGCAGCCGGGAGGCAAATCGTGGCTGTATTTGAACGGAGCCTCTCTGATACCAGGTCGCCTCAGAGAGTAAGCATGGCCTTACCGCGGTACGGGGCTCTGCCGCGGCGGACGACACATTTCCCCCTACTCTTCCCTTGACCCTAAGCTGGCCTTGTCCGGCGATGGGTCGTACGAACAAGATGAACTCAAATAACGCAAATAAAAACGAAAAACCCAAAAAACAAACAACGCCAAATTTCACTCCTCAGCAAAGGAGAGCTATGGAGGAGCAGGCGAGAAAGCAACAAGAACGCCGGAGGACAACCTCCGTTCCACAATCAAGGGGGGGGATCGACAGCGATGGCAACTACGAGTCGGTCAACCAACCCTCTATCGAGTAAGATTGACTTGATGGGAGCTAGCACCAGTGCGGTTGCCAACTCAGCTACGCGGACAACGGCGGATGATAAACTCCCATCAACCTCTGATATGAAAACCAGTATCTTTACGTCTGTGGCAGCGGTCTCACGACCTGGCCTCGGAGTTTCGAAGGGGAAGGAAGCTGCAACTGAGATTTCGGCAGGGGAGCGACCGCGATGGCAACTACGGGTCCGCACTCCCGGGAGACATCTCCCCGCCGCTTAACATACCACGAGAAAAGATTGGCTGCAAAGATCCTGAAGAGGTATGAAGGGGTACCGCAGGAGTCGCTGTCGCCGAATTCCAGTAAATCGGTAGAGCTAGCGAAAGCTGTGATACCGGATTTCCAAAATTCTTACGTGCCAAAGAGGTTAAAAGTTAACCCTTTCAAGCGCCAGAGATCGGACCTGGAGTTAAATCCCCCTCCCAAGCGGCATCAGAATACCTCTGGAGCGGGCAAACTAAGCTTTGCTGAGGTAACCAAGGACAGGATCCTTATAGGCGTCCTTGACCGAGGCAATGACCGTCTGGCCATCCCCAAGGACCGGTGGCGTTACGTGCGAAATGAACTCGGCAACATTCTTCTCAACGTTGCTCCGGAGTTTCCGGGTAGTTCGGCGCGAGTAACGGATGCGGGTTGGCACCAGGGTCAGATCAAATTACTCGCATGCGAGGATGCAAAAACCGTAGCACTGTATAAGGCAGCAGCTGCTAAACTGGGTGAAGTCTACAAGGGCGCAAAGATAGAGGTCGTCGACTGGAAGGACATTCCAGCTCGTCCAAGGGCAAGGGCGTGGATTCCGGCCATCCCTGACGAACCCGACAGAATTCTCGGGATGCTACGGCTAATGAATCCGTCCCTGCCAACGCATGACTGGAGTGTCAATCTGGTCGGGGATGCGATGGGGCCCGACAGACAGGTGGTGTTCACCATGAATAAAGAGTCAATCGAGCCCCTCAAAAGGTGCAATGGCCTAGTACACTACAGCGTAGGCCAGAT
This sequence comes from Campiglossa producta, assembly GCA_964058755.1. Taxonomy (NCBI): domain Eukaryota; kingdom Metazoa; phylum Arthropoda; class Insecta; order Diptera; family Tephritidae; genus Campiglossa; species Campiglossa producta. The sequence goes on from CAXKVI010000004.1 coordinate 45,385,414, forward strand.
CGTTATCCACGTATATCGTGGTGATGCTCAGCGCGCTGCCTGCTCGGCTGCTCCGGGGGAACCGGAAAACGAATTACCAGAAGAGGAAGCGGAGGATTCCGATGCGGAAAGCATGTTATCCGCCACGTCCATTGCCGATAGTGCTGTGAACAACTCGGAGATGGAGGACAGCCTACAGGACGAGGAAGTCCTCGACGTCACGGTGGTAGCAGCCAACGCTGAGCGATTAATATCTAACGCTACAGGCAGCAGGACTCCTGCAACGCCATATCGGGCAGTTAATCGGAACAACTCGTCGTTGATAGGCAACCTCCGGGATGGGGCAAACCTCGACGACATGGCGACGGCAGGGAAGACTGTGCCCTCTCATGTTGGTGGTGCTACAGATTAATCTGCACAAATCTAAAGTGGCTTCGGCTGCTTTAAGTAGTCGTCTTTCTAAAGGCGACGTGGATGTGGTCCTCATCCAAGAACCCTGGGTCAATAGCTCGAGAATCTGCGGATTGGGGACTAAGGGCTTCAAGCTCATTCGAGCTAGCGAGGAGAGCAAAGTCCGAACGTGTATTTTGGTCAAGTCTGAGTTGTACTCCTTTCTCCTACCTAACTACACCAATGGTGATATTACCGCTATCAGTCTAACGGTCGACAGCACCCGCCTGACGGTGGCGTCGGTCTATATGCCCTACGACGCCGAAGAACCCCCACCACAAACGGAGGTGAAAGACCTGGTGTCAAATTTCTGCACGGGTAATCTTATTATTGGAGCGGACGCTAATGCTCACCATGTCCAATGGGGGAGTTCCGATATCAATGCCAGGGGCGAGTCTTTGTTTGATTACCTCTTAACAACCAACCTGGTAATTTGCAACGTGGGTAATGAGCCTACTTTTATCACTAAGACCCGTAGGGAGGTCATAGACCTCACTATCTGTAGTGAAGGCGCTTATGGGTGGGTCAGAAAATGGCGGGTTCTGGAAGAACATTCATTCTCCGACCACCGTTACATAGAAATGGGTTTAGACTTTATTGTAGAACAACCAATCATTAAGCGCAATCCACGTAACACAAATTGGCAGTTACACAATGAAATATTAGACAGAGACCTCCCAGTACTGCCCTCACAAGCCCCATCATCAGTAGAGGAGCTGGAGGATCTTGTTACTAAATTTACATCGGCGCTCTCAAATGCGCTAGGACAGGCTTGTCCAGTGCCAAAACCACGCGGTAAACACAGGCCACATTGGTGGTCTTACGATTTGGACTCGTTCCGCAAATCATGCCGGAAACAATTTAACAAGGCCAAGAGCCTCGGCTCTGAGCCTCATTGGCACGAATATAAAGCTAAACTTAGGGCCTACAAAAAAGCTCTGAGACAGGCGAAGATAACTTCGTAGAGAAATTTCTGTACTGGCGTCGAAAAGGTCGACGACACAGCAAGACTTAGACGAGTCCTCTCGAAAAGTCAAACAGCCATCAGCTATTTGCGAAAAAATGACGGATCCTGGACCAGCACGGAAGAGGAAACCCTTGAGCTGCTCTTGAATACACATTTTCCGAGGAATCTGCATGACGCACCACTAGTACCTGCAACAAACCTGGCAGTAAAAATACCCATCACTGAGGAAAGGGTAAGGTGGGCAATTAAGAGCTTTGAACCGTATAAGGCTGCCGGGCCGGACGGGATTATCCCCGCGCAACATATAAACACGTTGGAGACATCAGCTAAATGGCTGGTATTTCTCTTCACAGCCTGCCTGGCTCTCAACCACATTCCGGGCTCCTGGAGAAGCGCCACGGTAGTGTTTATCCCTAAGGCTGGGAAGGCATCCCACTACGAGCCAAAAGACTACAGACCGATCAGTCTCTCGTCCTTTGTACTCAAAACCTTTGAGAGGATACTAAGCGACTACCTATCAACGACTATTGATAGCAACCTAATCTCTAGCTATCAGCATGCATACACCAAGGGTAAATCAACAGAAACCGCTCTGCACAGCCTAGTATCTGTCATTGAGAAATCGCTGTGTGAAAAGGACTACTGTCTCGTGGCCTTCCTAGACATTGAGGGGGCTTTCAACAATATAAGCCCGGAGGCTATCAACTCCGCTCTAACTAATCTGGGCGTAGATAGATCTCTAACTGGTTTAATTGACCAACTTTTAAGGGGAAGGAAAATAGCTTCTTTACTTGGTACGGTTGAGTTATCACGCTATGTCACAAGGGGAACACCCCAGGGTGGTGCTCTTTCCCCGCTTTTATGGAACCTCACAGTCAACTCGTTGCTACACAAGCTGGGGGGCGGGAAGATAGTGGCATACGCAGACAATTTAGCTATTGCATTCAGAGGCAAGTTCCCACAAACTCTGTGTGACCTGATGCAAGTAGCACTGCGAGAAGTGTCGACGTGGTCCTCTCGCTGCGGACTTAGTATCAACCCGGGGAAAGTGGAACTTGTCCTCTTCACCAACCGGTACAAAATACCGCCACTAAGCCTACCAGAACTAGATGGCACGCGCCTGGGCTTGTCGGATAAGGCCAAGTTTCTAGGCATAGTTCTGGACAGGAAGCTGAATTGGAAGGAGAATGTTCTTCAGCGCCAGAAGAAAGCTTGCATCGCTCTTTACACATGCAAAAGAGCCATTGGCAAAAAATGGGGGCTCAGCCCTAGAGTATGCAGTTGGATCTACACGGCCATCATTCGTCCAATCATGCTATATGGAGTCGTCGTATGGTGGCCTGCGCTGACCAAGGCAACATACCTGATTCTGTTGCGGAAAGTCCATAGATCCAATATGATCTGTATAAGCGGTGCGCTAAGGACAACGCCCAACGAAGCCCTCCAGGTCATTCTGGGCATTTTGCCACTTGATCTGGAAGGGTTTCGGTCAGCAGCGGCATCAGCTCTGCGCCTAAGAGAAACCTCCAGTTGGGGTGCGGGTACTATTGGACACTCCAGTATTCTGGAATCTTACAGCTTTCTCCCTCTAAGCACAGATCGTTGTGCGACCACTACAGTCGGTGATAGCTGTTTCAAAATAAACATTCCCAGCAGAGAAGACTGGGAGAGGACGGATTGGTGTCCCGAAACAAATAGTGGCACTTCCATATACACCGACGGCTCGAAGTTGGACGGCAGAGTTGGAGGAGGGGTTTATTCAAGGGATTTGGACCTTGAGCTCTCCTTCAGGTTACCTGATCATTGTAGCGTCTTCCAGGCGGAAGTCTCGGCAATCCTAGACGCCGTGGCCTGGTTAAGCAAACGTGTTATCGGAGAAGATATCGCTATTTTCAGTGATAGCCAAGTGGCCATCAAATCCCTTGGCTCATACACGTTCAACTCTGAACTGACGCTCAGCTGTCGTCGATCTCTTCAGGAGATGGCCCAACAGAACCGCGTAAACCTCATATGGGTCCCGGGACATAGGGACATTGAGGGAAACTGTAAGGCAGACGAGCTTGCCAGGCAGGGCACGACCAAGCAGGTTCTTCAGGATAAAGAGCGCTTAGGTATGCCGTTTGCCACATGCAAACTAATGCTGAAGGAGCACACAATCCGTCAAGCCAACGAAAGATGGATGCAATCCCCAGGGTGTCGGATATCGAAACAAACCTGCAAACAACAAACCGGTCACTGCCTCATTGGTAGGCATGCAGAAAGGCTAAGTGTGCCCTACCGACGATGCTGCAGGAGTTGCAAAGATGATGAGGAGGAGGAAACAGTGGAACACCACATCTGCAACTGTCCGGCTTTAAGCGGCGCGAGAACGCGCTTTTTGGGAGTTCCGTTCCTGGATAGCCTAAGCCAGATCGCGGAACTGGACATAAAGGACTTGATGGCCTTCATAAAGTCATCTAAGTGGTTCGAGGAGGAGTAACGGTGTCGGTTTAGGAGTGTCAGTCCCGGGATTCTGCTATGTGGAAAATCCCAACAACTCAGGGATTTCCCATTTGGCTGGGTCCCGGGACTGACTTTCCTTGTGTTGGTGGTATCACAACGGGCCTTTCAAAACTGGCCTAAGTGTGCCTCTGCAGCCACTTGAACCTAACCTAACCCTATCACTTCTTGTTTGATAAATCGTATAGTCCACACAAAACTAGAAGACCCTAAAAATGGGCGTTACTTCCTTTTAAATGGAAGAATCGACCGCGGGCGCTATTGCCTTCTTTCGGCGGAAGTTATTTCTTTTTCTATGACGAATAAAAGCCCGTGGGTGTTATTTCTTTTTTTTTAAGGCAATAATGCCCGCGGGCGCTATTTCCGCGGGCTCTATTGCTCTGCACCAAACCTGAGCTATCAATTATGGTCGACTAACACAGAATACAGAGTAAAGTATCATAAAAAGATTTACAAAAAGAACATTAATTAAAAATTAACAATTTTATCTAGCACTATATACCTAAGAACAATTCGAGCTTAACTTATAACAGTAAATTTTAAAGTATCAGGTAAGACTGGAAAATATGGCATTACGTAGGGCAACAAACGAACATTCGATACTAATACAATTGTACAAGTCATTATAGTACGAGCACCAAACACGTATAGGATCACTTTTGACGAAATTCAGACGACAAAGGGGTAAATGAAAAGGCACGTAGTGCCTGGACGCCCTAGCCGGAACAGCAAAGTTCAGTCGGCTTAGCAGCTCAGAGGAGTCAACCTCGCCCAGAACCAGCTCATGCAGAAACATTGCCCCGAGAAATATTCTACTATTTTCCAGAGTTGGCAAATGAAGAAGTCTGCTTCTATAAGATGTATGTATGTATGTATGTTAAAGTGGCTGCCTCCGCAGTCCACGCGGAGGCTCACGTGGGCCTTAGTTTGGTCCGTTGTGATACCACGAAAGGAGCCCTAATTTCCCTTTCTGTAGATCGACCTGACCCAGCAGAAAGGTCGCATCCCCCAAAAAGTTTTGTAAGAAACCTTCTGACATACGACCTCTCCGCTGGGACGGGTCGAGGCAGGAGGCCCCAAAAACACATAAAAACCTTGAAGGGATCCGTACGCCCGTCACCCCCATACAAAGTGCAACGTATACGTTGCAACTCTATATGGTGATGACAGACAGACGGATCCCCCAAGATTCGATGTGTTTAGGGCCGGAGTTCATACACCCATGAAGCTAAACCAGCGCGTTTGTCTGATGTAGCGCAGAATATCATCTATATTTGCAGATTCAAGCTCCGCGAGGTATCCAAAGGAGTGTTTGCGGAGACATCGGTACCTGGTTTTCGACAGAGCGGGACAGTGGCATAGATAGTGTTCTACACTTTCTATCTCCTCCTCGTCCCTGCAGCTGCGGCAGAAGTCATTTGTGTAGAGGCCCATGAGAGAGCCATGGGTTCCATGGGCTAATGAATAGGCGATTCAGATGAATTACCGATTGCGACCTTTTTTCGTTGAGTTTGGGCCAAATTTGCCTGGACGTTCTGCAAGTCGGCTCCATGGCCCATCTTGCGTCGGCTTGTTCTATGAACCGGGAACGCAGCCAGTGCTTGCATGTATTTAGAGGGGGGCTCGCCCAGCTGCCGGAGGTGATTGTATGTAGACAGGTGCTCTTCCTTGCTAGCTCATCGGCAGCGCAGTTACCCGATACAAAACTATGGCCTGGGACCCATATTATACTCAGGCTGCACTTATCGGATAGCTTATTTAGAGCTTCCCTGCACTTAATCGCCACTAGTGACGACGTCTTACTACTTTGCAGGGATTTTATGGCAGCTTGGCTGTCGGAAAAAATGGAGATAGAGTTAGTCACTGGCAGGTTAGTCAGATAGCGAGCAGCTTCCCAGATAGCTATAAGCTCAGCCTGAAAGACACTGCAGTGGTCTGGAAGGCGTAAGCTCATATTAATGTCGAGCTTACTTGAGGAGATTCCACTGCCGACTTTGTTGTCTAGTTTAGAGCCGTCCGTGAAAACGGAGATTTCTTGACTTCCCGGTTCCACGCAATTTTTCTCTGGGATCCACGTTTCGAACTTGTTATCCCAGCAAGGCCGTGGTATTGCCTAGTCCAGCTTTAAGTAAGAGTTGGGGAGTTCCTTCAGGATTTGGGTATGCGCAAACCTGCAGTCCCTCCAGGGTTCTAGTGCGTTGAGCCTAGCTGCGTTGCAACTGGCAGTAAATTTCCCATACAGGTCAGTGGGAGGAAGAAAAAGTATGGTTTCAAGAGCCTTGGTGGGAGTGGAGGGGAGGGCACCGCTAATAAGCATTGCTGCCATCCGTTGCACCTTTGTGGCTTTGGTTTTGTTAGATTCGATCTCGAGAGCCGGCCACCATATGGTGACGGCGTAGAATAGTATAGGTCGCACCACTGCCGTGTAGATCCAGTGGACAATGTGGGGCTGAAGACCCCACTTTTTTCCGATTGGCGACCTACAGGCGTAGAGCGCCATTGTGGCTTTCCTGGAGCGTTCCTTTTGTCAAGAATTACGCCAAGGTATTTAACCTCGGTAGAGGGTTTGATCACCCTCCCATTCAGCGATGGGGCGGTGAAAACTGGTATATTGCGTCTGCGGGTGAAGAGCACCATCTCAGTTTTTTCACTGCTGATGCTTAGTCCACATTCCTCAGACCAGGTTTTTGTTAGATTCAGCGCATTTTGCAAGAGTTCGCTAAGCACCGAAGGATGCTTGCCAGTAGCCGTCAGGGCTATGTCGTGTGCATAGGCAATGACCTGGCAGCCGGTGTGCTTTAGTCTAGATAAAAGAGTGTTCACCGTCAGGTTCCAGAGTAGAGGAGAGAGAACACCCCCTTGGGGGGTTCCTCTGTTGGCATACCTTGTAAGTGAAGAATTGCCCATTTCGGAAATAATGGTTCTTCTTTGGAGAAGGAGTTCAACGAACTCCACTAGAGGCTCTTCCACTCCCAGCAAACGCAGGGAGCTCGTTACCGCTGTTGGAAGAACGTTGTTAATAGCCCCTTCTATGTCAAGAAAAATGCCGAGCGTAAACTCCTTGAAAGCAAGCCCCTTCTCTATCCCAGAGGTGATAGCGTGTAGAGCCGTCTCTACGGACTTGCCCTTTGAGTAGGCATGCTGGCTGTTGGAGATTAGTCCTGGATTTGCCGTTCGCCTAATGTAGGCATCTAGCAATCTTTCTAGAATTTTTAGGAGGAAAGAGGTCAGACTTATAGGTCTGAGATCCTTTGGGTTATTGCAGGATGTCCTGCCTCCTTTCGGTATAAAGACTACCTTTGCCTTGGTCCATTCCGTGGGGATATAGGCCAGGTTGAGGCATGCCTTGTAGATTTGAGTTAGCAGCGGACTAATAAGATCGCTCGCTGCTTGTAGTTCGGCGGGAAATATACCATCTGGTCCCGGAGATTTGAAGGGTTTGAAGGACCTGATTGCCCAGTTAACTCCTTTTCTGCTGACTATGTGGTCCAAGGGCCTCGACGGCCTTGGGTTAGATTACGAGTTCGAGGGTAGGTATGGTTGAGAGGTGCTGCCCGGAAAGTGGGCCGTGACCATGGTATCCAGGATTTCGGCAATAGATGAGGCCCATTCTCCATCAGCTGTACGAATACAGCTGAGAGGAGTAGGGTTTTTGGAGAGGACCTTACGTAGGCGATTTGCCTCCGAGACTTCCTCAATATTGCTTGTGAAGTTTTTCCAGTATTCCCTTTTGGCTCCTGGTTAACTTCTTAAAAGATTTTAAGGCGTCCCTGTAGGTACGGTTTCTTTCTACCCCTTTTTTTAATCTCCGGGCAGGCTGCTATGAAGGCAGCGTTACAAGAATTGGTGACAAGATCTACTGCTTCGTCTATCTTAGACGATGAGTCTAGCTCACCGAGAGAAGCAAACGATATGTCTGAGAGAGGCGCTTCATCAGACCTTATCGGTAGGCAAGACCTACCGTGAGAAGCGTTTTCTTGGAGGGTAGAGGACAGGACCACTTTGTAAAGGTCCCAGTCCGTACGTCTCCTGTTCCTGTAAACCGCCATAGGCAGAGGTCGCAGAAGCAGATTAAAAGTTACGTACATATGGTCAGAGTAGGAGTTATCATCGGAAACTTTCCATTCCTTAACTAAATCAGAGAAAGGTCCTGAAACCAGAGTAATGTCTAGAACTTCCCTCCTATTCGAGGTGACAAAAGTTGGTTTGTTCCCAGAGTTACAGATACAGAGGTTGTTTTCTATGATAAAATCAAAAAGAGACTCACCCCTTGTATTTGTGTCGGTTGAGCCCCATGCGAGGTGGTGAGCGTTGGCGTCGGCTCCAATGACTATCGGAAGCCCCTTGAGTTGGGCCTGCTTTACCGCCTTGCTGAGCCTATCCTGTGCAGAGATGGGGCGATCGTGCGCAAAGTATGCGGACATCAGCCAGAGGGTATAGTCCTGCAGCTCGAGGCTGATACAGGTGAAGTCATCATCGCTAAAAGGAGATAGTAGAAAATAAGAAAGAGTTTTTCTGATAAGAATACATGATCTGAGTCTACCTTTTGCAGGTGGCGTCACCAGCTGGTACTCATCGGTATTCAGCCCACAGACCCTGGTACCGACCACCCATGGCTCTTGGACTAGAACGACCGCCTCCGATGTTTTGCAGAGGCCTAAGATTAGCGCAGCGGAGGCTGCCTTAGAGCGATGCAGGTTAATTTGCAGTATCCGGACCATTAGGACCGTTCTGAAAACTCAGCATCGACGTCCATCTCCCCCTGCTCCGTCCCGCCCGAAGCCACCTCAACGATTGTATCGTCGAAGCCAACATTTGACTGGTCGGATTCCAGGAGGAGGTGTTCGTCCATGCTGGTAGAGAACTGCCCTGCCAGCTCAGATACCGAGAGTGTATCACTCTCGGACTCTGGAGCACTACGTGCTAGTTCGATATCGACCTCATGTACACTCGAGGTGTTGCATGGGGTCGTGAGATTTGCTGCGGTGTTGTTGGGTACACTCGAGGCGCTGCCCACCTCCTCCAAATTCATCGGAGCCGACTCGATGGAGGTAGCTGCTGCCTCAGAGTCCAGCGTAACAAGTGCACTCAAGGTGTTTCCTGCCATCACATCACTCTGAAGCTCGGGCTTCGTCTCCATCTCCTCCGGCTCCTCTCTCTGGGTACCATCCCACTTGACTTTCAACGTGATGGAGTAGAAGCCGTAGCTTAACACTCCACCACATTTAGCAAGCCAAGGGAGAGACGCCTCGCTAATGACGAAACCGACATAGCGTTGCTTCTCCCTTGTCTCGCCCACGCGGACTATCCTCCAATCGCTTGAAGGTAGTCCCGGGTTGCTTTGCGCGATGGTGCCCAGAATCTCGCCAGGCTCCGCCAGCTCGTCTGGGACCCAGGCCCAAGCTCTCGGTCTGTTTGGAATTTCTTCCAAACTGACGGCATCCAGCTTAGCCCCGGGCCACAGCTCCCCCACCGAAGCTATGGCGAGTGTGTACAGACGGCAAGAGCGCTCGTCTGCGCAGGAAACTAGTTTAATCCTGCCCTGATACCAGCCGGCATCGCGGATAATGGGAGCAGCACCCGGGTTCTTGTCCATAATGTCCTTGAACTGCCTGAGAAGGCCGTTCAGGACATCCTTCCAATTGTCCGGGGTAATGTTTCCATCCGGATGGCCGCGGTTCAAAACCGCCAGCGTGATGTTGCCCTTGGCAACCTGGTTGAACGGTTTTGTTAGGGCAGGTGGAGAAGGGGCAGGGGTTATGGGCCTATGCCTTTTAGGAACGCTCGAGGCGTTTACTGTCGACCGCTGCCTTTTAAGGGCTGGCCCATCCGACCCGGTTGGCGCCGTATTGGCAGGATTGGTTGCGGTGTTTGCGGTGTTACGCGATGATTTTTCCGCAATGGTTTTCCTGGCCCAGGCCAGAGAGCTTTTTTGCTCTGCCGTCAGCTTATCGCTGGGAGACTTGCCCAGTCTCTCTACAACTTTGGCGGCATTGCGTAGATTCCGCTGATTGCGGGGGTCAGCCGGCTTGCCACGAGTTTGTTTTGCATGGGCGGGGGCATTCACTCTGTCCGTGGAGGACCCGGTGTTGGTTTCCGCCACATGCTGAGCAGAGGTGCCCGTAAGACGGGCCACCTGCGTTCGGAATTGCCCTCAGGAGGTTTGGTCCTACTGCTGCTAGCTTGCGCAGGTGGCCGAAAAGTGGTTTGAGGCCGTGCAGGCCTGATCGGTGCCACCTTAGCGGTTCCCGATTGTGGCAGGGTTTTATAAGTATTGGCCTTTTTAACGCCTGTGCCAGAGGCAGCATCTTTACTCCGAGGCTTGGTTTTTATTCATGTGGAAAATTTATATAACTAGTTCGTAGGCTGCCTACTGAGATGAGACCGTTCGGCAGCCTGAAAGTATGTGAAAGGGGGATATGAAACGGTCGACTACGACAGAGCCCCATGCCGCAGCAAGTCACCGCTACTCCCGGAGGTGGACCGATATCCGGGAGGCTCCGTAAGAATACAGTCGGATACCCCTGACTGCAAACCATCCAATGGGCACGGAATCGCATAACACCCTGGATTAGGGGGGGCCACCATTTCATCTGGGTGTGGCCCGGTTCCCACCTTGAGGCCACGTTCAAGAATCATTTCCATATGCCAGAGCTATTAAAGAGATAAGGCACCAATGGCACTGATTTCTGAACTTAGCTAGCACTCCCCTGCGTAGGGGTTTCTGTAGTGTCTATTACCAGCCGGCACCCTCTGGGAGGGTTCAGCCCAAGGATTTCTGCCAGCCGCTTCTATAAGATAGAAGATGAACATTTGAGTCCCAGTTAAAGGCCCGTAAAGCTAAAATTAAAAATTGTTTCTGCACTGACTCAATACGCTTTATATGAGTAATATATAATGGACACCAAAGACATGAGCAATACTCAAGTATTGGACGGACCAACGAAGTGTAGAGGACTTTGGTAAGATAAGGATAGTTAGACTCCTATCCTTATCGTAGTTAAACTCCTATCCTTATCTTACCAAAGTCCTCTACACTTCGTTGGTCCGTCCAATACTTGAGTATTGCTCATGTCTTTGGTGTAGAGTGTAGAGGACTTTGGTAAGATAAGGATAGTTAAACTCCTTAGCCCAGCGTTTAACGAAACCAAGCGTACCCATTGCTTTATTAGTAATAGCGGTTATATGTGAATTAAAGCTCAGTTTCGAATCGAACAGAACACCCAAATCATTAACCGAAGAAATACGCTCCATAGGAGTGCCTTAAAGTACATAAGAAGACAGGGCGATGAAATGTCATAAACTTACATTTAGAACAGTTTAAATCTAGTGCATTTATCATGCACCAATGTTGAAATGAATCCAAATCATCCTGCAGTAGATTTGAGAGAGATAAGTCTGAGAGCAAGCATGTATAGCAAATTTTCACATGTTGTTGTTGTTGTTGTTAACAAATTTTCACATCATCGGCATACATTTGAGCTCGACAATAATTTAAAATCTGTGGCAAGTCATTTATAAAAAGAGTGAAAAGCAGGGGCTTTAATTACTGCCTTGAGGTACACCAGAGGTGATGTTTTGCTCGGATTGCAAACTCAGAAGTTTGACCGACCAAATTTTGCGGGTAAAAGAAAAGAACGAGAAAATGTGGTATTAATTTAAAATATTTAATAAGTATATTCACGAATATACAAGTCACATTAATTCAGCGATTAACTATATATATTTATAGGTTACCTTTTTGAAACAGCTACGGCTCCTGGTGCGTGTGATCTTGATGAATGTTGAATCCAAGTGAACCGTAAGGATTGGAAAATTATTAACATCTAGTTGCTGTCGTGCGGTTTATTTATTCTTGCGATGTTTTAGCAGATATAAGTTAAACCGTTCGACCAACTCTGTTAACAAGTAAATGAAAGGTAAATACGAGGGCGCCCTTATAAGTTTAAGGTTTTAGGCATCTGGCCTAAACATGCCGGTCCCCGTTGCGTGACGCAACGTGTCAAAAAGTTGAAAAAGAGCGCACCTGAAGCCGTCGTGTTTCCTTAGGTTCTTAAAACTAATTTCTTAAATCTAAGCTCCTCGCTTCTGAAAATAAAGGAAGATAAATGACAAATTAAATAAACGTGGTTTCAAATTCAGTGGCACGCTTTATTTGTAACTTCAAGAATTTCATTTTTATGTATGTATATATATTTGTTTATTAGGGTATACCTAGCAGGTGCCGGATAGCACATACCCAAAAATTGTATTCTGGGCCAATAACGGACCCAAAGTTCCGGCTGGAATAGCTCCCAACAATAATTTAGGAACAACGTCTGCTCCCAACACAAGACGCACAGGGGCGGCGAGGTGAAATTGCGGATCTGCCAGTTTGAGGTTTGCGTACTGACCGAATACCGTTGCGTCGAGGTTTGTGGCTGGTGTTTTGCGTTGTATTCGCTGAACGCAGACCGCATGTGTGGTGATGGTCGCCGAATTGCCATGCTTCCCACGGAATTTTAAAAAACACCCCATTCGCCCGTTGAAATAATTTACCCCCAGATAAAGCTCGCGTGCCAAGTCCTCTGATACCTCGGTCACACTGGCGCATACGTTAAGTAACGCTCGCACGAGGTGTATGCGTCCTCGTGCTTCAATTTTTATGACCGCTGTTGGTGCAACCGAGGTGAGGCATTGTACGACCGGGGGCACCGCTATTACGCCGGAGCGGAAGTTGTTCCTAGATGGTAGGTGGAATGCTTCAGATTCCACTCTACCCCGTTGTTGAAGAGCGAGAGGGTGGAATGCTTGAGATTCCACTCCTCCCCGTTGTTGAAGAGCGAGAGGGTGGAATGCTTGAGATTCGACTCCTCCCTGGTTATGACGAGAGCGGAGGTGGAATGCTTGAGATTCCACTCTCCCTTGTTTGCGTTTGCGCCAAAATCGCTTATATGCCGTAGGTGCTTCTTGTCGGTTTCCCTCTTCGTGTAGTTCGTGACGTAGACGTGGCCGGAAGCGTTGAGCCGTAGTGCGACTCGGAGGTGCCAGGTGGAATGCCATGGATTCCACTCCAGCCAAATTACCCTGTTGGGAAGTAGATGGTTCCGCTTCAGACTCCGTCAACTCGCCCTCCGAGGCAAACAGCGACATTGTGTCAGTGTCGTTAGCGTCATTTTGTGTAGGACGTGTTGATCGTCGCCTGTGTTTTCCATTGGGCTCAATGTGAACCATCGTATGATGAGGTTCGCCGCATCGTCGACAGACCCCTTCATTCGAGCACCGAGACGCGATATGAGCCTCTGAAAGGCAATTGGTGCAGTAGCGAAATTGGTGTGTTATTCGTAGGCGTTCGGTGGGCTCCTTGGCCCTAAAAACTGGACACGCTCTTAGCGGGTGTGATTTGCTACATAACCGACATTTCAATTCGAACTGGCTTGCTTCGGAGCGTTTTCGTAGGACAGTGTAACGAGTCATATCTGGAAAGGTAATTATTTTCCAGTTGCAGACTTTTGCCATTTAAATTTCGGGGCCTAATGAATGGCGAGCAATTTAAGCGGCTATTTAGTCGACATACTCAAAATTTGGTGGTAGCTGTGCGCTGGGTTAGGGATACTTAAAATTGGCCCTTACGTCCTTAATGCAAGGTGGTTTGTGAAATTTAGATGAAATATTTCATTTATTTAAATGAAAGTCTCTCGGGGAATAAATTTGAAAAAATAAAGGCCTAGAAAAGGTATAATGTGAGCCGCAAACCCATTCCCCAAGTTGCATTTGTAAATGCTTGTAACCCCCTTACACTGCTTGAAACAATGGTAAGTGTAGCCCTGATGTTATTCCCACATCGATCCGATATCGATTTTACTACTATCGATCACTACCACGCTACACTATCTTTGTCAATGGCCGCCGCCATTAGTTAAATTAGTTAAAGCGTGGCGCGTAGTGTTTTTCGTTTTTGTTCGTCGGTTTTGTGCGTTCGAAAAATTTAATACGGTTTTCGGTAGTGTAGTGTTGTGCAAAATATAAAAATTTAATGAGGAAAGAAAAAAAATACTTATGTATTTATAACCTTTTCATAAGGTAAAATTCCTCAAAGAAAAATGGGCATAGTGACGAAAAAAAAATGCCATAGTGAATTGTGTATAATTGTTTTTTGTTGTTGTGGATAATCCACTATGGAAAACCACGCGATCGTGGTTACGTGTATATTGTATATTAGGCTGTAACAAAAAAAAATTTTTACCAAGAAAAAAAAAATGTTTGCTGTTTGATTGCATAAATCGGATGTTGCTATTTAGTAATACCGATTATGCATTAGGCTGTTCCATTTTTTTGAAACAAAAAAAAATTATATTTTTTGTTTTCTTGGAATAATTTTTCTGGTTGGCTTCTTCGAGCAACCTCATTAAAGGTTCTTCACGCCTGAATTTTAACTTCCCATTTTTGTTGAGAATGGGTTAATGCAATGGGATTGGTAGCGAATGAATTTTCTTTTACGTAGCGCTACCTTTGCCATTGTAATATCCTTCTGAAAAAAATATTGGCGAAAAAAAAAAAAATTTTACTTTTTTGGCCAGCCTAATATAATTGGCTACGTGTGCAAAAAAAAAACGCTTGGTTAGACTATAAATTAGTTTGTGAAGAAAAAAAAAACAATGTGTGTGAAAAATTCCGGTGATAAAAAGTGTAATATGGATAACCCTATTTATGGCTGTTTGTACAAATGACGCCGGAGTGTGCCTACCCAGCAGTAAATCCGTCTGCATGGGAGTATGTAAAAAGCTTCTTTAAAGTGAAAAACACCCCCCATTTGTACAAGCATACATATGTACATTAGGCCGGGTCGAATTTTTTTTTTTTTTTTTCGAATGGAATCGGAAAGGTTCAAAAAAAAACTCCTCCACTGTACTAGCTATGAATTCTGGGTGCCCATATTAGGCTGGGTCGATCAAAAAAATTAAATTTAAAAATTTTTATTTTGCCTTTTGAAGGGAATTAAAGTGTATGTTTGTTTTAATTGTGAGATTGTTGTTGATTTTGAGCAGTGGTTAGATTTGTGTCATCTGGTTCCGTATCGACTGATGGTAATAATACCAGTTTGACAAGTGGTCTTGTCACTTGGCCCCTCTCTGTCCTAATGTCCACGACGCGTACACGTTTGTCGGAACCAAGATGAACATTGACCACTCGACCCAGTCTCCACTCATTTGGCGGTAAATTGTCTTCTTTGATGACCACCATATCTCCTATTTTGATGTAAGATTTTGGATGTTTCCACTTTGTCCTCTTTTGTAGCTCGGATAAGTATTCGGTTTTCCATCTTTCACAAAAGTTTTGGTGCAATGCCTTGAGTTTTTGCCATCGATTCACTATTGAGGCCGGGTTTTTGTTGACTTCTAGCTCCGGTGGAGCTAATAAATGTCCGCCGACTAAAAAATGACCTGGTGTCAGGGGTTCTAGATCCGAAGGTTCGTTGGATGCCGGGCTTAGAGGACGCGAATTAAGATAGGATTCGATTCTGCAAAGTAGCGTATTGAACTCCTCGAAAGTAAATTTCGAGGTCAACGCGATCTTTTTGAAATGCGTTTTAAAGCTTTTCACCCCGGCTTCCCACAGCCCGCCCATATGCGGAGCGCGGGCTGGTATGAAATGCCAGGTTAACTCCTGATGTGCGAATTTTGAAAGAGTTTGTGTTCGGGAATCGGCGAGAAAAGCTTTAAATTCTGCTTTTAATTCACGTGAAGCTCCGACGAAGTTGGTCCCGTTATCTGAGTAGATATTCTTTGGGCATCCTCTTCTGGCTACGAATCGAGAAAAAGCTGCTAAAAAGGATGAGGTGCTCAGATCGCTAGTGGCCTCTAAATGTATAGCCTTAGTCGAAAAGCAAACGAACAGACAGACGTAACCTTTTGAGATACGACAGCCGCGCCCCCTATAACTTTTTATATCAAACGGCCCTGCAAAGTCAACCCCAGTGTTAGTAAATGCTCGAGAAAAAGTTGTACGCTCTTGTGGTAGAATTCCCATGAGTTGACTTTGGACGCGCTTTTTGTAGATCGTACAGATCTTGCAATTATGAATTGTGGACCTGACCATGGTTTTCACCTTGGGGATCCAATATTGGGTTCGAATAATCCGCAGCATTAGTTGGAGAGAAATTTCATGAACAAACTGGACAAACAGACGCGAAAACCTGCAATTGTATGGTAATATTATTGGGTGCCTTTCGCCATATGCCAGATTCCTGGATGCCCCAAGACGCCCCCCTGTCCTAATGACTCCGGTTTCATCGAGGAATGGATTTAGGGAAAGTATTTCGCTCCTAGACTCACGTGGCTCTTTGATTTTTAGTTTTGCTACTTCATTACTGTAGTGTTTCTCCTGAGCAAGTTTAATTAAACATATAGTCGTAGCTTTGATTTCATCAGATGAGATGAGGTGAGATTCCTGGATAGGAGCTTTCTCTTTAAGGTGGGTCCTATGACTATAGACTCGAAAATCTTTGAAGAATATCACTATTGAGGTCTGTGACTGCTGCTGCATGTGCCTGCACTCGTTTTTCCTCAACGTTGGTTGTAAAGTCTGTTTCTTGGGTTGGCCAATTTTCTCTGTCTTCTTTAAGCCACGACGGTCCCTGCCACCACAGAGAGTTGTCGACCAAGTACTGAGCTAATATGCCCCTGCTGGCTAAATCTGCTGGATTTGTACCTGAATCTACGTGGTACCAAGATGAACTTCCTACTTTATCGATGATTTTGGTTATTCGATGTGATACGAAAGTGGACCAGGAGCATGGGGGTTTGCGTATCCAAGCCAGTACTATCGTCGAGTCAGTCCACAGATGGATATTGAGATGACCTAAATCCAGATTGCTGCAAATTGATTCGATGATTTCTGCCAATAATACCGCCCCACAAAGCTCCAGTCGCGGAAGTGAAATGGTTTTAACTGGAGCCACTCTGGTTTTTGCCAAAAGCAGTTTGACCAGTACTTGGTTATCCCTTTCAACGCGCAAATAGACCGCTGCAGCGTATGCTTTCTCGGAAGCATCGCAAAAACCGTGAATTTCTACGTTTTCTGACAGGGAATATGAGACCCATCGGGGTATCCGTATTTTCTCGATTTCATTATAAGTTCCGGTAAAATTTTTCCATCTGTCCAATGTTAAAGGAGATACGGGGTCGTCCCACCCAGTACCCTCTAGCCATATCTTTTGCATAATGATTTTCGCGACTATAATTGTGGGTGCTAGCCAACCTAATGGGTCAAAAAGTTTTGCGATGGTCGACAATATCGCTCTCTTTGTGAGACTTGTATCTTCTTCTATTGGTTTGATAGCGAAATAGAATGTATCGGAATGTGCATTCCACCTAATTCCAAGCGCTTTCACGCTACTGGAATCCTCAAATTCTAGAACCTCTTCGCTCAAAAGATGAGCTTTCGGTATTCCTTCTAATATTTCATTGTTATTTGAAGTCCATTTGCGTAATGGGAAACCAGCTGATTTTAAAACTGTGGATAATTCATCCCTAGCCTCTATTGCGGACTCGATGGAATGCCCCCCTGAAAGGACGTCGTCAACATACATGTTTTTGCGTAAAATATTAGAGGCTGTTGGATGAGAAACTTCTGAATCATCAGCTAGTTGAAGTAAAGTCCTTATTGCCAGATAAGGAGCACAATTAATTCCGAAAGTTACCGTTTTGAGTTCATAAAGATTGATTGGATCGTTTGAGCTTGAGCGGAAAACTATTCGCTGATACTGGGTTTGATTGGAATTTACTAGGATCTGTCGGTACATCTTCTCAATATCGCTATTGAAGACGTATTTGAAAAGTCTCCAGCGAAGAATTAATATGGAAAGATCAGACTGGAGTACAGGACCCGGGAAAAGAACGTCGTTCAGACTGGAATTGAGAGCACGCTATCCTTAATGATGGTCCCAGGCTAATGTTTGCTGGGTAATCTGATTTGAAAGGAAGTGAAACGATATATCTTCCATCAGAATTTCGTTGCGTTGTGCTTTTGTACAACTCCTCACAGCTTTTTTCTTCGGCAGTGAGGGCTTTTGTTTTCGGGATTTCTTCAATTTCCCAGAAGGAGCTTAGCTGTTTGTCTAAAGCAACTTCACTGAAGAATGATACCCTGTTATGGTTGGTTGGGTTGGCTGCATCGGCACAACCCGTCAGTATCCAACCGAACACTGTCTCTTGGGCCAGTAGAGTATTAAGAATGTTCTTCTTAATACCGCTTAATATGATTTGCGGGTAAATGTCTCCGCCTAAAACAAGATCGACTTGTTCATTTACAAAGAATATCTTGTCCGCTAGTATAAGATCGGGGAATGCCTGTTGTGTTAGTGCACTGACGTCACATGTAGGTAGATTGCCAGTTACCTGTGGTAAAACTAACACAACAGCGTCGATTGAAATTAAAGGGTCAACGGGTGACCGCAATTGTATCGCACATGCTTCTTTAACTTGCGCAGAAACTGTGTTATTGATGCCCGAAACTTGGGCATGCATTTTCCTACTTGGCAAGTTAATTCTTCGCCTGAGTCTTTCTGTAATGAAAGAGCACTCAGATCCCGAATCTATGAGAGCTCTAGCGGAATAATTAGTACCATTATGATAAATGGATACACGAGCTGTTCCTAGTAAAACGCCTTTACTTGTGTTCGCGAAATTTGATTTTAGTTGAACCGTTTTAGCCGATTTCTTCTTCTTGGCAGACTCATTACGGATTTGAGCTGATTTTGATGTACCCGGTACGTCATCATTAGAATCTGTGGCCACCGTCGAAGTATCAGTTGTTGCCTTGTTTGTTTGCAAATGCAGGAGGGTATTGTGCCTTGACTGACAGATGCTGCAGTTGGAGCGACTAGTACCCTTCGACACCGAATGCCCCGATGACAGACAATTCAGACAGTATCGGTTGTTTTTGAGAAATGAAATTCTTTCGCTTATGGGTAATTTTTTGAATTTGTCGCAAGCGTATATTCGGTGAATGGACAAAGAAGCTCCAGCACAGAAGGTTTTCCTATCGTCGCCTGAATTCGGCAGCAGAGGAAAGGGGAAGGGGGAGGCCTCGACTGAGATGGAAACAACAGGTGGAGGATGACTTGAACTCCCTTGGGGTTTCCAATTGGCGTCCGTTATCGCTAAAAAGGAATGACTGGCGTGCTTTGATACGAAACGGCCAAAATCGGTTAGGCGGTTAAGCGCCAATAAATGATGAATGATGATGATGTATATTCGGTGACTAGTGTTTTGACACATTGTGCACCCGCTTTTAGCGACACGCGCTTGAAAAGACCCAAGCTTTTTATGCGGTGGTTCAGAAGACTGTTTATTGCCTTGTACCTTTGGCGGTTTTGGCTTTGTTCCTCTTAAACCTGAAACCGATTCTAAGGTTTGGAACCTATTTGACAAGAATCTGTCCATATCCACCCATTTGGATGTCTCTGTTTTATTCTCCACTGATTGTTCCCAAAGTGATAGAGTAACATCAGGTAATTTTGTCGAACAGAGATATGTTATAATGGGGTCCCAGTTTGATATGTCAATTTTGTGACTCACTAATGAGGATATACAATTATTTATATCCCGCTGTAATCTCTTTATGGATGTACCGCATTCAGTTTCGACTGTTTGCAGGTTAAAGAGAATCTTTAACTGGGTGTTAACAAGGATTCGTTTATTTTCATATCGGTCGCAGAGATTTTTCCAGGCTACATCAAAGCCTTCGTTTGTCCAGTCGCATTTCTTGACAATATCCCTTCAAGTAATAAAGTTTTTGTATTGGAGTAAGACCCTTATTCAGAACATATATGGCTGTGAACATGTCACGAAATGTTGGCCATGATAAATAATCTCCCTTTAATACATCTGTATCACAAGGTGGGAGATGTAGGTTGCGTGGATTGCTCACAATTTCCTTTTCCTTCTCTGCCTTTTCTAGCCTTTCTGCGAGTTCATTAATTTTTGACATGCATTTCACATAGACTGAATAGGCTGACTTATTTTTCTTTTTAACTACGGCTAAATCTTTTGGCGGTAGATCATCTGTAGCCATAAATTCGTCATAAGCTTCTATGGCTTTGTCCCACTTCGACTTCAATGTCTCCTGCTGAATTTTCAGCGAGAATTTGGAGTGGTCGCTTGTGGGAATGCTGAGGAATTCGATATCGAATTCAATGACATTGTCAGCTAGACGAGTATATGCCTCCATATTGGATGAAAAAGGGTATAGTTAACTATGAACAAACCTTTGAATCTTGCACGGGACTTAGTATATAACTCCAGAAAAAGCACAGAGACAGAATCTGTTTTCTGGTAACCCAAATTATCAAGCACAAAAATGCTGCCCACCGAAATTTCCAAATAAATAAATCTTCACAGAATTTAAAAAATCGCAAGTTTTTTCTTTTATTAACCAACCCTTCAACAGTTTGAGAAAGCGCAAAGCTATGTTTATATATGTATGTGGTTATTGCTCGCCACTCAAAAGGGTATATACGTGTATTTTAAGCGAAAAAAAATAACAACGAACGAGACAAAGTGCAATGAGTTTGGCGGCAATTTATAAACCAAAAAAATTTTTTAAATTTCACGTATAAATTTTCAAAAAAATACGAAGAAAGTGATTTTTATTTCAAATAATGCAATTTAGTGTATTACCAGAGTGATTTTTGTGCAAAAGAAATTCTAAATCGACAAAAAAGTGAACACTGTGAGGTTATAGTCACTGTGCAGTGTTGTTGTTGTTGTGAAAAGTTAAACCAACGAGAAGTGCAAGTAACGAAAAATTTATGTGCTCCTCCAATCCTCTGCAGGGAATATGTGGACTTTTTGGTTTAACTTTGTCACCACTGATTTGTGTAGATATATGTGCTCGGTGCACTGAAAACCATTACGCCGTGTCAAATATTCCTTACCACTGGTGGGGGGTAATATTTGATGGTCAGAAAGGCTATCCACACAAATTGACACTCACTTTAATTTTTTGTATAGATATGTGTGCTCGGTGCACTGAAAACCCCTTACGCCGTGTCAAATATTCCTTACCACTGGTGGGGGGGGTAATATTTGATGGTCTGAAGGGCTATCTATACAAAATATTTTCACCAACTTTAATTTTATTTTTTCACTGCACAAAAAAAAAATCACTTGCAAAACACTTTGTAATTTTTATAATTATAATAATGTATGTATATATGTATGTGCGCACTGAATTTTAAAACCACTTACTCTTTTCGTTGTAGTTTTTGTTGCGGATTGTAGCTGGTGAAATTAAATAAAAGTGTGATGTTGTTGCTTGCTGTTACCAAAAAATCGTGATGATTGCTTTTTATATATTTGTTGCTGTGAAAATATTGGCATATAAATTCGCTGGGCGTTTGAGGCCAAATTAATGTGCTGGTTGTAGAATTTTAGGTCGCTGGTAAATTGGATTGTAGATCGCTGGATGAATAAAAACGGCTATGAATGGACCAAATGTTTTGCTCGGATTGCAAACTCAGAAGTTTGACCGACCAAATTTTGCGGGTAAAAGAAAAGAACGAGAAAATGTGGTATTAATTTAAAATATTTAATAAGTATATTCACGAATATACAAGTCACATTAATTCAGCGATTAACTATATATATTTATAGGTTACCTTTTTGAAACAGCTACGGCTCCTGGTGCGTGTGATCTTGATGAATGTTGAATCCAAGTGAACCGTAAGGATTGGAAAATTATTAACATCTAGTTGCTGTCGTGCGGTTTATTTATTCTTGCGATGTTTTAGCAGATATAAGTTAAACCGTTCGACCAACTCTGTTAACAAGTAAATGAAAGGTAAATACGAGGGCGCCCTTATAAGTTTAAGGTTTTAGGCATCTGGCCTAAACAGGTGACATTAATTGATTTAGAAATAACATTGTTATAAAGCACCTTTTGAGTTCTATTAGAAATATAGCTTGAGAGCCATAAAACCAAATTCTTCGGAAAGCCTATTAAATCGAGCTTCTAAATCAGAAGTTCATGATTTGCTGAATCAAAGGCTTTACTGAAATCCGTATAAATCACATCTGTTTGCTTTTTAGCCAAAAAAACATCACGAACTAAAGAAGTAAACTCAAGTCGGTTTGTGGTGGTTGATCTACTTTTCACAAAACCATGCTGACATGGTGATAATATGGAAATACACTTATGTTGAAGTTGACTGGTAATTATTTGTTCAAAGGTTTTAGGAATAGCTGAAAGCTTAGCAATTCCTCTATAATTCTCAACATTTGATCTACTATCTGTGAAGAGGTATGATAAATGACTGTTTCCAAATTGATGGAAATGGCGCCGATTGCAAAGATAAAGGGTGTGTTCGAGCCGCAATTGTTGCGGCAGTGTTACTTTTTATGACAGAGCATCACGTTCTTCGGCAACGTTTTGGTAAAATTTGCAACGTCGCGCGTTCGTTGAATAAAATGTTGACAATCTGTTGCGCATCACAAGGTCATCATGCGCAACATGAAAATAAAGTATGCAATCATTGTTGCATATAGTCATCTAAGTATCAGCAACATTGCATCAATAAAGTAACATGACTGCAATATTGCAGTAATATTGAGCGGCTCGAACACACCCAAATTGAACAATTTTAAAATCGGTTCTGCTAAGTTCACGGCACAGAACTTAAGCACACAACCAGGAATACCATCAAGTCCTGGAGAAAAAATCGTTTTCAGAGCTAGAAGACTCTGAAAACCGTGTCACTGTCATTGACTGGATTAAGAATACAGTTAGAACTAACTATTTTGTACGGATAACTACCGGCTTGGGTACAGGTTGACGAATAGGTCGATTTGAAAAGTCTGCAAATAAATCTGCAATATCATGGTCAAGGCAAGCATTCTTACTACCCAAAGACAAAGAAAATGGAAATCCCGAAGATTTTCGTTTTGAATTAACAAACCCGTAAAATTTTTAAGGATTATTGAAAAACTCGATTTTGCATCTTGTTAAATAAGACTTGTAGCAAATTTGACTCAGGCGCTGAAAATTGGAACGAGCAACTAAATATTTAGAAAAATCAGCAGAAGAACCAGATCTTTTAAAACGCTTATAGAGCTTAGATTAACAGCCCGATTCCCAATTTGTTATACCTGACAAATGTTATACTTCAATAGAAATAATTTTGTCACTCGAAATAGTTATCGTATGCTCAGCCTGCAATAACAAGTGGAAAGCTTTTCTAGTTCACCATGCAAAGGTGAAAAGCTTTCAAAGAAAAAAATGTCAAAGAAGCTTAAAAAAAAAACCGCGTGTAGCCAGTAACGTGAAAGAAGTTAACTTCTTACGTTCATAAATAACGAAATATGAATAAGATGTATTCGAGAAAAAAAAAGTCAAAGAAGCTTTAAAAAAAACCGTGTAGCCAGTACACGTGAAAGAAGTTAACTTCTTAAGTTCAGAAACAACGAAATATGAATAAGATGAATTCGAGAATGGTTTAGATTCACAATATCTTACTTCCGGGAAGTGGACCAGTGAAACGATCCATTCGAAAATATCTTATATATGGTGCGTTTTCCTTAAAATTTGGTACATGGGCCAATACGAATGGGAAATAGAGGAAGAGGGGCGTGGTAGAAGGAAAGAGGGTAATGAAGAGCAAAAGGGAGGGAGATAGGAAAGAGAGTTGTACGAAGGAAGATAGGAAGACTAGGTGGCAAGCCTGCTTTAAATTTAAATATTTGGACCACGGTCGCAAATACCTTTCACTTGGTACGCATATAGGCATATCTTGCTCAATATTAAAAAAAAATAGATAGGAGGCAACCCTTTGAAACGCTCCAAGTGGCAACCGCCATGTATGTATATAGTCTTAGAATGAATCATACTATTAATAATGCCAAATTTAATACAAAACGACAAAGCGGTTCCCGAGATATAAGGAAAAATAAATCAAATACGGTTTGGGGCAACCCTAGCTGGCAACCCTGCTTGAAATTGTCATATTTAAAATGCGACCGAAAATACCTTTCATTTGATACCCATATTGGCATATATTGCTCAATATTTAAAAAAAAATTGTAGCAATGCGAGAGGTTTGGAGGTGATCCTCTCGCTGCGGACTTAGTATCAACCCGGGGAAAGTGGAACTTGTCCTCTTCACCAACCGGTACAAAATACCGCCACTAAGCCTACCAGAACTAGATGGCACGCGTCTGGGCTTGTCGGATAAGGCCAAGTTTCTAGGCATAGTTCTGGACAGGAGATTGAACTGGAAGGAGAATGTTCTTCAGCGCCAGAAGAAAGCTTGCATCGCTCTTTACACATGCAAAAGAGCCATTGGCAAAAAATGGGGGCTCAGCCCTAGAGTATACAGTTGGATCTACACAGCCATCATTCGCGCAATCATGCTGTATGGAGTCGTCGTATGGTGGCATGCGCTGAGCAAGGCAACATCCTGAATCTGTTGCGGAAAGTCCATAGATCCAATATGATCTGTATAAGCGGTGCGCTAAGGACAACGCCCAACGAAGCCCTCCAGGTCATTATGGGCATTTTGCCACTTGATCTGGAAGGGTTTCGGTCAGCGGCGGCATCAGCTCTGCGCCTAAGAGAAACCTCCAGTTGGGGTGCGGGTACTATTGGACACTCCAGTATTCTGGAATCTTACAGCTTTCTCCCTCTAAGCACAGATCGTTGTGCGACCACTACAGTCGTAGTACGAGACCCCCATAGGCATGGTGTTGTTGATTAATAACAAGCTAAGTTTTTCTGAGCAACTTCCTTTCGCCGAGACGCCCAACTTTTTTATCTTCGAAAATTTTGGAATGTGCGACCCTTCGGAGGTAGGGGGCGTGGAACATGTCAATTTGGTGCATACAAAATTTTTATGAATAACCGTTTTATTTTTATTTCACTAACTGCCACTGTCGTAACCAACTCACGAATATATGTGGCCTACAAATTGTGTGCGACATAAAGTGGGACCGACAACCCAAATATGTCAAAATGACGTCATCAAAATATTTATTAACATCAAGCTAATTTTTTCATAATTCATTGTCAGTGATGAGCACAGTTCAATTGCATTATTGGCCTACAAAAATTGTGCGACATGTAGCCAGACCTCCGCCCCAAAGTGGTCAATTTGGTGTCAACCTTTTATTTATTAATAACAACCTGATTTAAAGTTTGTATCTTAAGGAATAACGGCTGTTACACAGGCCTACAAAAAAGTGCGACATGTGAATAAAATCGATATTTTTATATATTCACTCAAATACATGTGTTCCATAAGTGTTTGCTAATTTGATATGGAAACAGATATCTCAGTGCATTTGTATACACATGTATGTGATATAAAATTATCATGAATAAACCCTTTTATTTTCTACTTAAAGTAATTTTGGGTACTCCACGGCACAAGAAAAGTGATACATTCCACAAAGTCTCTTCAAAACAAAAACTCAAATTGTTGGGGTTAGGAAACGATTGATTCGCATGGTAAATAATGTCAGATTTACATAATTTTTTTGCTCAGGCAATCAGGTTTTGCCATTATGTGGATGATGCCAGCGAAACCAAACATCTTGGCACCAGACGAATATAAGATTATCCGCATATTATTATTTTCATTCACACAAGACAATTCTACGCAAGGTTATTTTAAGTACCGTACATTAGGGGTATTAAAAAAAAATGTCGACTTGGTCTTACCCCCTAAAAAGTTAGGTATTGATGAGAAAATAAGCCTTGCAAAAAATTAGCGCTCTAACTTAACCCTTAGGGATGGCTATTTTCTTCGCCCTTTCTCATTCATTTTGTATGGGGGAAAATGGGATTTTTTTTAAAGTGAACTTTTTTCAAAATATTTTCACATACTTTTAAAGTTGAAGCTTTGAAGCTTCCAAAATGGTCAGCCATGTGCGATTATTTTAACTATCAAAAAAATTACAACCATTTAAAAATGACTGAGTTTTGTAATAAAGCACACACATACACAGTAACACGTATAAAATCTAGTAAATTTTAAATGGCTGTAATTATTTTAATACACTGAAATAAAAAAGGTTGAACGTGCACATTGAAAGTAACATATCAAAACCACTTTCAAAGCGATTTAGGTAATACTGTAAATATTACAGTATTTACTGTAAAATTGGCAGTAAAACGATGTGATTTTTGAAAAATAACAACTAATGATATGAGTCCACTTTCAAATTTACAGTAATTCATGTCAATTCATGTGAATATGATAGTATATTCGAAGAATGATAGGGGGTCATTTTCAAAATTGATATTACCCACTGTTGGACGAAAAATGACAGGCTTTACTGTTAATTTGCCGGCCGTTTCTTGTAGATTTTTTTTTCAGTGTAGTTAAGGTAATGTTATTTTCAATGTTTGTTCTATTTATGATTTTCCTACGGAAGGTTTTGCTTACCCTTGGTATTCGGCCTATTCGGGTGGTATTTTCTGCTCTGGTTTCGGCCTTTTCCCCAGTCATAATTATTCGGTTTACGCTTCCGCCAAAATTTAATATTCGGCGGGACACCAATATGTATGTATAGGTGTAAGCGAAATAACATGAGAATTATTGTTTTCATTTCTTTTTCAAACAGAAAATCTGATTTTTTGTAGATAATAAATAAAAAAACTGTGTCTTTGAAACCGAAACGGAAACCGTAACCGTAACCGATTAAAACCGATTAATTTTTCAAAACCGAAACCGAAACCGTAACCGTTATTTTGATCTGGAAAAGACCGAAACCGAAACCGTTTCAAAAGCCGGAACCGGTTCCAAACGGTTTTGAATTTTCTCAATACCTTACTTCTGTGAGTGGGCACATAGGTAGTTCCTTTTACAAACAGGTACCCTGAAAGTTTTCATGGAAGATTGTCGAGCCACGTTTTTCAAAATTCTGAAAGAGGAAGTTTGACTATAGTTGAATGAAGCGATCGAAACAAATTTACGAGATCCGTAAAAGAAATGTTCAGGCTTGTCTCAGAAAGCGCCACTAATTTTAATGTTTTTAACGATTTATACATTTCATTTGGCTTCCATTTTTAATAAAAAAGTAGAGTTAACTTTAGGAATTTGTTTTGCAGAAATTTCATCCATGCATAGCGTTAATAAATGTATTATTATATTGGAGAAATCCCATCATGGCCGCAGGAAAAAAGTTATGAAAATTCAGACCTATTTCGTAGCTACATAGGTACTTGAGTATTTTAGTAGTAAAATTTTTTTTTCGTGTTTTTATTTGGAAACCGAAACCGGAACGAAACAGTAACCGAAACCGAAATAAATTTTGTAGAACGAAACCGGAACCGAAACCGAAACACGTTGCAAAAACCGAAACCAAAACCGGAACGTTATTTTAATCGGTTTCAGACCTTGCTTTTTACAATGAAATTATAAACTATTAGATCAAGAACTAAGACTTTTTTTATTTACTCCCGTGACACAACAAAACCAAGTAAGTACTTGGGGAAATAACTGAGACTTTTTGGTTTTGTTGGTATAACGGAAGACTACTTAACGCATATACCCAATCTTCTTCTTTTCGGCCTTATATAGATATCCTCGAAGCCAGTAGAGAAATTAACCACATTCTTAGGTCAAGCATGCAAAAGCTGTAAATGGGCTGAGTTAATTCATATTGTTGTTGTCAATAAACTCGATTTTATGGCTCAACGTTCAAGTTATTAGCCCAGGGTGATAATATTTATTATAAAAGCTACAAAAAAAAATTTCACTACAATCAATTTCGTCGTTTGTATAGTTGTAGGAAAAGTACTTTTAGTGCTTTCAAATTGCTGAATTCTGGCTTTTTTTGACATGCGTTATCGATTACTCCGAAACCTTCGGAGCAAAAAAAAAAATGCTTTTTCGGATAAAAAACTACAAACGATTTAAAACATATTTCAACAAAAAAACCAAAATTTACTTCATTTGCTTGGTTTCTGCACAATATATTGTATTTTCGGAGTAACTATAAAAGCTACAAAAAAAAAATTTCACTACAATCAATTTTGTCGTTTGTAGTTGTAGGAAAAGTACTTTTAGTGGTTTCAAATTGCTGAATTCTGCCTTTTTTTGACATGCTTTTTCGATTACTCCGAAACCTTCGGAGCAAAAAAAAAATGAATTTCACTACAATCAATCTCATCGTTTGTAGTTCACAAAAATGCAAAAAAAGTTTGAGTTTTTTCAAAGCGGGTTCCAGCGTGATGTGCATTAGGCGATATCTCCGAAACCTTTGGAAAAATTTTTTTTCGGAAAAAAACTACAAACGATTTAAAACATATTTTAACAAAAAAAAATCTCAAATTTACTTAGTTTGCTTGGTTTTAGCACAATGTATTATATTTTCGGAGTAACTATAAGAACTACAAAAAAATGAGTTTCACTACAACCAATCTCGTCGTTTGTAGTTGACGAAAGTGCAAAAAAAATTTGAATTTTTTCAAAGCGGGTTCCAACGTGATGGAGCTTGGAATCCATGGTATTTATGTGCAGAACACCTTTTTGAGTTGGCGGCCTTCGGCAGCGCTTGTCATAGATAACACTGGGCTACGCCATCTCAAGTCCGGGTGGTTGCCTGAACCGTATCAACGTGCCACGGTACGCATTCTCTCGCACGTTTTTAGGTACAGCCTAAAAAATTACAACAACCACATGAAAACTTGCAAATTTGTTTGCAAATATCTCTTCAGAGAAGCAAAATATTAAAAAAGCGCTTCCGGATTCGAGATCCTGAGAACAAACCCCGTCTTTTGACCCTCAGTTTAACTGGAACGATACGGATCTGCTGCAGTAGAGTTCTTTGTGTAGATACGTGTGTATGTGCTACCAAGCAAATAAGGGTTGGCTGTCAAAAAATCTACTACAAAAAACCAAACGCACAGCACTGCTTGTGGGTCTGAAAGCAACCCAGAAAAATAGCCAGATCACAACGTGGTTGTTGCTGTATTTACATGCAAAATTTTATATGGTTCTG
Source organism: Campiglossa producta (assembly GCA_964058755.1). Taxonomy (NCBI): domain Eukaryota; kingdom Metazoa; phylum Arthropoda; class Insecta; order Diptera; family Tephritidae; genus Campiglossa; species Campiglossa producta. Next base: position 45,414,289 of record CAXKVI010000004.1, read on the forward strand.
GGTTGCTGCTTAATTGGAACTCAACTAATAATTGTAATTGCAAGACGAATCGAATTTCGAAAAGTTTGTGTTCCTTAGATTCACTGGATATGACTAATAATAACAATTATTTGCCTATACTACATATTTTTATAGAGAACGAGGCTAATTCCTGTTTGCAGAGTAGCCAATTATCATATAATTGTAAACAAGAGATAAAAATTAACACCAGAAACTTTTACTTGGAACTTTTACATCAAATTCGACAGAGATTCGACTTTTCAAGAGCTGATTTAAAGAACTTATCCACTATAACACCAAGTAAAGTTATGTCTAGGTCCGATGTATGTATATCTCCTTTGTTAAAAAAAAAAAACCTGAGAGATAGCCTTAATTTCAAAACCTTAAACAGCATAATGCTATCAAAAGAGTTGTGTTCAGGGGAAAATGAAGGCAATTACGTATGGAATGGACTGCATCCCGATTTCATTATATTTTAAGGTATATGGATACATCTAATGCAGAACAAATTTATTTATTTATTCATACACGTCACATGTGTAATGATGTTTTTTTTTTATTATTTAATTAAAACTAATATGTTTTGTCAAACCCAAAAAAAGTGAATTAATAATTATTTTAACCATATATTGCAGCATTCAGGCGTAGCGCTTGCTGATGCGATTTCTTAGTGTACGCTCAAACTGCATCCGACTTTTCGTTAGAGAAATTCGTTTGCGTTTTATTACGCAAAAGTGGATTTGCAAGATCAAATGCTTTTATTTGTGTGATAATATAGTAGTTCTTGTGAAGCTGTTTCTTTAGTTAGTATTTAGTTATTTTAAATTTTTAATTTAAATTAATCAATAGAAAGTTTTACCGAGCTCGAGGCCAAATATATGTATATTATTTATTAAAACACAACAAGTGAATTTTTAATATACATTTATTTTAGTGTATAACGTCACGTCGATATTTCGACTTCACTCTGAAGTCATCATCAGGACTACAAAATAACAGACATATTTAAATTTTAAAAACATAAATAAATATTTAAAACATATCACAATTACACAACTTACATTTTTGACTGATTTATTTCGACTAGTGTAACAATACAAAAATATACATGTTTTTAATTTTAAGAAACAGGGAAAAGCAATATAAGAAAATGTAAATAATAAAATACGGTTATCATAAACAAAGTTGTTTTTTGTTTCATGAGCAATACATTAACTAAGTAGTGAGCGCCGCTCACTTGATTTCAGCTGCAGCCTGCAGGTGAACTCTTTGGTAAGCAAAGAGTGATGCTCTTATCGTTGTTGTTGTTGTTTATCAGCTGCCTATACGCTCTTCCACAGCCATCTAAATCACTCTTGAAGTTGATACGTTTGTCACTCGGAATATTTATAATATGTAGCATCTCTAACATGTAGCGTTTGTTGTAATTTCTCTCTTGCTGTACTATTGCTACATTTTCTAAATCAGGGAAGTGGCCAGTGTTTCTGCAATGTTGTGTTAGCGCCGTTTTGTTGTCGTTAGTGTTGTTACGGTTTTTAATATTCGTTTTATGTCCGGAAATCCTCGTCTTTAACTTGGATTTCGTAGTACCCACATATACCTTGTTGCATACGTGGGACCCGTCGCCTTTACATTGAATTTTATATACTAAGTCTGATTTCTCATATTTCTCTATTTTACTCTTCGTATTACTAAAAATGCTCCGCAACGTATTATTATATGTGAACGCTATTTTAAATCTCTCTCTGTCATACATATTCGAATATTTTATTCTATTCGACAGACCTGACACATATGTGGTCGATTTGAATATTTTATTTATTTCATCTACTTCCTTCGTGGCAGTTTTGGCGTAATAATCTCGTATATAGCTTTTTATTAGGTGTGTGGGGAACTCATTATCCTCTAGTATACTTTTTATCCTTTCTATGTTTACTTTGTGATAAGCTTCATCACTTATGGAAAGAACTCTATTAATAAAATTTTTGGCTGTGTTGACTATCTAATTTTAATTTTAGTTTTAATTTTTTGTAGCCGATGTTCGTTCAAAACCCCGAATAGACTCAGTTGTTTTAGGTTACAGAGAAAAGTGCGCCACATAGGCAGAAAAAAATTTAGTTTTTTTGAATTTATCGCAACTTTTGCTACATAATTAGATCTTGACAAGCTCTCTTATGAGAAATAAATTTGCTAAAGTTGAAATTGGTGAGAATTTCCCATAAAGGGGTGTGTAATTACTTTTGTGATTGATTATGTCAAACTTGGTGACATTGGAGTACATATGTTCAAACACACAGTACCAGCAAAATTTTAAATGCTGGCAAGCAAGCATGTATGTAAAATAAATAAAGTTGCTAAGGGCTGGTTTTCATTACGTCAAATGCCCTGCCAATTTTCAACAAAGTCGATACAATTTTAACCATATATTGCAGCATTCAGGCGTAGCGCTTGCTGATGCGATTTCTTAGTGTACGCTCAAACTGCATCCGACTTTTCGTTAGAGAAATTCGTTTGCGTTTTATTTTAGCGGCGAGAAGCCATTTTACGCAAAAGTGGATTTGCAAGATCAAATGCTTTTATTTGTGTGATAATATAGTAGTTCTTGTGAAGATGTTTCTTTAGTTAGTATTTAGTTATTTTAAATTTTTAATTTAAATTAATCAATAGAAAGTTTTACCGAGCTCGAGGCCAAATATATGTATATTATTTATTAAAACACAACAAGTGAATTTTTAATATACATATAATAGTCGACATAAATCAGTCAAAAATGTAAGTTGTGTAATTGTGATATGTTTTAAATATTTATTTATGTTTTTAAAATTTAAATATGTCTGTTCTTTTGTAGTCCTGATGATGACTTCAGAGTGAAGTCGAAATATCGACGTGACGTTATACACTAAATCACAATTACACAACTTACATTTTTGACTGATTTATGTCGACTAGTGTAACAATAAAAAAATATACATGTTTTTAATTTTAAGAAACAGGGAAAAGCAATATAAGAAAATGTAAATAATAAAATACGGTTATCATAAACAAAGTTGTTTTTTGTTTCATGAGCAATACATTAACTAAGTAGTGAGCGCCGCTCACTTGATTTCAGCTGCAGCCTGCAGGTGAACTCTTTGGTAAGCAAAGGGTGATGCCCTTATCGTTGTTGTTGTTGTTTATCAGCTGCCTATACGCTCTTCCACAGCCATCTAAATCACTCTTGAAGTTGATACGTTTGTCACTCGGAATATTTATAATATGTAGCATCTCTAACATGTAGCGTTTGTTGTAATTTCTCTCTTGCTGTACTATTGCTACATTTTCTAAATCAGGGAAGTGGCCAGTGTTTCTGCAATGTTGTGTTAGCGCCGTTTAGTTGTCGTTAGTGTTGTTACGGTTTTTAATATTCGTTTTATGTCCGGAAATCCTCGTCTTTAACTAGGATTTCGTAGTACCCACATATACCTTGTTGCATACGTGGGACCCGTCGCCTTTACATTGAATTTTATATACTAAGTCTGATTTCTCATATTTCTCTATTTTACTCTTCGTATTACTAAAAATGCTCCGCAACGTATTATTATATGTGAACGCTATTTTAAATCCCTCTCTGTCATACATATTCGAATATTTTATTCTATTCGACAGACCTGACACATATGTGGTCGATTTGAATATTTTATTTATTTCATCTACTTCCTTCGTGGCAGTTTTGGCGTAATAATCTCGTATATAGCTTTTTATTAGGTGTGTGGGGAACTCATTATCCTCTAGTATACTTTTTATCCTTTCTATGTTTACTTTGTGATAAGCTTCATCACTTATGGAAAGAACTCTATTAATAAAATTTTTGGCTGTGTTGACTATCTAATTTTAATTTTAGTTTTAATTTTTTGTAGCCGATGTTCGTTCAAAACCCCGCATAGACTCAGTTGTTTTTAGGTTACAGAGAAAAGTGCGCCACATAGGCAGAAAAAAATTTAGTTTTTTTGAATTTATCGCAACTTTTGCTACATAATTAGATCTTGACAAGCTCTCTTATGAGAAATAAATTTGCTAAAGTTGAAATTGGTGAGAATTTCCCATAAAGGGGTGTGTAATTACTTTTGTGATTGATTATGTCAAACTTGGTGACATTGGAGTACATATGTTCAAACACACAGTACCAGCAAAATTTTAAATGCTGGCAAGCAAGCATGTATGTAAAATAAATAAAGTTGCTAAGGGCTGGTTTTCAATACGTCAAATGCCCTGCCAATTTTCAACAAAGTCGATACAATTTGAACAATTTTCAATCAATATCATACGTTTTTAATATTTTCTGTGCAGTGTTGTTGTTGTTGTGAAAAGTTAAACCAACGAGAAGTGCAAGTAACGAAAAATTTATGTGCTCCTCCAATCCTCTGCAGGGAATATGTGGACTTTTTGGTTTAACTTTGTCACCACTGATTTGTGTAGATATATGTGCTCGGTGCACTGAAAACCATTACGCCGTGTCAAATATTCCTTACCACTGGTGGGGGGTAATATTTGATGGTCAGAAAGGCTATCCACACAAATTGACACTCACTTTAATTTTTTGTATAGATATGTGTGCTCGGTGCACTGAAAAACCCTTACGCCGTGTCAAATATTCCTTACCACTGGTGGGGGGGTAATATTTGATGGTCAGAAGGGCTATCTATACAAAATATTTTCACCAACTTTAATTTTATTTTTTCACTGCACAAAAAAAAAATCACTTGCAAAACACTTTGTAATTTTTATAATTATAATAATGTATGTATATATGTATGTGCGCACTGAATTTTAAAACCACTTACTCTTTTCGTTGTAGTTTTTGTTGCGGATTGTAGCTGGTGAAATTAAATAAAAGTGTGATGTTGTTGCTTGCTGTTACCAAAAAATCGTGATGATTGCTTTTTATATATTTGTTGCTGTGAAAATATTGGCATATAAATTCGCTGGGCGTTTGAGGCCAAATTAATGTGCTGGTTGTAGAATTTTAGGTCGCTGGTAAATTGGATTGTAGATCGCTGGATGAATAAAAACGGCTATGAATGGACCAAATGTTTTGCTCGGATTGCAAACTCAGAAGTTTGACCGACCAAATTTTGCGGGTAAAAGAAAAGAACGAGAAAATGTGGTATTAATTTAAAATATTTAATAAGTATATTCACGAATATACAAGTCACATTAATTCAGCGATTAACTATATATATTTATAGGTTACCTTTTTGAAACAGCTACGGCTCCTGGTGCGTGTGATCTTGATGAATGTTGAATCCAAGTGAACCGTAAGGATTGGAAAATTATTAACATCTAGTTGCTGTCGTGCGGTTTATTTATTCTTGCGATGTTTTAGCAGATATAAGTTAAACCGTTCGACCAACTCTGTTAACAAGTAAATGAAAGGTAAATACGAGGGCGCCCTTATAAGTTTAAGGTTTTAGGCATCTGGCCTAAACAGGTGACATTAATTGATTTAGAAATAACATTGTTATAAAGCACCTTTTGAGTTCTATTAGAAATATAGCTTGAGAGCCATAAAACCAAATTCTTCGGAAAGCCTATTAAATCGAGCTTCTAAATCAGAAGTTCATGATTTGCTGAATCAAAGGCTTTACTGAAATCCGTATAAATCACATCTGTTTGCTTTTTAGCCAAAAAAACATCACGAACTAAAGAAGTAAACTCAAGTCGGTTTGTGGTGGTTGATCTACTTTTCACAAAACCATGCTGACATGGTGATAATATGGAAATACACTTATGTTGAAGTTGACTGGTAATTATTTGTTCAAAGGTTTTAGGAATAGCTGAAAGCTTAGCAATTCCTCTATAATTCTCAACATTTGATCTACTATCTGTGAAGAGGTATGATAAATGACTGTTTCCAAATTGATGGAAATGGCGCCGATTGCAAAGATAAAGGGTGTGTTCGAGCCGCAATTGTTGCGGCAGTGTTACTTTTTATGACAGAGCATCACGTTCTTCGGCAACGTTTTGGTAAAATTTGCAACGTCGCGCGTTCGTTGAATAAAATGTTGACAATCTGTTGCGCATCACAAGGTCATCATGCGCAACATGAAAATAAAGTATGCAATCATTGTTGCATATAGTCATCTAAGTATCAGCAACATTGCATCAATAAAGTAACATGACTGCAATATTGCAGTAATATTGAGCGGCTCGAACACACCCAAATTGAACAATTTTAAAATCGGTTCTGCTAAGTTCACGGCACAGAACTTAAGCACACAACCAGGAATACCATCAAGTCCTGGAGAAAAAATCGTTTTCAGAGCTAGAAGACTCTGAAAACCGTGTCACTGTCATTGACTGGATTAAGAATACAGTTAGAACTAACTATTTTGTACGGATAACTACCGGCTTGGGTACAGGTTGACGAATAGGTCGATTTGAAAAGTCTGCAAATAAATCTGCAATATCATGGTCAAGGCAAGCATTCTTACTACCCAAAGACAAAGAAAATGGAAATCCCGAAGATTTTCGTTTTGAATTAACAAACCCGTAAAATTTTTAAGGATTATTGAAAAACTCGATTTTGCATCTTGTTAAATAAGACTTGTAGCAAATTTGACTCAGGCGCTGAAAATTGGAACGAGCAACTAAATATTTAGAAAAATCAGCAGAAGAACCAGATCTTTTAAAACGCTTATAGAGCTTAGATTAACAGCCCGATTCCCAATTTGTTATACCTGACAAATGTTATACTTCAATAGAAAGAATTTTGTCACTCGAAATAGTTATCGTATGCTCAGCCTGCAATAACAAGTGGAAAGCTTTTCTAGTTCACCATGCAAAGGTGAAAAGCTTTCAAAGAAAAAAATGTCAAAGAAGCTTAAAAAAAAAACCGCGTGTAGCCAGTAACGTGAAAGAAGTTAACTTCTTACGTTCATAAATAACGAAATATGAATAAGATGTATTCGAGAAAAAAAAAGTCAAAGAAGCTTTAAAAAAAACCGTGTAGCCAGTACACGTGAAAGAAGTTAACTTCTTAAGTTCAGAAACAACGAAATATGAATAAGATGAATTCGAGAATGGTTTAGATTCACAATATCTTACTTCCGGGAAGTGGACCAGTGAAACGATCCATTCGAAAATATCTTATATATGGTGCGTTTTCCTTAAAATTTGGTACATGGGCCAATACGAATGGGAAATAGAGGAAGAGGGGCGTGGTAGAAGGAAAGAGGGTAATGAAGAGCAAAAGGGAGGGAGATAGGAAAGAGAGTTGTACGAAGGAAGATAGGAAGACTAGGTGGCAAGCCTGCTTTAAATTTAAATATTTGGACCACGGTCGCAAATACCTTTCACTTGGTACGCATATAGGCATATCTTGCTCAATATTAAAAAAAAATAGATAGGAGGCAACCCTTTGAAACGCTCCAAGTGGCAACCGCCATGTATGTATATAGTCTTAGAATGAATCATACTACTAATAATGCCAAATTTAATACAAAACGACAAAGCGGTTCCCGAGATATAAGGAAAAATAAATCAAATACGGTTTGGGGCAACCCTAGCTGGCAACCCTGCTAGAAATTGTCATATTTAAAATGCGACCGAAAATACCTTTCATTTGATACCCATATTGGCATATATTGCTCAATATTTAAAAAAAAATTGTAGCAATGCGAGAGGTTTGGAGGTGATCCTCTCGCTGCGGACTTAGTATCAACCCGGGGAAAGTGGAACTTGTCCTCTTCACCAACCGGTACAAAATACCGCCACTAAGCCTACCAGAACTAGATGGCACGCGTCTGGGCTTGTCGGATAAGGCCAAGTTTCTAGGCATAGTTCTGGACAGGAGATTGAACTGGAAGGAGAATGTTCTTCAGCGCCAGAAGAAAGCTTGCATCGCTCTTTACACATGCAAAAGAGCCATTGGCAAAAAATGGGGGCTCAGCCCTAGAGTATACAGTTGGATCTACACAGCCATCATTCGCGCAATCATGCTGTATGGAGTCGTCGTATGGTGGCATGCGCTGAGCAAGGCAACATCCTGAATCTGTTGCGGAAAGTCCATAGATCCAATATGATCTGTATAAGCGGTGCGCTAAGGACAACGCCCAACGAAGCCCTCCAGGTCATTATGGGCATTTTGCCACTTGATCTGGAAGGGTTTCGGTCAGCGGCGGCATCAGCTCTGCGCCTAAGAGAAACCTCCAGTTGGGGTGCGGGTACTATTGGACACTCCAGTATTCTGGAATCTTACAGCTTTCTCCCTCTAAGCACAGATCGTTGTGCGACCACTACAGTCGTAGTACGAGACCCCCATAGGCATGGTGTTGTTGATTAATAACAAGCTAAGTTTTTCTGAGCAACTTCCTTTCGCCGAGACGCCCAACTTTTTTATCTTCGAAAATTTTGGAATGTGCGACCCTTCGGAGGTAGGGGGCGTGGAACATGTCAATTTGGTGCATACAAAATTTTTATGAATAACCGTTTTATTTTTATTTCACTAACTGCCACTGTCGTAACCAACTCACGAATATATGTGGCCTACAAATTGTGTGCGACATAAAGTGGGACCGACAACCCAAATATGTCAAAATGACGTCATCAAAATATTTATTAACATCAAGCTAATTTTTTCATAATTCATTGTCAGTGATGAGCACAGTTCAATTGCATTATTGGCCTACAAAAATTGTGCGACATGTAGCCAGACCTCCGCCCCAAAGTGGTCAATTTGGTGTCAACCTTTTATTTATTAATAACAACCTGATTTAAAGTTTGTATCTTAAGGAATAACGGCTGTTACACAGGCCTACAAAAAAGTGCGACATGTGAATAAAATCGATATTTTTATATATTCACTCAAATACATGTGTTCCATAAGTGTTTGCTAATTTGATATGGAAACAGATATCTCAGTGCATTTGTATACACATGTATGTGATATAAAATTATCATGAACTAGTATATCCCGTGGTCGAAATTCGACCAATTTAAAATAGTTGAACTTATTCAAACATCTGATCAACTTTTTGTCAATAGCTGCCTTTAGGACCCGTGGCCGAACCTCGACCAACTTAAATGTATACATTAAAAACTCATCTATAGGCAAAATGAGGCCATCAAAGAATTAAAAAAATAGCTGCTGTTATTATATAATAAAAATATTAAATTACAGCAGCCCTTTCCAAAATTATTTATGGCAAATGCCATGCAAATATTCGGTTTTCGAGATTTTATGTTGCACTTGAATAATCGGATGATGAGATTGTGCTTAACAAATAGCCACTAATTTATGCGATCGTTTTGAGCAGGTGAAGAAAAAAAAAATATTAGGTTGAAAATTAAGTAAATTGTAATAGTTAAGATTAAAGGTTTTTTAATATAAAAAAAGCATTATTTAAGAAAAAAAAGGAATATTCCGCAACCGGGTCTTGCAACTGTGCACACCGTATTCTATACGCTCACCGCCGCGCCATTACCTTATGCACAAAGCAGTTATCAAATTCTGCAATTAGGCTTTATGAGAATCAGAATTTAAAAATTAACAATATACCAACAACAAAGTTAGACTATTAATATAAATCAAGGCCGGCCCTGCGTGCACATTGTGCACTTTTGAGTTTATACTCAAACACCAACGCTAACGATGTGCACGCACGAAGTTGTGCTTTCGGTGGTTCGTCGTTGTTTCACTCATGATGCGGAGTAAGAAAAACAGTGAGCGCAAAAGAAAACGTACATAAATACTACTTTGCGTAATTTAATGAATAATTATTTCCCTTTTATTTTATTTGTTTTATTTTATTTTATTTCATTTTATAATATATTATATTATATTATATTATATTATATTATATTATATTATATTATATTATATTATATTACATTATATTATATTTTATTTTATTTCATTTCATTTCATTCCATTTTATTTTATTTTATTTTATTTTATTTTATTTTATTTTATTTTATTTTATTTCATTTCATTTCATTCCATTTTATTTTATTTTATTTTATTTCATTTTATTTTATTTTATTTTATTTCATTTCATTCCATTTTATTTTATTTCATTTTATTTTATTTTATTTTATTTCATTTCATTCCATTTTATTTTATTTTATTTTATTTTATTTTATTTTATTTTATTTCATTTCATTTCATTCCGTTTCAAAGCAAATAATAAAATATCCTTTTGATTTTATAGTTTCACAGTCCGCATTTTCTTTGCAGCCACTGTACGCAAAATCACTCAAAACTTACGCACACTTATGCAAATGTTTTAGTATTTGTTTGGCCGGCCCTGATATAAATAATGGACCGAAGTACTCAATGAGCGAAGGAGTGAAAATAATTTCTCTAATAATAGGAGGAGCTTATTGAGTGAAAGAATGAAATTCATTTTGTAGAAATATGAGTTCTATTTATAGAAATTTATTATTTAGTGTTGGTAAATTACAAATGCTGGTTAGGGCAAATCTAGGCTTTTGCAAAAACAGTTAAAGGTTTTTCTAGCTTTTTTCTTTATCAATAACTTAGCAATATTTAGAAGACATTTTAATTTGATTTTTGATTTGATTTAAAAAAAAATGTAGGTATGTTGATTTAAAAAAAAAAATGTATTCAAAGTGGTAAAATCAGCCAACATCTAGCCTTTTGCAAATCTGTTAAAGGTTTTTCTATATTTTTTCCTTAACCATAACTTAAAAATATTTAAAAATACATTTCTTATCGATTTTTGATTTGATTTTTGAAAAAAATAGTACGAATATTGATTTAAAAAAAAATTATTCAAAAGTGGTGAAACCGGGCAAAATGTAGCCTTTTGCAAAAATAGTTTGAGGATTTTCTAGCCTTTTTCCTTAGCCATAACATAGAAATATTTAAAAAGACATTTCATATCGATTTTTTATTTGATTTTTGAAAAAAATGTGGGTATGTTGATTTAAAAAAAAAAGTTATTCAAAATTGGTTAAACCAGGCAAAATCTAGCCTTATGCAAAAACAGTTTGAGGGTTTTTAAGCTGTTTTCCTCAACCCCAACTTGAAAATATTTAAAAAGACATTTTATATTGATTTTTGATTTGATTTTTGAAAAAAAAAAAATGTAGGTATATTGAAACGGGGCAAAATGTCTTTAGTAATATTTTAGTTGACCTCTAACCACTTCGTTTGGTACAAAATTTATGGACCTGTGAAAAATTATGGATTTTTATATTTCAAAATTTATAGAAATAATCTACCGAAGTCCGATAAACAGAACAATATCCCCCTTATTCATAAAAAATATAAAAGGTTTATTAAGCTCTTATTATTCAAAATTTGTATGAAAATGTCATTTTAAAAAGCTTTATAAACCAATTTTATTTTTTATGAATATGAGGGTATTTTTAAAAAATTTTAATTTTCGGAAAAACTTACCAAAAAACCCTAATTGTATAAGCGGTTATCTCATTTCTATAATGGGTGGTATGTATGTATATTTATGAAAATATTCGCAGTAAGTTTTTTCCGAAAAAAGTGTCAGAAATATAAAAATATGTCTTATGAAATTTTAATGAGCTTATAAAAAATCAAGATTAGAAATACTCATATACCTAAAGATGTTTTAAAAAAGAAAAAACTATTTCAATGAAAAAAAAAAAAAAAAAATTGTAGCCCGGAGCTGTTCTCGAACCTACAACAGTTAGCTCGCTATCCGATGCGCTAACCACTGCTCTACTGCTTTATCTACGAATTTATTGTCAAATCACCAATTCAAGCTGTATGGGCAATGAGCGAGAGAATGAAAATAGTTCCTCTAATAAAAGGAGGAGCTTGTTGAGTGAATGATTGAAAGGTTCATTTTGCAGAAAATGAGTTCTTTTTATAGAAACTTATTATACAGGCGTGTTTTTAAATCTTTTTAGAGGGGGTAAATTACAAATTCTGGTTAGGTCAAAAAAAGATTGAGGATTTTCTAGCTTTTTTCTTTAACCATAACTTAGCAATATTTAAGACAATTTATATGGATTTTTTATTTGTTTAAAGAAAAAATATATATTAATTTTTCTATTCAATTTGGTCTAGTCTTTTTGGGGCTCGGGTTGCAAATCTGCCCTTTTAAAAGTTAATACATATGTACATATGAATAGAAATCAGTTGTTGCCTTCAGTAAAATTTAAGACGACCGCTAACCACTTGATTTAGTTCAAAATTTAAGTACATATTAAATATGTTGTCGATTTTTATATTTTAAATAGGGAGTCTATCAGCAACTTTGTCTCAAACGGTAGAAATCACTAAAATTTATAGAAGTAATCTACCGAAGTCCGATAAATAGACTACTGCGTTTGAAAAAATTTCGCAACTTCGATCTTATATCATCAAAAATTAGACCTAAAACCCCAAATTGAATAAGCGGTTATCGCATTTCTATAATGGGTGGTATGTATGCATATGCTTTCCGTCAACTAAAAATATTCAGCAATTTTTTTTCTCGAAAATAGAGATCACAAATATAAAAATTTTAAAAAAGTCAAGATAAGAATTATTTATATATTGAAAAAATAAAAACAATTTTCAATGACAAAAAAAAAAAAAAAAATGTGGCCGATAGCTGTACTTGAACTATTAACCGCTCGACCACTACCCCCGACGCTTCCCACTGGGCTATCGCTTTATGTACAAATTGATTGTCAGATAACCAATTCAAGTGGCATGAGAAAGTTTCATTCGCTTATTACAGATAAATGAAGCAGGATTGGTTATATATTAGATAATTGTGCACTGCCTTAGAGGTATGCCAACAAATCCATATGCATTTCATAAATATTTATGCATATTTAGTATGGGTTTAAGCTTGGCAAATATTTATATGTAAAATTTGTTAGCCTATTAATATAATAGATAAACCCTTTTATTTTCTACTTAAAGTAATTTTGGGTACTCCACGGCACAAGAAAAGTGATACATTCCACAAAGTCTCTTCAAAACAAAAACTCAAATTGTTGGGGTTAGGAAACGATTGATTCGCATGGTAAATAATGTCAGATTTACATAATTTTTTTGCTCAGGCAATCAGGTTTTGCCATTATGTGGATGATGCCAGCGAAACCAAACATCTTGGCACCAGACGAATATAAGATTATCCGCATATTATTATTTTCATTCACACAAGACAATTCTACGCAAGGTTATTTTAAGTACCGTACATTAGGGGTATTAAAAATAAATGTCGACTTGGTCTTACCCCCTAAAAAGTTAGGTATTGATGAGAAAATAAGCCTTGCAAAAAATTAGCGCTCTAACTTAACCCTTAGGGATGGCTATTTTCTTCGCCCTTTCTCATTCATTTTGTATGGGGGAAAATGGGATTTTTTTTAAAGTGAACTTTTTTCAAAATATTTTCACATACTTTTAAAGTTGAAGCTTTGAAGCTTCCAAAATGGTCAGCCATGTGCGATTATTTTAACTATCAAAAAAATTACAACCATTTAAAAATGACTGAGTTTTGTAATAAAGCACACACATACACAGTAACACGTATAAAATCTAGTAAATTTTAAATGGCTGTAATTATTTTAATACACTGAAATAAAAAAGGTTGAACGTGCACATTGAAAGTAACATATCAAAACCACTTTCAAAGCGATTTAGGTAATACTGTAAATATTACAGTATTTACTGTAAAATTGGCAGTAAAACGATGTGATTTTTGAAAAATAACAACTAATGATATGAGTCCACTTTCAAATTTACAGTAATTCATGTCAATTCATGTGAATATGATAGTATATTCGAAGAATGATAGGGGGTCATTTTCAAAATTGATATTACCCACTGTTGGACGAAAAATGACAGGCTTTACTGTTAATTTGCCGGCCGTTTCTTGTAGATTTTTTTTTCAGTGTAGTTAAGGTAATGTTATTTTCAATGTTTGTTCTATTTATGATTTTCCTACGGAAGGTTTTGCTTACCCTTGGTATTCGGCCTATTCGGGTGGTATTTTCTGCTCTGGTTTCGGCCTTTTCCCCAGTCATAATTATTCGGTTTACGCTTCCGCCAAAATTTAATATTCGGCGGGACACCAATATGTATGTATAGGTGTAAGCGAAATAACATGAGAATTATTGTTTTCATTTCTTTTTCAAACAGAAAATCTGATTTTTTGTAGATAATAAATAAAAAAACTGTGTCTTTTTACCAAGGACTGAAACCGAAACGGAAACCGTAACCGTAACCGATTAAAACCGATTAATTTTTCAAAACCGAAACCGAAACCGTAACCGTTATTTTGATCTGGAAAAGACCGAAACCGAAACCGTTTCAAAAGCCGGAACCGGTTCCAAACGGTTTTGAATTTTCTCAATACCTTACTTCTGTGAGTGGGCACATAGGTAGTTCCTTTTACAAACAGGTACCCTGAAAGTTTTCATGGAAGATTGTCGAGCCACGTTTTTCAAAATTCTGAAAGAGGAAGTTTGACTATAGTTGAATGAAGCGATCGAAACAAATTTACGAGATCCGTAAAAGAAATGTTCAGGCTTGTCTCAGAAAGCGCCACTAATTTTAATGTTTTTAACGATTTATACATTTCATTTGGCTTCCATTTTTAATAAAAAAGTAGAGTTAACTTTAGGAATTTGTTTTGCAGAAATTTCTTCCATGCATAGCGTTAATAAATGTATTATTATATTGGAGAAATCCCATCATGGCCGCAGGAAAAAAGTTATGAAAATTCAGACCTATTTCGTAGCTACATAGGTACTTGAGTATTTTAGTAGTAAAATTTTTTTTTCGTGTTTTTATTTGGAAACCGAAACCGGAACGAAACAGTAACCGAAACCGAAATAAATTTTGTAGAACGAAACTGGAACCGAAACCGAAACACGTTGCAAAAACCGAAACCAAAACCGGAACGTTATTTTAATCGGTTTCAGACCTTGCTTTTTACAATGAAATTATAAACTATTAGATCAAGAACTAAGACTTTTTTTATTTACTCCCGTGACACAACAAAACCAAGTAAGTACTTGGGGAAATAACTGAGACTTTTTGGTTTTGTTGGTATAACGGAAGACTACTTAACGCATATACCCAATCTTCTTCTTTTCGGCCTTATATAGATATCCTCGAAGCCAGTAGAGAAATTAACCACATTCTTAGGTCAAGCATGCAAAAGCTGTAAATGGGCTGAGTTAATTCATATTGTTGTTGTCAATAAACTCGATTTTATGGCTCAACGTTCAAGTTATTAGCCCAGGGTGATAATATTTACTATAAAAGCTACAAAAAAAAATTTCACTACAATCAATTTCGTCGTTTGTATAGTTGTAGGAAAAGTACTTTTAGTGCTTTCAAATTGCTGAATTCTGGCTTTTTTTGACATGCGTTATCGATTACTCCGAAACCTTCGGAGCAAAAAAAAAAATGCTTTTTCGGATAAAAAACTACAAACGATTTAAAACATATTTCAACAAAAAAACCAAAATTTACTTCATTTGCTTGGTTTCTGCACAATATATTGTATTTTCGGAGTAACTATAAAAGCTACAAAAAAAAAATTTCACTACAATCAATTTTGTCGTTTGTAGTTGTAGGAAAAGTACTTTTAGTGGTTTCAAATTGCTGAATTCTGCCTTTTTTTGACATGCTTTTTCGATTACTCCGAAACCTTCGGAGCAAAAAAAAAATGAATTTCACTACAATCAATCTCATCGTTTGTAGTTCACAAAAATGCAAAAAAAGTTTGAGTTTTTTCAAAGCGGGTTCCAGCGTGATGTGCATTAGGCGATATCTCCGAAACCTTTGGAAAATTTTTTTTTCGGAAAAAAACTACAAACGATTTAAAACATATTTTAACAAAAAAAAATCTCAAATTTACTTAGTTTGCTTGGTTTTAGCACAATGTATTATATTTTCGGAGTAACTATAAGAACTACAAAAAAATGAGTTTCACTACAACCAATCTCGTCGTTTGTAGTTGACGAAAGTGCAAAAAAAATTTGAATTTTTTCAAAGCGGGTTCCAACGTGATGGAGCTTGGAATCCATGGTATTTATGTGCAGAACACCTTTTTGAGTTGGCGGCCTTCGGCCGCGCTTGTCATAGATAACACTGGGCTACCCCATCTCAAGTCCGGGTGGTTGCCTGAACCGTATCAACGTGCCACGGTACGCATTCTCTCGCACGTTTTTAGGTACAGCCTAAAAAATTACAACAACCACATGAAAACTTGCAAATTTGTTTGCAAATATCTCTTCAGAGAAGCAAAATATTAAAAAAGCGCTTCCGGATTCGAGATCCTGAGAACAAACCCCGTCTTTTGACCCTCAGTTTAACTGGAACGATACGGATCTGCTGCAGTAGAGTTCTTTGTGTAGATACGTGTGTATGTGCTACCAAGCAAATAAGGGTTGGCTGTCAAAAAATCTACTACAAAAAACCAAACGCACAGCACTGCTTGTGGGTCTGAAAGCAACCCAGAAAAATAGCCAGATCACAACGTGGTTGTTGCTGTATTTACATGCAAAATTTTATATGGTTCTGGGTTGCTGCTTAATTGGAACTCAACTAATAATTGTAATTGCAAGACGAATCGAATTTCGAAAAGTTTGTGTTCCTTAGATTCACTGGATATGACTAATAATAACAATTATTTGCCTATACTACATATTTTTATAGAGAACGAGGCTAATTCCTGTTTGCAGAGTAGCCAATTATCATATAATTGTAAACAAGAGATAAAAATTAACACCAGAAACTTTTACTTGGAACTTTTACATCAAATTCGACAGAGATTCGACTTTTCAAGAGCTGATTTAAAGAACTTATCCACTATAACACCAAGTAAAGTTATGTCTAGGTCCGATGTATGTATATCTCCTTTGTTAAAAAAAAAAAACCTGAGAGATAGCCTTAATTTCAAAACCTTAAACAGCATAATGCTATCAAAAGAGTTGTGTTCAGGGGAAAATGAAGGCAATTACGTATGGAATGGACTGCATCCCGATTTCATTATATTTTAAGGTATATGGATACATCTAATGCAGAACAAATTTATTTATTTATTCATACACGTCACATGTGTAATGATGTTTTTTTTTATTATTTAATTAAAACTAATATGTTTTGTCAAACCCAAAAAAAGTGAATTAATAATTATTTTAACCATATATTGCAGCATTCAGGCGTAGCGCTTGCTGATGCGATTTCTTAGTGTACGCTCAAACTGCATCCGACTTTTCGTTAGAGAAATTCGTTTGCGTTTTATTACGCAAAAGTGGATTTGCAAGATCAAATGCTTTTATTTGTGTGATAATATAGTAGTTCTTGTGAAGCTGTTTCTTTAGTTAGTATTTAGTTATTTTAAATTTTTAATTTAAATTAATCAATAGAAAATTTTACCGAGCTCGAGGCCAAATATATGTATATTATTTATTAAAACACAACAAGTGAATTTTTAATATACATTTATTTTAGTGTATAACGTCACGTCGATATTTCGACTTCACTCTGAAGTCATCATCAGGACTACAAAATAACAGACATATTTAAATTTTAAAAACATAAATAAATATTTAAAACATATCACAATTACACAACTTACATTTTTGACTGATTTATTTCGACTAGTGTAACAATACAAAAATATACATGTTTTTAATTTTAAGAAACAGGGAAAAGCAATATAAGAAAATGTAAATAATAAAATACGGTTATCATAAACAAAGTTGTTTTTTGTTTCATGAGCAATACATTAACTAAGTAGTGAGCGCCGCTCACTTGATTTCAGCTGCAGCCTGCAGGTGAACTCTTTGGTAAGCAAAGAGTGATGCTCTTATCGTTGTTGTTGTTGTTTATCAGCTGCCTATACGCTCTTCCACAGCCATCTAAATCACTCTTGAAGTTGATACGTTTGTCACTCGGAATATTTATAATATGTAGCATCTCTAACATGTAGCGTTTGTTGTAATTTCTCTCTTGCTGTACTATTGCTACATTTTCTAAATCAGGGAAGTGGCCAGTGTTTCTGCAATGTTGTGTTAGCGCCGTTTTGTTGTCGTTAGTGTTGTTACGGTTTTTAATATTCGTTTTATGTCCGGAAATCCTCGTCTTTAACTTGGATTTCGTAGTACCCACATATACCTTGTTGCATACGTGGGACCCGTCGCCTTTACATTGAATTTTATATACTAAGTCTGATTTCTCATATTTCTCTATTTTACTCTTCGTATTACTAAAAATGCTCCGCAACGTATTATTATATGTGAACGCTATTTTAAATCTCTCTCTGTCATACATATTCGAATATTTTATTCTATTCGACAGACCTGACACATATGTGGTCGATTTGAATATTTTATTTATTTCATCTACTTCCTTCGTGGCAGTTTTGGCGTAATAATCTCGTATATAGCTTTTTATTAGGTGTGTGGGGAACTCATTATCCTCTAGTATACTTTTTATCCTTTCTATGTTTACTTTGTGATAAGCTTCATCACTTATGGAAAGAACTCTATTAATAAAATTTTTGGCTGTGTTGACTATCTAATTTTAATTTTAGTTTTAATTTTTTGTAGCCGATGTTCGTTCAAAACCCCGAATAGACTCAGTTGTTTTAGGTTACAGAGAAAAGTGCGCCACATAGGCAGAAAAAAATTTAGTTTTTTTGAATTTATCGCAACTTTTGCTACATAATTAGATCTTGACAAGCTCTCTTATGAGAAATAAATTTGCTAAAGTTGAAATTGGTGAGAATTTCCCATAAAGGGGTGTGTAATTACTTTTGTGATTGATTATGTCAAACTTGGTGACATTGGAGTACATATGTTCAAACACACAGTACCAGCAAAATTTTAAATGCTGGCAAGCAAGCATGTATGTAAAATAAATAAAGTTGCTAAGGGCTGGTTTTCATTACGTCAAATGCCCTGCCAATTTTCAACAAAGTCGATACAATTTTAACCATATATTGCAGCATTCAGGCGTAGCGCTTGCTGATGCGATTTCTTAGTGTACGCTCAAACTGCATCCGACTTTTCGTTAGAGAAATTCGTTTGCGTTTTATTTTAGCGGCGAGAAGCCATTTTACGCAAAAGTGGATTTGCAAGATCAAATGCTTTTATTTGTGTGATAATATAGTAGTTCTTGTGAAGATGTTTCTTTAGTTAGTATTTAGTTATTTTAAATTTTTAATTTAAATTAATCAATAGAAAGTTTTACCGAGCTCGAGGCCAAATATATGTATATTATTTATTAAAACACAACAAGTGAATTTTTAATATACATATAATAGTCGACATAAATCAGTCAAAAATGTAAGTTGTGTAATTGTGATATGTTTTAAATATTTATTTATGTTTTTAAAATTTAAATATGTCTGTTCTTTTGTAGTCCTGATGATGACTTCAGAGTGAAGTCGAAATATCGACGTGACGTTATACACTAAATCACAATTACACAACTTACATTTTTGACTGATTTATGTCGACTAGTGTAACAATAAAAAAATATACATGTTTTTAATTTTAAGAAACAGGGAAAAGCAATATAAGAAAATGTAAATAATAAAATACGGTTATCATAAACAAAGTTGTTTTTTGTTTCATGAGCAATACATTAACTAAGTAGTGAGCGCCGCTCACTTGATTTCAGCTGCAGCCTGCAGGTGAACTCTTTGGTAAGCAAAGGGTGATGCCCTTATCGTTGTTGTTGTTGTTTATCAGCTGCCTATACGCTCTTCCACAGCCATCTAAATCACTCTTGAAGTTGATACGTTTGTCACTCGGAATATTTATAATATGTAGCATCTCTAACATGTAGCGTTTGTTGTAATTTCTCTCTTGCTGTACTATTGCTACATTTTCTAAATCAGGGAAGTGGCCAGTGTTTCTGCAATGTTGTGTTAGCGCCGTTTTGTTGTCGTTAGTGTTGTTACGGTTTTTAATATTCGTTTTATGTCCGGAAATCCTCGTCTTTAACTTGGATTTCGTAGTACCCACATATACCTTGTTGCATACGTGGGACCCGTCGCCTTTACATTGAATTTTATATACTAAGTCTGATTTCTCATATTTCTCTATTTTACTCTTCGTATTACTAAAAATGCTCCGCAACGTATTATTATATGTGAACGCTATTTTAAATCCCTCTCTGTCATACATATTCGAATATTTTATTCTATTCGACAGACCTGACACATATGTGGTCGATTTGAATATTTTATTTATTTCATCTACTTCCTTCGTGGCAGTTTTGGCGTAATAATCTCGTATATAGCTTTTTATTAGGTGTGTGGGGAACTCATTATCCTCTAGTATACTTTTTATCCTTTCTATGTTTACTTTGTGATAAGCTTCATCACTTATGGAAAGAACTCTATTAATAAAATTTTTGGCTGTGTTGACTATCTAATTTTAATTTTAGTTTTAATTTTTTGTAGCCGATGTTCGTTCAAAACCCCGCATAGACTCAGTTGTTTTTAGGTTACAGAGAAAAGTGCGCCACATAGGCAGAAAAAAATTTAGTTTTTTTGAATTTATCGCAACTTTTGCTACATAATTAGATCTTGACAAGCTCTCTTATGAGAAATAAATTTGCTAAAGTTGAAATTGGTGAGAATTTCCCATAAAGGGGTGTGTAATTACTTTTGTGATTGATTATGCCAAACTTGGTGACATTGGAGTACATATGTTCAAACACACAGTACCAGCAAAATTTTAAATGCTGGCAAGCAAGCATGTATGTAAAATAAATAAAGTTGCTAAGGGCTGGTTTTCAATACGTCAAATGCCCTGCCAATTTTCAACAAAGTCGATACAATTTGAACAATTTTCAATCAATATCATACGTTTTTAATATTTTCTTATATTTTTAGGCTAGTTCCCTACATTTAAGCAAATGTTGAAAATCTGTCCTTTTTCCCTACATCCCAAAATTAAGGCTGAATTTCCCTACAAGTAGCCTTTTTTCCCCTCGTGAAGGGTGGACACCTTGCCGCGGTATGAGGGCTTAAGTCGATAGCCACAGGGCTACGATGCCCTTGTGATCATAGCGCCACCGGTACTACATCACGAGAGAAGCCAAGCCTCTCTGGCGCGACGACTAAGATCTTCCCCCTCCCGATCCAGGGTGTTATGCGACCACGTGCCCATTGGACGTTTGCAGCCGGGAGGCAAATCGTGGCTGTAATCGAACGGAGCCTCTCTGATACCGGGCCGCCTCGGAGAGTAACTATGGCCTTACCGCGGTATGGGGCTCTGCCGCGGCGGACGACACATTTCCCCTACTCTTCCTTTGACCCTAAACTGGCCTTGCCCGGCGAGGGGTCGTACGAACAAGATGATAAATAATAAAAAAAAACCCTAAAACTAAAGATACAACTATATATACTGCACAGCAGAGGAGGAAAATGCTCGAGCAAGCGAGAACGCAACGTCGGAGGACAAACTCCATTTCCTTATCAGCCGAGAGATCGACAGCGATGGCAACTACGGGTCGATTAGCTCTGGATAACAAGGGGGCAATCCCCAAAGTAAGTACCGGTACAAACACAGTGAAGCCAACAACGGCTGATGCTAAAGTCCTAGTAAGTGTCGGTACCGAAACTAAGTCTTTAACGTCTGTGGCAGTGGTCTCACGACCTGGCCCCAGAGATCCAAATAAGGGAACGACCGCGATGGCAACTACGGGTCGAAATTTACACCAAAAGACATCTCCCAGTCGCTCTGAGTACTTGGACAAAAGAGCGGCCGTGAGGATCCTGAAGAAATACGAGGGTATTTCACAAGAGACGCTATCGCCGAATGCTAGAAAGACGGTGGAGATGGCTGAAGCTATCTTACCGAGCTTCTAAAGTGATTACGCGCCAAAGAAGGTTAATGGAAATCCCTTCAAACGCCAGAGATCGGACGTGGATTTAAAACCTCACCCGAAGCGGCAGCAACACGCCCCCGTAGTGGGTAAACTCAGCTTTGCTGAAGTAACTAAGGATAGGATCCTCATAGGCGTCATTGACCGAGGTAACGAAAGCTGGGCCATCCCTAGGGACCAGTGGCGGTACGTCCGGAACGCTATCGGTAATGCGCTTCTCGACATTATGGATGAGTCTCCGGGTGCCACGCCGATGGGTTCTGATGCGGGATGGCACCAGGGCCGAATCAAGGTATTCGCTTGCGAGGATACAAAAACTGTTGCACTGTACAAGGCAGCAGCTGCACTGAACCAAAAACGTACATGTTTTTTACGAACAAAGTTTCATAGAAGTTCGCGCTGGTTTTTCTTAAAATATAAGAAAAAATTCATAGAATCTAAGAAAATTTTCTTACAATTTATGAATGAATATATGCTTTCTGTGGATTTGTTTACATATTTTACGAAAAAGTACTTATATTCTAGGAAATATTCGTAAATTTCTACGAAAAAGTTCTTTGGAGAGGTTTTAACGAACAATTCTTAAAATCTATGTACTTTTTCATTGGATACATGAACTTTTTTGGTTCAGTGTGCAAGACTGGGTGAGATCTACCAAGAGGCAAGAATCGAGGTTGTCGACTGGAAGGACATCCCGGCTCGGCCAAGGGCAAGAGCGTGGATCCTGCTATCCCTGCTGAACCTGAGAGAATTCTCAGGATGCTGAGGATCATGAACCCGTCTCTCCCGACGCAGGACTGGGGTGTCAATCTGGTCGAGGATGCGGTAGGGCCTGACAGGCAAGTGGTCTTCACCTTGACTAAGGAAGCACTCGAGCCCCTTAAACGGTGCAATGGACGAGTGCACTACGGCATGGGTCAGATCGTGATCCACGTATACCGCGGCGATGCACAGCGCGCTGCTATTTCGGCTGCACCGGAGGGCTCGGACATCGCAGTGCCGGTAGAGGAGTCGGAGATGTCCGACTCGGAAAGTATGGTATCTGCCACGTCAAATGGCGAAGGAGCAGTGAACAGCTCGGAGATGGGAGACAGCCTGCTGGACGGGGAGGACCTCAACGTCACAGTGATAGCAGCTAGTCCTGAGCGCACCAATGTCAATACTGCCACAGTTAATAGGATCTCGGCTACGCCAAATCGTGCTCTGAACAAATCGTCGTTGAAAGGCAAGCCTCCAGACGAGGTGGAACTCGACGATACGGCGGTGGCAGGGAAGTCTGAGCGCTCTCATGTTGGTGGTGATTCAGATAAACCTGCACAAATATAAAGCAGCCTCGGCTGCTTTAATCAGTCGTCTCTCTAAAGGCGACATAGATGTGGTCCTCATCCAAGAACCCTGGGTCAACAGCTCAAGGATTTGCGGTTTGGGGATTAAGGGTTTTAAGCTAATCCAATCCAGCGAGGGGGGCAGGGTTAGAGCCTGTATTCTGGTTAAGTCTGAGCTGAATGCTTTTCTCTTGCCCAACTATACCAATGGTGACGTTATAGCTGCCAGTTTAACAGTCGACAGTACCAGTCTGACGATGGCATCGGTCTATATTCCCTACGACGCCGAAGAACCTCCGCCACAGAGGGAGGTAAAAGACCTGGTGGAAAATTTTTCCATGGGTCATCTTATTATCGGAACTGACGCCAATGCTCATCACGTCCAGTGGGGAAGCTCCGATATCAATGCTAGAGGAGAGTCGTTGTTTGATTATTTGTTAACAACTAACCTGGTAGTTTGCAAACGTGGGTAACGAACCTACGTTTATTACTAAAACCCGTAGGGAGGTCATAGATCTCACTATTTGCAGCGAAAGCGCTTATGAGTGGGTCAGAAAATGGCGCGTTCTCGATGAACACTCATTCTCCGACCACCGGTACGTAGAATTAGTTTTAGACTTTTCTGTTGAGCAGCCGGTTAAGAAACGCAACCCACGTAACACTAACTGGCAGCTACACAATGAAATACTATCTAGGGACTTGCCAGCACTGCCCCCACAAGTCCCCTCATCAGTAGGGGAGTTGGAGGATCTGGTATAGACCTTTACAACGGCGCTCTCGAATGCCCTAGAGCAGGCTTGCCCAGTGCCAAAACCACGCGGTAAACATAGGCCGCATTGGTGGTCCTACGACCTGGACTCGCTCCGTAAATCATGTAGGACACAATTCAATAAGGCCAAGAGCCTTGGCACGGAGAATCAATGGCTCGAATATAAAGTTAAACTCAGGACCTACAAAAACGCTCTGAGGCAGGCGAAGAGAGTATCGTGGAGAAATTTCTGCACTGGGGTCGAAAATGTCGACGATACAGCGAGACTTAGACGAGTGCTCTCAAAAACTCAAACAGCCACAAGCTATTTGCGCAAACCTGACGGATCCTGGACCAGCACGGAGAGGGAAACCCTAGAGCTGCTCTTGAATACGCACTTCCCAGTGAACTTCCATGAGGAACCCCTAGCACCTGCAACAAACCTGGCTGTACACATACCTATCACGGAGGAAAAGGTTAGGTGGGCGGTTAAAAGCATCGAACCGTCAAGGCTGCCGGGCCAGACGGGATTATTCCCGCACAACTCATAAACACGCTGGAGACATCAGCCAAATGGCTGGTATTTCTCTATACAGCCTGCCTGGCTCTTAGCTACATTCCGTGCTCCTGGAGAAGTGGCACGGTAGTGTTTATTCCTAAGGCGGGGAAGGCGTCTCATTACGAGCCCAAGGACTATAGGCCGAACAGTCTCTCATCCTTTGTGCTCAAGATCTTCGAGAGGATAATAAATGACTACCTCTCCTCTACTATTGATAGCAACCTGATCTGTAGCTATCAGCATGCATACACCAAAGGGAAATCTACAGAAACTGCGCTTCACAGCCTAGTTTCTGTTATTGAAAAATCGCTGTATGAAAAGGAGTACTGTCTTGTGGCCTTTTTAGATATTGAAGGAGCCTTCAACAACATAAGCCCTGATGCTATAAACACCGCTTTAACTAGTCTGGGCATAAGCAGGTCTCTTATTGGACTTATTGATCAACTGCTAAGGGGTAGACGAATAGTTTCATCACTGGGCTCGGTTGACTTATCACGCTATGTCACAAGGGGAACGCCTCAGGGTGGTGTTCTCTCCCCGCTTCTATGGAACCTCACTGTCAACTCGATGCTGCGAGACACAAGCTGGGGGGCGGGAAGGTAGTGGCATATGCAGATGACTTAGCTATAGTATACAGGGGCAAATTCCCACAAACCCTGTGCGACTTGATGCAAGTAGCACTGAGAGAGGTTTCCTCATGGTGCTCGCGCTGCGGACTGAGCATCAACCCGGGAAAAGTGGAACTGGTCCTTTTCACCAACAGCTATAAGATACCACCGCTAATACTACCAAAACTGAATAACGTGCACCTGAACTTGGCTGACAAAGCCAAGTTCTTGGGCACAGTTCTGGATAGGAAACTAACCTGGAAGGAGAATGTTCTTCAGCGCCAGAAGAAAGCGTGTATTGCACTCTACACGTGCAAAAGAGCCATTGGAAATAAATGGGGGCTTAGCCCCAAAATATGCAAATGGATCTACACTGCAATCATTCGACCAATCATGCTCTATGGAGTTGTGGTATGGTGGCCTGCGTTGAGCAAGGCAACAAACCTTAATCTGCTAGGTAAAGTACACAGATCTTGCATGATCTGTATAAGCGGTGCGTTAAGAACAACGCCCAATGAAGCACTCCAGGCCATTCTTGGCATTTTGCCACTCGATCTGGAAGGGCACCGAGTAGCACCAGCATCGGCTCTGCGTCTAAGGGAAACGTCCGGCTGGGGCGCAAGCACTACTGGACACGCCTGTATTTTGGGATCCTATAGCTTTCTTCCGCTGAGCACAGATCGCTGTGCGACCACTACAGTCGGAGATAGCGGTTTTAAAATCAACATTCCCAGCAGGGAAGAATGGGAGAGCACGGATCGGAGTCCCGTCACTCATGGCGGCACTTCCATTTATACTGATGGCTCGAAGTTAGACGGCAGAGTTGGGGGAGGGGTTTATTCAAAGGATCTGAACCTTGAGCTCTCCTTCAGACTACCTGATCACTGCAGTGTCTTCCAGACTGAAGTATCAGCAATCATGGACGCCGCGGCTTGGATAGGCTAACACACTACCAGACAGGACATTTTTATATTCAGCGACAGCCAGGCGGCCATCAAATCCCTTGGCTCTTACTCGTTCAACTCTGAACTGTCGCTCAGCTGTCGTCGATCTCTACAAGAGATGGCCCAACAGAATCGCGTTAACCTCACATGGGTCCCGGGGCATATGGACATTGAGGGAAATTGTAGGGCAGACGAACTTGCCCTGGCACGACCAAGCAGGTTCTTCGCAATAAAGAGCGCTTAGGTATGCCGTTTCCCACATGCAAGCTTATGCTGAAGGAATACACACTCCGCCAAGCCAACGAAAGATGGCTGCAATCTCCAGGATGCCGGATATCCAAAGAAGCCTCGCCGAAGTGGGATCATAAAAGATCAAGACAAATTTATGCCCTAAGGAGAAGAGAAATCTCCATATTAATAGGCGTATTAACTGGGCACTGCCTCATTGGTAGGCACGCAGAAAGACTTGGTGTGCCCTACCGACGATGCTGTAGGAGTTGTAAGGATGATGAGGAGGAGGAAACGGTGGAGCACCTCATCTGCAACTGCCCGGCTTTAAGTGGCGCGAGAATGCGCTTTTTGGGAGTTCCCTTCCTGGTCAGCCTACGCCAGGTCACGGAGCTGGACATAAAGGACCTGATGGCCTTCATCAAGTCATCTAAATGGTTCGAGGAGGAGTAACGTTGTCGGTATAGGAGGGTCAGTCCCGGGATTCTGCTATGTGGAGAATTCCGTTAATACCGGGATTTTCCATATGGCAGGGTCCCTGAACTGACTTTCCTAGTGTTGGTGGTATCACAACGGGCCTTTAATACTGGCCTAGGTGTGCCTCTGCGGCAGCCACTTGAACCTAACCTAAGCCTTTTTTCCCTACGCATGACATCACTGCAGTAGTACCAGGTTCCAGCATAAACGAATGCATCAAGCCACCTGGCTGTCCCCTGATCAAAGAACAAGAAACCAGATTGATCATGTCATTATCGACGGCAGACACAGCTCCGCCGTTTTGGACGTGCGTACCCTACGTGGTCCCAATATCGACTCGGACTATTATCTTGTTGCAGCCATGATACGCACACGCCTCTGTGCAGAGAAAAAAGTATGCACAGTAGCGGAAGGAAGGTTTGACGTCGAGAAGCTGCGCACGACTCAGGCAGCTGATAATTTTTCCACTCGACTCACCTGCTATCGGAGAGCAATCTTCGACCTAACGATGTAACCAACTAGATTTTTCTGGACGAAATCATAGCAGTGAAAAAATACAAAATTCATTCGTTTCGTTTGCTTCTTTTTTCTCTTATAATTCACAGATGCTTTTTCGTGATAGGGTAAATATAAATAGTCGCTGCTTTCTTAAATAAACATGAAAATAAAGGCAAATGATAAAATAAAGGGTAAGTCATGAAAATTCTGGTTGAAAATACTAGTCCAGGTTCAATGCTTTTTGGGCTAGTATGGGACTAGTATATTTCATAATAGTTCTTTTTGGACTAGTATGGGGACTAGTTCATTTTATGGAAATTATGCTAGTCCAGGTTGAACTAGTATGGGACTGGTATTTTTCAACTAGTATAATTCTTGTATATTATGACTAGTTGATGACTGGTATGTTATGCTCGAAATCTGACAATTGACATTTCGTAGGACATCAACACGTAAAAAATATCAGTTGCTTATATGGAAAAAGACAAAACACTGACTAGTTGGGCCCGGTGCACCAACTAGTTTTAAAGTAGTTTTCAACTAGTTGCTTTCGCTGCAGGGGTAGAGTCAACAACAATTAATATTTCCCAATTCTTGTTAACTATAATGCAACTAAATAGCAAACAACATCCGGCCCAATACAAAATTATAGCTAGACTAAGCATTGCAAATTTAAGTAAACAATTCACGTTAATTAGTAATAAGCACTTTTACCATTGGTCATTTACACTTTCTTTTGATATTGAATAAAGAAAAGAATTCAGTTTAGATTTGAGTCTCTCCAGAATATGTTCATTCGTTTCAATTGTCATAAGTCTTTTTTAAAAAATTCGCCCCTTGCTCTCCACGACAAGTTTCGCGTGTGTTCAAATAAATCATGTAGGACACAATTCAATAAATCATGTAGGACACAATTCAATAAGGCCAAGAGCCTTGGCACGGAGAATCAATGGCTCGAATATAAAGTTAAACTCAGGACCTACAAAAAAGCTCTGAGGCAGGCGAAGAGAGTATCGTGGAGAAATTTCTGCACTGGGGTCGAAAATGTCGACGATAAAGCGAGACTTAGACGAGTGCTCTCAAAAACTCAAACAGCCACAAGCTATTTGCGCAAACCTGACGGATCCTGGACCAGCACGGAGAGGGAAACCCTAGAGCTGCTCTTGAATACGCACTTCCCAGTGAACTTCCATGAGGAACCCCTAGCACCTGCAACAAACCTGGCTGTACACATACCCATCACGGAGGAAAAGGTTAGGTGGGCGGTTAAAAGCTTCGAACCGTTCAAGGCTGCCGGGCCAGACGGGATTATTCCCGCACAACTCATAAACACGCTGGAGACATCAGCCAAATGGCTGGTATTTCTCTATACAGCCTGCCTGGCTCTTAGCTACATTCCGTGCTCCTGGAGAAGTGGCACGGTAGTGTTTATTCCTAAGGCGGGGAAGGCGTCTCATTACGAGCCCAAGGACTATAGGCCGAACAGTCTCTCATCCTTTGTGCTCAAGATCTTCGAGAGGATAATAAATGACTACCTCTCCTCTACTATTGATAGCAACCTGATCTGTAGCTATCAGCATGCATACACCAAAGGGAAATCTACAGAAACTGCGCTTCACAGCCTAGTTTCTGTTATTGAAAAATCGCTGTATGAAAAGGAGTACTGTCTTGTGGCCTTTTTAGATATTGAAGGAGCCTTCAACAACATAAGCCCTGATGCTATAAACACCGCTTTAACTAGTCTGGGCATAAGCAGGTCTCTTATTGGACTTATTGATCAACTGCTAAGGGGTAGACGAATAGTTTCATCACTGGGCTCGGTTGACTTATCACGCTATGTCACAAGGGGAACGCCTCAGGGTGGTGTTCTCTCCCCGCTTCTATGGAACCTCACTGTCAACTCGATGCTGCGAGACACAAGCTGGGGGGCGGGAAGGTAGTGGCATATGCAGATGACTTAGCTATAGTATACAGGGGCAAATTCCCACAAACCCTGTGCGACTTGATGCAAGTAGCACTGAGAGAGGTTTCCTCATGGTGCTCGCGCTGCGGACTGAGCATCAACCCGGGAAAAGTGGAACTGGTCCTTTTCACCAACAGCTATAAGATACCACCGCTAATACTACCAAAACTGAATAACGTGCACCTGAACTTGGCTGACAAAGCCAAGTTCTTGGGCACAGTTCTGGATAGGAAACTAACCTGGAAGGAGAATGTTCTTCAGCGCCAGAAGAAAGCGTGTATTGCACTCTACACGTGCAAAAGAGCCATTGGAAATAAATGGGGGCTTAGCCCCAAAATATGCAAATGGATCTACACTGCAATCATTCGACCAATCATGCTCTATGGAGTTGTGGTATGGTGGCCTGCGCTGAGCAAGGCAACAAACCTTAATCTGCTAGGTAAAGTACACAGATCTTGCATGATCTGTATAAGCGGTGCGTTAAGAACAACGCCCAATGAAGCACTCCAGGCCATTCTTGGCATTTTGCCACTCGATCTGGAAGGGCACCGAGTAGCACCAGCATCGGCTCTGCGTCTAAGGGAAACGTCCGGCTGGGGCGCAAGCACTACTGGACACGCCTGTATTTTGGGATCCTATAGCTTTCTTCCGCTGAGCACAGATCGCTGTGCGACCACTACAGTCGGAGATAGCGGTTTTAAAATCAACATTCCCAGCAGGGAAGAATGGGAGAGCACGGATCGGAGTCCCGTCACTCATGGCGGCACTTCCATTTATACTGATGGCTCGAAGTTAGACGGCAGAGTTGGGGGAGGGGTTTATTCAAAGGATCTGAACCTTGAGCTCTCCTTCAGACTACCTGATCACTGCAGTGTCTTCCAGACTGAAGTATCAGCAATCATGGACGCCGCGGCTTGGATAGGCTAACACACTACCAGACAGGACATTTTTATATTCAGCGACAGCCAGGCGGCCATCAAATCCCTTGGCTCTTACTCGTTCAACTCTGAACTGTCGCTCAGCTGTCGTCGATCTCTACAAGAGATGGCCCAACAGAATCGCGTTAACCTCACATGGGTCCCGGGGCATATGGACATTGAGGGAAATTGTAGGGCAGACGAACTTGCGAGGCAGGGCACGACCAAGCAGGTTCTTCGCAATAAAGAGCGCTTAGGTATGCCGTTTCCCACATGCAAGCTTATGCTGAAGGAATACACACTCCGCCAAGCCAACGAAAGATGGCTGCAATCTCCAGGATGCCGGATATCCAAAGAAACCTGGCCGAAGTGGGATCATAAAAGATCAAGACAAATTTATGCCCTAAGGAGAAGAGAAATCTCCATATTAATAGGCGTATTAACTGGGCACTGCCTCATTGGTAGGCACGCAGAAAGACTTGGTGTGCCCTACCGACGATGCTGTAGGAGTTGTAAGGATGATGAGGAGGAGGTAACGGTGGAGCACCTCATCTGCAACTGCCCGGCTTTAAGTGGCGCGAGAATGCGCTTTTTGGGCGTTCCCTTCCTGGTCAGCCTACGCCAGGTCACGGAGCTGGACATAAAGGACCTGATGGCCTTCATCAAGTCATCTAAATGGTTCGAGGAGGAGTAACGTTGTCGGTATAGGAGGGTCAGTCCCGGGATTCTGCTATGTGGAGAATTCCGTTAATACCGGGATTTTCCATATGGCAGGGTCCCGGAACTGACTTTCCTAGTGTTGGTGGTATCACAACGGGCCTTTAATACTGGCCTAGGTGTGCCTCTGCGGCAGCCACTTGAACCTAACCTAAGCCTTTTTTCCCTACGCATGACATCACTGCAGTAGTACCAGGTTCCAGCATAAACGAATGCATCAAGCCACCTGGCTGTCCCCTGATCAAAGAACAAGAAACCAGATTGATCATGTCATGATCGACGGCAGACACAGCTCCGCCGTTTTGGACGTGCGTACCCTACGTGGTCCCAATATCGACTCGGATTATTATCTTGTTGCAGCCAAGATACGCACACGCCTCTGTGCAGAGAAAAAAGTATGCACAGTAGCGGAAGGAAGGTTTGACGTCGAGAAGCTGCGCACGACTCAGGCAGCTGATAATTTTTCCACTCGACTCACCTGCTATCGGAGAGCAATCTTCGACCTAACGATGTAACCAACTAGATTTTTCTGGACGAAATCATAGCAGTGAAAAAATACAAAATTCATTCGTTTCGTTTGCTTCTTTTTTCTCTTATAATTCACAGATGCTTTTTCGTGATAGGGTAAATATAAATAGTCGCTGCTTTCTTAAATAAACATGAAAATAAAGGCAAATGATAAAATAAAGGGTAAGTCATGAAAATTCTGGACTGGTATGTTATGCTCGAAATCTGACAATTGACATTTCGTAGGACATCAACACGTAAAAAATATCAGTTGCTTATATGGAAAAAGACAAAACACTGACTAGTTGGGCCCGGTGCACCAACTAGTTTTAAAGTAGTTTTCAACTAGTTGCTTTCGCTGCAGGGGTAGAGTCAACAACAATTAGTATTTCCCAATTCTTGTTAACTATAATGCAACTAAATAGCAAACAACATCCGGCCCAATACAAAATTATAGCTAGACTAAGCATTGCAAATTTAAGTAAACAATTCACGTTAATTAGTAATAAGCACTTTTACCATTGGTCATTTACACTTTCTTTTGATATTGAATAAAGAAAAGAATTCAGTTTAGATTTGAGTCTCTCCAGAATATGTTCATTCGTTTCAATTGTCATAAGTCTTTTTTAAAAAATTCGCCCCTTGCTCTCCACGACAAGTTTCGCGTGTGTTCAAATAAATCATGTAGGACACAATTCAATAAATCATGTAGGACACAATTCAATAAGGCCAAGAGCCTTGGCACGGAGAATCAATGGCTCGAATATAAAGTTAAACTCAGGACCTACAAAAAAGCTCTGAGGCAGGCGAAGAGAGTATCGTGGAGAAATTTCTGCACTGGGGTCGAAAATGTCGACGATAAAGCGAGACTTAGACGAGTGCTCTCAAAAACTCAAACAGCCACAAGCTATTTGCGCAAACCTGACGGATCCTGGACCAGCACGGAGAGGGAAACCCTAGAGCTGCTCTTGAATACGCACTTCCCAGTGAACTTCCATGAGGAACCCCTAGCACCTGCAACAAACCTGGCTATACACATACCCATCACGGAGGAAAAGGTTAGGTGGGCGGTTAAAAGCTTCGAACCGTTCAAGGCTGCCGGGCCAGACGGGATTATTCCCGCACAACTCATAAACACGCTGGAGACATCAGCCAAATGGCTGGTATTTCTCTATACAGCCTGCCTGGCTCTTAGCTACATTCCGTGCTCCTGGAGAAGTGGCACGGTAGTGTTTATTCCTAAGGCGGGGAAGGCGTCTCATTACGAGCCCAAGGACTATAGGCCGAACAGTCTCTCATCCTTTGTGCTCAAGATCTTCGAGAGGATAATAAATGACTACCTCTCCTCTACTATTGATAGCAACCTGATCTGTAGCTATCAGCATGCATACACCAAAGGGAAATCTACAGAAACTGCGCTTCACAGCCTAGTTTCTGTTATTGAAAAATCGCTGTATGAAAAGGAGTACTATCTTGTGGCCTTTTTAGATATTGAAGGAGCCTTCAACAACATAAGCCCTGATGCTATAAACACCGCTTTAACTAGTCTGGGCATAAGCAGGTCTCTTATTGGACTTATTGATCAACTGCTAAGGGGTAGACGAATAGTTTCATCACTGGGCTCGGTTGACTTATCACGCTATGTCACAAGGGGAACGCCTCAGGGTGGTGTTCTCTCCCCGCTTCTATGGAACCTCACTGTCAACTCGATGCTGCGAGACACAAGCTGGGGGGCGGGAAGGTAGTGGCATATGCAGATGACTTAGCTATAGTATACAGGGGCAAATTCCCACAAACCCTGTGCGACTTGATGCAAGTAGCACTGAGAGAGGTTTCCTCATGGTGCTCGCGCTGCGGACTGAGCATCAACCCGGGAAAAGTGGAACTGGTCCTTTTCACCAACAGCTATAAGATACCACCGCTAATACTACCAAAACTGAATAACGTGCACCTGAACTTGGCTGACAAAGCCAAGTTCTTGGGCACAGTTCTGGATAGGAAACTAACCTGGAAGGAGAATGTTCTTCAGCGCCAGAAGAAAGCGTGTATTGCACTCTACACGTGCAAAAGAGCCATTGGAAATAAATGGGGGCTTAGCCCCAAAATATGCAAATGGATCTACACTGCAATCATTCGACCAATCATGCTCTATGGAGTTGTGGTATGGTGGCCTGCGCTGAGCAAGGCAACAAACCTTAATCTGCTAGGTAAAGTACACAGATCTTGCATGATCTGTATAAGCGGTGCGTTAAGAACAACGCCCAATGAAGCACTCCAGGCCATTCTTGGCATTTTGCCACTCGATCTGGAAGGGCACCGAGAAGCACCAGCATCGGCTCTGCGTCTAAGGGAAACGTCCGGCTGGGGCGCAAGCACTACTGGACACGCCTGTATTTTGGGATCCTATAGCTTTCTTCCGCTGAGCACAGATCGCTGTGCGACCACTACAGTCGGAGATAGCGGTTTTAAAATCAACATTCCCAGCAGGGAAGAATGGGAGAGCACGGATCGGAGTCCCGTCACTCATGGCGGCACTTCCATTTATACTGATGGCTCGAAGTTAGACGGCAGAGTTGGGGGAGGGGTTTATTCAAAGGATCTGAACCTTGAGCTCTCCTTCAGACTACCTGATCACTGCAGTGTCTTCCAGACTGAAGTATCAGCAATCATGGACGCCGCGGCTTGGATAGGCTAACACACTACCAGACAGGACATTTTTATATTCAGCGACAGCCAGGCGGCCATCAAATCCCTTGGCTCTTACTCGTTCAACTCTGAACTGTCGCTCAGCTGTCGTCGATCTCTACAAGAGATGGCCCAACAGAATCGCGTTAACCTCACATGGGTCCCGGGGCATATGGACATTGAGGGAAATTGTAGGGCAGACGAACTTGCGAGGCAGGGCACGACCAAGCAGGTTCTTCGCAATAAAGAGCGCTTAGGTATGCCGTTTCCCACATGCAAGCTTATGCTGAAGGAATACACACTCCGCCAAGCCAACGAAAGATGGCTGCAATCTCCAGGATGCCGGATATCCAAAGAAACCTGGCCGAAGTGGGATCATAAAAGATCAAGACAAATTTATGCCCTAAGGAAAAGAGAAATCTCCATATTAATAGGCGTATTAACTGGGCACTGCCTCATTGGTAGGCACGGAGAAAGACTTGGTGTGCCCTACCGACGATGCTGTAGGAGTTGTAAGGATGATGAGGAGGAGGAAACGGTGGAGCACCTCATCTGCAACTGCCCGGCTTTAAGTGGCGCGAGAATGCGCTTTTTGGGAGTTCCCTTCCTGGTCAGCCTACGCCAGGTCACGGAGCTGGACATAAAGGACCTGATGGCCTTCATCAAGTCATCTAAATGGTTCGAGGAGGAGTAACGTTGTCGGTATAGGAGGGTCAGTCCCGGGATTCTGCTATGTGGAGAATTCCGTTAATACCGGGATTTTCCATATGGCAGGGTCCCGGAACTGACTTTCCTAGTGTTGGTGGTATCACAACGGGCCTTTAATACTGGCCTAGGTGTCCCTCTGCGGCAGCCACTTGAACCTAACCTAAGCCTTTTTTCCCTACGCATGACATCACTGCAGTAGTACCAGGTTCCAGCATAAACGAATGCATCAAGCCACCTGGCTGTCCCCTGATCAAAGAACAAGATACCAGATTGATCATGTCATGATCGACGGCAGACACAGCTCCGCCGTTTTGGACGTGCGTACCCTACGTGGTCCCAATATCGACTCGGACTATTATCTTGTTGCAGCCAAGATACGCACACGCCTCTGTGCAGAGAAAAAAGTATGCACAGTAGCGGAAGGAAGGTTTGACGTCGAGAAGCTGCGCACGACTCAGGCAGCTGATAATTTTTCCACTCGACTCACCTGCTATCGGAGAGCAATCTTCGACCTAACGATGTAACCAACTAGATTTTTCTGGACGAAATCATAGCAGTGAAAAAATACAAAATTCATTCGTTTCGTTTGCTTCTTTTTTCTCTTATAATTCACAGATGCTTTTTCGTGATAGGGTAAATATAAATAGTCGCTGCTTTCTTAAATAAACATGAAAATAAAGGCAAATGATAAAATAAAGGGTAAGTCATGAAAATTCTGGACTGGTATGTTATGCTCGAAATCTGACAATTGACATTTCGTAGGACATCAACACGTAAAAAATATCAGTTGCTTATATGGAAAAAGACAAAACACTGACTAGTTGGGCCCGGTGCACCAACTAGTTTTAAAGTAGTTTTCAACTAGTTGCTTTCGCTGCAGGGGTAGAGTCAACAACAATTAGTATTTCCCAATTCTTGTTAACTATAATGCAACTAAATAGCAAACAACATCCGGCCCAATACAAAATTATAGCTAGACTAAGCATTGCAAATTTAAGTAAACAATTCACGTTAATTAGTAATAAGCACTTTTACCATTGGTCATTTACACTTTCTTTTGATATTGAATAAAGAAAAGAATTCAGTTTAGATTTGAGTCTCTCCAGAATATGTTCATTCGTTTCAATTGTCATAAGTCTTTTTTAAAAAATTCGCCCCTTGCTCTCCACGACAAGTTTCGCGTGTGTTCAAATAAATCATGTAGGACACAATTCAATAAGGCCAAGAGCCTTGGCACGGAGAATCAATGGCTCGAATATAAAGTTAAACTCAGGACCTACAAAAAAGCTCTGAGGCAGGCGAAGAGAGTATCGTGGAGAAATTTCTGCACTGGGGTCGAAAATGTCGACGATAAAGCGAGACTTAGACGTGTGCTCTCAAAAACTCAAACAGCCACAAGCTATTTGCGCAAACCTGACGGATCCTGGACCAGCACGGAGAGGGAAACCCTAGAGCTGCTCTTGAATACGCACTTCCCAGTGAACTTCCATGAGGAACCCCTAGCACCTGCAACAAACCTGGCTATACACATACCCATCACGGAGGAAAAGGTTAGGTGGGCGGTTAAAAGCTTCGAACCGTTCAAGGCTGCCGGGCCAGACGGGATTATTCCCGCACAACTCATAAACACGCTGGAGACATCAGCCAAATGGCTGGTATTTCTCTATACAGCCTGCCTGGCTCTTAGCTACATTCCGTGCTCCTGGAGAAGTGGCACGGTAGTGTTTATTCCTAAGGCGGGGAAGGCGTCTCATTACGAGCCCAAGGACTATAGGCCGAACAGTCTCTCATCCTTTGTGCTCAAGATCTTCGAGAGGATAATAAATGACTACCTCTCCTCTACTATTGATAGCAACCTGATCTGTAGCTATCAGCATGCATACACCAAAGGGAAATCTACAGAAACTGCGCTTCACAGCCTAGTTTCTGTTATTGAAAAATCGCTGTATGAAAAGGAGTACTATCTTGTGGCCTTTTTAGATATTGAAGGAGCCTTCAACAACATAAGCCCTGATGCTATAAACACCGCTTTAACTAGTCTGGGCATAAGCAGGTCTCTTATTGGACTTATTGATCAACTGCTAAGGGGTAGACGAATAGTTTCATCACTGGGCTCGGTTGACTTATCACGCTATGTCACAAGGGGAACGCCTCAGGGTGGTGTTCTCTCCCCGCTTCTATGGAACCTCACTGTCAACTCGATGCTGCGAGACACAAGCTGGGGGGCGGGAAGGTAGTGGCATATGCAGATGACTTAGCTATAGTATACAGGGGCAAATTCCCACAAACCCTGTGCGACTTGATGCAAGTAGCACTGAGAGAGGTTTCCTCATGGTGCTCGCGCTGCGGACTGAGCATCAACCCGGGAAAAGTGGAACTGGTCCTTTTCACCAACAGCTATAAGATACCACCGCTAATACTACCAAAACTGAATAACGTGCACCTGAACTTGGCTGACAAACCCAAGTTCTTGGGCACAGTTCTGGATAGGAAACTAACCTGGAAGGAGAATGTTCTTCAGCGCCAGAAGAAAGCGTGTATTGCACTCTACACGTGCAAAAGAGCCATTGGAAATAAATGGGGGCTTAGCCCCAAAATATGCAAATGGATCTACACTGCAATCATTCGACCAATCATGCTCTATGGAGTTGTGGTATGGTGGCCTGCGCTGAGCAAGGCAACAAACCTTAATCTGCTAGGTAAAGTACACAGATCTTGCATGATCTGTATAAGCGGTGCGTTAAGAACAACGCCCAATGAAGCACTCCAGGCCATTCTTGGCATTTTGCGACTCGATCTGGAAGGGCACCGAGTAGCACCAGCATCGGCTCTGCGTCTAAGGGAAACGTCCGGCTGGGGCGCAAGCACTACTGGACACGCCTGTATTTTGGGATCCTATAGCTTTCTTCCGCTGAGCACAGATCGCTGTGCGACCACTACAGTCGGAGATAGCGGTTTTAAAATCAACATTCCCAGCAGGGAAGAATGGGAGAGCACGGATCGGAGTCCCGTCACTCATGGCGGCACTTCCATTTATACTGATGGCTCGAAGTTAGACGGCAGAGTTGGGGGAGGGGTTTATTCAAAGGATCTGAACCTTGAGCTCTCCTTCAGACTACCTGATCACTGCAGTGTCTTCCAGACTGAAGTATCAGCAATCATGGACGCCGCGGCTTGGATAGGCTAACACACTACCAGACAGGACATTTTTATATTCAGCGACAGCCAGGCGGCCATCAAATCCCTTGGCTCTTACTCGTTCAACTCTGAACTGTCGCTCAGCTGTCGTCGATCTCTACAAGAGATGGCCCAACAGAATCGCGTTAACCTCACATGGGTCCCGGGGCATATGGACATTGAGGGAAATTGTAGGGCAGACGAACTTGCGAGGCAGGGCACGACCAAGCAGGTTCTTCGCAATAAAGAGCGCTTAGGTATGCCGTTTCCCACATGCAAGCTTATGCTGAAGGAATACACACTCCGCCAAGCCAACGAAAGATGGCTGCAATCTCCAGGATGCCGGATATCCAAAGAAACCTGGCCGAAGTGGGATCATAAAAGATCAAGACAAATTTATGCCCTAAGGAGAAGAGAAATCTCCATATTAATAGGCGTATTAACTGGGCACTGCCTCATTGGTAGGCACGCAGAAAGACTTGGTGTGCCCTACCGACGATGCTGTAGGAGTTGTAAGGATGATGAGGAGGAGGAAACGGTGGAGCACCTCATCTGCAACTGCCCGGCTTTAAGTGGCGCGAGAATGCGCTTTTTGGGAGTTCCCTTCCTGGTCAGCCTACGCCAGGTCACGGAGCTGGACATAAAGGACCTGATGGCCTTCATCAAGTCATCTAAATGGTTCGAGGAGGAGTAACGTTGTCGGTATAGGAGGGTCAGTCCCGGGATTCTGCTATGTGGAGAATTCCGTTAATACCGGGATTTTCCATATGGCAGGGTCCCGGAACTGACTTTCCTAGTGTTGGTGGTATCACAACGGGCCTTTAATACTGGCCTAGGTGTGCCTCTGCGGCAGCCACTTGAACCTAACCTAAGCCTTTTTTCCCTACGCATGACATCACTGCAGTAGTACCAGGTTCCAGCATAAACGAATGCATCAAGCCACCTGGCTGTCCCCTGATCAAAGAACAAGAAACCAGATTGATCATGTCATGATCGACGGCAGACACAGTTCCCCCGTTTTGGACGTGCGTACCCTACGTGGTCCCAATATCGACTCGGACTATTATCTTGTTGCAGCCAAGATACGCACACGCCTCTGTGCAGAGAAAAAAGTATGCACAGTAGCGGAAGGAAGGTTTGACGTCGAGAAGCTGCGCACGACTCAGGCAGCTGATAATTTTTCCACTCGACTCACCTGCTATCGGAGAGCAATCTTCGACCTAACGATGTAACCAACTAGATTTTTCTGGACGAAATCATAGCAGTGAAAAAATACAAAATTCATTCGTTTCGTTTGCTTCTTTTTTCTCTTATAATTCACAGATGCTTTTTCGTGATAGGGTAAATATAAATAGTCGCTGCTTTCTTAAATAAACATGAAAATAAAGGCAAATGATAAAATAAAGGGTAAGTCATGAAAATTCTGGTTGAAAATACTAGTCCAGGTTCAATGCTTTTTGGGCTAGTATGGGACTAGTATATTTCATAATAGTTCTTTTTGGACTAGTATGGGGACTAGTTCATTTTATGGAAATTATGCTAGTCCAGGTTGAACTAGTATGGGACTGGTATTTTTCAACTAGTATAATTCTTGTATATTATGACTAGTTGATGACTGGTATGTTATGCTCGAAATCTGACAATTGACATTTCGTAGGACATCAACACGTAAAAAATATCAGTTGCTTATATGGAAAAAGACAAAACACTGACTAGTTGGGCCCGGTGCACCAACTAGTTTTAAAGTAGTTTTCAACTAGTTGCTTTCGCTGCAGGGGTAGAGTCAACAACAATTAATATTTCCCAATTCTTGTTATTTATAATGCAACTAAATAGCAAACAACATCCGGCCCAATACAAAATTATAGCTAGACTAAGCATTGCAAATTTAAGTAAACAATTCACGTTAATTAGTAATAAGCACTTTTACCATTGGTCATTTACACTTTCTTTTGATATTGAATAAAGAAAAGAATTCAGTTTAGATTTGAGTCTCTCCAGAATATGTTCATTCGTTTCAATTGTCATAAGTCTTTTTTAAAAAATTCGCACCTTGCTCTCCACGACAAGTTTCGCGTGTGTTCAAATAAAATTAAAAAAAGTGAAAGTACAATTAAAGTGATGCTTGTGAAACAATATAAATAGACCAAATGTATAAAAAAGTTCGACTTTTTATAAACATGCTCATAAACTAAAATAATTGCAACAGTGATCTAAATGCATTAGAAATGCGGTAACATGAACGTATCTTCGAAATGTATGTCCGAAAATGATAAACGCAGCATTTAAAACTCAGCATGAACACTACATAAAACTGTACTAAGAACCGCTTGGCAGTGGCGTGCCTTCCATATAAGCCGAAAAGCCTGGCTTGCCTAGCTAATCCCCTATGAGCTACAATATGAATGTTCATTTGGCTTCTTAAAAGGATATCCGGTTTTTTTTTTCCTGCCTGCCACCTACTACCTAATAGCTGTTAATAGCATGGAAACATACCTACAGCTTTTCGTGCCACCTGCCGGCTGATGGCTCATTTATATAAAATTATTTCAGTACGTGATGGCCATCTCTTACTTACTTACTTAAAACAGCCTTTAACCTCCTAGGCAATGACGGCCATCTCGCTTTTACTTATTGTCTTTTACGGGGCTTTCAAAACCAGTACGAATCTGCGTGCTGAAGCAATTTTTTTTTTTTTTTTTTTGAATTTGGAAGTAATTTTATATGAAACTTTGAAGCTGGCTGGTGTTACCGTACGCTATAAATGCTTACGATAAAACGAAAATGAAATTTGTTTATGTATGTATCTACAATTTTAAAGTGCAAAGCGCGCTACTCAAAAATTATTTGCGCATATTTTAAAGTAGAAAAAAGAATTCAATAGTGGTAGGTGCTGTAATTTTTTTTTTATTTGCTAGGCACTATAAAACTTAAAAAATATAGGTATTTAAGATTTCTTAGCTTGCAATGTACCTAAATTGGAAATAGTGCGAATAAATCGTTTCCCTTGGATTGGAAAAGCTTACAAAATCTGCAAACAATAGCATGCTTTTGCACGAAAGAAAAGGGAACTTATTAAAGTTCGACTTTTCGTGTGTTTGCAAGATATATTATATGGTGTTCCCCTCAAACAAACACCGTGTTTGCAGGTTTTGGGCTTGAAAAAGCCGCAAGTGTATGCAAACCCAAAGCAACCACGCTTTGAAAAGGGGTTCGAAATGGGTTTGGGTTATGAAATTTGTACGAGATTTTCGAATGGTATTTTGTGTGCTTCTAAACACGCTAGGAAAACACGGTGTTTTCTTTTGGTGCAAACACCGTATTAAATTGATAAAATCGACTTTTTGCAAAATTTTACGCTAACTCAAGAGAGTTGACACTATTGGCCTAATGATATATGAAATGCATAATTATTAGCACAAAAAAAAGTTTATGTGAACTAAGAAAATACATATAAGTATATATAAATAATTAAAAGGAAGGCATTACCGAAATTTTCGCAGGATTCTTTGCGCACCACACAGTTAAAAGAAAAGTCTTACTTTAATACCATTTTGGTGTTTATATATAACAACGCCGAAAAGTATTAAATTAATACCATGTTCGGCCTATTTAAGAGAGAGAGGAATTCAGTCGAAGATTCTCCAAAAGTACTTAAAACATTATAATGAGAGAGAGCGCTATAGAGAGAGCGCTTTAGTATTATTTGGTATTATTTTTAAACTATTTGGAATTAAAATTAGTTCTTTAATAAAAACTATTAATAGGATACTCTGCTATAGCGGTGTTTATCAGAACATAAGTAGCAAACTAAGTGACTTTATTTGTTATTTTATCATCGCAAATATTCCATCGAATATAAAAGCTGCTGTATAATTGTTGGTGTTTGCCGCTTTTAATTTGGTGTGTGCACTTTTCATTCCGCTGTGTCCGCTGTTCGCTGCTTGCTGTTCCTGTTTATATACAGCTGTTGCCAGAGCTCCAGAATAACTCTTTATTTATATTTTTTCTTGTGTTTGGGTGTGTGCATTGTTCTTTCTTTCTGCTGTGCCCGCTATTTGTTGTTTCTATTTACATTTATCGTTTTCGGTAATTTTTGTCTGTTTCTTAAACAAGTGCTCATAAATAACTTTTTTATCGTTTCTCTGAGTGCCGTTTATATCGGATTTTTTTTATCATCATGATCTGCATTGTTGCCAATTGTAAAGTAAGAAACGATTCTGATCAGTTTGTTTCTTGCTGGCTTTGTGACGGCATGGCGCACCTAAAATGCGCTAATATAAACGGTAGGGCCTTAGACCTAATAAATAAAAGAGTAGGACTTCGTTGGTCATGTCCTAAATGTAACGTAACTGACATTGAGATTAGCAAGTTACATAGGACATTGAGGAATTTCTTTCTTTTAAGCGTCTTGATTCGCCACAACTGCCTAATGCAACGCAGGTACCGACGAATTCGCAGCCTTCTAAGAGTAGCCTTGGTCCCTGTGAGAACCCTTTGATCTCATTTAATTCCCCGAGCCCGCAACAACCGTCAGTTTGTGCCCGCGTCACCAGGTCTAGGGCTTTAACGGGTGATGTAGCCCTTATGGAGACTCCACAAACCACGTCAAATGCAGTGGAGGCAGATGAAAACGTCTTAACATATGCGCAAACCACTTCAAAAACATCTGCACAAACCCCTGCTGAAACTACTTCGCAGACCACTGTGCAAGCCTCTACGGAGGTTTCTGGGGAAACCTCTTCCCCCATTCCACCTGTACCTGTTCCCCTTATTGAGAATCAGGAACCTGGGCCTAGTTCTGGGAATGCTTTACTTACAAAGCTAGTTGTTGTCCCTCGGCCGAAATCCATTTTTGTTTCGCTGAGACATGGTTTTTACTGAGACATGGTTGAAACGAAGTGTGTTTAATGCAGAGTTGTTATCGGATAAGTTTGAAATATTTAGAAAAGACCGTGTGGAAAAGACTGGGGGAGGCGTACTTATTGCTGTCGACACCAGTTTTTCTGCTGAAGAAATATCCTTTGCTGACTGTGATGACGTTGAACTTCTTTGCGTTCGGATAAAACTTTTCACAAATTACAAGCACTTTGTGGTAAGTTATATTCAACCTCAATCTCACATTTCCGTTTATATGAAACACTCTTCTGTAGTGAAATCTGTTTCTTCTATGCTTGGTTCTTCCGATTCTATCGTAGTGCTTGGCGACTTTAACCTACCTTGTGTGACGTGGAGCCTCATGGTTGGGCTCTTCGTACCTCCCGTGATATATTTTATGAGTTTTTAAATGATCTATCTGATAGTGGTCTTAGTCAACTAAACAGCATTCATAATAGTCTTGGTAAATACCTTGATCTCATTTTTACTGACGACTCGTCAAATTGCTCAATAACCAGACGTGACCTATTGGTTTTGCCTGAAGATGTATTTCACCCTGCACTCTTGATGAGTATTGAATCGTATTGTCCTTCGAGACAAAGTTTTACTACAGGAAAAGCTCCTGCTGGCAGATTCCTGTTTAAAAAAGCAAATTTTTCTGAGCTTATCATGGAAGTCTCAAAAATAACGTGGCGAGAATACTCTGGCGATATTGAAGAAAGTATTCTCCATTTTAATAAAATTTTGCATTCAATATTTCTTAAATGCGTACCTTTTTAAAGTGCTCTAAGGTTTCCTTTAATACTTCATGGGGCTCAAAAGAACAGAATCACCTAAAAAATCAAAAGTCGCGCTGTTTTAAGCGATACAAATTGTCTGGATTAATTACTGACTATTCGGCTTATTCTGTTTTGCGTCATAAGTATAATAGCCTAAACAGAAAGTGTTACAAGAATTATTTGAAAAATATTAAGAATCAACTGCTCTCTAACCCCAAGTCGTTTTACAGCTTCGTTAATTCGAAGAGGAAGGCAAAA
Organism: Campiglossa producta; assembly: GCA_964058755.1. Taxonomy (NCBI): domain Eukaryota; kingdom Metazoa; phylum Arthropoda; class Insecta; order Diptera; family Tephritidae; genus Campiglossa; species Campiglossa producta. The sequence goes on from CAXKVI010000004.1 coordinate 45,458,100, forward strand.
GGGGTTCCCTCAGTAATGAAGTTTAATGATCTCGTTTCTCAAGATGGCGATGAAATTGCCAATATGTTTGCAACCTTTTTCAAATCTAACTACTCAACTTCATTGGATTCAAGACCTTTGGATTATCCTTACAAATTGTCCTCCCTTAATTCAACACCGGCTCCTGTTATTTCTTATAACGAGGTACTAGTGGATCTTGTAAATCTGAAAAGCTCGTATTCCAGTGGTCCTGATGAAATTCCCTCAGTTGTGCTGAAGACTTGTGCTCAGTTCCTTTGTCGACCTTTAACGTCTTTGTTTAACGCGTCTTTGAAGCAAGGAATATTTCCTAAAAAGTGGAAGGAGTCATTTTTAATTCCTTTATATAAAAATGGAGCTAGATCAAATATCATGAACTATAGAGGAATAGCAAAGCTCAGTGTTATTCCCAAACTTTTCGAATCTATTGTCACTAAGCAATTAGCCTTCTCACTTTCTTCGGGTTTGGACCTATCACAACACGGGTTTCGCAAGGGTAAGTCTACTGTGACAAACTTGCTCGAGTTCACAACACATGTTTTCAAAAGCCTTAGGGCCAACTGTGAAACGGATGTCATATATACAGATTTTAGTAAGGCATTTGATAAAGAGTCTCATTCTATCCTGCTGTTCAAAATTGACCAGCTGGGGTTTCCACCTTTATTTCTCGAATGTATATCGTCTTACTTAAATGAGAGAAAGCAACAAGTTATATTTAATAATTGCAAGTCTCAATTTATAGATGTGACTTCTGGCGTTCCACAGGGAAGTCACCTTGGTCCTGTTCTTTTTCTTTTGTTCATTAATGACCTCCCTAATGTTTTCAAGTTTTGCAAGCCCTTAATGTATGCCGATGATGTTAAACTGATTATGCCTATCCGTGAACTAGATGATAGGGTACATCTTCAATCAGATCTGTACAGGCTAGTTGAATGGTGCAATGCGAATGCTATGTCACTGAACTTACCTAAGTGCAAGTATATGTGCTTCACCAGAAAATCCTACCAATCATATGAGTACTCTATTGATGATTATACTATTAGACAAGTCACTAGTTTTGTTGACTTGGGCGTTACAATGGATCCTAGACTGGACTTTAAATCACATATCGAATCGTGCGTGAATAGAGCCAAAGGTACCCTGGCGTTCGTTAAACGGTGGTCTAAAGAATTTAATGACCCTTATGTTACTAAAGCTCTTTTTACTTCTTTGGTAAGGCCGTTACTGGAATACGCTTCCATAATCTGGAACCCACAGTACCAAATTCATTGTGATAAGCTGGAGTCGGTTCAAAAAAAATTTTTGCTCTTTGCGTTAAGAAATTTACCATGGGACCCGTCTATGAATCTTCCTTCCTACTGTCGATTGAAACTTATACAGCTTCCTACTTTGCAGAGTCGTAGGGAAATGCTTGGAGTGTTATTTATGGTGAAACTCACAAAAGGGATAATAGATAGATGGCGAACTTTTCTTTAATGTCCCCATTAGACCCTCCAGACATTTCCAACCAATTTACTTAAACATATGCAGAACCAATTTTGAGTTGCATGAACCTCTCCGAGTCTTGAGTTACGATTTCAACAAGCACTGTAAGAATATTGATGTCTGCGACTCGCTGCTTTGTATTCAAAAATATCTACTTACGGTCTTAAATGCGTAACGATATTAGTATTAATATACGATTTCAACAAGCACTGTAAGAATAATGATGTCTGCGACTCGCTGCTTTGTATTCAAAAATATCTACTTACGGTCTTAAATGCGTAACGATATTAGTATTAATATATTTCCTCTTCTAGGCACTACATATCAGCTCCCTACTGAGCTTATTCTACTGAGTCCTTCCTGGCTCAAATGCCCCCTTCTGGGCACCGCGCATCAGTTCCCTACTGAGCCTATTCTATAGAGTCCTTCCTGGCTCAAGTGCCCCCTTCTGGACACCACGAATCAGCTCCCTACTGAGCTTATTTATCTTAATTATACCTATAATAAACTGATACTCTTTATAAACTACTATGTTAATAAAGTTAAGTTCAAATGCTTTTACCTAATATTTTATATCATGCTTTGTCTAAATTTAATTTGTAAACTGTAATCAATTGGTTGTACTTTACTTACATTTTCTGTTTACTTTTCCGTTATTATGTATATTTTCAAAATTAGTCTGTAAGATTTTTTTCAATCTGTAGACTATTGTAAGAGGGGACATGCTCAACCCTCTTACGGTTGTCAGGATGAATTGAACACTCACTTCAATTTTAAATAGTTTAATTAATAGATAATAAAGTTTAGAAAATTACATTAAATTAATTTACAGTTTGGTAATATTTCATTTGTACTTCACGCACGCCGCGATGTTGAACGATCAAATGTTAAAATCCAACTGTCGTCTCTCACCGAGAGGCTTGCTAGGGTTGCTGTTATAGTTTGTTTGGGAAAATGGCAGGGATGCAATTATTCGTCTTACACTATTCAATAAATAAATAAATAAATCAAAATTTTTCAGAGTCTTAAATGAATACTATTTAGTATTAAAACTCAAATTTAATTACAAAAAGGCTTAATTTCAATAGCGACTGGTATTAAAAGTAAACTTTCATTTTTTACTGTGCATAATCTTGGCTTGCGTCATTTATTAACGCTTAACCGCCTAGGCGATTTTGGCCGTTTCATATCAAAGCACGCCAGTCATTCCTTTTTTAGTTATAACTGACGCCAATTGGAAACCCCAAGGAAGTTCAAGTCATCCTCCACTTGTTGTTTCCATCTCAGTCGAGGCCCCCCTTCCTCTGCTGCCGAATTCAGGTGTCGATAGGAAAACCTTCTGTGCTGGAGCTTCTTTGTCCATTCGCTCGTACAGCTCATTGAGAGACTTATAGAGCGTGATCTTTATTTGTCGAGAGAGGACTTTACTTCTCAATTACCCAGGGTTCATATTTGCACGCACACACACGGCACACGACCGTGTGCAAATAAATGCTCACTAAATTTTTTGCTCTCGCACATGAGCTGTGTGCTTATGGAAAAAACATTTAGCACACAGCACGTGAGCGTGCATTTTGAAACAAAGCACATACACGTGTGTGTTTTTGATTCAAAATATTTATGCACACGCTCATGTGTGTGCAGTTTGTTTGAAGCACTTGCACATATAATTTTGTGCAGTGAAGGAAAATTCATGCACATGAGCATGCACAGTTTGATAAGTGCACTCCATGGCTATTTTAGGTATATTTCGGCTTCAGCCGACCACTATTATACAGATATGTACACTGTTGGTTTGCGAAAAGGATGAAGGTGTGCCGGAATCGCTGTGGAATCAAGTTATTTTGTCAGGCGACCCGATATTTGGGCTGAAAATTCGATTCCAGAACGATTCTGGCATACTAACATACTTTTCGCAAAGCGCACATGTTTCGCAATATTTGCTACACGCAAAGAAGGGCATTTTCTTTGAAAAATAACTTTTGAATCTTCTTCAACCGGCCTTTTTTGCACTGTGTATGCGGAGATATTTCAGTTTCGTGGCTTCTTCTATTTCTCTCACCAAATTAAGTTGATACTTTTTAGCTACGTTAACGACTTTTCGGTCTTCCAGTGTAGCGGTCTTCTGACGGTGGCCACATAAAGTCTTAAAATGTAAGGTGTTTTCCAAAAATTTATGTTTTCCACGACTGTTCTCGCTCCCGAAATGGAAATACTACACTTTTCAGCGAGTTTTTTATAAATCTGGCCTCCAGCACGATTGTTTACCCCAAATCTTTAACCAATTTTAGCAACAGTTTTATTATGAAAAACTGTAAGCCCATGAATACCCAATATTAAAATTGTGGCTCTAATATGCTTTAGTATATCTCGCCTTTTCAGAAAAAAGAAACGTGAGGCCGAAAGGCGTGAGTGTGAGGAGCTTGAGATGCTGGCTGACAGGAATGATGCCCGAAAATTCTATGAAAAGATCCGGCGGATGACGGAAGGTTTTAAGACCGGGGCAAGTTCCTGTAAGGACAATAATGGCGACCTGGTAACCGACGTACAGAGTGTACTTAAATTATGGAGGGAGCACTTCTCCTCACTGCTAAATTGCGAGGGAGACGTCGAACCCGATACCCCAATCCCTGACGATGGAAAAGTCGTCCCACCACCTGACTATGATGAAGTGAGGATAGCTATATCCCGGCTCAAAAACAACAAAGCGCCTGGAAAAGACGGACTACCCGCCGAGCTGTTCAAACACGGAGGCGAAGAGCTGGTAAAAAGCATGCATCAGCTCTTATGCAGAATATGGTCAGACGAGTGCATGCCTCCAGATTGGAATTTAAGTGTGCTCTGCCCAATCCACTACCGCGGAATCAGCCTTCTTAATATCGCATATAAGGTTCTTTCTAGCGTATTGTGTGAAAGACTGAAGCCCATCGTAGACAAGCTGATTGGACCTTATCAGTGTGGCTTTAGACCTGGTAAGTCTACCATCGACCAGATTTTCACGATACGCCAAATCCTGGAGAAGACCCATGATAAAAGAATCGACACACACCATCTCTTTGTCGATTTCAAAGCCGCTTTTGACAGCGCAAAAAGGAGTTGCCTGTATGCCGCCATGTCTGAATTTGACTTCCCTGCAAAGCTTATACGGCTTTGCCAAATGACGTTGAGCAATACTAACAGCTCCGTCAGAGTCGGGAAGGACCTCTCTGAGCCATTTGAAACCAAACGAGGCTTTAGACAGGGCGACTCCCTTTCGTGCGATTTCTTCAACCTGATGCTGGAGAAGATAATTCGAGCAGCAGAGCTAAACCGCAATGGTACAATCTATTACAAGAGCGTGCAATTGCTGGCGTATGCCGATGATATTGATATCATTGGCCTTAACAACCGCGCCGTAAGCGCTGCCTTCTCTGGACTGGATAAAGAAGCGAAAAAAGTGGGTCTTGCGGTCAACGAGGACAAGACGAAGTATTTGCTGTCATCAAAGAAAGAATCGGCGCACCTGCGCCTTGGCAGCAACGTCCCTGTTGATAGTTACAAATTTGAAACTGTGAGGGACTTCGTCTATTTGGGAACCAGCATTAACACCGAAAATAATATCAGTCTAGAAATCCAACGGAGAATCACTCTTGCGAACAAGTGCTACTTTGGACTGAGTAGGCAATTGAGAAGTAAAGTCCTCTCTCGAAGAACAAAGATCACGCTCTATAAGTCTCTCATCATACCTGTCCTGATGTATGGCTCAGATTCATGGACAATGTCAAGAGAAGATGAGATGGCCCTTGGAGTATTTGAGAGAAAAGTTCTCCGGAAGATTTATGGTCCTTCCCGTGATGCCGACGGCGAGTATCGAAGGAGATTTAACGATGAGCTGTACGAGCTTTACGCAGATCTGACCATAGTCCAGCGAATTAAAGCCCAAAGGCTCCGCTGGCTGGGTCACGTCATGCGAATGGACAAAGAAGCTCCAGCCCAGAAGGTTTTCCAATCGTCACCCGAATTCGGCAGCAGAGGAAGGGGGAGGCCTCGACTGAGATGGAAACAAAAGGTGGAGGATGACTTGAACTCCCTTGGGGTTTCCAATTGGCGTCAGTTATCGCTAAAAGGAATGACTGGCGTGCTTTGATAGGCGACGGCCAAAATCGCTTAGGTGGTTAAGCGCCAATAAATGAATGATGATATCTCGTTTTATATTTACAAACAATCCTAATCACAAAAATAATTTGGAAGCTACAAATTTTGCTATAACAATCGTTTTGCACTTTATTTTGTCCACTTGCTTGTATGGCCCCCTAGCTTCATTGACGTTTTAGATATACTAGACGTGTACAATTTATAAAGATGTATTACATTGTTGTTTACGGACCATTATAGTCCACAACAGAAATGCGTTGTAGTGGATTTGGTAAGTTATTGCCCACAAAAAAACGCACTGACTTCCAAATGAGTACTTTTGCACTTTATTTTGTCCAACAGTGTATATCATACGACCATCATCCGATGAGGGACGAAATCTTGATTTGGTAGGCCAATTGGCAGGGCCGTAAGATCCAACTGCGGGATGGGCGTGGAAACATACGCGTAACGGGAAACGAAGCACCCAACTCGTCCCTTAGTTTCGGGTCTTTCCTTATAGGGCTTTTCGTTTGATTATATTGGTAAGATTTGGGCTGCATTGATCGACCTTTTGGAAATAATTACTATCTGGGCTGGGGATTATAAAGGAACCGGGGATAGTGAGAAGACTGATGAGCTGACACGTAGGTGTTAAAGAAATCCAGGAGTAGTAAGTTCAGAAGAGACACTGTGTAAAGGTCACTGTTCACCTGTCTTACAGGTTGGGTGATACAGGCCCGGCATTTTTTAGGGGTCCGGGAATTTGAATAACTCGGAAAAAATTAACAGCGCCGCATAATTCGATTATTTTTGTACAACACTTGTCCCATATTCGTTCATGCTTGCCCTATAAATCGCAATTTCACCACGCAATATTTGAATATTCTCACCATACAATGACTTCTTATTCCAATAGCAACCATACAATCTATCCGAGTTTCCGACCGTAGTTTGTGTCTACGCTTTTTTTTACTTTGTTTCCGGTAAATATATAAACTAAACAGATAAAATAAGATAAACAAGATAAAAAGTGCTCAAACTAGCTTCGTCGTTATTTCGAATCAAATCGCACACTGTTGCCAAATTCTGTAATTAAGTACCAAAGTAGGTGGTTTTTTTTGTCGTTTATTTAATTATCTTTTCACACAGCTCAGCTACTGCGGAACGGAAATTTTTCGAACTAAGCTTATTTAAAACTAGGTTACGAAATAATTTTGAATTTCATACTATCAATACCATAAAGCTGAACTACAAATGTATCCTTAACGAACCAAAAACCCTTATTTGAATATATGGAGTTTTTTGAAATTCATTAAGAATAAGTCGCTTCGAGTTAAGAATCTTTGCATATGATTGCTAAGAATTTTACTCGCTTGTCAAGTTTATTTTTGCTCTTGCATTGAAACTTTTTCGTAGCAAGTATGAGACGGCTTTGAATAAAAAGGGCATATAATTTTGTATTTTGACAGAAAAATATGTGACGCTAGAAAGAAGTGTCTCCAATTATTTAACAGTTTTCATTGTGCAGATGTGTTTATAATTTGAAAAAAGTTATTTTATGTTGTAATGCCGATATCGTTGAATTAAAGTTAAAAGCTGATATGTGAAGCATACGAAGTAAAATATATTTTTTAAATTGTTATTTTCTTTGTTAACACAATGAACCTGCGTTTTGAACATCTTGGTAATTTTTTGGGTTTTTTTTCAACAGCTTGGTAATTTTCTGTTTTAGGCCTTTGGCAACCGTGTACATAAATTCCGTGATATTTCAGCATCATATTTTTGATAGTTTAGAATTCAAACTTAGATTTCCTTGGAAATTTGATTTTTTAAGGAAAATTAATTGAGTGTGTTTATCAGCTCAGTATGCTGCAAGTGGAGTAATTAGTGTGTTTTTAGTGAGTGAAGACAGAACTTAAGCAGAAAGTGAAAGTGAAATTATTTTTATTTGATTTATTTATAAACCAGGTAAGTGCCCCACCCAGCTTAATTTTCTTTAATTGTGCAAATCTTTATTAAAGCTTACATATGTATATCTAAATACATTCAGAAATTGTCAAATGAAAATTTTATATACCGTGACACCGCCAACTTTTCTACAAATTTATTAATTGATTTTGCAATATCTCCATAATTATAGAAATCATTTTTTAGTATCGTTATTCTTTATACTTATTATGACAGAAATAATTTTTTGAAGTATGAAGTAAATATGAGTGGGCAACTACACGGTTAAAAAAATGAGCCTAAATTTTAAGCCCGTCTAAAGTTTAAGCGATTTTTTTAAACTTTTTTTGGAATATTTTAATTTTTTTATTTATTTTTTCGGTTTAAAATTAAAACTTTTCGGTTTAAAATTAAAACTTTTTTGTTTAAAATTTTTGTTTTGTTTTCATTTATTTTTGAAAGCTTATTCAAGATTGAATTTTGCCCACAAAATTTATGTGTGCGATGTAGCTCAGTGGTAGAGCAGACCGGCATGCTGCGGGGAGTCTTGGTTCGAGTCCCAGCCAACGGACAAAATATTATTTTTTCTTTAAAAAATTGTTAAAAAATTACTGGTTTAAAATTTAAACCCTATTCACTTAACGAATTTTCTTGAAAACTGGTCTAGTTTAAATTTGAAACCATATTTGGTTTGGTCATGTATGTAGTACAAAAAAATTTAAAATTTAGGCTCAAACCCACATTATACTGTATTTATTGATTGTTTGTTAAATTAACTAACATTTTCAGTCTGAACTCATAATGTATCGCCACAAATCTGGAGCTCAAAAGCGAAAAGAACGAGAACAGAAGAAAAAAAATCAAAAAGAAATGGCAAAAAAACAAAAAACCCTTTTTGGATTTAGTTTCGGCAACTCAAATGCCGGGAAAATCGACGAAACACAGAATAATACTACTGATATTAGCCACGATCAAACACCTGAGAGAGATTTGCAGCTTATGACTTCTACAGCCAGTTCCAGTGTTAATATAAGCGCTTCCGATTCTTCGGGAAATATAACTGAAGCTATGAGAAAAACTGAGAATCCCGAAAAAACCATTAACTCTAAAGACTGTTCTACAGAAATAATTGAAAAAGAGCCAATTTCTGACGGAGAAGATAAGGCTATAAAAACAAATTCACCAGACGCATCACAAAACGATCAACACTATCTCTACGATTACGATATTGGAACCTTAAAAACCGAGTTTGTGCCGCCCGATATAGTAAACGAAGTCGTTCGTCGTGGTCACGTTCAGTGCTTCCTTCAATGGCGCTCAACGCAACGTCGTATCCAGAATGACAGCTCACTTGATACACTTCTTGATGAGCATATTATCAGCAAAACTAAAAAATGGCAAGAAATCTTACAGCGGATTCTGCACACCATTATTTTCCTTGGTGAAAGAGGATTAGCTTTGAGAGGTGGAAGCAATCTTGTAGGAGAACCAAACAACGGTAATTTTTTGGGTATCCTGGAGCACATCAGCTATTACGATCCAATACTTCGCGAGCATTTGGAAAAAGTTAGATTCGCTCAACAAGAACACAAACGTCTCCAAGTGCATTATCTTTCTGCATCTATTCAGAACGAGTTCATAGATATTTGTGCTAAACACGTAATTTCAGTAATATTAGAAGAAAGAAAGAAGGCCAAATACTTTTCTATTATCGTCGATGCTACGACCGATACGAGTAATGACGAGCAAAACACTTTTGTTTTGCGATACCTTAATTTTAACTCTTTGAAAAAGACTTTTACTATCCAAGAACGATTTCTGTGTTTCGTCGATTACACTAAAAAAACTGGAGCAGAAATCGCCAATTTGATTTGTGATACTCTGGAAAAATATAACATTCCTTTGAAAGAATGTTGTGCGCAGGGATATGACAACGGTAGTAACATGAAAGGTGAAATTAATGGTGCACAAAGTCATATTATCAAGAAAAATCCGAAAGCCGTTTATTCGCCCTGCGCCGCTCACAGTCTGAACTTGTGCGGTGTCATAGCTGCAGAATGTTGTACAGCCTCAATCACCTTTTTCGGAGTGGTTCAAAAGTGTTTTAACATATTCAGCAGTAGTGCAAAACGTTGGGAAATTCTCAAAAAACATGTACCAGGTTCACTTCACAAACTCTCAGACACAAGATGGTCTGCAAGAATCGACGCAGTCAAACCCTTTGCAAAACATCTCAAAAGATTGCAAAACGCTCTAGAAGAATTAACTAAATTCGATTTGACTACAGAAACTAGGAGTGATATAAACGGAGTCCTAATGTACATAACCAAGTTTGAGTGTATCCTCATGTCGTCGATTTGGTGCAAGATTTTGAGCTCCATCAATGAAAGAAGCGTTATTCTACAAGGCACAGACGTCACTGTCGATATTGAAGTAAAAAATCTTGACAGCTTACTCTCAGATTTACAAGTCAGCATTTTGCGTGAATGTGAGAACGTAGCCAGCGGATTAGATGTTTCAACATCCTTCCCTTTAACCAGAAAGAACAGACTCCGAATATCTTCAGATGAACATCAACGAGATGCCATAACTGATTTCAAAAGGAACACATTTTTAGTCATAGTGGATTCAGTGATTTCAGGAATTTCTCGTCGATTTGAAGGCATGAAAAAGCTGAATACAACATTTGCTTTTTTATGGCAATTCCCAACGATGGAAGAAGACGAACTTCGAAATTATGCTATGATTTTTGTGAAAGTACATGAATTTGACGTTAAAAAGGGTTTAGAAGATGAAATAATCCATTTGAAACACATATACGAAACTAATTTTGAAATAGCCCTTACACCATTCAATTTGTTGAATGCAATTTTTTCTCAGGATTTACAAACGCTTTTTCCAAATATTTGTATCGCGCTGCGTTTATTTTGCACAATACCTGTCACAGTTGCTGGTGCTGAGCGCTCATTTAGTGTTCTTGCGAGGATAAAGAACTTTCAGCGCTCGTGCTCTGCACAAGATCGTGTTTCTGGGCTAGCTACTCTTTGTATAGAATCTCGTTTAGCAAGGCATCTAGACTACAATGCTTTAATTCGGAATTTCGCCGCCAAAAAATCAAGAAAAGTTAATTTATAAGTTTAGCCACATATGTATAAAACCTTCTTGTATACATGTATTACTTTTAAATAAAAAATGAGTTCACTAAAAAAAAAATACTTCATATAGGGGGCCCGGAAATTTCGAGGCCCCCGGTCCCGGAAATCCTGTCGACGGCCCTGTGTCCGGCTCCGAGACTTGGCGTAGGCTAACCAGGAAGGGAACTCCCAAAAAGCGCATTCTCGCGCCACTTAAAGCCGGGCAGTAGCAGATGAGGTGCTCCACCGTTTCTTCTCCTCATTATCCTTGCAACTCCTACAGCATCGTCGGTAGGCACACCTAGTCTTTCTGCGTGCCTACCAATAAAGCAGTGCACAGTTAATACGCCTATTAATATGGAGATTTCTCTTCTCCTTAGGGCATAAATTTGTCTTGATCTTTTATGATCCCATTTCGGCCATGTTTCTTTGGATATCCGGCATCCTGGATATTGCAGCCATCGTTGGCTTGGCGGAGTGTGTACTCTTTCAGCATTAGCTTGCATGTGGCAAACGGCATACCTAAGCGCTCTTTATCCCGAAGAACCTGCTTGGTCGTGCCCTGCCTCGCAAGTTCGTCTGCCCTACAATTTCCCTCAATGTCCCTATGCCCCGGGACCCATGTGAGGTTCACGCGGTTCTGTTGGGCCATCTCTTATAGAGATCGACGACAGCTGAGCGTCAGTTCAGAGTTGAACGAGTAAGAGCCTATCCATGCCGCGGCGTCCATGATTGCTGAAACTTCAGCCTGGAAGACACTGCAGTGATCAGTTTGTCTGAAGGAGAGCTCAATGTCCAGATCCTTTGAATAAACCCCTCCTCCACTCTGCCGTCTAACTTCGAGACATCAGTATAAAGGGAAGTGCCGCCATGAGTGGCGGGACTCCGATCCGTGCTCTCCCATTCTTCCCTGCTGGGAATGTTTATTTTAAAACCGCTATCTCCGACTGTTGTGGTCGCAGAACGATCTGTGCTCAGTGGAAGAAAGCTATAGGATCCCAAAATACTGGCGTGTCCAGTAGTGCTTGCGCCCCAGCCGGACGTTTCCCTTAGACGCACAGCCGATGCTGCTGCTACCCGGTGCCCTTCCAGATCGAGTGGCAAAATGCCAAGAATGGCCTGGAGTGCTTCATTGGGCGTTGTTCTTAACGCACCGCTTATACAGATCATGCAAGATCTGTGTACTTTACCTAACAGATTAAGGTTTGTTGCCTTGCTCAGCGCAGGCCACCATACCACAACTCCATGTAGCATGATTGGTCGAATGATTGCAGTGTAGATCCATTTGCATATTTTGGGGCTGAGCCCCCATTTTTTGCAGTGGCTCTTTTGCACGTGTAGAGTGCAATATACGCTTTCTCCTTGCGCTGAAGAACATTCTCCTTCCAGGTTAATTTCCTATCCAGAACTGTGCCCAAGAACTTGGATTTGTCAGCCAACTTCAGGCGCACGTCATTCAGTTTTGGTAGTATTAACGGTTGTATCTTATAGCGGTTGGTGAAAAGGACCAGTTCTACTTTTCCCGGGTTGATGCTCAGTCCGCAGCGCGAGCACCATGAGGAAACCTCTCGCAGTGCTATTTGCATCAAGTCGCACAGGGTTTGTGGGAATTTTCCCCTATATATATACTATAGCTAAGTCGTCTGTAAGTAGGTCGCCTCCCAGTTGGTGCACCCGGGGTGACCCTGTCTGACATTTAGGCAGGGCTACACCTCGCTACAACAACAACAACAACAACCAGATCCCCCAACTCCCCTACTGATGAAGGGACTTGTGGGGGCAGTGCTGGTAGGTCCCTAGATAGTATTTCATTGTGTAGCTGCCAGTTAGTGTTACGTGGGTTGCGTTTCATAACCGGCTGCTCATCAGAAAAGTCTAGAACTAATTCTATGTACCGGTGGTCGGAGAATGAATGTTCATCGAGAACACGCCATTTTCTGACCCACTCATAAGCGCCTTCGCTGCAGATAGTGAGATGTATGACCTCCCTACGGGTTTTAGTAATAAACGTAGGTTCGTTACCCATTGGCAAACTAGTTGTTAGTTGTTAACAAATAGTCAAACAACGACTTTCCTCTAGCATTGATATCGGAGCTTCCCCACTGAACGTGATGAGCATTGGCGTCAGTTCCGATAATAAGATGACCCATGGAAAAGTTTGCCACCAGGTCTTTTACCTCCCTCTGTGGAGGAGGTTCTTCGGCGTCGTAGGGCATATAGACCGACGCCATCGTCAGGCTGGTACTGTCGACTGTTAAACTGGCAGCTTTAACGTCACCATTTGTATATATGGGCAAGAGAAAGGCTTTCATCTCAGGCTTTACCAAAATACGGCACTGCGATATCCGAGTCCTCCGGTGCAGCTTAAATAGCAGCGCGCTGTGCCTCGCCGCGGTATACGAGGATCACGATCTGACCCGTGCCGTAGTGCACTCACCCATTTCACAGTTTAAGTGGCTCCAGTGCCTCCTTATTCAAGGTGAAGACCACTTGCCTATCAGGCCCTACCGCATCCTCAACCAGATTGGCACTCCAGTCCTTCGTTGGGAGAGACGGGTTCATGATCCGCAGCAGCCTGAGAATTCTCTCAGGTTCAGCAGGGATGGCAGGAATCCATGCTCCTGCCCTTGGCCGAGCCGGGATGTCCTTCCAGTCGACAACCTCGATTATTGCCCCTTGGTAGATCTCACCCAGTCTTGCAGCTGCTGTCTTGTACAGTGCAACAGTTTTTGCATACTCGCAAGCGAATATCTTGATTCGACCCTGGTGCCATCCTGCATCAGAACCCATCGGCGTGGCACCCGGAGACTCATCCATAATGTCAAGAAGGGCATTACCGATCGCGTTCCGGACGTACCGCCACTGGTCCCAAGGGATGGCCCAGCTTTCGTTACCTCGGTCAATGACGCCAATGAGGATCCTGTCCTTGGTCACTTCAGCAAAGCTGAGTTTACCCACTACGGGGGCGTTCTGCTGCCGCTTTGGGTGAGGTTTTAAACCCACGTCCGATCTCTGGCGTTTGAAGGGATTTCCATTAACCTTCTTTGGCGCATAATTGCTTTGGAAGTTCGGTAAGATAGTATAGCCAAATAAATAGAAACGTTTGAAGTTTGGTCAATGATTGATTTTCTTTATTGACTACACTTTCTTTTATACTAAATTCTTACACTAATACTTACAAATTATTTACGAACTAAAACGTATACCTACATATGTGTATATTACTAATACCTACAAACTAGAATGCATAACTCTAAAATATGCTGAGTCAACATATGGTTGCAATAAATATATAAGTATGACAGTCGCACTGACAACCTGACGTTGTGACTCAGTTAGGCATTGCCACTGTCTTTGGCGGTGTCTTTGACCGTCCGCACAAGTGTAACAAGATCCTCGCTCCCGCTGAGTTCAATGTAACTGATTTGGGTAGAATGTTGTTTGTGTTCATTCATATTTGTTTATACATTATTTGTGCGCACATGACAATTAAAGTAAAAGGGCGATGTGTTTATGTAATGTTACACCTTCCCTCTTAAAAAAAAAATAGATATACATATATATTTGTAGCCAACTATATATATCTATTTTACTTATTCAATGGGTTGACAAAATTTTAGTTGTTTTAGGATCTTGTTACCATTGTTTTGTGTTTGTTTGTATACGGCTTGTGCCGTATATTAGATTGAGTAAATTGGAATGCTTATGTATATATATATTTTTTTGTTGTTATTACTAAATTATTATGGATGAAGTGCCATGCTTATTTTTGCTGTTATTACTAAATTATTATGGATGAAGTGCCATGCTTATTTTTAAAGGTTTTAATTGGTTTAAGCCTATTTTTATGGATTACGATTTCCTTTTTGTTTTTATTGCTATCTCCTATACTATATGGAATTAAAGTATAGTTGTTATTTTTATCAATGGTTTTAACTTTATAGTGTCCTGTATATCTATTCTCTAACTTATGGGAGGCCTCTTCTCTAACTAATACTAAATCTCCTGTTTTAATTTCCTTACTGTAGCTATTTTTGTCATAATTTGATTTTTGCTTTTCTTTAGCTTCTTGAATTAATTTTCTTGCTCTTTGCTGTGCTATTTGAAGTTTGTATTTTACTTCTTTGTCATATGCCCCATGGTTGTATACCGGGCTAATTTTATCTTCTTTCAAAAATTCATAACTTGGTGGTTGTTTTGCAAATATTAGTTCGAAAGGACAATAATTATGTGTTGTTGATGGCGTTGTATTGTAACAATAAGCGAAATACCTGAGGTATTCATCCCAATCGTCTTTGTCACTGGATATATTCGTTGAATGTCCGGTGACTGCGTTCTACAGTACGCAAAGTCTGGTGATGGTACGGTGTAGAAGTTTTATGCTCAATTCTTAACAATTTACACAGTTCCTTGAACAGGCTATTTTTGTATTCTGTGCCCATGTCTGTTAAAATTGTTTTCATTTGGCCATAAATCAGGATGAAATGCTCGAATATAGCTTTAGCGACCGTTGTTGCATGTTTGCTTGGAACTGGAAACGCTACCAAATATTTGGTTAGATCGCATATAATGGTAAATGCATATTCGTTTCCGTTTATTGCCCTTGGCAATGGGCCGACTGTGTCAATTTGTACAATATCAAATGCCTTCGGAGGCGTCTCCGTAATTGTCATTGGTTCTTTGATATGTTTATTAATTTTATTTTTCTTGCAGTGGATGCAGTTCTATACATATTTTCGTATGTCATTTTTCATATTCAGCCAGCTATATTTCTGCTTGATTTTATCAGAAATGCGATTTATTCTTGGGTGGCCACCACTAATAGGATCGTCATGATATTTGTGCAGAATGTCTTTGATTTTCCCGGGATTTGTCACACATATAACCTCTGGGGTTTGAGCGATTGTTAACTTTTTGAGAACTTTATTTCAATCTTATCCTAAACAATTAGGTTGCTGCTACAAATTTTCTTTCCTTTTTTGAAATATAATTTCGGAGGATTGAAAACGAGCTCGACATGTCGTTTTACTTCAAATTTATTTAGCGCTTCGTAAATTTTGGGTTCTCTTTGTGACTTTCTTTAATTTCAATTTTATTGCTGGTCTTTTTAGCTGCTGATATTGTTGTTATTATTAATATTTTACTTGCTTCCACTGACATATCTTTTAAATTTGTAATAGTTATGCGGGATAATGCATCCGCGATATGATTTTCTTTACCAGCTATATACTCCACCTCAAAATCGTACTCTTCTAAATCTAATCTTACCCGCGTCAGCTTAGATGAAGGACTTTTCATTGAAAATAGGTATGTTAATGGGCGATGGTCGGTTTTTACTAAGAATTTTCTACCATAGACGTATGGTCTGAAGAAGGTTATGGCCCAATGGATTGCGGCCAGTTCTTTTTCATTGCGGCCAGTTCTTTTTCTATTGTGGCTTTGTTGGTTTCCTTTTGTGAAGGACCTGGAAGCGTAGGCATGTTCTTGGTTAAGGACTGCCCCACAAGCGTACCCACTAGCGTCTGTTGTTATGCAGAATTCTTTATCGAAATCTGGGTATTGCAAAAGTTTTGGACTAATTAATGCTTCCTTTAAATAGACAAAAGCTTTTTGACATTCTTCTGTCCATTCGAAGGAAACATTCTTTTTGCAAAGCCTAGTTAGTGTTCCGCGAAATTCGGTACAAATCTTCTGTAGTAATTGCAGAAAGCTACGAATCTCTTAACTTAATCCGCAGTTTTTGGCGCTGGGTAATTTTGAACTGTTTCAAATTTGCTTGGGTCGGGTAATATGCCCTTGTTTGTACATTTATGTCCTAGGTAAGTTACCTCTTGGCTGAGAAATAGGCATTTATCTGGATGTAATTTTAGGTTGTATTTTCTACATGTAGAGAACACGTCTCTTAAATTTGTTAGCATATTTTTGAAGGGTCTGCAATAGATGTTATTTGCGTTTCTGAGACGTGGTTCCATAATGACCTTACTGATCTTAGTCTATCTATAAATGGGTACAATTTGATGAGGAACGATCGCAAGCATAAGAAGGGGGGAGGTGTTGCAGTTTATTATAAAGCAAACCTAAAAGGCAGTTTGTTATCTTTGTCTGAAAATAGTAGTACTGAGTACCTCTGTGCTGAAATATCTGACGGTTTGAGCAAAATTCTTGTTTCGTGTGTTTACAACCCAAATAAGAATATTGCTCTTGACCATTTTTTTACTACTTTGTCTGAACTTGTGATGGATTATGAGCGTATTTTGATTTGTGGAGACTTTAATATTAATCTGTTGACAAGTGATCCTTGCTGTAATAGATTAATGGATCAGTTGGGTGCAGCTGGTCTATGCATTGTTAATGATATTGTCCCAACCAGGTATGCTCATAATTCCAACCCAAGTCTTCTTGATTATTTTATTACCTGTGATCGCAATCATGTCCTTAAGTTTGACCAAGTGGACTTTGTTTCTGACCACGACCTCATTTTTTGTACTTTAGATGTTGTACTGAATCGACCTGATTTGGGTAAGACATTATATTATCGTGATTTTAAATCAATAGATGTTGCTGCCTTACACTCCGACATGAGTAAGATAAATTGGAATCTGTGTTGGTATCTTCAAACTGTAGATAGAAAGCTTGACTATCTCAATGAAAACCTCACATTGCTTTATAATGCTCACGTGCCTCTCCGTTCAGTTAAAATTAGTAGCTGTTCGTGCCCGTGGTACAGTTCTAGAGTGCGTTCTGCCATTAAGAAACGCAATAGCTTTTACTCTAAATGGAGAAAAAATATGACAGATCTGTCTTGGAGCCGGTATAAAGAAGTTCGTAATGAGACAAACAGAATAATTAGAGAAGCTAAACGGTTGTATAGTAACTCTAAACTAAATCCTTCACTTCCCTCAAAAACACTATGGCGCAACCTAAAGAATTTTAAGATACATGGGAAAGCAAAACGCGAATGTGAGATTGATTTAGATGAGCTTAACAACTTCTTTGTTAGCTCCAACAACAACGCTCGATGTGATGTCATATCTAGGAATTTAGTCCCTTGTGCTAATCTCAATGAAGAGTTTGAGTTTACTTCAGTTACTTAGGTTGAAGTTCTGAAGTCTCTTCTGAACGTAAAGTCAAATGCCTTGGGTGAAGATGGGATCTCGTTGAAATTTTGTAAAATTGTCATCCAGTATTTATAAAGCCCTCTAACACACGTGATAAATCATTGCTTTACAAGCTCATCTTTCCCCACAGCATGGAAAAGAGCCATAATTGTCCCTGTTGCAAAAAAGGCAAACTCAAATTGTGCTGGAGACTATAGGCCCATTAGCATCTTGCCTGCCTTTTCCAAAGCGTGTGAGAGCTTGATGGCAGGGCAAATCTCAGCTTTCGTGCAGCAAAATAAGTTAATATCTTCACTTCAATCTGGGTTCAGAAAAAACCACAGCTGCTCAACTGTAATGCTCAAAATTCTGGATGATATAAGAATTGATTTTGACAAGGGTTACTTAACTCTTCTCTGCCTACTAGACTTCTCCAAGGCATTTGACTCGGTTGATCACAAACTATTATGCATGAAACTGAAACATTACTTTGGATTCAAAGACAGCTCCGTGAAACTAATAGCCAGCTATCTTAATGGTAGAACTCAGAGGGTTAAGTCTAGCATATCGTCATCCCAGTCTAGAACTGTAAGTTCTGGGGTCCCTCAGGGATCTGTCCTTGGTCCACTTCTTTTTAGTCTGTTTATAAATGATGTTTTTTCCGTGTGTCAGTATGTGAATGTTCATGCATACGCGGATGACATACAAGTATATTTGTCTAATCGTATTGGTCTACTTGAGGACTTATGTTTTAAGATAAATAGCGACTTAGCAGCTATATCCGTTTGGGCTTCTGAGAACTATTTATGTCTAAATGCATCGAAGTCTTATGTCTTGCCAATATATAATAGCGTGGTATCTGTTGATGACATTCCAAAGTTGTGGATTGGCTCTAGTTCACTTGGTTTCACAAATAAGGTAAAAAATTTAGGTTTTATTATCAACTCCCGACTTACATGCGCAGATCACATAAACAGGATTGTTGGCCAAGTGTATGCTATACTCCGTAGACTGAGAGTATCTGCTCAATTTACCCCTGTGGAAACTAGGCGAAAACTAGTTGTACAATTAGTTATGCCGCTTATTACCTACTCGGAGGTAGTATACAGCAAACTTGATTATGTGTCTTCCCACAAACTAAATGTCGCTTTCAATAATGCTACTCGCTATGTGTTTGATGTCGGCAGGTATGACCATGTTTCTGCCTGGCGAACTCAAATTCTGGGGTGCACTCTTGAGAACTATCTGCTTGCAAGAAACTGCATATTCCTATACAGAGTTAGCGTGTGGAAGGTGCCTGTCTATTTATATGAGAAGCTGATAGGTCACGAAGACTCCATTGTCTCATAGTACCAAAGTATAAGTATTTGACATCCTCTAGATTGTTTTTTATTAACGCGGTAAGAGCTTGGAACTCAATCCCTGAGTCTGTTAAGGCTGGGCTGAGCAGAAGCAACTATAAGACAAGAATCTACAATTTTTTTGCTTCATCTTAGGGGTACAACATCTTGGCATTTCAATTCTATCTTTCTCTCTCTAAATCTTCTCTATTATACTTTAAGCTCAAAATGTTATCATATTATAAGTATATTCGCTTTATTGATAAACTAATTAGTAATTACTGAAAAACCTATGAAAATTTGAAGTACCTTAGCTTTTAATTAATTAACTTTACTAAGTTATGTTTGTTAATTATATAACTATTGAAGTACTATTAAAAGACTAAAGTCTTACTCTTTACTACTCTGAAAAGGAAATAAATGAATTATGAATTATGAATTATATGGTTTTCTGAACAACCTAATACAACTAAATCATCCATGTAGAGAAATGCTTGAGATGGTTTAAGGCCAGCGAATGCTAATGTCATCATTCGTTGGAATGAATTTGGAGCTACTTTTAATCTATATGGTAATCTTTTGAATCTATATGTGCCATTTTCGGCAGTGAATGAAGTAATGTCCCTAGAGTCTGGGTGTAATTCTATTTGATGAAAATCTGACGTAAGGTCTAGGCATGAAAAATATTTTGCTCTTCCAAGTTGATCTAGAATGTCATCAATTCTTGGGAGTGGGAATTTATCTGCTGCTAATTTTTTATTTACTTGTCTGTAGTCAACAACCAATCTCCATCTTTTTTCTGTTTTTCCTGGAAGTGATTTTTTAGGAACTAATAAAATTGGACTATTATATTCTGAAATTGAAGGTTTATTATATCATCTTTAATTAGCTTATTTACTTGTTTGGTTATTTCTCCTTTTTGTGTTTGGGGTAATCTATAATTTTTAATATAAAAGGGGGTTGTCATCCTTCATATATAACTTTTGTGTATAAAAATTATTAGAAGTAATTGGTTCTGTTTCCAGTGCAAATACATCATGAAATAAGAAAGGTGACAGCAAGAAAAATCACGTATGTTTGCTGTTGTTGTTGTTAAAAGTATTTTGGGCTGTCAAATATTTGTCAAACTGCGTTGGTTTGTTTACAAATTTATTAATTGAAAAGTTTGCAGCCTAAAAAATATTGAATACAGCTTGTTTTGTAATATAATTCTGGTCTTTTTCGGTAAATAATATGTGTGATATTCCATATGTGCATGCATTGCACGCAAAATAAGTTGAAACTCGCATTTATTTAACCATTTGTTGGTAATTTTAGTACGGAAGTTGCGGGCTTTGGTAATCTCCCAAACGCAATTTAAATGGGCACTGCGGTGAAGTTGCAGGCTTTGCTATACATCCACCTGCTTTTTTCACTTAGATGTTTGCCAATTTCACACTAAATCCCACAAACTCTTCCTAGAAAATTTTTGCACGATAGTTTGTAAACAAAAAGGTGGCTTTTGACAACAATTTGACTTAACAAAGTTGATCAAAATCAGAAAAAAGTAGAAAAAAAAATTAAACAGCTGTTCATTTGCTGTCACCTTTTTTATTTCATGATGTGCAAATATATCTATGAATTCTGTGCAAAGTGATGTTAATTGAGCTTTAACAAAATTTGGAAAATTTTTGGTTAGTCTGTTTAATTTTTCTGTATCTGTGCAACTTTTACTGTGTGTGTTAGCTTTAATTAGTGTATAATCGTCTAAATTTTCGGTATTAATTTTATAATTTTGAATAGTTGTGTTGTTATGTGTCGTGTTAATAATTCTAACGAAAGTTTGCTCGTTAGTTGTAATAGTATTTGCAATATAAATGCCTTCGGATAATTGTTGGTGTGGTATGAAAATATTTTTGTTATTTGTATTTATTTTAATTTGTCTAATAACTTCCGATCTAGCTGGGATTGTGATTGTGTTGACCGACAGACAGTTTGTTAGATTCATTGTTATTGTTTGAGGGAAATCATATGGTCTTAGGATTAGTTTATCCTCTGTTTTTCCATAATCTAGAATACAATTGTATTTCTTTATGAAATCTAGGCCTATTATTCCATCACATGGAATTGGAAAGTTGTCTTCTACAACATGAAATTTATGATAAATTAGAAGGTCATCGCCTTTTAGATCTGTTTTTATTGTGCCTAAAGTGCTAGTTATTCCCCGACCAATGCCTTTCAAATCTGTGATTTGTTCAGTATTTATTTTTTCTTTATTATTTATTTGCTGTTTTTTAATTATGGAGATATCGGCTCCAGTATCAAATAAAAAATTTGAATATGAATTGTTTAATGAAGTCCTTGTAGATATAGTTGTTTAAATTTAGATTAAGTGCGCATATTTTTCTTTTTGTTAATTTTGAAGTGGAGTTTCTTGGTTTTCCGTTTCGGTTATGGCGCGCACATTACGGTTCTGGTTGTAGGATCTATTGCCGCTTTGGATCCTCTCCGGTTATTACTGTTGTTGTACGGCCTCGAGTTATTGTTATATCTCGGTTGTGGTCTGAATCTCCGATTTTGGTAATTTCCATAGTTGTTACTACGGTAACCTCCACGGAAACTACTCCTGTACTGACCTTGCTGTCGTACATTTAAAATTGTGTTTGAGCTGCCAGTGATTTCGGTACAACTGTTAGTGAATTTCGAGATTGCATCGTTCATTGTTGAGAACGTTCCTGCTTGCATGATCATCTTGACCTTGTCATTAGAGCAGTTTTTACACATGGCCTTAACTGCTGCCTGTGTTGAATATCTCGTGGCTAAGTCTGGGTTTAATCCATCAGAGATATATCCTCCTTCTAATGACCTTGTAATTTTTTCAGTTTCCGCAGTATATTGGTTAGCAGTTTTGCTACGCTGTTGGATGTTCAGTAGTTTAGCGGTTAAAACTTCCACTGATTCACCCTTTATTGCGGTTTTTAATTTGTTTTTTATTTGTTCGATCGTGGACTCATTACTAATAAAATTACTTGCTGTACCTTTCAGCTTTGTTTTTATCATGGTAATGGCCAATGCCTCGTGTGTATCCTTGATTTGCTCAAGTATATCGAGTGCATCTAGGAAACTATGTAGATTTTCTGGTTTACCATCAAACTCTGGTAATACTGACGAAGCAGTTTTAATGAATTCTACTACGGTTTGTGGCATTGTGACCTTTATTATTGGGATGTTTATTTTAAATTTTTCCACCGATGAAGGTGAGGGGGTTCGGCTAGGAACGCGTTCAGGTAGAAGTGATAAAAAATCTATTTGAATTTCTTCTTCTGTTGTATTTGGTACATCAAAATCGATATTGTGTTTGGCTAGAGCAGCGACTAGTTTATTTCGAACTGTCGAGAAAAATTGGTAAGCTTCTTTTTGGTGTTCTATGGTAAGTATGCGACTTGTAGCATTGATCACCTGTCTAATGTTGTTAAGAGCTTCCAGAATTGTATTTAAATGTTTAACTATAGTTTCTCTTGTTATGGGAATACTTTTATTAATACATTTACATGATTTGCTAACTTTTGCTTTTTCTTCATTTAATTCGTCATATATTTCTTGCCAATTAGATTCGTTGTTGGACATTATTCAATTGTCTCAATTAGTTATTTATATAATTTTTTATTAGAATTATTATTGTGACAATTAAAAATGAACTTACGCATATAAAAATTACCAACCATTTATCAGAGATTTCTGCTTTATCTTCTATAATTGGGTGTGTTTCAAATTTGGCAATTTTATTTTCGTTAATTTTATCTTCAGAGGTTTCTTTCCCTACCTCATATGCTGCTATAGCTACTAAAATACCGTTCAATGCGGTTTTCCACCATACCATTTTAAAATTTAATAGTAAAATTTTTCGAACTCAAATTTTTATTTATTCATAAAATTTGTCTTTTAAATTACAATTTTTAATTAAAATTTATTTTCAGACTTTACTTTACTTATCAATCTACTTACTTCTTCTACTAATGGGGAAGGATATAATAAATCTTCCATTGTAGGTTCTCTACCCATTCCTATATATAACCAAAATTTTCTTAAGCAATTTAAATTATGTGTGTTACTTCCCTTATCTCGTGATCTTGATTTACGAGCAATGTCTGCGTTTTCACGCTCTAAGTTATCTACAATTTTGTTTACTGCGTCGTAATCAAGACCATCGGGCAATGCACTATCCATAAGAAAAGATTATTTAAAATAAATAAATTTTAACAAAGGCGTTTGAATTTACTCAATCTTTTTTTTTCTCTATTGATGTCTTAATACCTCTATTTTTTCTTGTATTTTTAATCTTTCATCTGAGTTAGTGGCAAAGTTAAGTTGTTGATGTAACTTTGCTAATTCTATTCGTCTTTTTACTTTTCTTCCTGCCCTTTTTCTTTTATGTACAATATTTAGGACAGGTATTTTTGGTATTTCTTCCGTTTTATTTAATTTATTCCTTTTCCGATACTCTTCGATAGTAATCGGTTTAGGTCCAACTTTTTCGGATTTGCGACTCTCGAGGATCTGATTTATACCTTTGACGCATGCGTCTACGCAATTTTGAAAAAGTTTATCAATTTCTTCTTTAGATTTTTTATCAGACTCCTCTTGAGTCGAAATCTTCTGCATGATAATTCATAAATGTAAAATTTTGTTATATTTCTTGTAATGGTAAAAAAAAATTTGCAAAACTAAATTTTAAAACTTTACCCCTAAGCAAATTACTGCTATTTGGATGGCGACCATAAGGCGTGCCAAAGTTTTCTAAGGAAATTTGTTAATTATTTCATTTTTTTTTAAATTATAGTTTTTTAATTCTACCTTACGCTGCCGTTAGTTTTGTCTTAAATTTACTAATATTTGCTGCCAGTCATATAACCAAAATACTAATTTTCGCTGCCAGTCTTATCACGAAATTATCAATATTTGCTGCCAGTCATATTACTAAAACTTTTGCTGCCAGTCGAAATATTTGCAAAATATCAATGTTTGCTGCCAGTCATGAGTTTATCAATATTCCACTTCGTCTTGCGCATCGTCTATGTCCTCTATTTTCAATATTTGCAAGATATTTGCAAAATATCAATGTTTGCTGCCAGTCATGAAATTATCAATATTCCACTTCGTCTATCTCCTCTATTTTCAATATTTGCAATATTTTATATGCACGTGCATCATAAATTTAACCACCAGTATTTTCATAGGCTAACTTGTTTTGCCTTTGGATTTTGTATTTTCAGCTGGCGGTATCACTGTGTAGAGCTGAGTGTATTGTTATTATTTTTATTTATTTAAAAGCCTGGCGGGATCGCCATATTGCCTAATAAATAGAAACGTGTGAAGTTTGGTCAATGATTGATTTTCTTTATTGATTACACTTTCTTTTATACTAAATTCTTACACTAATACTTACAAATTATTTACGGACTAAAACGTATACCTACATATGTGTATATTACTAATACCTACAAACTAGAATGCATAACTCTAAAATATGCTGAGTCAACATATGGTTGCAATAAATATATAAGTATGACAGTCGCACTGACAACCTGACGTTGTGACTCAGTTAGGCATTGCGACTGTCTTTGGCGGTGTCTTTGACCGTCCGCACAAGTGTAACAAGATCCTCGCTCCCGCTGAGTTCAATGTAACTGATTTGGGTAGAATGTTGTTTGTGTTCATTCATATTTGTTTATACATTATTTGTGCGCACATACAGTAAATCCAAACATCGTTTGGAAAAGTGATTGTGTAGTTTCAATGAAACGAATCTCACCAGCGATAGTTGTCTAGTACCAATAGGTGGTTCACATATCTGGCAAAGGACTTTTAAAAATTTGTCACTGCACTGAACAGATTTGGATATAAAAATTGCCCGAATTTGATGAGGGTGCTAAAGCTTCCTCAAGCTGCTTCAACCAAAAACTGATTCAATTCGTGGACACGCTATATGACTTAAGGACGTCTAGCATTACAATATAAATTAGCCTTGTCCTTACCAATCGTTGAGGGAGGATATCTAAATTACCTAATGCGGCGGGCCAGTCGACAGGACGGCAGGTAGGACTGGCAGCCTGTGGTATAGGAACATATTTGGAAAATAATAAAAAATTTTATATTTTTCTATTATTTTAGAGAACTGTCAGCAAGTAAAGTGTGTGTTTTATTTTGAGAGCCAAAAAATGCTCACTTGACTTACAAATTTTTCAACACACAGCACAAGAGTATGTGGCTAAAAGGTTTTTAAGAAAGCACACACGCGTGAGTGCTGCACATGTGTGTGCAAATCCGAACCCTGCAATCGCCTACTTAGTCCAATGTAACACTTGTTGGCAAGAGTGATTCTCTGTTGGATTTCTAGACTGATGTTGTTTTCGGTGTTAATGCTGGTTCCCAATTAGACGAAGTCCCTCACCGTTTCAAATTTGTAGCTATCAACGGTGACTTGGCTGCCAAGGCGCAGGTGCGCCGATTCTTTCTTGGATGACAGCAGATACTTCGTCTTGTCCTCGTTTACCGCAAGACCCACTTTTTTCGCTTCCTTATCCAGTCCAGAGAAGGCAGCGCTTACGGCGCAGTTGTTAAGGCGAATGATATCTGTGGAGATGTGGCAGCGCGAGAGATCTGGCAGCACCTGGAGATTCTGTCAGCAATGAAAATGGCGCGGTTTCCAAAGAGTGATTTGGTTCGGTTAAGGAAGTTGTATTAAAAATGAAGTCTAATTAAAGAAAGTGTATTTAAATAAATGCTGTGTTTGTCTTATTACTGGTGGTAAAGGTGAGTCGTTACAGTGGCGACGAGGTAAATTTGCGAAAAGATAAATCTAAAGAAAACAAAAAAAAAAAAGAAATAGGTAAATCGAAGCTGGCATAAAATATGCCGAAGCCCGAAGCAACTGACGTACATACATATGTATATGTGTGAAGAAATGCATACATAATTTTACGTCGGCGAGTTAAATGAAAAAACTTTTAGCACAAATGTCAAGAAATAGCAACTGACCTATACAAAATATGCCAGTGAGCACGAAGAGCACGAAAATTGGTGTAATACACCAACGGTCAGAGACCAAAACTGGCATACATATATGCATGGAAACATACATAATTGTAAGTCGGCGAGCTCACTGAGACAAATTTTATTGCAGCGACAATAAATAATTGAAAAACGAAAAGCAACTGGCACAAAATGTGCCGGCGAGCAATACAAATCGGGGAAAAAATTACACCACCGATCATAGCAACTGGCATAAATTATGCCGGTGAGCAAAAGCAACTGACATACATACAAATGTACGTTTATGGGTGTAAACGTATAACATTGTATGTCGGCGAGCAAAATAAGCAAATGGAAATTTGCAAAAGCAATTGATATACAGGGAAAAGTATGCACGGCGAATGGATACGAGGTGATAGCAAAGCAAACTCAAACGAATTTTACTTGGCTCTATTGAAATCAAACAACGAGCAGTCAGCTGTTCGTTCGCTGTCACCTAGTACAATTCACCTTGCGAAGAAGTGTAGGTACCGGCGAGCTAAAGAAGAATAGTGTGAACAAAACAAACAAAGAAATTGAAAGGCAATTAATATGTTTAACTGAAAGACGCATTCACCACATGAGCTACTGTTGAAATAGCAATAAGTTCGACATATTTTGTTTTCTCGACCAAAAGACGCCAAAGGAAAATAAAATTCGTATCCGCACAAATAATGGCCACAGGCAAACGGGGAGGTAGAGAACTTGAATCGATCTTTGCTTAAGCGTCTACAAATTGCCAATGCACAGGGAGAAAACTATAGAAAAGAAATCCAAAAGTTTGCTCTCATGTACAGCGTAACCCCACATGGAACAACAGGAAAATCTCCATCAGAACTTTTATTTAACAGGCGCATTCGAGATAAGATTCCATCGCTACAGGACGTCGAGGAACCGTTCCTGGACCTTGAAGCCAGGGACTTAGATTGTGTCAATAAAGAAAAAGGGGAAAAGAGAGGGGATGAGGACCGGAGATACGTAATACGTAATACGATACTCCCAAATAAGCTGTCTACGACATTTTATGAAGAAGAATTCGAAGTGATTAAACGAACAGGGAATGACGTTGTAGTTCGTGGTAATGGCAAGGAGCTACGACGGAATGTGAGCCATTTGAAAAAGCTTCCAGTACCTGAAGTGACAGAAGTTGACAAGGATACAGCAAAGCAAAATACTAATCCACCGTTGAAACTTACTTTGTTAAATATAGGAGGGATGTGGAGATCTGGCAGCGCGAGAGATCTGGCAGCACCTGGAGATTCTGACAGCAATGAAAATGGCGCGGTTTCCAAAGAGTGATTTGGTTCGGTTAAGGAAGTTGTATTAAAACTGAAGTCTAATTAAAGAAAGTGTATTTAAATAAATGCTGTGTTTGTCTTATTACTGGTGGTAAAGGTGAGACGTTACAATATCAATATCATCGGCATACGTCAGCAATTGCACGCTCTTGTAAAAGATTTCATCATTGCGGTTTAGCTCCGCTGCACGAATTATCTTCTCCAGCATCAGGTTGAAGAAATCGCACGAAAGGGAGTCGCCCTGTCTGAAGCCTCGTTTGGTTTCAAATGGCTCAGAGAGGTTCTTCCCGATCTGACGGAGCTCCGAACCCTATATGGCCTCAGCGGCGGTACGTAATGAGTGAGAGATATGCTTCCATTGCTCGGTTACATCGTTAGGTCGAGGATTGCTCTCCGATAGCAGGTGTGAGAGTCGAGTGGAGAAATTATCAGCTGTCTGTGTCGTGAGAAGCTTCTCGACGTCAAACTTTCCTTCCGTTACTGTGCGTACTTTCTTCTCTGCACAGAGGCGTGTGCGTGTCTTGGCTGCAACAAGATAATGATCCGAGTGGATATTGGGACCACGTAGTGTACGCACGTCCAGAACGGTGGAGCTGTGTCTGCCGTCGATCATGACATGATCGATCTGGTTTCTTGTTCTTTGATCAGGGGACAGCCAGGTGACTTGATGTATTTTTTTATGCTGGAACCTGGTACTACTGATGACCATATTGCGAGCAGCGGCGAAGTCAATCACCCTAGTTCCGCTGGGGGATGTTATGTCGTGGAGACTAAATCAGGGACCGTAACTGTTATGAGTTTTAATATAAAAATCCACATTTAATCATTATTTTCAGATTTTTTTCATAAAAATCAACAATAGCAGTTATTTTAAATTTTTATTTTTTTGATCAAAAATAAAAGATATTTTTTGATTTTTATTTTTTTGATCAAACATAAAAGTTATTTTTTGATTTTTATTTTTTTGATCAAAAATAAAAGTTATTTTTGATTTTAATTTTTATGATCAAAAATAAAAGTTATTTCTTGAGCGATATTTTATCCCTCAAGAATAAAAATTAAGTTTTGAGTTTTAACTTTTTTCGCGGATTGAAAAACTCAAATAACCGCAGCGCCTTTCTGGCAGGTTGTTGATCATAATTATTAGATGATATATCCTTGTCAGCATAAGTGCTCAATAATTTGAAACATATTTATATGTATACACATTGATATTGTATGTATGGGGCAAAATTCGCCAAGTGTACCAGGTGAAAAAATGTATGTACATTAGAGCGGGTCGATTTTGTTTGCATCAGGGGCCCATGGCGATTGTGGTTAATTGGATAATTTTAAGCATTTTTGCCGAAGAAACTATAGGTCTATCATGAATTTCGAGCTAGCGGATTTTTCAAACGTATTTTTTTTTTCTTAAAAAAGTGATTCACTTGTTAAAAAGCTGTGTTGAAAACTAAAAAAATTCATTCTATATATGCATTTGGGGGTTTTTTGAGTCGATAAACCCATTTCCGACATTCATTTTTTATTTTGACGTCCGCCAGAGGGCGCTTCCGTCCAATTTTTGAATTTTAACACCCTTTTCCGAAAATCAACAACAATGTTCCGAAAATCTATGAAATTCGACTTTCCCATAATGCCATTTCTTTTTTTTAAGTAGACTAACACGTCGATTCTATATTCTTGTTAAATTGTCAAGATACAAATTTTTTTTATCAAGTATTTTGAATTTTGCGTAAAAAACCAGTTGTATTTTATTAAAATTATTTTCAAATTATTATTTTTTAAGCAGAATTCAAAATATTTGATACAAATATTTGGTTTTTTATCAAGATTGATAATTATAACTCCGATGGTTTGCTGGGTACTGTTTATTTACATTGTATTACAAATGACACACGTGATCCCGCTACTTTTCATTTCTATACTGTGTTTGCTATAGTTTTCGCGTCAATTGAAATTGATAATAAACAAAAAAAAAATCAACCAATAAATAACGGAAAAAAGTTTTTAAGAAAATTAAAAGGTATGTATTAAAACAGTTATTAATAATAAAAAAGTGCATGGTGGAAGTTACAAAGAATAGCTTGGTTTTGTGTGGTATTAGGTTAACGGTGCTTTTTTATAATCAAAGTTATACGTAGAGTTTATGTATGCGTGATATTTTTTATACCCAGTGTACTAGTACTAGTACAAGGGTATATTAATTTTGTTCACATAACGGTAGTACGTAACGGCACAAAATAATCGAGATAGATATAGAGTTCCATATGAAAGTTCTTAGGTTGAAAAGAGGAGTCCATTAAGACATGCCCGTCCGTCTGTTTGCATGAAATTTTGTATACAGGTTACCTTTTGGCCAAGATAGGTTGCTATTGAAAATGGGCGAAATCGGATGATAACCACGCCCCATTTCGAAAATTATACAAATTAACATAACTTGAGTAAAAATTGAGGAATTTGCATGAAATTTGGAAATAATTCGATTTTCGAAAAACTGGCCCAAACGTATTTTTTTCAATTTAAAAATTAGTCTACTTAAAAAAAAGAAATTGCATTATGGGAAAGTCGAATTTCATAGATTTTCGGAACATTGTTGTTGATTTTCGGAAAAAGGTGTTAAAATTCAAAAATTGGACGGAAGCGCCCTCTGGTGGACGTCAAAATAAAAAATGAATGTCGGAAATGGGTTTATCGACTCAAAAAACCCCTAAATGCATATATAGAATGAATTTTTTTAGTTTTCAACACAGCTTTTTAACAAGTGAATCACTTTTTTAAGAAAAAAAAATACGTTTGAAAAATCCGCTAGCTCGAAATTCATGTTAGACCTATAGTTTCTTCGGCAAAAATGCTTGAAATTATCCAATTAACCATAATCGCCATGGGCCCCTGTGAATTTTTTGGGTCCATACAAATCAACCCGCTCTAATGTACATAAATATAAACTATCTTATTTCCCCATTATGGTGATCAGACGCCCACAGTGCATTGTTGAGATAGGTCAGCGGTATGGGATTCAGCCTCTCACATCAAAAAATTTTGCTTCGTTGACTCAAAAGAAAAACAAAATAACTAATACAAAGAGTTCAGCTGGTTAACATTTCATGCCTATGCATAAACATCATAGATGGGCAGTCTATTACTCAGAATAAGTTTGAAATTGTAGTTGACAAAATTTTTTTTGTTTGTTAGTGCAGGCTGACCACCTATGACTTAAATGCACACCCATCTACCACATGTTGAAGTGTATATATAAGGGATGTCAATCCCGAAATCGGAGGATCTGTTGATTTCGGTTCTTTTGAAATAAAATAAAACGGGATTAGCGAAATTTTATCACATGATTATTAAAACAGCGGAAACGATTTTCTTCACTCCACCAACCCTCGGGTTGATGTGGATCTTAGTCTACTCCTACAACAGGCATGCCTCTCACGGATATATTATAAACCCCTAAAAAATTGCGCTGATTTTTGGCGAATTTTTTTTTTCCACGACTTTAATTGTTTTCTTTCATATAAAAAGTTAATATTATGAATGTATACGGACTTCCTTCTAGAATTCAATGAGCTACAAAACTGCATACTCCAAAAAATTCTAGAAATTCTAATAAAAAAAATTTGGCTGAAATATGTTAGTCTTCCACGCGAACAACGAAACATGTCTTCGTTGGCAGCGACGATATGTTGATGAGGATATACCACCCAATAATTATGATTTATTACTTGCCAAAAAGGCACAGCGGCGTTTTGAGTTTTTCAATCCGCGAAAAAAGTTAAAACTCAAAACTTAAATTTTATTCTTGAGGGATAAAATATCGCTCAAGAAATAACTTTTATTTTTGATCAAAAAAATAAAAATCAAAAATAACTATTATGTTTGATCAAAAAAATAAAAATCAAAAAATAACTTTTATGTTTGATCGAAAAAATAAAAATCAAAAAATAACTTTTATGTTTGACCAAAAAAATAAAAATCAAAAATAATGATTATTTGTAATTTATATGGATTTCCCTCAAATTTTTTTAGTTTATAGAAGCTTTTTGTTGAGCATGAAGAGACGTGCATATTCATATACTTGAAACGTATCTGCGATATTGGGAAGTCTTCCATTTTTGATGCTAAAAATACAAAAATAATCGTTACGGGGGGTCCCTGGACTAAATTTCCCAACTGTAGGCCCAAAGACTCCTTCCTTGCCCACCTTGGCATTAAAGTCGCCTAGCACGATTTTAATATCATTATGTTGAAAAACCTCGCCTTGATGCGAATCGCAGCGAGACGCTCGTCCACAGGATGGACCGCTAGTACTTGGCGGGGAAGTCTCGTTCCCACCACGAATCCTACACCACGTGATTCGCGCGTTAGCGAGGACATCAACCAGTCGGGATGGGTGTTGATTTCAAGTCATGCATGTATTGCATACCGTAAAGCACAGAGTGGTTCCCAAGTGACACAAAGTGGTCCGCAACTGGTCTGGAAGCGCTCCATAAATGGTCCGAAAGTGGTCTCCAAGTGGCCCGTAAGTGACACATAGTGATCCGGAAGTGGTCTCCAAGTAGTCCATAAGTGGTCCGAAAGTGACACAAAGTGGTCCGAAATTGGTTCCAAAGTGGTCTGAACGCGGTCAATAAGTGTTCCAAAAGTGGCACAAAGTGGTCCGAAAGTGGTCAATAAGGGGTCCGAAAGTGACACAAAGTGGCCCATATGTGGTCCGAAAGTGACACAACGTGGTCAATAAGTGTTCCAAAAGTGACTCAAAGTGTTTCGAAAGTGGTAATAAGTGGTCCCTAAGTGGTCCGAAAGTGACACAAAGTTATCCCTAAGTGGTCCAAAAGTGACACAAAGTGGTCCGCAAATGGTTCGAAAGTGGTTCATAAGTGACCATATGTGGTCCGAAAGTGGTGAATAAGTGTTCCAAAAGTGACACACAGTGGTCCGAAAGTGGCACAAAGTGGTCCCCAATTAGTCCATAAGTGGTCCGAAAGTAATCTGCAACTGGCCCAAAAGGGGACCATAAGTGGTCCGAAAGTAATCTTGAACTTTTCCGAAAGTGGTCCGAAAGTGACACAAAGTGGTCCCTAATTAGTCAATAAGTGGTCCGAAAGTGGCCCATAAGTGGCCCGAAAGTGGTCTACAACTGGTCCGAAAGTGGCCTAAAACGGTCAATATGTGTTCCAAAAGTGACACAAAGTGGTCCGAAAGTGGTTAATAAGTGGTCCGAAAGTGACACAAAATGGTCCCTAAGTGGTCCATAAGTGGTCCGAAAGTGGTCAATAAGTGTTCCAAAAGTGACACAAAGTGGTCCGAAAGTGGTCAATAAGTAGTCCGAAAGTGACACAAAGTGGTCCGAAAGTGGTCAATCAGGGTTCCGAAAGTGACACAAAATGGTCCCCAAGTGGTCCGAAAGAGGTCAATAGTGTCTCAAAAGTGACACAAAGTGGTCCGAAAGTGGTCAATAAGTGTTCCAAAAGTGACATAAAGGGGTCCGAAAGTGACACAAAGTGGTTTCGAAGTGGTCCGGAAGTGACACAAAGTGGTCCCCAAGTAGTCCATAAGTGGTTCTAAAGTGGTCTGCAACTGGTCCATAAGTGGTCTAAAAGTTATTAATAACAGGGCTGCACAACGATATAAGCGAAATAATTTCGTTTTGTTAGTTATCAAAAAAAAAATTATCAAAAAAATATTTCGTTTCAATAATTATCAGAAAAAAAATTTTTTCGTTGATGATCAAATAAAAAAATATCAAAAAATAACAAAAAATTTTTTTTTTCGTTAACGTCAATTCATTTTGCTTAGATATGTACACTAGGCTTGGTCATAAAATAATAAGTTAAGGAATACAAATAAATATAGTTTAAAAAAACTAAAACTCACGCTTTTAGAGTGTATTGAACTAAAAAGTTGAAAGTAATTTTAAAACCCCTACACAGTAGTATGATGGAAAAAGCGTGGTCCGCTTTATTCCATAATCTTGGTTTTTTATTTCATTTTTTTTAACCTTTTTATTGCAATATTCTTTAAAAGCGTTTGTTTTCGCTTTTTAAACTATATTTATTTTTTACCTTTTAGTTAAATATGTTATGAAGTAATCGATAAATATATCGCAGTATACCGCAGTCAAAACTAAACCTCTGGGCCTCCACTTGCGTTTGATACCCATATTGTAGGCAATTTTCAATATTATTGTACAACCCCATTTTGACCGATAACTCAGTTATCGATAAATATATCGAAATATTCCAAAAACCAATAGAAACCTGTGGACCTTCCCTTTCGTTTGATACCCATATTGAAGGCATATTTCAAGGTTTTTGGACAGTCTGAAGTCCAAATGACAGACTGAAGTGGAGCTACATGCAAGCAAGCAAACATACATATTAATGTACATATGTACAAATAAAGCTAATGACAGCGTAGGAAAAGCCTCTTGCGCTCGATATACCAAAATTATGGCACAAAGCGGGCCACGCTTTTTCCACAATACTACTGTGTAGGGGTTTTAAAATTATTTTCAACTTTTTAGTTCAATACACTCTAAAAGCGTGAGTTTTAGTTTTTATACCTTTCATGAACATGAAATGGTATTATAACTTTGGTCCGATGTTTGTAAATATGAGAAGAAGAAGAGATAGACCCATCAATAAGTATACCGAAATGATCAGGATGACGAGATGAGTTGATTTAGCCATGTCCGTCTGTCTGTTTGAACGCAAATTAGTCCCTCAATTTTTGAGATATCTGGCTGAAATTTTGTATGTGGCCACCATTTTGTAATATAGGAATCATTTGTCGGAACTGACAAGATCGGACCAGTATAACATATAGCCCCCATACAACCGATTGTTCAGATATAAGGTTTTTTGGCCAAAACTTCCGCAATTAAAAAGTTAGGAACGTAAAATTTTGCAACTCGAGTAATTTCTATTTATGTAGTGTATATAGTGAAAATCAACGAGATCGGGCAAATGTAACATATAGCCCCCATACAACCGATTGTTCAGATATAAGAATTTTTGGCCAAAACTTCTGCAATTAAAGAGTTAGGAACGTAAAATTTTGCAACTCGAGTACTTTCTATTTATGTAGTGTATATAGTGAAAATCAACAAGATCGGGCAAATGTAACATATAGCCCCCATACAACCGATTGTTCAGATATAAGGTTTTTTGGCCAAAACTTCTGCAATTAAAAAGTTAGGACCGTAAAATTTTGCAACTCGAGTACTTTCTATTTATGTAGTGTATATAGTGAAAATCAACAAGATCGGGCAAATGTAACATATAGCCCCTATACAACCGATTGTTCAGATATAAGGTTTTTTGACCAAAACTTCTGCAATTAAAAAGTTAGGAACGTAAAATTTTGCAACTCGAGTACTTTCTATTTATGTAGTGTATATAGTGAAAATCAACAAGATCGGGCAAATGTAACATATAGCCCCCATACAACCGATTGTTCAGATATAAGGTTTCTTGGCCAAAACTTCTGCAATAAAAAAGTTAGGAACGTAAAATTTTGCATCTCGAGTACTTTCTATTTATGTAGTGTATATAGTGAAAATCAAAAAGATCGGGCAAATGTAACATATAGCCCCCATACAACCGATTGTTCAGATATAAGGTTTTTTGGCCAAAACTTCTGCAATTAAAAAGTTAGGAACATAAAATTTTGCAACTTGAGTACTTTCAATTTATGTAGTGTGTAGAGGGAAATCAAGAACATCGGGTAAATATAACATATAGCCCCATACAACCGGTTGTTCCGATATAAGGTTTTTTGGCCAATACTTCCGCATTTAAAAAGTTAGGAACGTAAAATATTGCACCTTTAGTACTTTCTACATATGTAATGTGTATAGTGTAAGTCAGTACAATTGAACACGTATAATATATAGTCTCCATACAATCGATTGTTCCGATAACTTGGATCCTATTATTTTGTAAGTTTTTTTAAATTATAACAAAGATGTGTAATGTGTATAGTAAATATAGTTAAATTGACACAGGCTGTACTGGGGATCGAACAGTGAAAATCGTGACGCTTATTCATGAAAGGTATATAGCCTTCGGCACAGCCGAAGACAGCTTTCCTTACTTGTTTTAAACTATATTTATTTTTTACTTTTTAGTCAAATGTCCTATGAAATTATCGATAAATGTATCGAAATATATCGAAATCCAAATGAAACCTGTGGCCTTCTCCTTTCGTTTGATACCCATATTGTAGGGAATTTTAAGGTATTTGGGCCTCACATTTTGACGATAACTCAGTTATCGATAAATTTATCAAAATATATCGATGTCCAAATGAAACCTGGGACCTTCCCCTTTCGTTTGATACCCATATTGTAGGGAAATTTTAAGGTTTTCGGGCAACCACATTTTGACCGATAACTCAGTTATCGATAAATTTATCGAAATATATCGAAGTCCAAATTAAACCTGGGGCCTTCCCCTTTCGTTTGATACCCATATTGTAGGGAAATTTTAAGGTTTTCGGGCAACCACATTTTGACCGATATCTCAGTTATCGATCAATTTATCGAAATATATCGAAGTCCAAATGAAACCTGGGGTCTTCCCCTTTCGTTTGATACCCATATTGTAGGGAAATTTTAAGGTTTTCGGGCAAGCACATTTTGACCGATAACTCAGTTATCGATCAATTTATCGAAATATATCGAAGTCCAAATGAAACCTGGGGCCTTCCCCTTTCGTTTGATACCCATATTGGAGGGAAATTTTAAGGTTTTTGGGCCACTGGGGCCTAGACCGAACGAGTGTCACATACATACAAGCAAACAAGCAAACAAACAAAGAAACAAACAAACAAGCAAACATACAAGTGAACATAATAAAAGCGTGGTAAAAATGTTTTTGGTTGTTACTAAGTACTAAATGGAATTGGAAGTCGGCACTCAGGGCTGTATCCCGTTTCCGTAAAAAATCTACAAAATTTTAAATTTTAATGTCGTCACACTCGACTCGATCGAAATTGAAAAGAATAAAAAATTGTCACTACCTCAAAAGCAAGTGAGAAAATATATAAATAGACAAAATTAAAGTTTTTTACAGGAACAAGAAAATGAGTGCGACGTCAATATGACGTCAAATTGACAATTTCAGTCGAGACGATCGATCGAAATGAGTTTCAGAAACAGTATCTACTGATCTGTAATTATTCACAAAATATTTTAAGGTCGAAAGCGCTGTAACTAATGACGGCGATATACCTACAGGTTATCATAACCTCTAACGAGGTTTTTGCCGAGCTTTTCTTCCAACTTGTAGTGTGCTGCTTTTGATTGTTTTGGGTTTCTTTTAGATAGCGTTTGTACTGGCCTAGGTGTGCCTCTACAGCAACCACTTGAACCTAACCTAACCTTTTAGTTAGCAATGACACTATTTGAGGGAAATCGTGTTTTAACTGGGCAACTCCTAGCTCCCATAGCAACCGAATAAATAGCAGAACTAGTTTGTGAAATCAATGGTACCCTATATAAGTTGAAACACAAAACCTTTAATATCTCAGTTCAATAAAAAGTGGAATTACGCCATTTGCGCTTTAAGCCCGGTAAATTTATGTTTAAGTTAAAAGTCAGTTTTACCAGTGGTTAGATACCTAGTTGAAAAAGGAAGGAGTAACAAGCCATTACCGAAACTCTGTCCCATGTTCGTTAATTATTCGTTACATGAAATGGAAATGGGTTATGTAAGGATTCCGCTTCACATCGGCGGTGACCCTGCAAAACCAAACATCATAAAAGATATTCTTTACGTGGTTTTGCACTTTCTTCCAGTGGCGTGCCTTCCATATAAGCCGAAAAGCCCGGCTTGCCTAGCTAATCCCCTATGAGCTACAATATGTTCATTTGGGCTCTTAAAAGGATATCCGGTTTTTATTTCCCTGCCTGCCACCTACTACCTAATACCTGTTAATAGCATAGA
Organism: Campiglossa producta; assembly: GCA_964058755.1. Classification (NCBI taxonomy): domain Eukaryota; kingdom Metazoa; phylum Arthropoda; class Insecta; order Diptera; family Tephritidae; genus Campiglossa; species Campiglossa producta. The sequence goes on from CAXKVI010000004.1 coordinate 45,495,535, forward strand.
AACATACCCATAGCTTTTCCTGCCACCTGTCGGCTGATAGCTCATTTACATAAAATTATTTCAGTGCGTGATGGCCATCTCTTACTTACTCACTTAAAACAGCCTTAAACCGCCTAGGCAATGATGGACATCTCGCCTTTACTTATTGGCTTTTACCGGGCTTTCAAAACCAGTACGAATCTATGTGCTGAAGCGATTGTTTTTTTTTTTAATTTGGAAGTAATTTTATATGAAACTTTGAAGCCAGCTTCTGCAATTTTAACGTGCAAAGCGCTCTACTCAAAAATTATTGGCTTTCAATGGTGGTAGGTGCTGTAATTTTTTTTTATTTGTTAGGCACTATAAAATATAAAAAAATATATTTAAGGTTTCTTAGCTTCTGCAATATACATAAATGGGAAAGAGTGCGAATAAAACTTTTCCCTTGGATTGGAAAAGCTTAAAAAAATCTGCAAACAATAACGTGCCTATTAGCGGAAACTAAAAGTTTAAGTTTTTCCCCGTCTGCAAAAGTCGATAAATGTCCTGAACTCTTCTTTGTCTGAAATGTTCTCTGGCAGCAGTATGTGCTTTCGTTGCGGTTATAAAGACTGGGGTTTGCCTTGATTGATAACCGTAGGCACTCCACTGCTTTCTTCGACGATAAATGCGTCATTGTACATGAAGTGCTGTCGTAATTTTGATTTCTGCAAAATGTATTGTCATGGTGTCCTAAACTATGTGTGTACTTAGGTTGCCAGAAAGTTAGTGGATTCTCGAATTCAAACGAATTGTTGAAATAGCATGATCCGAAATCCACCGGAGTTCTTTTGATGAGGAATTGCATTGTGACCGCTGCGGGAACGTGCCTTATGCTTATATCAGCAGCAAAGCATTATCGCACTATTTCGCCCTCTCTTTTGCGACCCGAAATAATATTGAATTCATTCAAACTATCGACATACATGTGTTTCATGGAATTTCTGCTCTAAGTTGCTCTATTTCTATTTTGACAGCTGCCCTTCTCTGCTCTGCTCTAACCTGCTCTGATAAATAACGAAAAGAAATTTGTACTGATAATTTTTTATTGTTTTCAAAAATAACGTTAAATTTTTTCGTTGAACAAATAACGTTAATTTGGTTGATAAACGAAACGAAATCAAAAGTTTTTTTTGTTTTTTGATAAATTTAACGTTAATTTTCAGCCCTGGTTAATAAGTGTTCCAAAAGCTCACAAAGTGGTCCGAAAGTGACAAAAACTGGTCCCCAAGTGGTCCATAAGTGATCCATAAGGGGTCCGAAAGTGGTCAATAAGTGTTTCAAAAGTGACACAAAGTGGTCCGAAAGTGTCAATAAGTGTTCCAAAAGTAAAACAAAGTGGTCCGAAAGTGGTCCATAAGTGGTCCGAAAGTGACACAAAGTGGTCCCCAATTAGTCCATAAGTGCACCGAAAGTGGTCTGCAACTGGTCCGACAGTGGTCCATAAGTGGTCAATATGTGTTCCGAAAGTGACACAAAGTGGTCTGAAAGTGGTCAATAAGTGTTCCAAAAGTAATACAAAATGGTCCCCAAGTGGTCCTTAAGTGGTCAATAAGTGTTCCAAAAGTGACACAAAGTGGTCCATAAGTGATCCGAAACTGACACAAAGTTGGCCCCAATTAGTCCATAAGTGCTCCGAAAGTGGTCTGCAACTGGTCCGAAAGTGGTCTAAAAGTGGTCAATATGAATTCCTCGACAGTATTGAATATCTCCACATAATCTACTGCACCGGATAGTTATAAATTATTTCATTTTCTGTAATTTCTAACAATTAATTTAAAATGTAAATTAAAAGTCGAACTCACCAGGGGTTCGCCAACTTGGGTTTGCCCAACGATTGCCGCTGTGTCCATCACTGCAATGAGCCGTTCGTCAAGATACTTGGAGAAATCTACCTCAAGATACTTGGAGAAATCTACCTCATGTTGACCCAAGTACGTTTCCACCCTTCGCCATCTTTTAAAACTCCACCGCATGAGAAAACAGAGAAAATCAACCTAGAGCACAGAAACGCAAAAATTGTTCTTTGGACGAAACAAACACCAAAATGATAAGTTTAGAGGAGCGGGGACTGGCATTGACTGAACGCAAAGTCAAAGCGGTGAAGCGAAGAAATTGCATCGAGGAGCGCAAAGCTGACGCCATGGAACATAACAACTTGTTATCAAATGTTCTTAACAAACTAGATGAATGGCTAAATAAGTAAAAGGTTTGAAAGCACCTCCACCAAGCTGTAGAACAGCATTTATTTTTATAAATGTCTTCAAATTACAAAGGAGATACACAAATTTTGATTTATTGTAGTTAAAACTATTTCTTCCAGTGACAAGTCGATTCGGCCTACGGGCATAAGTAGGCGGACACGTTGATTGGGGTTAAAGTTGCAATATAAATCGATACATCGTCTTATGCAATCAATCAACATCCATGTAATCGAAGTCATATCCATGATTCAATTACAAGAAGATTTGCTCTTCCCTTGACGTTTATTATTGATACTCCCAATATGAAAATGTGTACGGGTTTCGTTTGCGAATAAAAAAAGTAGGAATGTTTTTTTCTTTCGTCAAGGAAATGGTAGTAGAAAAATCGAAAAAGGAGGATATAAATTGTAATGAAAATAAAAAATTGCAAAGTAAACTAACACATTAGACTGGGTCAAAAAAAAATTTCCTTTTTTCAAAACATATATTGATTTTATTTTCCAGAAAGGTGAAAAAATATTACTGTAAAAATTATAGATCTTAATATTAAATTGTAGAGGTCTATCATCGCTAGTTTAGATTTCACAGACTTTACCTCATACATATTTGGTAAAAAAACGACAAACTATTGCTGTAAAACACCATTTCCCTGAACATATAGCCTAGTAAGAACTCGGATAGCCTAAATTTTTCTCCGACTAGCCATTTTCTAATATTCTAGCCTCAAAATAAGTGTCGATTTCCTGGTCGATTTTTTGTCGTTCCACCGTGTTAATAGTAATTCGACCGATCGACAACTTGCATTTTATGGTTGAATACAATAGAGCGTCAAATCGAATAGGACATCGACTCATGTAAATCAGTCTTAACATAAATTTTTACTAAAAGTTCCTTGGAAGCTTTTCAGGTCATAAAGACTATCGGAAAAAGTCTGCCAAAGGGATAGTATTACCACTTTACTAACCAACTTTAACCAGTTCCAATAAATTTATCTCCAATTCTTTCATGCACACTTGGCTGATGATTAAGAATGAAAATAACATACTCGAATCACAGAATGAAAAGTTTTAAAGTCAGGGTTGAATTGTTGAGTATATATAAATATTGAGAGTTATTAATGATAAATTCCTAAATTTTCCAAAAGCCAACCTCAACTACTACTATTTTAAACTACTTTTCTAACTACTTTTTTACATGATTTTTCTAAAAGGCTACCAAGAATGTGAATGACAATTTTTCGGGGAGCAAGATGGCCGCAATTGACAATATCTGTCAGGGAAGAGCTAACCTGGTAATAATTGAATCACGAGTCATACCACCCTTAGAAGACATAAATGTTGTGTGGGGCCACGCCCACTTTAGAAAATTTGTTAGGGGATTCACCTATAAAATTATATCATTTTGCCCATTTCCGTTACCGAATTATGTCAATTTAGGTAATTTTAAAAATTTTAGATATCGAAAAAGGGCGTGTTGGAGGGCGATTTTATCCAATTTCACCAGGTATACTCCCAACGATACTAGTATGCTTTGTGCCAAATTCCATCGTTCTATCGTAATCAGTTAAAAGTTACGACCAGTCCAATTTTCAAAAATGCCTCCCTTAAAAGTGGACGGTGGCACGCCCACTATAAAAAATGTATGGAAAAATCATAAATTATATCATTTTAGCCATTTCAGCTTTCGAGATATGTCAATTTGTGTGCTTTTGAAATTTTTGATATCGAAAAAGGGGGCGTGGTTATCATCCGATTTCTCCCATTTTCAATAGCAACCTACCTTAGCCAGAAAGTAACCTGTAAACAAAATTTCATGCAAATATCTAAATTTTTAACTCAAGTTATCGTGTACAAAGACGGACGGGCATGCCTTAATCTTTAATGTAATAATTTATTATACTAAAATGAAACGGGCTACAAAACTGCATACTCAAAAAATTCTACATGTCCTTTTGGCCGAGCAATTGAATTTTATTGCTTGGAGGAGCGCACTTAGATCCTTTGGCTCCAATCATTAATGCAATAAAATTTAGTACGTATTTGGCCTGACACTATATTTAACTACTTATACAAATATGGGTATAACTCAATTTAAAAAAAATGTCACTTAGATCTTTTTGGTTCTGAGTCCTTCAAATGTAATTGCCGCGTCATTACAAAGAATGGAAAATGTACTTGAGAATTTCCCATTCCATTCCTTCAAGGAATTGGAAAAGTAATTGAAATGCTAAATGTTAATCTATACATATATAAATGAATGCCCATTTCCCTTGGTCACGACATTACGCCTGAGCGCATGGAGCGATTTCACAAATTTTTTTTTATTGTATTCTCTTTTGCTACTGAAAGAAAAAGTTAAATAATTTTGTGGAGTCCTGAGATATTGGCCAAAATGTGCACCACGGGTGACCCAGAATGCGGTTGTTGTTGTAACGAGGTGTAGCCCTTCCTAAATGTCAGACATGGTCACCCCGAATGTATTGCTCAGGGGCGGGTCGATATAAGAAAACCTCATGTGGTTATACGATATGGTGAGAGTTATCACAAGGAGCGGTTTTCAGGTTCATCTGTGAACCCGTTTCCAAGATATTGACCATTACGTGGACCAAGGCTGACCCAAGAATGGGTTCAAATTAAAAGTGTTGATGAGAGTTTTCACAAGGAGCGGTTTTCAGGTTCATCTGTGAACTAAAGAGCTGCAAGAGTCCTGAAAAAGTTAACTTTTGATAACTCATAAAAAATTTGAACTTCAACTCACACAAAAAAAAAAAAAAAAAAAAAATGAACTAAAAAGCTGCAAGAGTCCTGAAAAAGTTAACTTTTGATAACTCATAAAAAATTTGAACTTCAACTCACACAAACAACAGAAATATGTACTCGCATGTTCGGATAAAATATGAAGCAAATATTGTTAGTTGTTGTTCCTACGGGTGCGCTTAACTAAAAATACTCGCACAAGTACGCAACAAACTCGTTTGCTGTGAGTAAACACTGTTCAAGAAAAGGTGGTGCGAGTAAATGAAGTTGCACTAGTGAACTCAGTTAACTCATAGGCTCATAATCATAGTCAACTTAAAGTATGCGTTAAATAAAATTAGAGCATACTTTAAAGAAAAGTATGCTTCATCTTATTCATAGTCGAGTTAAAGTCGACTTTTTCAGTTAGAGCCATTGCTAAAGTTAGAGCGGCGAATAGCTGTAACTAAAGCCGCTGCTAAATATACTGAGGTTGAAAAAATCTCTCATATATAGCGTTTTGTTCGTTAGATTTTGCTAGGTTAGGTTAGGTTCAAGTGGCTGCCGCAGAGGCACACTTAGGCCAGTTTTGAAAGGCCCGTTGTGATACCACCAACACAAGGAGAGTCAGTCCCGGGACCCAGCCATATGGAAAATCCCTGAGTTGTTGGGATTTTCCACATAGCAGAATCCCGGGACTGACACTCCTAAACCGACACCGTTACTCCTCCTCGAACCACTTAGATGACTTTATGAAGCCCATCAAGTCCTTTATGTCCATTTCCGCGATCTGGCTTAGGCTATCCAGGAACGGAACTCCCAAAAAGCGCGTTCTCGCGCCGCTTAAAGCCGGACAGTTGCAGATGAGGTGCTCCACTGTTTCCTCCTCCTCATCATCTTTGCAACTCCTGCAGCATCGTCGGTAGGGCACACCTAGCCTTTCTGCATGCCTACCAATGAGGCAGTGACCGGTTAGTACCCCTATCAATATGCAGATTTCCCTCCTAGTTAGGGCATAAATGCGTCTAGACCTTTTGCTAAAATTTGGTATAAATAATAAATAATAATCTTACTTAAAAAAAAAAATACTTTTATTTTTCATACTGTGCCATTTTTTTTTAAATATCAACAACTGGTACAAACAAATAGAAAAAAAAGCGACTCCGCCAAATATTTTTTTTGCTTATGCAGTACGCGCGTCGTAGGAGTGTAATGGGGTGTGGTTGCTGAGTGACCGCGCTCAATCCCGACTCTTGCGTCCTCGTTCGTGCACTCTGGGCAACGTTGAGCTACCTAGGCTCGCGGCAGAAAGAGAGGGAGCCCCGGTGGGGCCACTCTGACATACTTGGTTTAAGGGCTCACCGCTCGCAGCGTCTGTACACCATGAGGTGCGGCTGTAAGCGAGCGTCTGTCTTGAAGCAAGCGGCTCGCTATATAAATGTGCAAAACTTTTCCCTCCCAATCCAGGGTGTTATGCGATACCGTGCCCATTGGACGTTTGCAGCCGGGAGGCAAATCGTGGCTGTAGTCGAACGGAGCCTCACTGATACCGGGCCGCCTCAGGGAGTAACTATGGTCTTACCGCGGTATGGGGCTCTGCCGCGGCGGACGACACACTTCCCCTTACACTACCCTTGACCCTAAGCTGGCCTTGTCCGGCGAGGGGTCGTACGAACAAGATGAAGAACACACAAAATACAAAGCAATTAACGACTTCGTTTACTCCGCAGCAGAGAAGAACTATGCTGGAGCAAGCGAAAACACAACGCCGGAGGACAAACTCCGCCTCAAAGTTAACTGGGAGGCCGACAGCGATGGAAACTACGGGTCAGTCATCCCCCAAACTGCTATCAAGTAAGAGTGACTTGATGGGAGCAAGCAGCAGTGCGGCTGCCTACGCAGTCAAGCAGAAAACGGCGGAAGCTAAACTTCCATCAAGCGCTGGTACGAAACCCAATCTCTTCACATCTGGGGCAAAGGTCTCACGACCTGGTTTCAGAGTTTCGAAAGAGAAGGACGACGCCGCAAAGGGAGAGACCGCGATGGCAACTACGAGTCTGAATCCCCCCCAAGAGGCATCTCCCCGACGCTTTGCGTACTGGGATAAAAGAAAGGCCGCAAGGATCCTTAAAAAATATGAGGGAGCATCGCAGGAGAAGCTGTCGCCGGAAGAAAGGAAGATGGTGGAGGAAGCGAAAGCTCTGATACCAAATTTCCAGAGGCCCTATGTGCCTAAGAGGGTGAACGGTAATCCCTTCAAACGCCAGAGATCGGACGGAGAGGTAAACCCCCATCCGAAGCGGCATCAGCTCAACCCCGTAGTGGGAAAACTCAGCTTTGCTGAAGTAACCAAGGACAGAATCCTTATAGGTTTCATTGACCGAGGTAACGACCGTTGGTCCATCCCCAAAGACCGGTGGCTGTATGTCCGGAATGAAATGGGCAGGGCCCTCCTCGACTTAATGCGTGAGTCTCCGGGTAGTCCGCCGCGAGGTACTGACGCGGGCTGGCACCAAGGTCAGATCAAAATATTCGCGTGCGAGGATGCAAGAACTGTCGCACTGTATAAGGCAGCAGTTGCAAGACTGGGTGAAGTCTACCCAGGGGCAAGACTAGATGTCGTCGACTGGAAGGACATTCCTGCTCGGCCAAGGGCAAGGGCATGGATTCCTGCCGTCCCTGCAGAACTCGAGAATATTCTTGAGATGCTGCAGGTCTGGAATCCGTCTCTCCCGACGCAGGATTGGGGCGTCAATCTGGTCGATGATGTGGTTGGGCCCAATAGACAGGTGGTTATCACTCTGAATAAGGAGGCGCTCGAGCCCCTTAAACGGTGCAACGGACGAGTGCATTACGGCTTGGGTCAGATCGTGATCCACGTATACCGTGGCGATGCACAGCGCGCTGCTATTCCGGACGCTCCGGAGGACTCGGAGATCGAGGCATCGGAAGGGGAAGCAGAGGAGTCCGACGCGGAAAGTATGTTATCCGCCACGTCAAATTGCGAGGGTGCTGCGAACAACTCGGCGATAGAAGAAAGCCTGCTTGACGAAGAAGGCCTCGACGTCACGATCGTGGCTAAACCTGAGCACACTAACGTTGATGCTGCTTCAGACAGCAGGGTTCCCGCCACGCCAAATCGTGCAGGTGCTCTGAACAACTCCTCGTTGAGAGACAGCCCCCGGAACAGGCCAGACCTCGACGACACGCTGGCGGCAGGGAAGTCTGAGCTCTCTCATGTTGGTGGTGCTTCAGATAAATCTGCACAAATCTAAAGCAGCCTCGGCTGTTTTAAGCAGTCGTTTTTCTAATGGCGACGTAGACGTGGTCCTTATCCAAGAGCCCTGGGTCAATAGCTCTAGGATCTGTGGATTGGGGACTAAGGGGTACAAGCTCATCCAAGCCAATGATGAGGGCAAGGTCAGAACCTGTATTTTGGTAAAGTCTGAGCTAAACACCTTTTTATTACCCAACTACTCAAATGGTGACGTTACAGCTGCCAGCTTAACAGTCGGCAGCACCAGCCTAACGATGGCGTCGGTCTATATGCCCTATGACGCCGAAGAACCTCCTCCACAAAAGGAGGTGAAAGATCTGGTGGTTAATTTCTCTACGGGCCATCTTATTATTGGAGCTGACGCTAATGCTCATCACGTCCAGTGGGGAAGCTCCGATATTAACGCTAGGGGCGAGTCTCTGTTTGACTACCTACTAACAACTAACCTGGTGGTTTGTAACGTGGGTAACGAGCCTACTTTTATAACTAAAGCTCTTAGGGAGGTTATAGACCTCACTGTTTGTAGCGAAGGCGCTTATGAGTGGGTCAGAAAATGGCGTGTTCTTGATGAGCATTCATTTTCTGACCATCGGTACATAGAAATTGTGTTAGACTTTATTGTTGAGCAGCCAGTTATGAAACGAAATCCACGCAACACTAACTGGCAGCTACATAACCAAATATTAGCTAGGGACCTACCAGTATTACCTCCACAAGCCCCCTCATCAGTGGGAGAACTGGATGATCTGGTAACGACCTTTACAACGGCGCTCTCAAATGCCCTGGAGCAGGCTTGTCCAGTACCAAAACCACGCGGCAAACATAGACCCCACTGGTGGTCTTACGACCTGGATTCGTTCCGTATATCATGCAGGAAGCAATTTAACAAGGCCAAGAGCATCGGTACGGAGCCTGAATGGCTCGAATATAAAGCTAAACTGAGGGCCTATAAAAAGGCTCTAAGGCAAGCGAAGAGAACTTCGTGGAGAAATTTCTGCACCGGGGTCGAAAAAGTCGATGATACAGCGAGACTTAGACGAGTGCTATCAAAAACTCAAACAGCCATTAGCTATTTACGGAAGCCTGACGGATCTTGGACCAGCACGGAAGGGGAAACCCTGGAGGTGCTCCTGAACACACACTTTCCGGGGAACTTGTATGATGCACCTGTAGCATCTGCAACAAACCTGTTACGGGATACCCATTACGGAGGAAAGGGTAAGGTGGGCAATCAAAAGCTTTGAGCCGTTCAAGGCAGCTGGGCCAGACGGGATTTTCCCCGCACAACTCATAAACACGCTGGAAATATCAGCTAAATGGCTGGTAGTTCTCTATTCAGCCTGCCTGGCTCTTAATTACATTCCGTGCTCCTGGAGAAGCGCCACGGTAGTCTTTATTCCAAAGGCTGGGAAGGCCTCACACTATGAGCCTAAAGACTACAGACCGATCAGTCTCTCGTCTTTTGCACTTAAAACCTTCGAGAGGATAATTAGCGATTATCTCTCCTCTACTATTGATAGCAACCTTATTTCTAGCTATCAACATGCATACACCAAAGATAAATCAACGGAAACTGCGCTCCACAGCCTAGTCTCTATTGTTGAAAAATCATTGCATGAAAAGGAGTACTGTCTCGTGGCCTTTCAGGACATCGAAGGGGCTTTCAACAATATAAGGCCGGAGGCTATTAACACTGCTTTAACAAACCTGGGCATAAATAGGTCTCTTATTGGACTAATTGATCAACTACTAAAGGGAAGGAAAATAGTTTCTTCACTGGGAACAGTTGATCTTTCAGGGTCTGGTACGATATGTCGAAAAAAAGAAGTCGAAACTAAAAATGTCGAAAAAAATGTCGAAAAAAAATTTGCCGAAAACACAAAAGGTCGAAAAAAAATGTCTCCAAAAAAAATGTCGAATGATAAAATGTCGAAAAAAATATATATAAGATGTAGAAACAATGTAATGAATGATGTGTAAAATTCGCGCGAATTTAACATATCATTCATTACATTGTTTCTACATCTTATATATTAATGTTGAGTATTATTTTTCTAGTGTTTTGCAATAGCTCTTGCAAGCAAATATAAAACCTGACGGTAAAGTTACAAGCACAAACTCTTAAGCTCTTCTCAATATAATTAACAACAACCTCTCAGAAACGAATCTCCGGTTTAAAGATGTCAGAAAAATTTTGATTTTTGGCGACTTTTATAGTCACGTAAATATTTGATGTATCGATACATCGAAGTTTCTATAAAAATTGTGAAATTTTGAACGTTTAAACGTTATTTCGGTTTCTCACTTGTCCAAAAACAAAAGTAAATTGGACCAACATCTTTTCCTTGTTCAAAAATATGCACGTAATTAGAAAAATATACACATATTAGAAAACTAACCAAGTCGAAGCATCGATGTACATATATAGCGAAACAAATGTACATAGACTTCGCATCAAAGACACATCGATTTATTTTTGGCATTGGTGACTCCAGCATAGTTCAGCTCAGTAAAATAACGGTAACTTTCTCGAAATGATCATTACCAAATGATTAGTGTTATGCTTTTAATAAGTACAAATCATAAGTCATTCTCAATCTTAATTTTTACATGTGCAGTTTGTAGCCCGAAAATGTCTGAGAATATTTCTGTTGTTACCTCTAACAAGGGGAAAATGTGAATAGGCTTTGTATTGGAAAATGGTTGAAAAGTTCTTGGTAAGAGGTAAGGAAGTGATAAATAATTGTATACTGTCATAAAATACGTTGTTAAACTCAAATTTCCGAAATTTTACATTAAGCATCCAAATTTCGACCTTTTTCGGTCATTTGCATTTTTTCGACATTTTATGGCATATGCAGACGATTTAGCTATTGCATATAGGGGCAAATTCCCACAAACCCTGTGTGACTTGATGCAAGTAGCACTGCGAGAAGTTTCCTCATGGTCCTCTCGCTGCGGACTTAGCATCAACCCGGGAAATGTGGAGCGTGTCCTTTATACCAGGCGGTACAAGATACCACCGTTGAACCTACCAGAACTAGATGGCGTGCGCCTGAACTTAGCTGACAAAGCCAAATTCCTAGGCACAGTTCTAGATAGAAAGCTTAACTGGAAGGAGAATGTCATCCAGCGCCAGAGGAAAGCGTGCATTGCACTTTACACGTGTAAAAGAGCCATTGGCAAAAAATGGGGGCTCAGCCCCAAAATTTGCAGATGGATCTACACTGCAATAATCCAGGCAATTATGCTGTATGGAGTCGTGGTATGGTGGCCTGCGCTAAGAAAGGCAACAAACCTAAATCTGTTAGGGAAAGTCCACAGATCGAGCATGATCTGTATAAGCGGGGCGTTAAGAACAACGCCCAATGAAGCTCTCCAGGCCATTCTTGGCTTTTTGCCACTCGATCTGGAAAGGTACCGGGCAGCAGCAGCATCGGCTGTGCGTCTAAGGGAAACGTCCGTCTGGGGCGCAAGCACTATTGGACAATCCTGTATTCTAAGATCTTACAGCTTTCTCCCTCTGAGCACAGATCGGTGTGCGACCACAACAGTCGGAGATTGTTGTTTTAGAATAAACATTCCCAGCAGGGAAGACTGGGAGAACATAGATCGGTGTCCCGCTACTAATGGCGGCACTTTTATATACACCGACGGCTCGAAGTTAGACGGCAGAGTCGGAGGAGGGGTTTACTCAAGGGATTTGGACATAGAACTCTCCTTTAGACTACCTGATCACTGCAGCACCTTCCAGGCTGAAGTTTCAGCAATCATGGACGCCGTGACTTGGATAGGTGAACGCACCATCGGACAGGATATCTGTATTTTCAGCGACAGCCAAGCGGCCATCAAATACCTTGGCTCTTACTCGTTCAACTCTGAACTGACGCTCAGCTGTCGTCGATCTCTTCAAGAGATGGCCCAACAGAACCGCGTGAACCTCACATGGGTCCCGGGACACAGGGACATTGAGGGAAACTGTAGGGCAGACGAACTTGCCAGGCAGGGCACGACCAAGCAGATTCTTCAAGATAAAGAGCGCATAGGTATGCCGTTTGCCACGTGCAAGCTACTGCTGAGGGAGCATAACCTCCGCGAAGCCAACGAAAGATGGTTACAAGCCCCAGGGTGCCGGATATCCAAGCAAACCTGGCCAAAATGCGATCTTAAAAGATCTAGACACATATACGCCCTAAAAAGGAAGGAAATCTCCATATTAATAGGTGTTTTAACCGGGCACTGCCTTATTGGTAGGCACGCAGCAAGGCTAGGCGTTCCCTACCGACGATGCTGCAGGAGTTGCAAAGATGATGAGAAAGAGGAAACGGTGGAGCGCCTCATCTGCAACTGCCCGGCCTTAAGCGGAGCGAGAAGGCGCTCTCTGGGAGTTCCCTTCCTGGTTAGCTTAAGCCAGGTCGCGGAGCTAGACATAAAGGACTTGATGGCCTTCATCAAGTTATCAAAATGGTTCGAGGAGGGGTAGCGGTGTCGGTTAGGAGTGTCAGTCCCGGGTTTCGGCTATATGGAGAGTCCCGACAGCACTGGGATTTTCCATATTGCCGGGCCCCGGGACTGACTTTCCTAGTGTTTGGTGTTATCACAACGGGCCTTTTATTACTGGCCTAGGTGTGCCTTTGCGGCAGCCACTTCTACCTACCTACCTAGTACGCGCGTCCTATTTGACTCAAAAAAGCCACAGATGCCTATAAAAGTGGTATATGACTAACGGAAGAGTCATTTATGACTCATAAAAGAGTCATTTATGACTCATAAAAGAGTCATTTATGACTCATGAAAGAGTCATTTATGACTCATGAAAGAGTCATTTATGACTCATGAGAGTCATTTATGACTCATAAAAAACTCAATTATGACTCATGAAAGAGTCATTTATGACTCATGAACGAGTCATTTATAACTCATTAAAGAGTCATTTATGACTCATGAGAGAGTCATTTATGACTCATGAGAGAATCATTTATGACTCATGAAAGAGTCATTTATGACTCATGAACGAGTCATTTATGACTCATAAAAAAGTCAATTAACACTCATGAAAGAGTCATTTATGACTCATGAACGAGTCATTTATAACTCATGAAAGAGTCATTTATGACCAATGAAAGAGTTATTTAAGACTCATGAAAGAGTCATTTATGACTCATGAAAGAGTCATCTATGATTCATTGAAGAGTCATTTATGGCTTCTGGAAGAGTCATTTATAACTTTCGGTAGAGTCATTTACTATTCATGGAAGAGTCATTCATTACTCAAGGAAAAGTCATTTATGACTCATGGAAGTCATTTATGGCTCATTTTGTATTATTTAATTTTGTTTAATTTAATTTATTTTTGTAATATTTTATTTCATCTCACTTCATTTTATTTTTTATTATTTTTTTATTCTACCTTATTTTATCCTATTTAACATGCATATTCGCAATTTTTTTGTTTCTCCAACGTCCAAACACATGTTTTACAGCAATTTATTTAAATTAATTATTTAAAAACATAAATTAAATAAACAATAAATATAAAAAATCAAAGAAATTACCAAGAGTCGAACTCGAACCTCCCGCTTACTACCGCGACGTCTTAAACTACTGTGGCGCACTGCATTACCATTTTTATATAGAACTGCGTTACCATTGCTACTCGGTAGATCATGGCGCTAAACTGGCTATGATATACTTAATAAAGAAGTGCACTTCAATTTTTTAGTATTACTCTTACTAAAGTGTACACTAACTCAGGACTATGATTATGCGCCATAGTTTTTAGTTAGGCAAGAAAATCTGAACATAAGTAAATTGTATATATGTATGTTGTATGTATGCAAGTTGTTTTTTAAGCGGGCTACTCACCTGCCAAGAAATGCCTCAAGAAAAAAACGAGCATATATTTCTTGTGCCTGGTCAAGAAATTTTGACTTTTACCAAAATTTCCCTTTTTTTTGCAAATTACTCTTATAAAAATGTATAAAACATGTGTAGCGCAATATGTACTCACCTTTGCTGTGGATCTGCACGTTTACCTCAAGAAATATATACGAGCATATTCATTTCTTGAGGTAAAACGGCGTTGCCAACCATCGAAAATTGTAGTATTTTTTCTTATGAACTGAGTATTGGCTCAAGAAAATTTGACGTGTGAAAACAGTTCTTGACCATTTCTTGAGCGTTTTTTTATATGGAGTTTGACATTTCGCAGATGTGTACATACACATACATATGTATTGTGAGCGTCCTAACCTGGCGATTAGTTTAGGATGCGTTAGAGATCAGTTGCAAGGGATGTATGTTCACATTCGTTTGAGGCTGTCCTAATTATACATATGTACATATTTATACCCGAACGGGTACAAAAGGACTAATCCACTTTTCGCCCAAACGGGTACTTTTAGCTCCTACTCTAGTGTGAGTATTAGACTGGGCCAAAAAAAGAAATTGTTTTTTTTTTTTTTTCAAAAATTAGATATATAATTAGAAATGTAAGAAACACTGTAAAATTTACAGATCTTAATATTAAATTCTAGAGATCTATCATCGCTAGTTTCGATTTTACAGACTTTACCTCATATTTGGTGTAAACACGACAATCCATTGTTGTAAAACACCATTTACCTGAACATATTCTTGTAGGAAATTGAATTTCCAACAAAAACTGACAAGACTGAAATTTTTTCAGACTAGCCGTTTTCTAGTATTCTAGCCCCAAACATTGACATGTTTTTCTGGTTTCCCCATTTTTATACCTTTCATGAACATGAAATGGTATTATAACTTTGGTCCCATGTTAGTAAGTATGAGAAGAAGAAGAGATAGACCCACTAATAAGTATACCGTTATGATCAGGACGATGAGTTGATTCGATTTAGCCATGCCCGTCTGTCCGTCTGTCCTTTTGTCCGTCTGTTTGTACGCAAACTAGTCCCTCAATTTTAGAGATATCTCAATGAAATTTGGTATGGAGGCGTTATTTTATATGAGAATTATCATTCGTCGGAACCAGCAATATGGGACCAAAACTACTCATAGCTCCCATACAATCGATTGTTCCGATAAACAGATTTCGGGCTATAACTTCTGTAATTAAAGAGCTAGTAACGTGAAATTTGGTAGGTATTGATGTTTTTATATGTGAAATATCGATGTTGAAAATCATTGAGATGGGATAAATATTTCGGGTTGGGGTCAAAATTCTGCTTTTTTGGAAATTCTGCATTCATAATTCCGGAAGTCGAAACACCGGAAATCAGAATTATGGAAGTCAAAATTCTGGAATACAAAATTCTGGATAACGAAATTCTAAATTGCAAAATTCTGGAAACCAAAATTCTGAAATTCAAAATTCTGTAATTAATGATTAAAAATGCGTGTTGATAACAAAAAAAGTGCGCACTTTTTTGTTATCAACACGCATTTTTAATCATTAATTACAGAATTTTGCCTTTAACATATAACTGGACTTGTTCTGAAGGAATTAAAAACAAATGTACCGTGCGTATTGACACCCAACTTCATGGCTGTGAAATGTTACACTAAAAAAAAAAAAAGGAAATTCTCATTATCCATGTGCGCATAAGAAATCGGTTGCAGAAACAAATAATCTGGTTAAAAATATGGTTCACTCGAGTTTTCTGCAGCCTAGCCAAATAATTTAGCGATCGGTATATATGACAGAAAAACATATTGGACATTATCTGCCATCAAGAAAAATTAGTAGGAAACGGAACAGCTTAAAATATTTTAAAGAGCCAACTTGCACTCTCAGGGAAAAACACCGTTCTAAAATGCAGCATCACCCAAAATAACAACTAGGTTCTTGAAATGCGAACGAAGTTATCAAAAATAGAACGTTCGGTGTTGTCATCAAAACACATAACAAGAACGTTACAACATCGCTGCATACTTCTAGGCATTTAGTCTGTAAACAACTTTAACAGAACAAATCCAACAGGGAAGATACATACTGTCAATGCTGTCATAGAACAAAGTTGCAATTAGACGCCGCCAAAGATAAGTACGCGTTTCGCAGTCAAAGCAGTGTGAGCTCGAGTCCCGGTCGAGGCAAACCACAAAACAACGTGAGAAATAATTGTCATTCCGAAGAACTCTGAAAAATTATTATTATTTTTTTAATTTTGTTATTTTGACCCAAAATGTTCCCGAAATAAGCCCAATACGTTCTCAGAATAAGTTACAAATGTTCATAAATCAAGTCCAAACTGTTCATGGAACACAAAACATGTTCTTGAAAAATCCGTTCTCAAAATAAGACAATCGTTCACGAGTTAAGTCAAAACGTTACTGACAGACTTTCGTTCACGAATGTTCTCAGTTTTGGACTTGTTCCGTTCGTTTTAGAACGATTTTTTCTTTGAGTGTATTGAAAAAATAGACATTCCTTTATTATCACTTTATGTTTTGGAAGGTCAACTATTTATTTTAAGTGAGAAAGTTATTAAAGTTATGGCGAATGCATTCTTATTTTTGGAACAAAATCTTCGCTGCAGTTGTTAATTGAGAGCGACTGCTGGATTTTGGATGGTACATTTGACATCGTCCCAACGATGACGAGGCAGCTATTTTCCATACACGGAAGAGTAGAAAGACAAATTGTTCCGCTGGTTTTCTGTCTTATGACCAAAAAATCAAAGTCAATGTATATTTCTTAAATATAAGCAAATTTATTAAAATACACGATTTTGCTCAAATTTTGGGGAAAAAATTTCCAGAATTAATTCTGGAAAACGTAAATTCCGGAATTATGAAAAACCGGAATTTTGAAATACAGCCAAAAAAGGCGAAGGAAGTGCGGAATACCGATTTCCAGAATTTTGTCGACCCAGAATTTTGATTCCGGAATTTTAACTTCAGAATTTTAATTTTAGAATTTTGACCGTTTCCGAAATATTTCATATAGCTCCCATACAATCGATTGTTCCGATAAACGGATTTTGGGCTATAACTTCTGTAATTCAAGAGCTAGTAACGTGAAATTTTGTAGGTATTGATGTTTTTATATGCGAAATATCGATGTTGAAAATCATTGAGATGGGATAAATATTTCATATAGCTCCCATACAATCGATTGTTCCGATAAACGGATTTTGGGCTATAACTTCTGTAATTCAAGAGCTAGTAACGTGAAATTTGATAGGTATTGATGTTTTTATATGTGAAATATCGATGTTGAAAATCATTGAAATGGGATAAATATTTCATATAGCTCCCATACAATCGATTGTTCCGATAAACGGATTTTGGGCTATAACTTCTGTAATTAAAGAGCTAGTAACATGAAATTTGGTAGGTATTGATGTTTTTATATGTGAAATATCGATGTTGAAAATCATTGAGATGGGATAAATATTTCATATAGCTCCCATACAATCGATTGTTCCGATAAACGGATTTTGGGCTATAACTTCTGTAATTCAAGAGCTAGTAACGTGAAGTTTTGTAGGTATTGATGTTTTTATATGTGAAATATCGATGTTGAAAATCATTGAGATGGGATTAATATTTCACATAGCTCCCATACAATCGATTGTTCCGATAAACGGTTTTTGGGCTATAACTCCTGTAATTAAACACGTAGGAACATGAAATTTTAGACGTATTGCTATTTTATATCTGAAATATCGATGTTGAAAATCATCGAAATGGGATAAATATTTCACATAGCCCCCTACAATCGATTGTTCCAATAAACGGATTTTGTAGATAACTCCTGTAGTTATATAGGTAAGAACGTGAAATTTCGTAACTATTGCTATTTTAGAATGTGGAATGTCGGTGTCAAAAATCAATGACATTGGACCAATATAACACATCTCCCCCATATAATCGATAGTTCCGATAATTTCGGTATGAGCTTAAGTTAAATTCACACAGGCTGTACTGGGATCAAACAGTGAAAATCGTGACGCTTATTCATGAAAGGTATTTAGCCTTCCTTTCCTTACTTGTTTGTACTAAATTTTGTTTATTCATATCTTACATGATCAATAATCATTATATGAACAATATAATAACCAAAAATAAAAATGTTTCAAATGCGTTTTTTGTTGCCATAATTTAAGGATATCGGCGTCTTTAGCAGTGTTGGCGGTCAGTTTCGATCATCTAGGGAAATCCCACATAAAAAATAATGCAGGCAACTTCGAAGTACTTATTTTTCAATATTTGCTAAACTGTGTCTCACCCATCTATGGTTAGAACAATACAGGCTAGCATTAGCCGAAAACAACAATAATTTGATTGCCTAAGATACATATTAGTTAACTAAATCCAGTTTAAAGAAATATCCGAACAATGAGTGCACATAAAAATGTGTGCAAATACTTCTTGTATTCGAATGTACTTGAAGTTGAAGGGGTGGTTTATTTGTGTTTATGTTACGAACGAGTCGAGTTCACCGCTAGCGAAAAACTACAACCAACAATAAATTGCCTGTATGTGTATTCGAACAAACGCAATCGGCGCCAGCGCACAACTCGAGTTATGCGTTGAACTAGAAAATTATTTGGTTTATTCGTAGGAGAGTTAACGCATGCAACCCTTTACTGTGAACCCATTTCCAAGATATTGACCATTAGGTGGACCAAGGCTGGCCCAAGAATGGGTTCAAATTAAAGGTGTTGATGAGAGTTTTCACAAGGAGCGGTTTTCAAGTTCATCCATTAGGTATCAAATAAAAGGTGTTGATAGTTTCCGCTAAAAGTAAATTTCAGGCTCATCTGAACCCAAGAGTAAAATTAGGGATAGGGGATGTGGGGATAAGAACGCAGGCAGATAGGGTCTGCTAGTTGGTGTATAAAAACGTATTGCGATTTATGTAAATGGAATTTTTGGGCCATGCACACTATTGAGATCATTTTGTGGTGATATTGGGCTCGTTTTGGGTTCAACTTGGGGTCACTTTGAGATAATTTTGGGGCCATTTTATTATAATTTTCGGGTCAATTTGGGATCATTTTAAGGTCTTTTGAGATCGTTTTGGGATAATTTTTGGGTTATTTTGGGATCATTTTGCTACTACATTGCGATGATTTGACCCCAAAATGATCCCAATATGACTTCAAACCGACGTCAAAATGATCCCAAAATTACCCCAATATGATCCCTATATGACCCCGAAATGAATTGCAAAAGTAATTGAAAAAGTCGTCGATCTCTTCAGGAGATGGCCCGACAGAACCGCGTAAACCTCATATGGGTCCCGGGACATAGGGACATTGAGGGAAACTGTAAGGCAGACGAGCTTGCCAGGCAGGGCACGACCAAGCAGGTTCTTCAGGATAAAGAGCGCTTAGGTATGCTGTTTGCCACATGCAAACTAATGCTGAAGGAGCACACACTCCGTCAAGCCAACGAAAGATGGCTGCAATCCCCAGGGTGTCGGATATCGAAACAAACCTGGCCAAAATGGGATCTTAAAAGGTCTAGACGCATTTATGCCCTAACTAGGAGGAAAATCTGCATATAGATAGGGGTATTAACCGGTCACTGCCTCATTGGTAGGCATGCAGAAAGGCTAAGTGTGCCCTACCGACGATGCTGCAGGAGTTGCAAAGATGATGAGGAGGAGGAAACAGTGGAACACCTCATCTGCAACTGTCCGGCTTTAAGCGGCGCGAGAACACGCTTTTTGGGAGCTCCGTTCCTGGATAGCCTAAGCCAGATCGCGGAACTGGACATAAAGGACTTGATGGCCTTCATAAAGTCATCTAAGTGGTTCGAGGAGGAGTAACGGTGTCGGTATAGGAGTGTCAGTCCCGGGATTCTGCTATGTGGAAAATCCCAACAACTCAGGGATTTTCCATTTGGCTGGGTCCCGGGACTGACTTTCCTTGTGTTGGTGGTATCACAACGGGCCTTTCAAAACTGGCCTAAGTGTGCCTCTGCGGCAGCCACTTGAACCTAACCTAACCTAATTGAAAAAGTAATGAAGTTCAATTACTTTTGTAATTCCTTTGAGGAATGGGAAATTCTAAACTACATTTTCCATTCCTTGAAAAAATTCAATTACATTTTCAATTCCTTTCAAAAGTAATGGCGCGGCAATCACATTTTGTACTTGAGCCTCAAAACGATGAAATACTTTTGGTATTTTTTTTTAGGAATTGATTACTTTTCTCAATTACATGTAATGGGGAATTGGGAGTAATTTAATTGCTAAAGTAATGATTACTACCCAGCTCTGTGCAATACTTTAAGAAATGTAAATATTTCAAGCTGTAAAACAGCTGTATGTAATACTTTATAGGGCCCTTTACACGATCACACTGTGTGACAAACATATGCGGCGTGAAGAGAGGTGTGAGCGTGTAAACATGAGAAATTCGTGTGTGTCACACATGTGTGATGGTTTTCTAAAATTTTTGATTTTTTTGATGTTGGACACACATGTGTGATAGTGTAAACGCTTGCAATCAAGCACGCAGTGTATTTTTTCAGTCGATAAGCAAAAATTAGAGGGTAATGACATCGCGGGCAAACAAAGAAATTTGAAAGGAGTTCTTCGAAGTATATCGAAGCTATCCAGAAATCTGGAAAATTAAAAGCGAAGAATACAAAAATAAAATAAAAAAGAATGCTGCCTATTTTGTTCTATTTCGTCTCTTCTAAAATGTCAAATACAAGTGCTGCAACCAATGCGCGTGCCATGTTGCTTCGTTCACAAATAACAGAGAAATGAAGTATGACAACATGTGTGACCGTTTAAACGAAAGCAATTTTTTTTTTCTTTTTTTTTTCATCACACATGTTTGTCACACAGTGTGATCGTGTAAAGGGCCCTTATGAAATAAGAATATTTAAAGCTGTAGAACAGTGTTTCAAAAGACTATGGAATTTGCTTGAAATATGAATTACTTATGTTTTACAATAGGGGGATTCGCTAAGTATTGCAAGCGGTGCACGGATTGTACGGATTGCACGGATTGCATGGATTGTAAAGTCACAACAACAAAATACACGTAAAAAATTATATCCTATCCGTAAAATTTATACAATGCTCAAACCTATGTATAAATATTTTAATGCAAGAATTGAAGGAAATAAAAATAAGCCCTGTATTTCTCTCAATCCTCGCAGTTCGCTCACAAAAAGTAAAAGTAATTGTCAGCCCAACTTTTTTCAGAAAAAAGACTTTCAGCTTTAATGAAAATTATTTGACATTTGTTAACGATTTGATTTAAATTCTTTAAAAAAGAAAAAAAATTGTTTGCTTTTCTGAGATTCGCGGCATTTTTTCGAATTTTATTTTATTTTCTATTTACAGTTTGACAGTTAAATCTTATGTTTCATTTAAGCTTGCTACGATTAGGACTTTTACATTATTATGTCACTTCCCTGGTTCTATAATGACGCTATTGACAATTTCCAAGTTTCGAGATAACGTGCACAAAAGCTTTACAAAGTAATAATCCTTGCTGAGTATAAATTTTATAATTTTATTACAAATAGTTTCCGCGCTAGACGCTTGCGAAGTTGTTCCAATTGTCCATAACATATGCACATACAAATATTGAAACTTGCTTCACCAAAACTTAATTGCATCATTATAGAACCATGAATGAATTATTTTTCCATCCACAATGGGGTCATACATTAAGACTCTCTCTGCTGAAACACACCGAAATCTGCTTTTAAGTACACCGAAGCAGCGTTCTACACAGTTTCTGGCTTTTCGATGCTGCGTATTGTAGCTTTCCTGCGATTGCACTGAAAAAAAAAATCTACAAGAAACGTCCGTCAAATTAACAGTAAACCCTGTCATTTTTCGTCCAACAGTGGGTAATATCAATTTTGAAAGTGACCCCCTATCATTCTTCGAATATACTATCATATTGACATGAATTACTGTAAATTTGAATGTGGACACTATCATATTGACATGAAATACTGTAAATTTGAAAGTGGACTCATATCATTAATTGATATTTTTCAAAAATCACATGTTTTTACTGTCAATTTTACAGTAAATACTGTAATATTACAGTATTACCATAATCGCTTTGAAAGTGGTTTTGATATGTTACTTTCCATGTGCACTTTCAACCTTTTTATTTCAGTGTGCGTAAGATTGCTTCCTTGAAATGTTGTCATCAAGAACGGAATCTGGGGAAGGCCACTGTCGCATGTAAAATCAAAAATTGAAGCTAGGACAGAAATAAGTAAAAGTATTACATTTTACCTAAAAGCCAAAAGTTTCGTTCACCGCTTGAATATTTGTTGTCAAGCAAAACTTTCAGTGCACTGGCTCTCCACACATTTGCATCGTGCGCAGTTCCACCAAATCGCGCATTGCAGTCCAATATTTTTAAGTTATAGTCACACACCTTAAAAGGAATTTCTATAAAAATATTTCAAATTAAGAACTAAATTACCCGTACCACTTGCACATTTATGCCCACCCTTTCTACACACATATATATGCTCGATGTCTTTCCCCGGACACTTTAAGCGTTCAGCAGAATCAGTCCGCCAATACGTCAGTTGCGTGACGTACGTAATTTTAGTGAAAATTCTATTTTGACGTATCCCTCGTTTCTGGCGTTACGCATACACACACCAGCTGTCTACTTTGCTGTTAGTTGTTTCAACGTACTGACGGACTGATTCTGCTGAACTCTTGAATTTGATGTGCGTCAATTGCCCCTACCACACCTGGGAATCGGACCCACTTCTCCGGCAATCAAATCTTAAGCTGAAACTGGAAACTTCACGTACTTAAGCGGGAAACAGAATCAGTTCGCCAATGCGTCAGCTGCGTGACGCACGTCAAAATTCTATTTTGACGTATCCGTTGTATCTGGCGTTACTCATGCAAACACCCGCACTTTGCTGTCAGTTATTTCGACGTACTGACAGACTGATTCTGCTGACCGCTTTAGCCAGTAGATATTTGTCCATAATGCTGGAAATTTCTCTCACACATCTGCTAACGCTGCTTTGTGTTACGAAAGGCTCAAGGGATCCCCAGAATCTCGCAGAGATTTGAGCTTCTTTCGGAGACTCTCCCTTAAAATTCTTCGAGAATTATTTGCTGCGCGATTAGTATATCGTCTTAGTTGTCTCATGACTCCACAAATTTTATACAATTGTTCTAAGATTTCAATTAGATGTATTTTTCACTATTATTTTGCACCGCGGCGGCCGCCGTGGTGTAGCGGTTAAGTGTTCGGCCTTCTACACCAAGTCGTGGCGGTTCGATGCTCGGCAAAAGTAACATCAAAAATTATTTAGAAAAACAATTTTTCTAAACGGGGTCGCCCCTCGGCAGTAGTTTGGCAAACTCTCCGGGTGTATTTCTCCCATGAGAAGCTTCTCAGCAAAAAATTCATTTGCTTTGCAAGTGCCGTTCGGAGTCGGCAAAAAACTGTAGGTCCCGCCAACTTGCAGGAAAAACTCAAAAGGCAACACACCATAAGTTGGAAAGAGAAGCTCGGCAAAAATCTCGTTAGAGGTTATGATAACCTGTTGGTATATCGCCACCATTAGTTTTTTTTGCACCTTTTCTTAACATTTTCTGTTTTTTCTGTACCCAAGATGTAAACAAATTTTGACAGCTGGCAGTGCTACACAAGCGCCCCCAAGCGACGGATAATGAAACTAAATCAAAGCTAAGCGAATGGCGTGCGAGAATCGCAAATAAGCGCGATCTCCTAAGATTCTTAGAGTTCATTTGCTCAAGCATTTTGGCATATTTTACCATTTACGAGATGAAGATTTCTGAAATTCGCATACTGAATAGTATATTAGAGTGGCCATACTGAACAAGCCTATATCCAGCGTCTCGGAGCCTAATTGCGGCCCGAGCAGCGCCTATTTTTCTTACAATGTCCACTGGTGCAGATTGAGCATAAAATTCAATGCCAGGGTAGGAGTGGTGCGCATGGCCCCACTGATCCGAACCATGACCATTCGATACACAGTGACCATCTTTTTCGTGACGGAAGCTGTGTCTAGTGCACTCCACCAGACCAATACCCCATAAAATAGAATAGGTTTCACCACCATCTCGTTCAACCAATAAACCACCCTTGGAGAGAGACCCCAGCGTTTGCCGATGGCTCCCCTGCAACAATACAAAGCGACCGAAGCTTTTCTGGCCCTGTCGTCTACAGTGAGCTTCCATGACACCTTCCTGTCCAGAATAATCCCTAGGTACTTAATCTTTTCGGAAAGCACTAGCGGTACTCCCCAATGGAGGGTAGTACAAAGCTATCAATCTTATACCTTCTCGTGAAGAGAACTTGTTCCATTTTACTCGGTTTGACAGCCAGTCCACAGGACTCGGACCACTTTGTCACAATACCCAGGTACCCCTGCAGAACATCTCTAACGGTACTAAGAAACTTTCCCCTGATGAGGATTCCTAGGTTGTCAGCATAGGCTATCACTTGACAACCCCTGACTACTATGACCAAGAGAAGTGGAGAAAGAACACCTCCTTGCGGCGTGCCCCCTCACCCTTCTCTGAGCTACAGAGCCTCCCCACTCCGCCATGACATCCCTGCCACAAAGTAATCTGTTGATAAGTTCTACCAAGCTCGGTTCCACCCCCGAATTGCTAGTCCCCTTACAATGGCAGACGGCAAAACATTATTGAACGCTCCTTCGATGTCCAGAAAGGCCCCCAGCACGAACTCTTTGTTTTGGTATATTAGTCTTACAACGGAAAAAAGGGCAGTTTCAGTCGATCTGCCTTTGCAGTAAGCTTGTTGTGATGCCGAGGGTCAGAAAATCTTCCAGGAGTTCCGTTTGGCTTTCCTAATCTCAGATTTGTAAATACCCAGCCCGACTTTGTAGAGATCCCAGTCAGAAGGTAATTTACTCTTTCTGAAGCTCCTAAGGTCGTCTACTTCCTTATTCCACCAAGGTGGTTTTTGCTTTCCACTTCAGTCTCAGCCAGTTCCGAGCACGGTACGGGTGCTCTTGCGAGAAATTCATCCAGCTTGCTACAGTACAGGCCCACTTAGTACGTCTAGGATGTCTAAACATGATTTTACTGGGCCTATACCTATGATCCGAGAAGGAGTGTTCTGAAAGAACACGCCAGTCAGATATACTTAAGGGGATACTGGTCTCCTGAAACAAGAGTGACGTCCAAAAACTCCTCCCTTGCTGAGGTGACAAACGTCGGGTCATTGCCCTTGTCACATATACATAGCCCTTCATTTAGAATATAAGCAAAAAGTGACTCACCCCTCGCATTGGTATCCGTACTTCCCCACAGAGAGTGATGCGAATTTGCATCCGCTCCGACTATGGTCCCTATGCCTCTTCGCTTTGCCTCAGCGGTAATCCTGCATAGAATTTCTGGAGGAGGCCCATAAGTATCGTCGTGGGCCGAGACCAGCCGCGATCCCTTGTTTCCTTCCTCCAGACACACACACGTTATGTCATCGTCACTGAAATTGGAAATAAGAATAGCTTTAACTCTCCGATGAGTGAGAAAGTCCCTAGGGCCCTAGACCTTTTTGTCTTTTCAAACTGAAATTACTCCTACTAGTAGTTTCGTAAACCAAGTCAGTCAAAGTTAAGACAGCGAAGAGTAAAGTCGTGTGTGATAGAAACAAAAATATAAATATGGTAGATGCAAGCAATTCGGACATTGCTGAAATGGTTGTACGCCGTAGTAGACGTTACCAGCAAATGACTGCGGATGAAAGGCGTGCAGTTGATAGTAGATTTCCTAATTTCACACAGAAATTCTTATTCAAAAAATTATACAATTAGTACAAAGCTGTAATAATTCGCTGGCAAGCATTAGTACACGATGGCCGGATGGTTAGCAGCTGGGTTTAGCATTCCAAAAACTGTAAGTCCGATTCTCTAATTTGAAATGTTGAAAAGAAAATCTTCTCAATTATATGTGATTTCCCTTTGAAAACATTAATAACTATACTGATATCAGTAATTAGACGCTGGCAAGCAAAAGTAAGCGATGGCCTGATGGTAAACAGCTGGGTTTACCATTCCGAAAATTTTAAGTTCGATTCTCGGTGAAGGCAAAATCATTTTCTTTTTCATTTGAAATATTAAAAAGAAAATCTTCTTAATAATATGTGATTTCCCTTTGAAAACATTAAAAAGATTCTCTCTACAATAGTGTGAAGCACATCATCTATTATATTAATAGGCTAACAAATTTTACATATAAATAATTGCCAAGCTTAAACCCATACTAAATATGCATAAATATTTATGAAATGCATATGGATTTGTTGGCATACCTCTAAAGCAGTGCACAATTATCTAATATATAACCAATACTGCTTCATTTATCTGTAATAAGCGAATGAAAATTTCTCATGCAACTTGAATTGGTTATCTGACAATCAATTTGTAAATAAAGCGATAGCCCAGTGGGAAGCATCAGGGGGTAGTGGTCGAGCGGTTGATGGTTCAAGTACAGGTACAGCTATCGGCCAAAATTTTTTCCTTTTTTGTCATTGAAAATTGTTTATATTTTGTATATATTTTTATATTTCTAGTCTTGACTTTTTAAAATTTTTATAAACAATATTTTTATGTTTGTGATCTCTATTTTCGAGAAAAAAAAAATTTGGTGCGAATATTTTTAGTTTACGGAAAGCCATGTGAAATAATAATTTTAGATCATAAATATACATACATACCACCCATTATAGAAATGCTATAACCGCTTATACAATTTCTTTTTTTTTTTGGTAAATATTTCAAAAAATTACCATTAATATAAGTCTGACTGCTCTAATTTTTGAAGATGTAAGCTGCAATTTGCGAATTTTTTTCAAACATAGTGGTCTGTTTATTCAATTTCTGTAGATTATTTCGATAAATTTCACGATTTCTATCGATTAAGATAGAGTTGCTGATAAATTCCTTATTGAAAGTATAAAAATCGAAAACATATTTTATGGATACTTAAATTTTTAACTAAACCAAGTGATAAGCGGAAATCTTAAATTTTACTGAAGACAACAAATAATTTCTTTTCATATATATATATGTATTAACTTTTAAAAGGGCAGATTTGCAACCCGAGCCCCAAACAAGTCTAGACCGAATAGAATAGAATTTTTTTAAAAATCAATATACATTTTTTTTCTTTAAATCAAAAGAAAAATCCATATAAAGTTTCTTTTAAATATTGCTAAGTTATGGTTAAAGAAAAAAGCTAGAAAACCCTCAAACTTTTTTTGACCTAACCAGAATTTGTAATTTACCCCCACTAAAAAGTTTTAAAACCACGCCATGTATAATACATTTTTTTAAAATACAACCCATACTTCTCTAAAATGAATGTGTAACTATTTTCGTTCTCTCGCTCATTAATATTCATTAATATTACACGAACTCATATTTCCAAATTTCCACCCCTTCAAAATAAACGTCAAACCAATGTCATACTCATATCTATTTGCATTCACATATACATACATGCGTAAACACTCCAATTCTCTCGCTCATTGAGTACAAAAAGTAGATTCGGCGTTGAACTCATATATGTATATTGAAATGTTACACTCTAAATAGATGGCGTCGGCGCGAATAGCCAATTTGTTTCCGCATGAGAGTTGCCCCAATATGTGTTGTTATGTACCAAAGGATTAAAAAAAAGTGACAATTTGTTTTTCTCATATCTCGAACGCTTTAGTAAGTTTAGTTTAAAAATAAAATTTTTAGGAAAGAAGCAATCAATGTTTTAACTTTCTGTATTGAAATTCATCAAGGAAAAAAAAAAAAAAAAATTAGATTGAAATTTATATAATATGAAATTTTGCTTTTTTAAAAAAATAAAAATCAAACATCTTTTTCGTAGAATTCTATAATAAAAATGAGATAACTATGGTCGCCATATATTCCAAAGTATTAATAAACAAATGAAAAATCAAACATCTTTTTCGTAGAATTCTATAATAAAAATGAGATAACTATGGTCGCCATATATTCCAAAGTATTAATAAACAAATGAAAAACTAAAAATGTTATATTGTTGTCCCATAAAATCCTGAAAATCTTAAATTTTCAATTACATATATTTATAATAAAATGTAATTTAACTATACAATTTTTTGGGAAAACGTAATCAAAATTATATTTTTCCATAAAACTCTAATATGTATGTATATATCTAAATAGAGATTCAAAAGCCCAATAAAGCTTCACTTAATTGTAGAATTCCATATTAAAAAAAATGTTTTCAAGGAAAAATTCCGATGTAATAGATTTGTTTAAAATGAAATTCTACAAAGTTTTATGTTTTCATAACACCATTATTAAAATGTGAAATAGGGCAACCATGGTGAAACTTTTAATTTGAAAAAAATATGTCGCAATCAAAGTTGGCTTGCGTACCACCAAACAAAAAAAATGTTTCAAAAAAATAAAATAATAATTCAATATGGCTCCTGTTGTTGGAGTACCAAGCTTATTTTGAGAAATTTGTATATGTGTGTAAAATACCAGCAATGGAAATATTTTGATTCTCTCGCTCTTTGAGAGTTAGAGTAATAGCGTCAAACTCATATTTCGAAGTTGGCTGAACTTCAAAGGAAACCACTCTTTATCTTCATTATCTCCTTCATTAAATACGTCCTATTATGAGAGAGAAATTATTTTCATTCCCTCGCTCATTGAGTACTTCGGTCCATCATCTATTATATTAGGTAGGTAGAAGTGGTTGCCGCAAAGGCACACCTAGGCCAGTAATAAAAGGCCCGTTGTGATACCACCAAACACTAGGAAAGTCAGTCCCGGGGCCCGGCCATATGGAAAATCCCAGTGCTGTCGGGACTCTCCATATAGCCGAAACCGGGGACTGACACTCCTAACCGACACCGCTACCCCTCCTCGAACCATTTTGATAACTTGATGAAGGCCATCAAGTCCTTTATGTCTAGCTCCGCGACCTGGCTTAAGCTAACCAGGAAGGGAACTCCCAGAGAGCGCCTTCTCGCTCCGCTTAAGGCCGGGCAGTTGCAGATGAGGTGTTCCACCGTTTCCTCTTCCTCATCCTCTTTGCAACTCCTGCAGCATCGTCGGTAGGGAACGCCTAGCCTTGCTGCGTGCCTACCAATAAGGCAGTGCCCGGTTAAAACACCTATTAATATGGAGATTTCCTTCCTTTTTAGGGCGTATATGTGTCTAGATCTTTTAAGATCGCATTTTGGCCAGGTTTGCTTGGATATCCGGCACCCTGGGGCTTGTAGCCATCTTTCGTTGGCTTCGCGGAGTATATGCTCTTTCAGCATTAGCTTGCACGTGGCAAGCGGCATACCTATGCGCTCTTTATCTTGAAGAATCTGCTTGGTCGTGCCCTGCCTGGCAAGTTCGTCTGCCCTACAGTTTCCCTCAATGTCCCTGTGTCCCGGGACCCATGTGAGGTTCACGCGGTTCTGTTGGGCCATCTCTTGAAGAGATCGACGACAGCTGAGCGTCAGTTCAGAGTTGAACGAGTAAGAGCCAAGGGATTTGATGGCCGCTTGGCTGTCGCTGAAAATACAGATATCCTGTCCGATGGTGCGTTCACCTATCCAAGTCACGGCGTCCATGATTGCAGAAACTTCAGCCTGGAAGACGCTGCAGTGATCAGGTAGTCTAAAGGAGAGTTCTAGGTCCAAATCCCTTGAGTAAACCCTCCTCCGACTCTGCCGTCTAACTTCGAGCCGTCGGTGTATATAAAAGTGCCGCCATTAGTAGCGGGACACCGATCTATGTTCTCCCAGTCTTCCCTGCTGGGAATGTTTATTCTAAAACAACAATCTCCGACTGTTGTGGTCGCACACCGATCTGTGCTCAGAGGGAGAAAGCTGTAAGATCTTAGAATACAGGAGTGTCCAATAGTGCTTGCGCCCCAGACGGACGATTCCCTTAGACGCAGAGCCGATGCTGGTGCTACTCGGTGCCCTTCCAGATCGAGTGGCAAAAAGCCAAGAATGGCCTGGAGAGCTTCATTGGGCGTTGTTCTTAACGCCCCGCTTATACAGATCATGCTCGATCTGTGGACTTTTCTTAACAGATTTAGGTTTGTTGCCTTTCCTAGCGCAGGCCACCATACCACGACTCCATACAGCATAATTGGCTGGATTATCGCAGTGTAGATCCATATGCAAATTTTGGGGCTGAGCCCCCATTTTTTGCCAATGGCTCTTTTACACGTGTAAAGTGCAATGCACGCTTTCCTCTGGCGCTGGATGACATTCTCCTTCCAGTTAAGCTTTCTATCTAGAACTGTGCCTAGGAATTTGGCTTTGTCAGCTAAGTTCAGGCGCACACCATCTAGTTCTGGTAGGTTCAGCGGTGGTATCTTGTACCGCCTGGTATAAAGGACAAGCTCCACCTTTCCCGGGTTGATGCTAAGTCCGCAGCGACGGGACCATGAAGAAACTTCTCGCAGTGCTACTTGCATCAAGTCACACAGGGTTTGTGGGAATTTGCCCCTATATGCAATAGCTAAATCGTCTGCATATGCCACTATCTTACCGCCCCCCCACCTTGTGTCTCGTAGCAGCGAGTTTACGGTGAGGTTCCATAGGAGCGGGGAGAGAACACCACCCTGAGGCGTTCCTCTTGTGACATAGCGTGAAAGATCAACTGTTCCCAGTGAAGAAACTATTTTCCTTCCCTTTAGTAGTTGATCAATTAGTCCAATAAGAGACCTATTTATGCCCAGGTTTGTTAAAGCAGTGTTAATAGCCTCCGGCCTTATATTGTTGAAAGCCCCTTCGATGTCCAGAAAGGCCACGAGACAGTACTCCTTTTCGTGCAATGATTTTTCAACAATAGAGACTAGGCTGTGGAGCGCAGTTTCCGTTGATTTACCTTTGGTGTATGCATGTTGATAGCTAGAAATAAGGTTGCTATCAATAGTAGAGGAGAGATAATCGCTAATTATCCTCTCGAAGGTTTTAAGTGCAAAAGACGAGAGACTGATCGGTCTGTAGTCTTTAGGCTCATAGTGTGAGGCCTTCCCAGCCTTTGGAATAAAGACTACCGTGGCGCTTCTCCAGGAGCACGGAATGTAATTAAGAGCCAGGTAGGCTGAATAGAGAACTACCAGCCATTTAGCTGATATTTCCAGCGTGTTTATAAGTTGTGCGGGGAAAATCCCGTCTGGCCCAGCTGCCTTGAACGGCTCAAAGCTTTTGATTGCCCACCTTACCCTTTCCTCCGTAATGGGTATGTTTACCACCAGGTTTGTTGCAGATGCTACAGGTGCATCATACAACTTCCCCGGAAAGTGTGTGTTCAGGAGCAGCTCCAGGGTTTCCCCTTCCGTGCTGGTCCAAGATCCGTCAGGCTTCCGTAAATAGCTAATGGCTGTTTGAGTTTTTGATAGCACTCGTCTAAGTCTCGCTGTATCATCGACTTTTTGGACCCCGGTGCAGAAATTTCTCCACGAAGTTCTCTTCGCTTGCCTTAGACCCTTTTTATAGGCCCTCAGTTTAGCTTTATATTCGAGCCATTCAGGCTCCGTACCGATGCTCTTGGCCTTGTTAAATTGCTTCCTGCATGATATACGGAACGAATCCAGGTCGTAAGACCACCAGTGGGGTCTATGTTTGCCGCGTGGTTTTGGTACTGGACAAGCCTGCTCTAGGGCATTTGAGAGCGCCGTTGTAAAGGTCGTTACCAGATCATCCAGTTCTCCCACTGATGAGGGGGCTTGTGGAGGTAATACTGGTAGGTCCCTAGCTAATATTTGGTTATGTAGCTGCCAGTTAGTGTTGCGTGGATTTCGTTTCATAACTGGCTGCTCAACAATAAAGTCTAACACAATTTCTATGTACCGATGGTCAGAAAATGAATGCTCATCAAGAACACGCCATTTTCTGACCCACTCATAAGCGCCTTCGCTACAAACAGTGAGGTCTATAACCTCCCTACGAGCTTTAGTTATAAAAGTAGGCTCGTTACCCACGTTACAAACCACCAGGTTAGTTGTTAGTAGGTAGTCAAACAGAGACTCGCCCCTAGCGTTAATATCGGAGCTTCCCCACTGGACGTGATGAGCATTAGCGTCAGCTCCAATAATAAGATGGCCCGTAGAGAAATTATCCACCAGATCTTTCACCTCCTTTTGTGGAGGAGGTTCTTCGGCGTCATAGGGCATATAGACCGATGCCATCGTTAGGCTGGTGCTGCCGACTGTTAAGCTGGCAGCTGTAACGTCACCATTTGAGTAGTTGGGTAATAGAAAGGTGTTTAGCTCAGACTTTACCAAAATACAGGTTCTGACCTTGCCCTCATCATTGGCTTGGATGAGCTTGTACCCCTTAGTCCCCAATCCACAGATCCTGGAGCTATTGACCCAGGGCTCTTGGATAAGGACCACGTCTACGTCGCCTTTAGAAAGACGACTGCTTAAAACAGCCGAGGCTGCTTTAGATTTGTGCAGATTTATCTGAAGCACCACCAACATGAGAGAGCTCAGACTTCCCTGCCGCCAGCGTGTCGTCGAGGTCTGGCCTGTTCCGGGGGCTGTCTCTCAACGAGGAGTTGTTCAGAGCACCTGCACGATTTGGCGTGGCGGGAACCCTGCTGTCTGAAGCAGCATCAACGTTAGTGTGCTCAGGTTTAGCCACGATCGTGACGTCGAGGCCTTCTTCGTCAAGCAGGCTTTCTTGTATCGCCGAGTTGTTCGCAGCACCATCGCAATTTGACGTGGCGGATAACATACTTTCCGCGTCGGACTCCTCTGCTTCCCCTTCCGATGCCTCGATCTCCGAGTCCTCCGGAGCGTCCAGAATAGCAGCGCGCTGTGCATCGCCACGGTATACGTGGATCACGATCTGACCCAAGCCGTAATGCACTCGTCCGTTGCACCGTTTAAGGGGCTCGAGCGCCTCCTTATTCAGAGTGATAACCACCTGTCTATTGGGCCCAACCACATCATCGACCAGATTGACGCCCCAATCCTGCGTCGGGAGAGACGGATTCCAGACCTGCAGCATCTCAAGAATATTCTCGGGTTCTGCAGGGACGGCAGGAATCCATGCCCTTGCCCTTGGCCGAGCAGGAATGTCCTTCCAGTCGACGACATCTAGTCTTGCCCCTGGGTAGACTTCACCCAGTCTTGCAACTGCTGCCTTATACAGTGCGACAGTTCTTGCATCCTCGCACGCGAATATTTTGATCTGACCTTGGTGCCAGCCCGCGTCAGTACCTCGCGGCGGACTACCCGGAGACTCACGCATTAAGTGGAGGAGGGCCCTGCCCATTTCATTCCGGACATACAGCCACTGGTCTTTGGGGATAGACCAACGGTCGTTACCTCGGTCAATGAAACCTATAAGGATTCTGTCCCTGGTTACTACAGCAAAGCTGAGTTTTCCCACTACGGGGTTGACCTGCTCGTAGTTGCCATCGCGGTCTCTCCCTTTGCGGCGTCTTCCTTCTCTTTCGAAACTCTGAAACCAGGTCGTGAGACCATTGCCCCAGATGTGAAGAGATTGGGTTTCGTACCAGCGCCTGATGGAAGTTTAGCTTCCGCTGTTTTCTGCTTGACTGCGTAGGCAGCCGCACTGTTGCTTGCTCCCATCAAGTCACTCTTACTTGATAGCAGTTTGGGGGATGACTGACCCGTAGTTTCCATCGCTGTCGGCCTCCCAGTTAACTTTGAGGCGGAGTTTGTCCTCCGGCGTTGTGTTTTCGCTTGCTCCAGCATAGTTCTTCTCTGCTGCGGAGTAAACGAAGTCGTTAATTGCTTTGTATTTTGTGTGTTCTTCATCTTGTTCGTACGACCCCTCGCCGGACAAGGCCAGCTTAGGGTCAAGGGTAGTGTAAGGGGAAGTGTGTCGTCCGCCGCGGCAGAGCCCCATACCGCGGTAAGACCATAGTTACTCCCTGAGGCGGCCCGGTATCAGTGAGGCTCCGTTCGACTACAGCCACGATTTGCCTCCCGGCTGCAAACGTCCAATGGGCACGGTATCGCATAACACCCTGGATTGGGAGGGAAAAGAATTGCACATTTATATAGCGAGCCGCTTGCTTCAAGACAGACGCCCGCTTACAGCCGCACCTCTTGGTGTACAGACGCTGCGAAAAAGACCCCGGTGAGCCCTTAAACCAAGTATGTCAGAGTGGCCCCCCCCCGGGGCTCCCTCTCTTTCTTCCGCGAGCCTAGGTAGCTCAACGTTGCCCAGAGTGCACGAACGAGGACGCAAGAGTCGGGATTGAGCGCGGTCACTCAGCAACCACACCCCATTACACTCCATCTATTATATTAATAGGCTAACAAATTTTACATATAAATAATTGCCAAGCTTAAACCCATACTAAATGTGCATAAATATTTATGAAATGCATATGGATTTGTTGGCATACCTCTAAAGCAGTGCACAATTATCTAATATATAACCAATACTGCGTCATTTATCTGTAATAAGCGAATGAAAATTTCTCATGCAACTTGAATTGGTTATCTGAAAATCAATTTGTAAATAAAGCGATAGCCCAGTGGGAAGCGTCAGGGGGTAGTGGTCGAGCGGTTGATGGTTCAAGTACAGTTACAGCTATCGGCCAAAATTTTTTTCTTTTTTGTCATTGAAAATTGTTTATATTTTGTATATATTTTTATATTTCTAATCTTGACTTTTTAAAATTTTTATAAACAATATTTTTATGTTTGTGATCTCTATTTTCGAGAAAAAAAAATTTGGTGCGAATATTTTTAGTTTACGGAAAGCCATGTGAAATAATAATTTTAGATCATAAATATACATACATACCACCCATTATAGAAATGCTATAACCGCTTATACAATTTCTTTTTTTTTTTGGTAAATATTTCAAAAAATTACCATTAATATAAGTCTGACTGCTCTTATTTTTGAAGATGTAAGCTGCAATTTGCGAATTTTTTTCAAACATAGTGGTCTGTTTATTCAATTTCTGTGGATTATTTCGATAAATTTCACGATTTCTATCGATTGAGATAGAGTTGCTGATAAATTCCTTATTTAAAGTATAAAAATCGAAAACATATTTTATGGATACTTAAATGTTTAACTAAACCAAGCGATAAGCGGAAATCTTAAATTTTACTGAAGACAACAAATAATTTCTTTTCATATGTATATATGTATTAACTTTTAAAAGGCCAGATTTGCAACCCGAGCCCCAAACAAGTCTAGACCGAATAGAATAGAATTTTTTTAAAAATCAATTTACATTTTTTTTCTTTAAATCAAAAGAAAAATCCGTATAAAGTGTCTTTTAAATATTGCTAAGTTATGGTTAAAGAAAAAAGCTAGAAAACCCTCAAACTTTTTTTGACCTAACCAGAATTTGTAATTTACCCCCACTAAAAAGTTTTAAAACCACGCCATGTATAATACATTTTTTTAAAATACAACCCATACTTCTCTAAAATGAATGTGTAACTATTTTCGTTCTCTCGCTCATTAATATTCTTTATACTCATATTTCCAAATTTCCACCCCTTCAAAATAAACGACAAACCAAATTCATACTCATATCTATTTGCATACACATATACATACATGCGTAAACACTCCAATTCTCTCGCTCATTGAGTACAAACAGTAGATTCGCGGCGTTGAACTCATATATGTATATTGAAATGTTACACTCCAAATAGATGGCGTCGGCGCGAATAGCCAATTTGTTTCCGCATGAGAGTTGCCCCAATATGTGTTGTTATGTACCAAAGGATTAAAAAAAGTGACAATTTGTTTTTCTCATATCTCGCACGCTTTAGTAAGTTTAGTTTAAAAATAAAATTTTTGGAAAAGAAGCAATCAATGTTTTAACTTTCTGTATTGAAATTCATCAAGGAAAAAACAAAAAAAAAACAAAATTAGATTGAAATAGATACACCCATTGCCGTCAATTTTATATAATATGAAATTTTGCTTTTTTAAAAAAATAAAAATCAAACATCTTTTTCGTAGAATTCTATAATAAAAATGAGATAACTATGGTCGCCATATATTCCAAAGTATTAATAAACAAATGAAAAACTAAAAATGTTATATTGTTATGCCATAAAATCCTGTAAATCTTAAATTTTCCATTACATATATGTATTTATAAAAAAAATGTAATTTAACTATACAATTTTTTGGGAAAACGTAATCCAAATTATATTTTTCCATCAAACTCTAATATGTATGTATATATCTAAATAGAGATTCAAAAGCCCAATAAAGCTTCACTTAATTGTAGAATTCCATATTAAAAAAATGTATTCAAGGAAAAATTCCGATGTAATAGATTTGTTCAAAGTTTTATGTTTTCATAACACCATTATTAAAATGTGAAATAGGGCAACCATGGTCAAACTTTTAATTTGAAAAAAATATGTCGCAATCAAAGTTGGCTTGCGTACCACCAAACAAAAAAAAAATGTTTCAAAAAAATAAAATAATAATTCAATATGGCTCCTGTTGTTGGAGTACCAAGATTATTTTGAGAAATTTGGATATGTGTGTAAAATACCAGCAATGGAAATATTTTGATTCTCTCGTTCTTTGAGAGTTAGAGTAATAGCGTCAAACTCATATTTCGAAGTTGGCTGAACTTCAAAGGAAACCATTCTTTATCTTCATTCTCTCCCTCATTAAACACGTCCTATTATGAGAGAGAAATTATTTTCATTCCCTCGCTCATTGAGTACTTCGGTCCATTATATGTTATATTAATAGGCTAACAAATTTTACATAAAAATAATTGCCAAGCTTAAACCCATACTAAATATGCATAAATATTTATGAAATGCATATGGATTTGTTGGCATACCTCTAAAGCAGTGCACAATTATCTAATATATAACCAATACTGCTTCATTTATCTGTAATAAGCGAATGAAAATTTCTCATGCAACTTGAATTGGTTATCTGACAATCAATTTGTAAATAAAGCGATAGCTCAGTGGGAAGCGTCAGGGGGTAGTGGTCGAGCGGATGATGGTTCAAGTACAGTTACAGCTATCGGCCAAAATTTGTTTCTTTTTTGTCATTGAAAATTGTTTATATTTTGTATATATTTTTATATTTCTAATCTTGACTTTTTAAAATTTTTATAAACAATATTTTTATGTTTGTGATCTCTATTTTCGAGAAAAAAAATTTGGTGCGAATATTTTTGGTTTACGGAAAGCCATGTGAAATAATAATTTTAGATCATAAATATACACACATACCACCCATTATAGAAATGCTATAACCGCTTATAGAATTTCTTTTTTTGGTAAATATTTCAAAAAATTACCATTAATATAAGTCTGACTGCTCTAATTTTTGAAGATGTAAGCTCCAATTTGCGAATTTTTTTCAAACATGGCGGTCTGTTTATTCAATTTCTGTAAATTATTTCGATAAATTCCACGATTTCTATCGATTGAGATAGAGTTGCTGATAAATTCCTTATATAAAGTATAAAAATCGAAAACATATTTTATGGATACTTAAA
The DNA here is from genome assembly GCA_964058755.1 of Campiglossa producta. Taxonomy (NCBI): domain Eukaryota; kingdom Metazoa; phylum Arthropoda; class Insecta; order Diptera; family Tephritidae; genus Campiglossa; species Campiglossa producta. The sequence continues at coordinate 45,533,205 of CAXKVI010000004.1, forward strand.
TTTTTAACTAAACCAAGTGATAAGCGGAAATCTTAAATTTTACTGAAGACAACAAATAATTTCTTTTCATATGTATATATGTATTAACTTTTAAAAGGCCAGATTTGCAACCCGAGGCCCAAACAAGTCTAGACCAAATAGAATAGAATTTTTTTAAAAATCAATATACATTTTTTTTCTTTAAATCAAAAGAAAAATCCATATAAAGTGTCTTTTAAATATTGCTAAGTTATGGTCGCGTCGGCGCGAATAGCCAATTTGTTTCCGCATGAGAGTTGCCCCAATATGTGTTGTTATGTACCAAAGGATTAAAAAAAAAGTGACAATTTGTTTTTCTCATATCTCGCACGCTTTAGTAAGTTTAGATTAAAAATAAAATTTTTAGGAAAGAAGCAATCAATGTTTTAACTTTCTGTATTGAAATTCATCAAGGAAAAAAAAAATAACAAAAAAATGAGATTGAAATAGATACACCCTTTGCCGTCAATTTTATATAATATGAAATTTTGCTTTTTTAAAAAAATAAAAATCAAACATCTTTTTCGTAGAATTCTATAATAAAAATGAGATAACTATGGTCGCCATATATTTCAAAGTATTAATAAACAAATGAAAAACTAAAAATGTTATATTGTTGTCCCATAAAATCCTGAAAATCTTAAATTTTCAATTACATATATTTATAATAAAATGTAATTTAACTATACAATTTTTTGGGAAAACGTAATCAAAATTATATTTTTCCATAAAACTCTAATATGTATGTATATATCTAAATAGAGATTCAAAAGCCCAATAAAGCTTCACTTAATTGTAGAATTCCATATTAAAAAAATGTATTCAAGGAAAAATTCCGATGTAATAGATTTGTTTAAAATGAAATTCTACAAAGTTTTATGTTTTCATAACACCATTATTAAAATTTGAAATAGGGCAACCATGGTCAAACTTTTAATTTGAAAAAAATATGTCGCAATCAAAGTTGGCTTGCGTACCACCAAACAAAAAAAATGTTTCAAAAAAATAAAATAATAATTCAATATGGCTCCTGTTGTTGGAGTACCAAGCTTATTTTGAGAAATTTGTATATGTGTGTAAAATACCAGCAATGGAAATATTTTGATTCTCTCGCTCTTTGAGAGTTAGAGTAATAGCGTCAAACTCATATTTCGAAGTTGGCTGAACTTCTAAGGAAACCACTCTTTATCTTCATTCTCTCCCTCATTAAACACGTCCTATTATGAGAGAGAAATTATTTTCATTTCCTCGCTCATTAAGTACTTCGGTCCATTATCTATTATATTAATAGGCTAACAAATTTTACATATAAATATTTGCCAAGCTTAAACCCATACTAAATATGCATAAATATTTATGAAATGCATATGGATTTGTTGGCATAGCTCTAAGGCAGTGCACAATTATCTAATATATAACCAATCCTGCTTCATTTATCTGTAATAAGCGAATGAAAATTTCTCATGCCACTTGAATTGGTTATCTGACAATCAATTTGTACATAAAGCGATAGCCCAGTGGGAAGCGTCGGGGGTAGTGGTCGAGCGGTTAATGGTTCAAGTACAGCTATCGGCCAAATTTTTTATTTTTATTTTTTGTCATTCAAAATTGTTTTTATTTTTTCAATATATAAATATTTCTTATCTTGACTTTTTTAAAATTTTTATGTTTGTGATCTCTATTTTCGAGAAAAAAAATTGCTGAATATTTTTAGTTGACGGAAAGCATATGCCTAGATACCACCCATTATTGAAATGCGATAACCGCTTATTCAATTTGGGTTTTTTTGTCTAATTTTTGATGATATAAGATCGAAGTTGCGAAATTTTTTCAAACACAGTATCTATTTATCGGACTTCGGTAGATTAGTTCTATAAATTTTAGTGATTTCTACCGTTTGAGACAAAGTTGCTGATAGACTCCCTATTTAAAATATAAAAATCGACAACATATTTAATATGTACTTAAATTTTGAACTAAATCAAGTGGTTAGCGGTCGTCTTAAATTTTACTGAAGGCAACAACTGATTTCTATTCATATGTGCATATGTATTAAGTTTTAAAAGGGCAGATTTGCAACCCGAGCCCCAAACAAGACTAGACCAAATTGAATAGAAAAATTAATATATATTTTTTCTTTAAATCAAATAAAAAATTTGCTAAGTTATGGTTAAAGAAAAAAGCTAGAAAATCCTCAAACTTTTTTTGACCTAACCAGAATTTGTAATTTACTCCCTCTAAAAAAATTTAAAAACACGCCTGTATAATAAATTTCTATAAAGAGAACTCATTTTCTGCAAAATGAACCTTTCAATCTTTCACTCAACAAGCTCCTCCTTTTATTTGAGAAACTATTTTCATTCTCTCGCTCATTGCCCATACAGCTTGAATTGGTGATTTGACAATAAATTCGTAGATAAAGCAGTAGAGCAGTGGTTAGCGCATCGGATAGCTAGCGAACTGTTGTAGGTTCGAGAACAGCTCCGGGCTACAATTTTTTTTTTTTTTCATTGAAATAGTTTTTACTTTTTTAAAACATCTTTAGGTATATGAGTATTTCTAATCTTGATTTTATATAAGCTCATTAAAATTTCATAAGACATATTTTTATATTTGTGATACTTCATAAATATACATACATACCACCCATTATAGAAATGAGATAACCGCTTATACCATTTGGGTTTTTTGGTAAGTTTTTCCGAAAATTAAAATTTTTTTAAAAACACCCTCATATTCATAAAAAATAAAATTGGTTTATAAAGCTTTTTAAAATGACATTTTCATACAAATTTTGAATAATAAGAGCTTAATAAACCTTTTATATTTTTTATGAATAAGGGGGATATTGTTCTGTTAATCGGACTTCGGTAGATTATTTCTATAAATTTTGAAATATAAAAATCCATAATTTTTCACAGGTCTACAATTTTGTACTAAACGAAGTGATTAGAGGTCAACTAAAATATTACTAAAGACATTTTGCCCGGTTTCAATATACCAACATTTTTTTTTTTTTCAAAAATCAAATCAAAAATCAATATAAAATGTCTTTTTAAATATTTTCAAGTTAGGGTTGAGGAAAAAAGCTTAAAAACCCTCAAACTGTTTTTGCATAAGGCTAGATTTTGCCCGGTTTAACCAATTTTAAATAACTTTTTTTTTAAATCAACATACCCACATTTTTTTCAAAAATCGATATGAAATGTCTTTTTAAATATTTCTAAGTTATGGCTAAGGAAAAAGGCTAGAAAATCCTCAAACTATTTTTGGAAAAGGCTACATTTTGCCCGGTTCCACCACTTTTGAATATTTTTTTTTAAATCAATATACGTACTATTTTTTTCAAAAATCAAATCAAAAATCGATAAGAATTGTATTTTTAAATATTTTTAAGTTATGGTTAAGGAAAAAAGATAGAAAAACCTTTAACAGTTTTTGCAAAAGGCTAGATTTTGGCTGATTTTACCACTTTGAATACATTTTTTTTTTTTAAAATCAACATACCTATCGTACAGCTAAAAAAATTTAAAAACACGCCTGTATAATAAATTTCTATAAAAAGAACTCATTTTCTGCAAAATGAACCTTTCAATCTTTCACTCAACAAGCTCCTCCTTTTATTAGAGAAACTATTTTCATTCTCTCGCTCATTGCCCATACAGTTTGAATTGGTGATTTGACAATAAATTCGTAGATAAACCGGTAGAGCAGTGGTTAGCGCATCGGATAGCGAGTGAACTGTTGTAGGTTCGAGAACAGCTCCGGGCTACAATTTTTTTTTTTTTCATTGGAATAGTTTTTTCTTTTTTAAAACATCTTTAGGTATATGAGTATTTCTAATCTTGATTTTTTCTAAGCTCATTAAAATTTCATAAGACATATTTTTATATTTGTGATACTTTTTTCGGAAAAAACTTCCTGCGAATATTTTCATAAATATACATACATACCACCCATTATAGAAATGAGATAACCGCTTATACAATTTGAGTTTTTTGGTAAGTTTTTCCGAAAATTAAAATTTTTTTAAAAACACCCTCATATTCATAAAAAATAAAATTGGTTTATAAAGCTTTTTAAAATGACATTTTCATACAAATTTTGAATAATAAGAGCTTAATAAACCTTTTATATTTTTTATGAATAAGGGGGATATTGTTCTGTTTATCGGACTTCGGTAGATTATTTCTATAAATTTTGAAATATAAAAATCCATAATTTTTCATAGGTCCTTAAATTTTGTACTAAAAGAAGTGGTTAGAGGTCAACTAAAATATTACTAAAGACATTTTGCCCGGTTTCAATATACATTTTTATTTTTTTTTTTTCAAAAATCAAATCAAAAATCAATATAAAATGTCTTTTTAAATATTTTCAAGTTATTGTTGAGGAAAAAAGCTTAAAAACCCTCAAACTGTTTTTGCATAAGGCTAGATTTTGCCCGGTTTAACCAATTTTGAATAACTTTTTTTTTAAATCAACATACCCACATTTTTTTCAAAAATCAAATCAAAAATCGATATGAAATGTCTTTTTAAATATTTCTAAGTTATGGCTAAGGAAAAAGGCTAGAAAATCCTCAAACTATTTTTGCAAAAGGCTACATTTTGCCCGGTTTCACCACTTTTGAATATTTTTTTTTTAAATCAAATCAAAAATCGATAAGAAATGTATTTTTAAATATTTTTAAGTTATGGTTAAGGAAAAAATATAGAAAAACCTTTAACAGATTTGCAAAAGGCTAGATTTTGGCTGATTTTACCACTTTGAATACATTTTTTTTTTTAAATCAACATACCTACATTTTTTTTAAATCAAATCAAAAATCAAATTAAAATGTCTTCTAAATATTGCTAAGTTATGGATAAAGAAAAAAGCTAGAAAAACCTTTAACTGTTTTTGCAAAAGCCTTGATTTGCCCTAACCAGCATTTGAAATTTACCAACACTAAATAATAAATTTCTATAAATAGAACTCATATTTCTACAAATGAATTCATTCTTTCACTCAATAAGCTCCTCCTATTATTAGAGAAATTATTTTCACTCCCTCGCTCATTGAGTACTTCGGTCCATTATCTATTATATTAATAGGCTAACAAATTTTACATATAAATATTTGCCAAGCTTAAACCCATACTAAATATGCATAAATATTTATGAAATGCATATGGATTTGTTGGCATACCTCTAAGGCAGTGCACAATTATCTAATATATAACCAATCCTGCTTAATTAATCTGTAATAAGCGAATGAAAATTTATCATGCCACTTGAATTGGTTATCTGACAATCAATTTGTACATAAAGCGATAGCCCAGTGGGAAGCGTCGGGGGTAGTGGTCGAGCGGTTAATGGTTCAAGTACAGCTATCGGGCAAATTTTTTTTTTTTTTTGTCATTCAAAATTGTTTTTATTTTTTCAATATATAAATATTTCTTATCTTGACTTTTTTTAAATTTTTATGTTTGTGATCTCTATTTTCGAGAAAAAAAATTGCTGAATATTTTTAGTTGACGGAAAGCATATGCCTAGATACCACCCATTATTGAAATGCGATAACCGCTTATTCAATTTGGGTTTTTGTCTAATTTTTGATGATATAAGATCGAAGTTGCGAAATTTTTTCAAACACAGTATCTATTTATCGGACTTCGGTAGATTAGTTCTATAAATTTTAGTGATTTCTACCGTTTGAGACAAAGTTGCTGATAGACTCCCTATTTAAAATATAAAAATCGACAACATATTTAATATGTACTTAAATTTTGAACTAAATCAAGTGGTTAGCGGTCGTCTTAAATTTTACTGAAGGCAACAACTGATTTCTATTCATATGTGCATATGTATTAAGTTTTAAAAGGGCAGATTTGCAACCCGAGCCCCAAACAAGACTAGACCAAATTGAATAGAAAAATTAATATATATTTTTTCTTTAAATCAAATAAAAAATTTGCTAAGTTATGGTTAAAGAAAAAAGCTAGAAAATCCTCAAACTTTTTTTGACCTAACCAGAATTTGTAATTTACTCCCTCTAAAAAAATTTAAAAACACGCCTGTATAATAAATTTCTATAAAGAGAACTCATTTTCTGCAAAATGAACCTTTCAATCTTTCACTCAACAAGCTCCTCCTTTTATTAGAGAAACTATTTTTTCACTCACGCACACTTCGCATACTGACAAATTCTGCTGGGGTTCTATGTCAAGACCGTATACTACATTACCCTTTGCCATATCTTTTAGATCACGTTCATTTAAGTGACCCATCCGATAGTGCCATAAATCGTTATTATTACACGGTTGCACCTTGAAGGCATTGTTTTCGTTTAAATTTTGCATAAAATATAGATTTCCGTTTCGTTTCGCGGTAAAAAATACGTTTTTTTTTTGCGAAAATGTACTTCATAGCCTTTATCCACGATCTTGGATACAGATAGTAAATTCGTACGTAGATCCGACACATAAAGAACATCACTAAGATTTATCTTTTTCTCACAACCACTTTCGTCTATAACCACTTTTACATTTCCAATACCGGTTATTTTTGTAGAGTTGTTGTTATGTAAGTTAAGCTTTTGATTCACTTCGCACAAGTTTTCAAAATTGCCTTTGTCTGCACTCATGTGCGATGTACAACCGCTATCCAAGCACCACTTTTTATTTCCACCAGGGCACAAGAAAACCGATTCAGTTACATTTAACGATGCACTACTGATTCACCAAGTTTATTATTGTCCTTCTTAACACTTTGTTTACAATGTTCGACCTTCGCTTTGCAATCTCTCGCGTAGTGACCACAACCGCCACATCGATAGCATTTGATTCGTTTAGAATCGCCGCGTTTCACGCCAGAGTTATGATAACCCTTTTTAAATGAACTATTTTCGTTTTGTTTTTGTATTTTTTTTAAATGCATCATTATCGTTTCTTTCTTGTTTCACTTTTCGCGATTCCGACTCTTCCAGAATTTTCACACGTAGTACCTCGGGCTTAGGTAAATCATCGCGAGTCTCTAGAGCGCAACGAAATGTCTCATAAGAATCTGGTAAACTATATAATAGTAAAATTGCTAACAATTCATCGCCTATGGCCACTTTTATGTCTTTCAATTTCGCGACCGCGTCGAAAAAATCGTTTAAAAGCTTTCTAACATTATCACCATCTTTCTACGAGCAAGAGCGACTCGTTTTAGAAGTGTCGCTGTACGAGCAGGCCCTTTGGACTGATATGTAGCCTCTAGCTTTGACCACATTGTACGTGCATGTGCGCACTCTGCCACTAATCCTAACTCAGATGGACTCATAGCTTCCTGTCATTTATTTTCCAGATAGCTGCCTCTTCGGCTGCGGTGGGACATGTCTTGCTCCCTTCTGCATACGACCACAAATCATTTTTGATCAGAATCGCCCGCATTTGCATTTTCCACGTATCGAGATTTTCCGCGTTTAGCGGTTCGATCCGAACATTCGACATTTTCGCGAGATAACTATTTAGATTCCGTATACGCGTGACTCTGGGCCCATAACCTGATAAAACGATCGATTTAAAAACACGAATATGAACTGGTTTATTTCAAAAGGAAAAACTGAATGAAAAAATTATAATTCAAATGACAATTAGTTCGTAAAACTCAGAGATCAATATGTTACAAAGTGAACAGCTCCAAAGGTTTTGGAGTAATCGATAAAGCAAGTCAAAAAAAGCTAAATTCAGCAATTTTAATCACAATTATACTGAAATTTTTTTTTTTAGGTTTTATAGTTACTCCGAAAATACAATATATTGTGCAGAAACCAAGCAAATGAAGTAATTGCGTTTTTTTTAAGCTATTGCATAGATTTTATCGCGGGCTTGGCACCTAAAAAAAAAAACCGGAACGGATAAAAAGGTTCGTAAAGGTTCGAAAAGGTTCGGTGTTAGCAACAGGCCGAATACATAAAATTGGATCTCTATCATAAAGTTAAGGTTAAAGTTAAAGTTAAAGTTAAAGTTAAGGTTAAGGTTAAGGTTAAGGTTAAGGATAAGGTTAAGGTTAAGGTTAAGGTTAAGGTTAAGGTTAAGGTTAAGGTTAAGGTTAAGGTTAAGGTTAAGGTTAAGGTTAAGGTTAAGGTTAAGGTTAAGGTTAAGGTTAAGGTTAAGGTTAAGGTTAAGGTTAAGGTTAAGGTTAAGGTTAAGGTTAAGGTTAAGGTTAAGGTTAAGGTTAAGGTTAAGGTTAAGGTTAAGGTTAAGGTTAAGGTTAAGGTTAAGGTTAAGGTTAAGGTTAAGGTTAAGGTTAAGGTTAAGGTTAAGGTTAAGGTTAAGGTTAAGGTTAAGGTTAAGGTTAAGGTTAAGGTTAAGGTTAAGGTTAAGGTTAAGGTTAAGGTTAAGGTTAAGGTTAAGGTTAAGGTTAAGGTTAAGGTTAAGGTTAAGGTTAAGGTTAAGGTTAAGGTTAAGGTTAAGGTTAAGGTTAAGGTTAAGGTTAAGGTTAAGGTTAAGGTTAAGGTTAAGGTTAAGGTTAAGGTTAAGGTTAAGGTTAAGGTTAAGGTTAAGGTTAAGGTTAAGGTTAAGGTTAAGGTTAAGGTTAAGGTTAAGGTTAAGGTTAAAGTTAAAGTTAAAGTTAAAGTTAAAGTTAAAGTTAAAGTTAAAGTTAAAGTTAAAGTTAAAGTTAAAGTTAAAGTTAAAGTTAAAGTTAAAGTTAAAGTTAAAGTTAAAGTTAAAGTTAAAGTTAAAGTTAAAGTTAAAGTTAAAGTTAAAGTTAAAGTTAAAGTTAAAGTTAAAGTTAAAGTTAAAGTTAAAGTTAAAGTTAAAGTTAAAGTTAAAGTTAAAGTTAAAGTTAAAGTTAAAGTTAAAGTTAAAGTTAAAGTTAAAGTTAAAGTTAAAGTTAAAGTTAAAGTTAAAGTTAAAGTTAAAGTTAAAGTTAAAGTTAAAGTTAAAGTTAAAGTTAAAGTTAAAGTTAAAGTTAAAGTTAAAGTTAAAGTTAAAGTTAAAGTTAAAGTTAAAGTTAAAGTTAAAGTTAAAGTTAAAGTTAAAGTTAAAGTTAAAGTTAAAGTTAAAGTTAAAGTTAAAGTTAAAGTTAAAGTTAAAGTTAAAGTTAAAGTTAAAGTTAAAGTTAAAGTTAAAGTTAAAGTTAAAGTTAAAGTTAAAGTTAAAGTTAAAGTTAAAGTTAAAGTTAAAGTTAAAGTTAAAGTTAAAGTTAAAGTTAAAGTTAAAGTTAAAGTTAAAGTTAAAGTTAAAGTTAAAGTTAAAGTTAAAGTTAAAGTTAAAGTTAAAGTTAAAGTTAAAGTTAAAGTTAAAGTTAAAGTTAAAGTTAAAGTTAAAGTTAAAGTTAAAGTTAAAGTTAAAGTTAAAGTTAAAGTTAAAGTTAAAGTTAAAGTTAAAGTTAAAGTTAAAGTTAAAGTTAAAGTTAAAGTTAAAGTTAAAGTTAAAGTTAAAGTTAAAGTTAAAGTTAAAGTTAAAGTTAAAGTTAAAGTTAAAGTTAAAGTTAAAGTTAAAGTTAAAGTTAAAGTTAAAGTTAAAGTTAAAGTTAAAGTTAAAGTTAAAGTTAAAGTTAAAGTTAAAGTTAAAGTTAAAGTTTTTATAAGCTCATTAAAATTTCATAAGACATATTTTTATATTTGTGATACTTCATAAATATACATACATACCACCCATTATAGAAATGAGATAACCGCTTATACCATTTGGGTTTTTTGGTAAGTTTTTCCGAAAATTAAAATTTTTTTAAAAACACCCTCATATTCATAAAAAATAAAATTGGTTTATAAAGCTTTTTAAAATGACATTTTCATACAAATTTTGAATAATAAGAGCTTAATAAACCTTTTATATTTTTTATGAATAAGGGGGATATTGTTCTGTTAATCGGACTTCGGTAGATTATTTCTATAAATTTTGAAATATAAAAATCCATAATTTTTCACAGGTCCTTAAATTTTGTACTAAACGAAGTGATTAGAGGTCAACTAAAATATTACTAAAGACATTTTGCCCGGTTTCAATATACCAACATTTTTTTTTTTTTTAAAATTCAAATCAAAAATCAATATAAAATGTCTTTTTAAATATTTTCAAGTTAGGGTTGAGGAAAAAAGCTTAAAAACCCTCAAACTGTTTTTGCATAAGGCTAGATTTTGCCCGGTTTAACCAATTTTAAATAACTTTTTTTTTAAATCAACATACCCACATTTTTTTCAAAAATCGATATGAAATGTCTTTTTAAATATTTCTAAGTTATGGCTAAGGAAAAAGGCTAGAAAATCCTCAAACTATTTTTGGAAAAGGCTACATTTTGCCCGGTTTCACCACTTTTGAATATTTTTTTTTTAAATCAAATCAAAAATCGATAAGAAATGTATTTTTAAATATTTTTAAGTTGAATATACGTACTATTTTTTTCAAAAATCAAATCAAAAATCGATAAGAATTGTATTTTTAAATATTTTTAAGTTATGGTTAAGGAAAAAAGATAGAAAAACCTTTAACAGTTTTTGCAAAAGGCTAGATTTTGGCTGATTTTACCACTTTGAATACATTTTTTTTTTTTAAATCAACATACCTATCGTACAGCTAAAAAAATTTAAAAACACGCCTGTATAATAAATTTCTATAAAAAGAACTCATTTTCTGCAAAATGAACCTTTCAATCTTTCACTCAACAAGCTCCTCCTTTTATTAGAGAAACTATTTTCATTCTCTCGCTCATTGCCCATACAGTTTCAATTGGTGATTTGACAATAAATTCGTAGATAAACCGGTAGAGCAGTGGTTAGCGCATCGGATAGCGAGTGAACTGTTGTAGGTTCGAGAACAGCTCCGGGCTACAATTTTTTTTTTTTCATTGGAATAGTTTTTTCTTTTTTAAAACATCTTTAGGTATATGAGTATTTCTAATCTTGATTTTTTCTAAGCTCATTAAAATTTCATAAGACATATTTTTATATTTGTGATACTTTTTTCGGAAAAAACTTCCTGCGTTCATAAATATACATACATACCACCCATTATAGAAATGAGATAACCGCTTATACAATTTGAGTTTTTTGGTAAGTTTTTCCGAAAATTAAAATTTTTTTAAAAACACCCTCATATTCATAAAAAATAAAATTGGTTTATAAAGCTTTTTAAAATGACATTTTCATACAAATTTTGAATAATAAGAGCTTAATAAACCTTTTATATTTTTTATGAATAAGGGGGATATTGTTCTGTTTATCGGACTTCGGTAGATTATTTCTATAAATTTTGAAATATAAAAATCCATAATTTTTCATAGGTCCTTAAATTTTGTACTAAAAGAAGTGGTTAGAGGTCAACTAAAATATTACTAAAGACATTTTGCCCGGTTTCAATATACATTTTTATTTTTTTTTTTCAAAAATCAAATCAAAAATCAATATAAAATGTCTTTTTAAATATTTTCAAGTTATTGTTGAGGAAAAAAGCTTAAAAACCCTCAAACTGTTTTTGCATAAGGCTAGATTTTGCCCGGTTTAACCAATTTTGAATAACTTTTTTTTTAAATCAACATACCCACATTTTTTTCAAAAATCAAATCAAAAATCGATATGAAATGTCTTTTTAAATATTTCTAAGTTATGGCTAAGGAAAAAGGCTAGAAAATCCTCAAACTATTTTTGCAAAAGGCTACATTTTGCCCTTTGAATATTTTTTTTTTAAATCAAATCAAAAATCGATAAGAAATGTATTTTTAAATATTTTTAAGTTATGGTTAAGGAAAAAATATAGAAAAACCTTTAACAGATTTGCAAAAGGCTAGATTTTGGCTGATTTTACCACTTTGAATACATTTTTTTTTTTAAATCAACATTCCTACATTTTTTTTAAATCAAATTAAAATGTCTTCTAAATATTGCTAAGTTATGGATAAAGAAAAAAGCTAGAAAAACCTTTAACTGTTTTTGCAAAAGCCTAGATTTGCCCTAACCAGCATTTGAAATTTACCAACACTAAATAATAAATTTCTATAAATAGAACTCATATTTCTACAAATGAATTCATTCTTTCACTCAATAAGCTCCTCCTATTATTAGAGAAATTATTTTCACTCCCTCGCTCATTGAGTACTTCGGTCCATTATCTATTATATTAATAGGCTAACAAATTTTACATATAAATATTTGCCAAGCTTAAACCCATACTAAATATGCATAAATATTTATGAACAGCATATGGATTTGTTGGCATACCTCTAAGGCAGTGCACAATTATCTAATATATAACCAATCCTGCTTCATTTATCTGTAATAAGCGAATGAAAATTTATCATGCCACTTGAATTGGTTATCTGACAATCAATTTGTACATAAAGCGATAGCCCAGTGGGAAGCGTCGGGGGTAGTGGTCGAGCGGTTAATGGTTCAAGTACAGCTATCGGGCAAATTTTTTTTTTTTTTGTCATTCAAAATTGTTTTTATTTTTTCAATATATAAATATTTCTTATCTTGACTTTTTTTAAATTTTTATGTTTGTGATCTCTATTTTCGAGAAAAAAATTGCTGAATATTTTTAGTTGACGGATTCAACTTATTCAATTTGGGTTTTTTGTCTAATTTTTGATGATATAAGATCGAAGTTGCGAAATTTTTTCAAACACAGTATCTATTTATCGGACTTCGGTAGATTAGTTCTATAAATTTTAGTGATTTCTACCGTTTGAGACAAAGTTGCTGATAGACTCCCTATTTAAAATATAAAAATCGACAACATATTTAATATGTACTTAAATTTTGAACTAAATCAAGTGGTTAGCGGTCGTCTTAAATTTTACTGAAGGCAACAACTGATTTCTATTCATATGTGCATATGTATTAAGTTTTAAAAGGGCAGATTTGCAACCCGAGCCCCAAACAAGACTAGACCAAATTGAATAGAAAAATTAATATATATTTTTTCTTTAAATCAAATAAAAAATTTGCTAAGTTATGGTTAAAGAAAAAAGCTAGAAAATCCTCAAACTTTTTTTGACCTAACCAGAATTTGTAATTTACTCCCTCTAAAAAAATTTAAAAACACGCCTGTATAATAAATTTCTATAAAGAGAACTCATTTTCTGCAAAATGAACCTTTCAATCTTTCACTCAACAAGCTCCTCCTTTTATTAGAGAAACTATTTCTTCACTCACGCACACTTCGCATACTGACAAATTCTGCTGGGGTTCTATGTCAAGACCGTATACTACATTACCCTTTGCCATATCTTTTAGATCACGTTCATTTAAGTGACCCATCCGATAGTGCCATAAATCGTTATTATTACACGGTTGCACCTTGAAGGCATTGTTTTCGTTTAAATTTTGCATAAAATATAGATTTCCGTTTCGTTTCGCGGTAAAAAATACGTTTTTTTTTTGCGAAAATGTACTTCATAGCCTTTATCCACGATCTTGGATACAGATAGTAAATTCGTACGTAGATCCGACACATAAAGAACATCACTAAGATTTATCTTTTTCTCACAACCACTTTCGTCTATAACCACTTTTACATTTCCAATACCGGTTATTTTTGTAGAGTTGTTGTTAGCTAAGTTAAGCTTTTGATTCACTTCGCACAAGTTTTCAAAATTGCCTTTGTCTGCACTCATGTGCGATGTACAACCGCTATCCAAGCACCACTTTTTATTTCCACCAGGGCACAAGAAAACCGATTCAGTTACATTTAACGATGCACTACTGATTCAACAAGTTTATTATTGTCCTTCTTAACACTTTGTTTACAATGTTCGACCTTCGCTTTGCAATCTCTCGCGTAGTGACCACAACCGCCACATCGATAGCATTTGATTCGTTTAGAATCGCCGCGTTTCACGCCAGAGTTATAACCCTTTTTAAATGAACTATTTTCGTTTTGTTTTTGTATTTTTTTTAAATGCATCATTATCGTTTCTTTCTTGTTTCACTTTTCGCGATTCCGACTCTTCCAGAATTTTCACACGTAGTACCTCGGGCTTAGGTAAATCATCGCGAGTCTCTAGAGCGCAACGAAATGTCTCATAAGAATCTGGTAAACTATATAATAGTAAAATTGCTAACAATTCATCGCCTATTGCCACTTTTATGTCTTTCATTTTCGCGACCGCGTCGAAAAAATCGTTTAAAAGCTTTCTAACATTATCACCATCTTTCTACGAGCAAGAGCGACTCGTTTTAGAAGTGTCGCTGTACGAGCAGGCCCTTTGGACTGATATGTAGCCTCTAGCTTTGACCACATTGTACGTGCATGTGCGCACTCTGCCACTAATCCTAACTCAGATGGACTCATAGCTTCCTGTCATTTATTTTCCAGATAGCTGCCTCTTCGGCTGCGGTGGGACATGTCTTGCTCCCTTCTGCATACGACCACAAATCATTTTTGATCAGAATCGCCCGCATTTGCATTTTCCACGTATCGAGATTTTCCGCGTTTAGCGGTTCGATCCGAACATTCGACATTTTCGCGAGATAACTATTTAGATTCCGTATACGCGTGACTCTGGGCCCATAACCTGATAAAACGATCGATTTAAAAACACGAATATGAACTGGTTTATTTCAAAAGGAAAAACTGAATGAAAAAATTATAATTCAAATGACAATTAGTTCGTAAAACTCAGAGATCAATATGTTACAAAGTGAACAGCTCCAAAGGTTTTGGAGTAATCGATAACGCAAGTCAAAAAAAGCTAAATTCAGCAATTTTAATCACAATTATACTGAAATTTTTTTTTTTAGGTTTTATAGTTACTCCGAAAATACAATATATTGTGCAGAAACCAAGCAAATGAAGTAATTGCGTTTTTTTTAAGCTATTGCATAGATTTTATCGCGGGCTTGGCACCTAAAAAAAAAAACCGGAACGGATAAAAAGGTTCGTAAAGGTTCGAAAAGGTTCGAAAAGGTTCGGTGTTAGCAACAGGCCGAATACATAAAATTGGATCTCTATCATAAAGTTAAGGTTAAAGTTAAAGTTAAAGTTAAAGTTAAAGTTAAGGTTAAGGTTAAGGTTAAGGTTAAGGTTAAGGTTAAGGTTAAGGTTAAGGTTAAGGTTAAGGTTAAGGTTAAGGTTAAGGTTAAGGTTAAGGTTAAGGTTAAGGTTAAGGTTAAGGTTAAGGTTAAGGTTAAGGTTAAGGTTAAGGTTAAGGTTAAGGTTAAGGTTAAGGTTAAGGTTAAGGTTAAGGTTAAGGTTAAGGTTAAGGTTAAGGTTAAGGTTAAGGTTAAGGTTAAGGTTAAGGTTAAGGTTAAGGTTAAGGTTAAGGTTAAGGTTAAGGTTAAGGTTAAGGTTAAGGTTAAGGTTAAGGTTAAGGTTAAGGTTAAGGTTAAGGTTAAGGTTAAGGTTAAGGTTAAGGTTAAGGTTAAGGTTAAGGTTAAGGTTAAGGTTAAGGTTAAGGTTAAGGTTAAGGTTAAGGTTAAGGTTAAGGTTAAGGTTAAGGTTAAGGTTAAGGTTAAGGTTAAGGTTAAGGTTAAGGTTAAGGTTAAGGTTAAGGTTAAGGTTAAGGTTAAGGTTAAGGTTAAGGTTAAGGTTAAGGTTAAGGTTAAGGTTAAGGTTAAGGTTAAGGTTAAGGTTAAGGTTAAGGTTAAGGTTAAGGTTAAGGTTAAGGTTAAGGTTAAGGTTAAGGTTAAGGTTAAGGTTAAGGTTAAGGTTAAGGTTAAGGTTAAGGTTAAGGTTAAGGTTAAGGTTAAGGTTAAGGTTAAGGTTAAGGTTAAGGTTAAGGTTAAGGTTAAGGTTAAGGTTAAGGTTAAGGTTAAGGTTAAGGTTAAAGTTAAAGTTAAAGTTAAAGTTAAAGTTAAAGTTAAAGTTAAAGTTAAAGTTAAAGTTAAAGTTAAAGTTAAAGTTAAAGTTAAAGTTAAAGTTAAAGTTAAAGTTAAAGTTAAAGTTAAAGTTAAAGTTAAAGTTAAAGTTAAAGTTAAAGTTAAAGTTAAAGTTAAAGTTAAAGTTAAAGTTAAAGTTAAAGTTAAAGTTAAAGTTAAAGTTAAAGTTAAAGTTAAAGTTAAAGTTAAAGTTAAAGTTAAAGTTAAAGTTAAAGTTAAAGTTAAAGTTAAAGTTAAAGTTAAAGTTAAAGTTAAAGTTAAAGTTAAAGTTAAAGTTAAAGTTAAAGTTAAAGTTAAAGTTAAAGTTAAAGTTAAAGTTAAAGTTAAAGTTAAAGTTAAAGTTAAAGTTAAAGTTAAAGTTAAAGTTAAAGTTAAAGTTAAAGTTAAAGTTAAAGTTAAAGTTAAAGTTAAAGTTAAAGTTAAAGTTAAAGTTAAAGTTAAAGTTAAAGTTAAAGTTAAAGTTAAAGTTAAAGTTAAAGTTAAAGTTAAAGTTAAAGTTAAAGTTAAAGTTAAAGTTAAAGTTAAAGTTAAAGTTAAAGTTAAAGTTAAAGTTAAAGTTAAAGTTAAAGTTAAAGTTAAAGTTAAAGTTAAAGTTAAAGTTAAAGTTAAAGTTAAAGTTAAAGTTAAAGTTAAAGTTAAAGTTAAAGTTAAAGTTAAAGTTAAAGTTAAAGTTAAAGTTAAAGTTAAAGTTAAAGTTAAAGTTAAAGTTAAAGTTAAAGTTAAAGTTAAAGTTAAAGTTAAAGTTAAAGTTAAAGTTAAAGTTAAAGTTAAAGTTAAAGTTAAAGTTAAAGTTAAAGTTAAAGTTAAAGTTAAAGTTAAAGTTAAAGTTAAAGTTAAAGTTAAAGTTAAAGTTAAAGTTAAAGTTAAAGTTAAAGTTAAAGTTAAAGTTAAAGTTAAAGTTAAAGTTAAAGTTAAAGTTAAAGTTAAAGTTAAAGTTAAAGTTAAAGTTAAAGTTAAAGTTAAAGTTAAAGTTAAAGTTAAAGTTAAAGTTAAAGTTAAAGTTAAAGTTAAAGTTAAAGTTAAAGTTAAAGTTAAAGTTAAAGTTAAAGTTAAAGTTAAAGTTAAAGTTAAAGTTAAAGTTAAAGTTAAAGTTAAAGTTAAAGTTAAAGTTAAAGTTAAAGTTAAAGTTAAAGTTAAAGTTAAAGTTAAAGTTAAAGTTAAAGTTAAAGTTAAAGTTAAAGTTAAAGTTAAAGTTAAAGTTAAAGTTAAAGTTAAAGTTAAAGTTAAAGTTAAAGTTAAAGTTAAAGTTAAAGTTAAAGTTAAAGTTAAAGTTAAAGTTAAAGTTAAAGTTAAAGTTAAAGTTAAAGTTAAAGTTAAAGTTAAAGTTAAAGTTAAAGTTAAAGTTAAAGTTAAAGTTAAAGTTAAAGTTAAAGTTAAAGTTAAAGTTAAAGTTAAAGTTAAAGTTAAAGTTAAAGTTAAAGTTAAAGTTAAAGTTAAAGTTAAAGTTAAAGTTAAAGTTAAAGTTAAAGTTAAAGTTAAAGTTAAAGTTAAAGTTAAAGTTAAAGTTAAAGTTAAAGTTAAAGTTAAAGTTAAAGTTAAAGTTTTTATAAGCTCATTAAAATTTCATAAGACATATTTTTATATTTGTGATACTTCATAAATATATATACATACCACCCATTATAGAAATGAGATAACCGCTTATACCATTTGGGTTTTTTGGTAAGTTTTTCCGAAAATTAAAATTTTTTTAAAAACACCCTCATATTCATAAAAAATAAAATTGGTTTATAAAGCTTTTTAAAATGACATTTTCATACAAATTTTGAATAATAAGAGCTTAATAAACCTTTTATATTTTTTATGAATAAGGGGGATATTGTTCTGTTAATCGGACTTCGGTAGATTATTTCTATAAATTTTGAAATATAAAAATCCATAATTTTTCACAGGTCCTTAAATTTTGTACTAAACGAAGTGATTAGAGGTCAACTAAAATATTACTAAAGACATTTTGCCCGGTTTCAATATACCAACATTTTTTTTTTTTCAAAAATCAAATCAAAAATCAATATAAAACGTCTTTTTAAATATTTTCAAGTTAGGGTTGAGGAAAAAAGCTTAAAAACCCTCAAACTGTTTTTGCATAAGGCTAGATTTTGCCCGGTTTAACCAATTTTAAATAACTTTTTTTTTAAATCAACATACCCACATTTTTTTCAAAAACCGATATGAAATGTCTTTTTAAATATTTCTAAGTTATGGCTAAGGAAAAAGGCTAGAAAATCCTCAAACTATTTTTGGAAAAGGCTACATTTTGCCCGGTTCCACCACTTTTGAATATTTTTTTTTAAATCAATATACGTACTATTTTTTTCAAAAATCAAATCAAAAATCGATAAGAATTGTATTTTTAAATATTTTTAAGTTATGGTTAAGGAAAAAAGATAGAAAAACCTTTAACAGTTTTTGCAAAAGGCTAGATTTTGGCTGATTTTACCACTTTGAATACATTTTTTTTTTTTAAATCAACATACCTATCGTACAGCTAAAAAAATTTAAAAACACGCCTGTATAATAAATTTCTATAAAAAGAACTCATTTTCTGCAAAATGAACCTTTCAATCTTTCACTCAACAAGCTCCTCCTTTTATTAGAGAAACTATTTTCATTCTCTCGCTCATTGCCCATACAGTTTGAATTGGTGGTTTGACAATAAATTCGTAGATAAACCGGTAGAGCAGTGGTTAGCGCATCGGATAGCGAGTGAACTGTTGTAGGTTCGAGAACAGCTCCGGGCTACAATTTTTTTTTTTTCATTGGAATAGTTTTTTCTTTTTTAAAACATCTTTAGGTATATGAGTATTTCTAATCTTGATTTTTTCTAAGCTCATTAAAATTTCATAAGACATTTTTATATTTGTGATACTTTTTTCGGAAAAAACTTCCTGCGAATATTTTCATAAATATACATACATACCACCCATTATAGAAATGAGATAACCGCTTATACAATTTGAGTTTTTTGGTAAGTTTTTCCGAAAATTAAAATTTTTTTAAAAACACCCTCATATTCATAAAAAATAAAATTGGTTTATAAAGCTTTTTAAAATGACATTTTCATACAAATTTTGAATAATAAGAGCTTGATAAACCTTTTATATTTTTTATGAATAAGGGGGATATTGTTCTGTTTATCGGACTTCGGTAGATTATTTCTATAAATTTTGAAATATAAAAATCCATAATTTTTCATAGGTCCTTAAATTTTGTACTAAAAGAAGTGGTTAGAGGTCAACTAAAATATTACTAAAGACATTTTGCCGGGTTTCAATATACATTTTAATTTTTTTTTTTTCAAAAATCAAATCAAAAATCAATATAAAATGTCTTTTTAAATATTTTCAAGTTATTGTTGAGGAAAAAAGCTTAAAAACCCTCAAACTGTTTTTGCATAAGGCTAGATTTTGCCCGGTTTAACCAATTTTGAATAACTTTTTTTTTAAATCAACATACCCACATTTTTTTCAAAAATCAAATCAAAAATCGATATGAAATGTCTTTTTAAATATTTCTAAGTTATGGCTAAGGAAAAAGGCTAGAAAATCCTCAAACTATTTTTGCAAAAGGCTACATTTTGCCCGGTTTCACCACTTTTGAATATTTTTTTTTTTAAATCAATATACGTACTATTTTTTTCAAAAATCAAATCAAAAATCGATAAGAAATGTATTTTTAAATATTTTTAAGTTATGGTTAAGGAAAAAATATAGAAAAACCTTTAACAGATTTGCAAAAGGCTAGATTTTGGCTGATTTTACCACTTTGAATACATTTTTTTTTTTAAATCAACATACCTACATTTTTTTAAAATCAAATCAAAAATCAAATTAAACAAACGTGTTATCGGAGAAGATATCGCTATTTTCAGCGATAGCCAAGCGGCCATCAAATCCCTTGGCTCATACACGTTCAACTCTGAACTGACGCTCAGCTGTCGTCGATCTCTTCAGGAGATGGCCCAACAGAACCGCGTAAACCTCATATGGGTCCCGGGACATAGGGACATTGAGTGAAACTGTAAGGCAGACGAGCTTGCCAGGCAGGGCACGACCAAGCAGGTTCTTCAGGATAAAGAGCGCCTAGGTATGCCGTTTGCCACATGCAAACTAATGCTGAAGGAGCACACAATCCGTCAAGCCAACGAAAGATGGCTGCAATTCCCAGGGTGTCGGATATCGAAACAAACCTGGCCAAAATGGGATCTTAAAAGGTCTAGACGCATTTATGCCCTAACTAGGAGGGAAATCTGCATATTGATAGGGGTATTAACCGGTCACTGCCTCATTGGTAGGCATGCAGAAAGGCTAAGTGTGCCCTACCGACGATGCTGCAGGAGTTGCAAAGATGATGAGGAGGAGGAAACAGTGGAACACCTCATCTGCAACTGTCCGGCTTTAAGCGGCGCGAGAACGCGCTTTTTGGGAGTTCCGTTCCTGGATAGCCTAAGCCAGATCGCGGAACTGGACATAAAGGACTTGATGGCCTTCATAAAGTCATCTAAGTGGTTCGAGGAGGAGTAACGGTGTCGGTTTAGGAGTGTCAGTCCCGGGATTCTGCTATGTGGAAAATCCCAACAACTCAGGGATTTTCCATTTGGCTGGGTCCCGGGACTGACTTTCCTTGTGTTGGTGGTATCACAACGGGCCTTTCAAAACTGGCCTAAGTGTGCCTCTGCGGCAGCCACTTGAACCTAAGTTATGGTTAAGGAAAAATAGATAGAAAAACCTTTAACAGATTTGCAAAAGGCTAGATTTTGGCTGATTTTACCACTTTGAATACATTTTTTTTTTTAAATCAACATACCCACATTTTTTTCAAAAATCGATATGAAATATCTTTTTAAATATTTCTAAGTTATGGCTAAGGAAAAAGGCTAGAAAATCCTCAAACTATTTTTGCAAAAGGCTACATTTTGCCCGGTTTCACCACTTTTGAATATTTTTTTTTTTAAATCAATATACGTACTATTTTTTCAAAAGTCAAATCAAAAATCTCATAAGAAATGTATTTTTAAATATTTTTAAGTTATGGTTAAGGAAAAAAGATAGAAAAACCTTTAACAGATTTGCAAAAGGCTAGATTTTGGCTGATGTTACCACTTTGAATACATTTTTTTTTTAAATCAACATACCTACATTTTTTTTTTAAATCAAATCAAAAATCAAATTAAAATGTCTTCTAAATATTGCTAAGTTATAGATAAAGAAAAAAGCTAGAAAAACCTTTAACTGTTTTTGCAAAAGCCTAGATTTGCCCTAACCAGCATTTGAAATTTATCAACACTAAATAATAAATTTCTATATTTCTACAAAATGACTTTCATTCTTTCACTCAATAAGCTCCTCCGATTATTAGAGAAATTATTTTCACTCCCTCGCTCATTGAGTACTTCGGTCCATTATCTATTATATTAATAGGCTAACAAATTTTACATATAAATATTTGCCAAGCTTAAACCCAACTAAATATGCATAAATATTTATGAAATGCGTATGGATTTGTTGGCATACCTCTAAGGCAGTGCACAATTATCTAATATATAACCAATCCTGCTTCATTTATCTGTAATAAGCGAATGAAAATTTCTCATGCCACTTGAATTGGTTATCTGACAATAAATTTGTACATAAAGCGATAGCCCAGTGGGAAGCGTCGGGGGTAGTGGTCGAGCGGTTAATGGTTCAAGTACAGCTATCGGGCAATTTTTTTTTTTTATTTTTTGTCATTCAAAATTGTTTTTATTTTTTCAATATATAAATATTTCTTATCTTGACTTTTTTAAAATTTTTATGTTTGTGATCTCTATTTTCGAGAAAAAAAATTGCTGAATATTTTTAGTTGGCGGAAAGCATATGCCTAGATACCACCCATTATTGAAATGCGATAACCGCTTATTCAATTTGGGTTTTTTTGTCTAATTTTTGATGATATAAGATCGAAGTTGCGAAACACAGTAGACTATTTATCGGACTTCGGTAGATTAGTTCTATAAATTTTAGTGATTTCTACCGTTTGAGACAAAGTTGCTGATAGACTCCCTATTTAAAATATAAAAATCGACAACATATTTAATATGTACTTAAATTTTGAACTAAATCAAGTGGTTAGCGGTCGTCTTAAATTTTACTGAAGGCAACAACTGATTTCTATTAATATGTAGATATTTATTAACTTTTAAAAAGGCAGATTTGCAACCCGAGCCCCAAACAATACTAGACCAAATTGAATAGAAAAATTAATATATATTTTTTCTTTAATTCAAATAAAAAATCCATATAAATTGTCTTAAATATTGCTAAGTTATGGTTAAAGAAAAAAGCTAGAAAATCCTCAAACTTTTTTTGACCTAACCAGAATTTGTAATTTACCCCCTCTAAAAAGATTTAAAAACACGCCAGTATAATAAATTTCTATAAAAAGAACTCATTTTCTGCAAAATGAACCTTTCAATCTTTCACTCAACAAGCTCTCCTTTTATTAGAGAAACTATTTTCATTCTCTCGTTCATTGCCCATACAGCTTGAATTGGTGATTTGACAATAAATTCGTAGATAAAGCAGTAGAGCAGTGGTTAGCGCATCGGATAGCGAGCGAACTGTTGTAGGTTCGAGAACAGCTCCGGGCTACAATTTTTTTTTTTTTTTTCATTGAAATAGTTTTTTCTTTTTTAAAACATCTTTAGGTATATGAGTATTTCTAATCTTGATTTTTTATAAGCTCATTAAAATTTCATAAGACATATTTTTATATTTGTGATACTTTTTTCGGAAAAAACTTACTGCGAATATTTTCATAAATGTACATACATACCACCCATTATAGAAATGAGATAACCGCTTATACAATTTGGGTTTTTTGGTAAGTTTTTCCGAAAATTAAAATTTTTTTAAAAACACCCTCATATTCATAAAAAATAAAATTGGTTTATAAAGCTTTTTAAAATGACATTTTCATAAAAATTTTGAATAATAAGAGCTTAATAAACCTTTTATATTTTTTATGAATAAGGGGGATATTGTTCTGTTTATCGGATATGGTGGCCTGCGCTGAGCAAGGCAACATACCTGAATCTGTTGCGGAAAGTCCATAGATCCAATATGATCTGTATAAGCGGTGCGCTAAGGACAACGCCCAACGAAGCCCTCCAGGTCATTCTGGGCATTTTGCCACTTGATCTGGAAGGGTTTCGGTCAGCAGCGGCATCAGCTCTGCGCCTAAGAGAAACCTCCAGTTGGGGGGCGGGTACTATTGGACACTCCAGTATTCTGGAATCTTACAGCTTTCTCCCTCTAAGCACAGATCGTTGTGCGACCACTACAGTTGGTGATAGCTGTTTCAAAATAAACATTCCCAGCAGAGAAGACTGGGAGAGGACGGATTGGTGTCCCGAAACAAATAGTGGCACTTCCATATACACCGACGGCTCGAAGTTGGACGGCAGAGTTGGAGGAGGGGTTTATTCAAGGGATTTGGACCTTGAGCTCTCCTTCAGACTACCTGATTATTGTAGCGTCTTCCAGGCGGAAGTCTCGGCAATCCTAGACGCCGCGGCCTGGTTAAGCAAACGTGTTATCGGAGAAGATATCGCTATTTTCAGCGATAGCCAAGCGGCCATCAAATCCCTTGGCTCATACACGTTCAACTCTGAACTGACGCTCAGCTGTCGTCGATCTCTTCAGGAGATGGCCCAACAGAACCGCGTAAACCTCATATGGGTCCCGGGACATAGGGACATTGAGGGAAACTGTAAGGCAGACGAGCTTGCCAGGCAGGGCACGACCAAGCAGGTTCTTCAGGATAAAGAGCGCTTAGGTATGCCGTTTGCCATATGCAAACTAATGCTGAAGGAGCACACAATCCGTCAAGCCAACGAAAGATGGCTGCAATCCCCAGGGTGTCGGATATCGAAACAAACCTGGCCAAAATGGGATCTTAAAAGGTCTAGACGCATTTATGCCCTAACTAGGAGGAAAATCTGCATATTGATAGGGGTATTAACCGGTCACTGCCTCATTGGTAGGCATGCAGAAAGGCTAAGTGTGCCCTACCGACGATGCTGCAGGAGTTGCAAAGATGATGAGGAGGAGGAAACAGTGGAACACCTCATCTGCAACTGTCCGGCTTTAAGCGGCGCGAGAACGCGCTTTTTGGGAGTTCCGTTCCTGGATAGCCTAAGCCAGATCGCGGAACTGGACATAAAGGACTTGATGGCCTTCATAAAGTCATCTAAGTGGTTCGAGGAGGAGTAACGGTGTCGGTTTAGGAGTGTCAGTCCGGGATTCTGCTATGTGGAAAATCCCAACAACTCAGGGATTTTCCATTTGGCTGGGTCCCGGGACTGACTTTCCTTGTGTTGGTGGTATCACAACGGGCCTTTCAAAACTGGCCTAAGTGTGCCTCTGCGGCAGCCACTTGAACCTAAGTTATGGTTAAGGAAAAAAGATAGAAAAACCTTTAACAGATTTGCAAAAGGCTAGATTTTGGCTGATTTTACCACTTTGAATACATTTTTTTTTTTTAAATCAACATACCCACATTTTTTTCAAAAATCGATATGAAATATCTTTTTAAATATTTCTAAGTTATGGCTAAGGAAAAAGGCTAGAAAATCCTCAAACTATTTTTGCAAAAGGCTACATTTTGCCCGGTTTCACCACTTTTGAATATTTTTTTTTTTAAATCAATATACGTACTATTTTTTCAAAAATCAAATCAAAAATCTCATAAGAAATGTATTTTTAAATATTTTTAAGTTATGGTTAAGGAAAAAAGATAGAAAAACCTTTAACAGATTTGCAAAAGGCTAGATTTTGGCTGATGTTACCACTTTGAATACATTTTTTTTTTTTAAATCAACATACCTACATTTTTTTTTTTAATCAAATCAAAAATCAAATTAAAATGTCTTCTAAATATTGCTAAGTTATGGATAAAGAAAAAAGCTAGAAAAACCTTTAACGGTTTTTGCAAAAGCCTAGATTTGCCCTAACCAGCATTTGTAATTTACCAACACTAAATAATAAATTTCTATAAATAGAACTCATATTTCTACAAAATGAATTTCATTCTTTCACTCAATAAGCTCCTCCTATTATTAGAGAAATTATTTTCACTCCCTCGCTCATTGAGTACTTCGGTCCATTATCTATTATATTAATAGGCTAACAAATTTTACATATAAATATTTGCCAAGCTTAAACCCATACTAAATATGCATAAATATTTATGAAATGCATATGGATTTGTTGGCATACCTCTAAGGCAGTGCACAATTATCTAATATACCAATCCTGCTTCATTTATCTGTAATAAGCGAATGAAAATTTCGCATGCCACTTGAATGGGTTATCTGACAATCAATTTGTACATAAAGCGATAGCCCAGTGGGAATTGGTTATCTGACAATCAATTTGTACATAAAGCGATAGCCCAGTGGGAAGCGTCGGGGGTAGTGGTCGAGCGGTTAATGGTTCAAGTACAGCTATCGGCCAAATTTTTTTTTTTATTTTTTGTCATTCAAAATTGTTTTTATTTTTTCAATATATAAATATTTCTTATCTTGACTTTTTTAAAATTTTTATGTTTGTGATCTCTATTTTCGAGAAAAAAAATTGCTGAATATTTTTAGTTGACGGAAAGCATATGCGTAGATACCACCCATTATAGAAATGCGATAACCGCTTATTCAATTTGGGGTTTTTTGTCTAACTTTTGATGATATAAGATCGAAGTTGCGGAATTTTTCAAACACAGTAGTCTATTTATCGGACTTCGGTATATTAGTTCTATAAATTTTAGTGATTTCTACCGTTTGAGACAAAGTTGCTGATAGACTCCCTATTTAAAATATAAAAATCGACAACATATTTAGGTTGAAGTGGCTGCCGCAAAGGCACACCTAGGCCAGTATTAAAAGGCCCGTTGTGATACCATCAACACTAGGAAAGTCAGTCCCGGGACCCAGCCATATAGAAAATCCCAGTGCTATTGGGACTCTCCACATAGCAGAATCCCGGGGCTGACACTCCTAAAACCGACACCGTTACACCTCCTCGAACCATTTAGATGACTTGATGAAAGCCATCAAGTCCTTTATGTCCAGCTCCGCTACCTGGCGTAGGCTATCCAGGAAGGGAACTCCGAAAAAGCGCCTTCTCGCGCCGCTTAAAGCCGGGCAGTTGCAGATGAGATGCTCCACCATTTCCTCCTCCTCCTCATCTTTGCAACTCCTACAGCATCGTCGGTAGGGTACACCCAGCCTTGCTGCGTGCCTTCCAATAAGGCAGTGCTCGGTTAAAACCCCTATTAATATAGATATATCCCTTCTTCTTAGGGTGTAAATATATTTAGATCTTTTAATATCCCATTTTGGCCAGGATTGTTTGGATACTCGGCACCCTGGCGATAAAAGCCATCTTTCATTGGCTTGTCGGAGTGTATGCTCCTTCAGCATTAGCTTGCATGTGGCAAAGGGCATACCTAAGCGTTCTTTATCCTGAAGAACCTGCTTGGTCGTGCCCTGCCTAGCAAGTTCGTCTGCCCTACAGTTTCCCTCAATGTCCCTGTGTCCCGGGACCCATGTGAGGCTCACGCGGTTCTGTTGGGCCATCTCCTGAAGAGATCGACGACAGCTGAGCGTCAGTTCAGAGTTGAACAAGTAAGAGCCAAGGGATTTGACTGCCGCTTGGCTATCGCTGAAAATAACGATATTCTGTCCGATAGCGTGTTGCCCTATCCAAGCCGCGGCGTCCATGATTGCTGAGACCTCAGCCTGGAAGACGCTGCAATGAATAGGCAGTCTGAAGGAAAGCTCAAGGTCCAGATCCTTGGAATAAATCCCTCCTCCAACTCTGCCGTCCAACTTCGAACCGTCGGTGTATATGGAAATGCCGCCCTTAGTAGCAGGACACCGATCCGTCCGTATAGATCCATCTGCAAATTTTGGGGCTGAGCCCCCATTTTTTGCCAATGGCTCTTTTACACGTGTAAAGTGCAATGCACGCTTTCCTCTGGCGCTGGATGACATTCTCCTTCCATTTAAGCTTTTTATCTAGAACTGTGCCTAGGAATTTGGCTTTGTCAGCTAAGTTCAGGCGCACGCCATCTAGTTCTGGTAGGTTCAGCGGTGGTATCTTGTACCGCCTGGTATAAAGGACAAGGTCCACCTTTCGCGGGTTGATGCTAAGTCCGCAGCGAGAGGACCATGAAGAAACTTCTCGCAGTGCTACTTGCATCAAGTCACACAGGGTTTGTGGGAATTTGTCCCTGTATGCAATAGCTAAATCGTCTGCATATGCAACTATCCTCCCGCCCCCCAGCTTGTGTCTCGTAGCAGCGAGTTTACAGTGAGGTTCCATAAAAGCGGAGAGAGAACACCACCCTGAGGCGTTCCTCTTGTGACATAGCGTGAGAAATCAACTGTGCCCAGTGTAGAAACTATTTTCCTTCCCTTTAGTAGCAAATTTCAAAAGTTATGAAGGATCTAGAGTTTATGAACAAGCTAAGCTCAGTCGAAAAACGTGCTTGGAAGAGTTTTAAAGAATTATGCAGCAATTTTTTGGGAAATCATAGAAGCAAAAACTATGAAGAAATAGTTAAAGAATTTTTGGATGACCACGGGTTGCAACATGTCCATAAAGGTTCATTATAAGCTTTTATTTAGTTTCACCTGACGGCTGTCTGTTATCAAATCTTGCAAGCTAAATTTGATACACTTCCCGGTGTCCGATTGATTTGAAATTCTGCACCCATGTATAACCCTGATGACAATGCAATATTATAAAAAAAAAATTTCGATAGGTGGCGCGTGGGTCGCTATATTTTCAAAATTCGCATTTATGGTCCGATTTAGCTGATTTAGCTATGGAAAAGCAAGAAAAGAAGGTCCTGAATGTTCTTAATTATACCATCAAATAGAAAAGAAGGTCCTAAATGTTCTTAATTATACAATCAAAATTTAACACCTTAATGTTCTTAATTATACCATCAAATAGAAAAGAAGGTTCTAAATGTTCTTAATTATACCATCATTTAACACGCTTTTATTATTAATAAAATTAGGAATGTGATATATACTGGAAGATTTAATAATTTAGGTGTAAAGTTTTAATGTTAGAAATATATAATTATGTGGATATGGAATTATTTTGTGGCAGACGAAGAAGCCAAATTATCTTTAAAGGTTACAATGAACTTATAAAGTGTTATATTCCTTTACATTGAATTTATTTTTTACTTTTTAGTTAATTTTATAAACCAATAATAAAAGCTTATTTTTAAAAAAGTTTTTTTTTTCTTTAATTTTATTTTCTGCATTCGCATTTGAACTTTTTCCCAGAAAATCTAGGTCAGTTCAGTGATGAACAGGGTGAACACTTCCATCAAGAAATTGCTCTGATGGAAACACGATTTGAAGGAAAAAATAAAATAAACTTGGTATCTGAATATTGCTGGTCATTGCTGCTTGAAACTGATGACGTCGATCTAAGAAAAAAACGTTCAAGCAAACATTTTACTGCTTAAGATCCATAAATTTTTCTACGACCCTTTAATGTATTTAAACACTCAATTACTCTATGTTTAATATTAGTTTAATATTAGTTGTAGTAGTTGTAGTATACAATATGTAAACATGTATGTTAGTTATACCCAAACTTGCGGAGCAGTAAAGAAAAACATTAAACAAAAATTAAAAAATGTTGTTTGTTGGGTAAATGCTCACTTATGTCCAAAGAAATGCTAATTAATGCATACGTCATTTAAAAGGATGAAGTTTTGTCTATCCAAAACTGGCAAAAGGTTTAAAATCGAATGGTACTTACATAAGTTACAGGCATATAAGTCTGCAAAGTGTGTTTGTAAACTGAGACAACAAAAGGCCAAGTAAACATTTCTGAGTAATTTTGAAAAAATACAATTTTTTTTTTCACCTTACGTTCAAGAAAATGTAAATACCTAAGGTAGTTTTCAACGTGTATAAAAAAATTAATACTCATTACACTCACAATTAAATTCCACTTTAGATGCATTTCACGGTTGGTATAGTCTTTATATAATTTAGTGCATACACAGAGCCAAAAATGCCTAATAAAATTAATAAGATTGTCTTCATGATCAGCTTTTGGGCAAAGGGGTAGTCGCAACGGTGCAAACGAAGAAAAAACTGTACGGAAATCTTTTTGGTTTTAAGAAGAAATTCTTATTAAAAAACTATACATTTAGTACAAAGGTGTAGTTAGACGCTGGCAATTATTAGTATACGATGGCCGGATGGTTAGCAGCTGGGTTTAGCAATCGAAAAATTGTAAGTTCGATTCTCTCTCTTTTTTTCCTAATTAGAAATGTTAAAAAGAAATCTTCTTAAATATATTTATAAGATTTTCCTTTGAAACATTAACAACTCTACACATATCGGTAATTAGAAGCTGGCAATCAAAAGTGAGCGATGGCCTGATGGTTAACAGCTGGGCTTATCATTCCGAAAATTGTAAGTTCGATTCTCGGTGAGGGCGATATCATTTTATTTTTCATTTAAAATATTAAAAAGAAAATCTTCTTAATAAAATTAAAAAGACGGTCTCTACAATAATAAGAAGCACATCTTCTTGAAGAAAATCTATAGAGATATCTTATGACTTTTCTTCTATTTTATTAGGCATTGTTGGCTCTGTGTACAGACAGCACCAAAGTTGACGAAACCCGAAAAAAGGTTAAAAAATATCTGTTGGTTGGAGAAATTCTGACAGTTGGGTTATGTTTTCCCAGTCATTATATATATATCATTCATCATCATCATTTATTGGCGCTTAACCGCCTAAGTGATTTTGGCCGTTTCGTATCAAAGCACGCCAGTCTTTCCTTTTAACGATAACCGACGCCAATTGGAAACCCCAAGGGAGTTCAAGTCATCCTCCACCTGTTGTTTCCATCTCAGTCGAGGCCTCCCCCTTCCTCTGCTGCCGAATTCAGGCGACGATAGGAAAACCTTCTGTGCTGGAGCTTCTTTGTCCATTCGCATAACATGGCCCAGCCAGCGGAGTCTTTGGGCTTTAATTCGCTGGACTATGGTCAGATCTGCGTAGAGCTCGTACAGCTCATCGTTAAATTTCCTTCGATACTCGCCGTTGGCATCACGGGAAGGACCATAAATCTTCCGGAGAACTTTTCTCTCAAATACTCCAAGGGCCATCTCATCTTCTCTTGACATTGTCCATGAATCTGAGCCATACATCAGGACAGGTATGATGAGAGACTTATAGAGCGTGATCTTTGTTCTTCGAGAGAGAACTTTACTTCTCAATTGCCTACTCAGTCCAAAGTAGCACTTGTTGGCAAGAGTGATTCTCCGCTGGATTTCTAGACTGATATTATTTTCGGTGTTGATACTGGTTCCCAAATAGACGAAGTCTCTCACAGTTTCAAATTTGTAACTATCAACAGTGACATGGCTGCCAAGGAGCAGGTGCGCCGAATCTTTCTTTGATGACAGCAAATACTTGGTCTTGTCCTCGTTCACGGCAAGACCCACTTTTTTCGCTTCCTTATCCAGTCCAGAGAAGGCAGCGCTTACGGCGCGGTTGTTAAGGCCAATGATATCAATATCATCGGCATACGCCAGCAATTGCACGCTCTTGTAAAAGATTGTACCATTGCGGTTTAGCTCTGCTGCTCGAATTATCTTCTCCAGCATCAGATTGAAGAAATCGCACGAAAGGGAGTCGCCCTGTCTGAAGCCTCGTTTGTTTTCAAATGGCTCAGAGAGGTCCTTCCCGATTCTGACGGAGCTGTTGGTATTGCTCAACGTCATTTGACAAAGCCGTATAAGCTTTGCAGGGAAGTCAAATTCAGACATGGCGGCATACAGGCAACTCCTTTTTACGCTGTCAAAAGCGGCTTTAAAATCGACAAAGAGATGGTGAGTGTCGATTCTCTTATCATGGGTCTTCTCCAGGATTTGGCGTATCGTGAAAATCTGGTCGATGGTAGACTTACCAGGTCTAAGGCCACACTGATAAGATCCAATCAGTTTGTCTACGATGGGCTTCAGCCTTTCACACAACACGCTAGAAAGAACCTTTTATGCGATATTAAGAAGACTAATTCCGCGGTAGTTGGTGCGGTTAGCGGGATCGCCTTTCTTGTGGATTGGGCAAAGCACACTTAAATTCCAATCCGGAGGCATGCATTCGTCTGACCATATTCTGCATAAGAGCTGATGCATGCTTTTTACCAGCTCTTCGCCTCCGCGTTTGAACAGCTCGGCGGGTAGTCCGTCTTTTCCAGGCGCTTTGTTGTTTTTGAGCCGGGATATAGCTATCCTCACTTCATCATAGTCAGGTGGTGGGACGACTTTTTCATCGTCAGGGATTGGGGTATCGGGTTCGACGTCTCCCTCGCAATTTAGCAGTGAGGAGAAGTGCTCCCTCCATAATTTAAGTACACTTTGTACTTCGGTTACCAGGTCGCCATTATTGTCCTTACAGGAGCTTGCCCCGGTCTTAAAACCTTCCGTCATCCGCCGGATCTTTTCATAGAATTTTCGGGCATCATTCCTGCCAGCCAGCATCTCAAGCTCCTCACACTCACGCCTTTCGGCCTCACTTTTCTTTTTTCACTTTTCTTTTTTCAATCAACAAGCTCCTCCTTTTATTAGAGAAACTATTTTCATTCTCTCGCTCATTGCCCATACAGCTTGAATTGGTGATTTGACAATAAATTCGTAGATAAAGCAGTAGAGCAGTGGTTAGCGCATCGGATAGCGAGCGAACTGTTGTAGGTTCGAGAACAGCTCCGGGCTACAATTTTTTTTTTTTTATTGAAATAGTTTTTTCTTTTTTAAAACAGGTATTTGAGTATTTCTAATCTTGATTTTTTATAAGCTCATTAAAATTTCATAAGACATATTTTTATATTTGTGATACTTTTTTCATAAATGTACATACATGCCACCCATTATAGAAATGAGATAACCGCTTATACAATTTGGGTTTTATGGTAAGTTTTTCCGAAAATTAAAAATTTTTTAAAAACACCCTCATATTCATAAAAAATAAAATTGGTTTAGAAAGCATCTTAAAATGACATTTTCATACAAATTTTGAATAATAAGAGCTTAAAAAACCATTTATATTTTTTATGAATAAGGGGGATATTGTTCTGTTTATCGGACTTCGGTAGATTATTTCTATAAATTTTGAAATATAAAAATCCATAATTTTTTACAGGTCCTTAAATTTTGTACTAAACGAAGTGGTTAGAGGTCAACTAAAATATTACTAAAGACATTTTGCCCGGTTTCAATATACCTACATTTTTTTTTTCAAAAATCAAATCAAAAATCAATATAAAATGTCTTTTTAAATATTTTCAAGTTACGGTTGAGGAAAAAAAGCTTAAAAACCCTCAAACTGTTTTTGCATAAGGCTAGATTTTGCCCGGTTTAACCAATTTTGAATAACTTTTTTTTTAAATCAACATACCCACATTTTTTCAAAAATCAAATCAAAAATCGATATGAAATGTCTTTTTAAATATTTCTAAGTTATGGCTAAGGAAAAAGGCTAGAAAATCCTCAAACTATTTTTGCAAAAGGCTACATTTTGCCCGGTTCCACCACTTTTGAATATTTTTTTTTTAATCAATATACGTACTATTTTTTTCAAAAATCAAATCAAAAATCGATAAGAAATGTATTTTTAAATATTTTTAAGTTATGGTTAAGGAAAAAAGATAGAAAAACCTTTAACAGTTTTTGCAAAAGGCTAGATTTTGGCTGATTTTACCACTTTGAATACATTTTTTTTTTTTTTAAATCAACATACCTATCGTACAGCTAAAAAAATTTAAAAACACGCCTCTATAATAAATTTCTATAAAAAGAACTCATTTTCTGCAAAATGAACCTTTCAATCTTTCACTCAACAAGCTCCTCCTTTTATTAGAGAAACTATTTTCATTCTCTCGCTCATTGCCCACACAGCTTGAATTGGTGATTTGACAATAAATTCGTAGATAAAGCAGTAGAGCAGTGGTTAGCTCATCGGATAGCGAGCGAACTGTTGTAGGTTCGAGAACAGCTCCGGGCTACAATTTTTTTTTTTTCATTGAAATAGTTTTTTCTTTTTTAAAACATCTTTAGGTATATGAGTATTTCTAATCTTGATTTTTTATAAGCTCATTAAAATTTCATAAGACATATTTTTATATTTGTGATACTTTTTTCGGAAAAAACTTACTGCGAATATTTTCATAAATATACATACATGCCACCCATTATAGAAATGAGATAACCGCTTATGCAATTTGGTTTTTTTGGTAAGTTTTTCCGAAAATTAAAAATTTTTTAAAAACACCCTCATATTCATAAAAAATAAAATTGGTTTAGAAAGCTTTTTAAAATGACATTTTCATACAAATTTTGAATAATAAGAGCTTAATAAACCTTTTATATTTTTTATGAATAAGGGGGATATTGTTCTGTTTATCGGACTTCGGTAGATTAAAAAAAAAAAAAAAAACGAATGGCGGCGATATACCAACAGGTTATCATAACCTCTAACGAGATTTTTAGCCGAGCTTCTCTTTCCAACTTGTGGTGTGTTGCTTTTTGAGTTTTTCCTACAAGTTGGCGGGACCTACAGTTTTTTGCCGACTCCGAACGGCACTTGCAAAGCAAATGAATTTTTTGCTGAGAAGCTTCTCATTGCAGAAATACACCCGGAGAGTTTGCCAAACTACTGCCGAGGGGCGACCCCGTTTAGAAAAATTCTTTTTCTAAATAATTTTTGATGTTACTTTTGCCGGGCATCGAACCGCCACGACTTGGTGTAGAAGGCCGAACACTTAACCGCTACACCACGGCGGCCGCCGTAGATTATTTCTATAAATTTTGAAATATAAAAATCCATAATTTTTCACAGGTCCTTAAATTTTGTACTAAACGAAGTGCTTAGAGGTCAACTAAAATATTACTAAAGACATTTTGCCCGGTTTCAATATACCTACATATTTTTTTTTTCAAAAATCAAATCAAAAATCAATATAAAATGTCTTTTTAAATATTTTCGGAAAAAATTTACTGCGAATATTTTCATAAATATACATACATACCACCCATTATAGAAATGAGATAACCGCTTATACAATTTGGGTTTTTGGTAAGTTTTTCCGAAAGTTAAATTTTTTTAAAAACACTCTCATATTCATAAAAAATAAAATTGGTTTATAAAGCTTTTTAAAATGACATTTTCATACAAATTTTGAATAATAAGAGCTTAATAAACCTTTTATATTTTTTATGAATAAGGGGGATATTGTTCTGTTTATCGGACTTCGGTAGATTATTTCTATAAATTTTGAAATATAAAAATCCATAATTTTTCACAGGTCCTTAAATTTTGTACTAAACGAAGTGGTTAGAGGTCAACTAAAATATTACTAAAGACATTTTGCCCGGTTTCAATATACCTAAATTTTTTTTTTTTTTTCAAAAATCAAATCAAAAATCAATATAAAATGTCTTTTTAAATATTTTCAAGTTAGGGTTGAGGAAAAAAGCTTAAAACCCCTCAAACTGTTTTTGCATAAGCCTAGATTTTGCCCGGTTTAACCAATTTTGAATAACTTTTTTTTTAAATCAACATACTCACATTTTTTTCAAAAATCGATATGAAATGTCTTTTGTATATTGTTAATTTTTAAATTCTGATTCTCATAAAGCCTAATCGCAGAATTTGATAACTGCTTTGTGCATAAGGTAATGTCGCGGCGGTAAGCGTATAGAATACGGTGTGCACAGTTGCAAGACCCAGTAGCGGAATATTCCTTTTTTTTTCTTAAATTATGTTTTTTTTATATTAAAGAACTTTTAATCTTAACTATCACAATTTACTTAATATTCAACCTAATATTTTTTTGTTCTTCACCTGCTCAAAACGATCGCATACATTAGTGGCTATTTTTTAAGCACAATCTCATCATCCGATTATTCAAGTGCAACATAAAATCTCGAAAACCGAATATTTGCATGTCATTTGCCATAAATAATTTTGGAAAGGGCTGCTGTAATTTAATATTTTTATTATATAATAACAGCCGCTATTTTTTAAATTCTTTGATGGCCTCATTTTGCCTATAGATGAGTTTTTAATGTATACATTTAAGTTGGTCGAGGTTCGGCCACGAGCCTAAAGGCAGCTATTGACAAAAAGTTGATCAGATGTTTGAATAAGTTCAACTATTTTATTTTGGTCGAATTTCGACCACGGGATATACTAGCCTATTATATTAATATGCTAACAAATTTTACATATAAATATTTGCCAAGCTTAAACCCATACTAAATATGCATAAATATTTATGAAATGCATATGGATTTGTTGGCATACCTCTAAGGCAGTGCACAATTATCTAATATATAACCAATCCTGCTTCATTTATCTGTAATAAGCGAATGAAAATTTCTCATGCCACTTGAATTGGTTATCTGACAATCAATTTGTACATAAAGCGATAGCCCAGTGGGAATTGGTTATCTGACAATCAATTTGAACATAAAGCGATAGCCCAGTGGGAAGCGTCGGGGGTAGTGGTCGAGCGGTTAATGGTTCAAGTACAGCTATCGGCCAAATTTTATTTTTTATTTTTTGTCATTCAAAATTGTTTTTATTTTTTCAATATATAAATATTTCTTATCTTGACTCTTTTAAAATTTTTATGTTTGTGATCTCAATTTTCGAGAAAAAAAATTGCTGAATATTTTAATTGACGGAAAGCATATGCCTAGATACCACCCATTATAGAAATGCGATAACCGCTTATTCAATTTGGGTTTTTTTGTCTAATTTTTGATGATATAAGATCGAAGTTGCGGAATTTTTCAAACACAGTAGTCTATTTATCGGACTTCGGTATATTAGTTCTATAAATTTTAGTGATTTCTACCGTTTGAGACAAAGTTGCTGATAGACTCCCTATTTAAAATATAAAAATCGACAACATATTTAATATTACCTAAATTTTGAACTAAATCAAGTGGTTAGCGGTCGTCTTAAATTTTACTGAAGGCAACAACTGATTTCTATTCATATGTACATATGTATTAACTTTTAAAAGGGCAGATTTGCAACCCGAGCCCCAAACAAGACTAGACCAAATTGAATAGAAGAATTAATATATATCTTTTCTTTAAATCAAATAAAAAATCCATATAAATTGTCTTAAATATTGCTAAGTTATGGTTAAAGAAAAAAGCTAGAAAATCCTCAAACTTTTTTTGACCTAACCAGAATTTGTAATTTACCCCCTCTAAAAAAATTTAAAAACACGCCTGTATAATAAATTTCTATAAAGAGAACTCATTTTCTGCAAAATGAACCTTTCAATCTTTCACTCAACAAGCTCCTCCTTTTATTAGAGAAACTATTTTCATTCTCTCGCTCATTGCCCATACAGCTTGAATTGGTGATTTGACAATAAATTCGTAGATAAAGCAGTAGAGCAGTGGTTAGCGCATCGGATAGCGAGCGAACTGTTGTAGGTTCGAGAACAGCTCCGGGCTACAATTTTTTTTTTTCATTGAAATAGTTTTTTCTTGTTTAAAACATCTTCAGGTATATGAGTATTTCTAATCTTGATTTTTTATAAGCTCATTAAAATTTCATAAGACATATTTTTATATTTGTGATACTTTTTTCGGAAAAAACTTACAGCGAATATTTTCATAAATATACATACATACCCCCCATTATAGAAATGAGATAACCGCTTATACAATTTGGGGTTTTTGGTAAGTTTTTCCGAAAATTAAATTTTTTTCAAAAACACCCTCATATTCATAAAAAATAAAATTGGTTTATAAAGCTTTTTAAAATGACATTTTCATACAAATTTTGAATAATAAGAGCTTAATAAACCTTTTATATTTTTTATGAATAAGGGGGATATTGTTCTGTTTATCGGACTTCGGTAGATTATTTCTATAAATTTTGAAATATAAAAATCCATAATTTTTCACAGGTCCTTAAATTTTGTACTAAACGAAGTGGTTAGAGGTCAACTAAAATATTACTAAAGGCATTTTGCCCGGTTTCAATATACCTACATTTTTTTTTCTTTCAAAAATCAAATCAAAAATCAATATAAAATGTCTTTTTAAATATTTTCAAGTTACGGTTGAGGAAAAAAGCTTAAAAACCCTCAAACTGTTTTTGCATAAGGCTAGATTTTGCCCGGTTTAACCAATTTTGAATAACTTTTATTTTAAATCAACATACCCACATATTTTTTAAAAATCAAATCAAAAATCGATATGAAATGTCTTTTTAAATATTTCTAAGTTATGGCTAAGGAAAAAGGCTAGAAAATCCTCCAACTATTTTTGCAAAAGGCTACATTTTGCCCGGTTCCACCACTTTTGAATATTTTTTTTTAAAATCAATATACGTACTATTTTTTTCAAAAATCAAATCAAAAATCGATAAGAAATGTATTTTTAAATATTTTTAAGTTATGGTTAAGGAAAAAAGATAGAAAAACCTTTAACAGTTTTTGCAAAAGGCTAGATTTTGGCTGATTTTACCACTTTGAATACATTTTTTTTTTTTTTTAAATCAACATACCTATCGTACAGCTAAAAAATTTAAAAACACGCCTGTATAATAAATTTCTATAAAAAGAACTCATTTTCTGCAAAATGAACCTTTCAATCTTTTACTCAACAAGCTCCTCCTTTTATTAGAGAAACTATTTTCATTCTCTCGCTCATTGCCCACACAGCTTGAATTGGTGATTTGACAATAAATTCGTAGATAAAGCAGTAGAGCAGTGGTTAGCGCATCGGATAGCGAGCGAACTGTTGTAGGTTCGAGAACAGCTCCGGGCTATAATTTTTTTTTTTTCATTGAAATAGTTTTTTCTTTTTTAAAACATCTTTAGGTATATGAGTATTTCTAATCTTGATTTTTTATAAGCTCATTAAAATTTCATAAGACATATTTTTATATTTGTGATACTTTTTTCGGAAAAAACTTACTGCGAATATTTTCATAAATATACATACATGCCACCCATTATGGAAATGAGATAACCGCTTATACAATTTGGGGTTTTTGGTATGTTTTTCCGAAAATTAAAATTTTTTTAAAAACACCCTTATATTCATAAAAAATAAAATTGGTTTAGAAAGCTTTTTAAAATGACATTTTCATACAAATTTTGAATAATAAGAGCTTAATAAACCTTTTATATTTTTTATGAATAAGGGGGATATTGTTCTGTTTATCGGACTTCGGTAGATTATTTCTATTAATTTTGAAATATAAAAATCCATAATTTTTCACAGGTCCTTAAATTTTGTACTAAACGAAGTGGTTAGAGGTCAACTAAAATATTACTAAAGACATTTTGCCCGGTTTCAATATACCTACATTTTTTTTTTTTTTTTTCAAAAATCAAATCAAAAATCAATATAAAATATCTTTTTAAATATTTTCAAGTTAGGGTTGAGGAAAAAGCTTAAAAACCCTCAAACTGTTTTTGCATAAGGTTAGATTTTGCCCGGTTTAACCAATTTTGAATAACTTTTTTTTTTAAATCAACATACCCACATTTTTTTCAAAAATCAAATCAAAAATCGATATGAAATGTCTTTTTAAATATTTCTAAGTTATGGCTAAGGAAAAAGGCTAGAAAATCCTCAAACTATTTTTGCAAAAGGCTACATTTTGCCCGGTTCCACCACTTTTGAATATTTTTTTTTTTTTAATCAATATACGTACTATTTTTTTCAAAAATCAAATCAAAAATCGATAAGAAATGTATTTTTAAATATTTTTAAGTTATGGTTAAGGAAAAAAGATAGAAAAACCTTTAACAGTTTTTGCAAAAGGCTAGATTTTGGCTGATTTTACCACTTTGAATACATTTTTTTTTTTAAATCAACATACCTATCGTACAGCTAAAAAAATTTAAAAACACGCCTGTTAATAAATTTCTATAAAAAGAACTCATTTTCTGCAAAATGAACCTTTCAATCATTCACTCAACAAGCTCCTCCTTTTATTAGAGAAACTATTTTCATTCTCTCGCTCATTGCCCATACAGCTTGAATTGGTGATTTGACAATAAATTCGTAGATAAAGCAGTAGAGCAGTGGTTAGCGCATCGGATAGCGAGCGAACTGTTGTAGGTTCGAGAACAGCTCCGGGCTACAATATTTTTTTTTTTTTTCATTGAAATAGTTTTTTCTTTTTTTTGAATACTTAGAGCTTAATAAACCTTTTATATTTTTTTATGAATAAGGGGGATATTGTTCTGTTTATCGGACTTCGGTAGATTATTTCTATAAATTTTGAAATATAAAAATCCATAATTTTTCACAGGTCCTTAAATTTTGTACTAAACGAAGTGGTTAGAGGTCAACTAAAATATTACTAAAAACATTTTGCCCGGTTTCAATATACCAAAATTTTTTTTTTTTTAACTTTTGACACTTTTGAGCTCATAATTAGTTTGACTGTTAACTGATTTGGATTTTCTCTCCAGATCTTATAAGTAGAGATTTTTGACCTTACCAATGATATATATATAATGACTGGGAAAACATAACCCAACTGTCAGAATTTCTCCAACCAACAGATATTTTTTAACCTTTTTTCGGGTTTCGTCAACTTTAGTGCTGTCTGTATGCACTAAATTATATAAAGACTATACCAACCGTGAAATGCATCTAAAGTGGAATTTAATTGTGAGTGTAATGAGTATTAATTTTTTTATACACGTTGAAAACTATCTTAGGTATTTACATTTTCTTGAACGTAAGGTGAAAAAAAAAATTGTATTTTTTCAAAATTACTCAGAAATGTTTACTTGGCCTTTTGTTGTCTCAGTTTACAAACACACTTTGCAGACTTATATGGCTGTAACTTATGTAAGTACCATTCGATTTTAAACCTTTTGCCAGTTTTGGATAGACAAAACTTCATCCTTTTAAATGACGTATGCATTAATTAGCATTTCTTTGGACATAAGTGAGCATTTACCCAACAAACAACATTTTTTAATTTTTGTTTAATGTTTTTCTTTACTGCTCCGCAAGTTTGGGTATAACTAACATACATGTTTACATATTGTGAGAAAACTACAACTAATATTAAACATAGAGTAATTGAGTGTTTAAATACATTAAAGGGTCGTAGAAAAATTTATGGATCTTAAGCAGTAAAATGTTTGCTTGAACGTTTTTTTCTTAGATCGACGTCATCAGTTTCAAGCAGCAATGACCAGCAATATTCAGATACCAAGTTTATTTTATTTTTTTCCTTCAAATCGTGTTTCCATCAGAGCAATTTCTTGATGGAAGTGTTCACCCTGTTTATCACTGAACTGACCTAGATTTTCTGGGAAAAAGTTCAAATGCGAATGCAGAAAATAAAATTAAAGAAAAAAAAACTTTTTTAAAAATAAGCTTTTATTATTGGTTTATAAAATTAACTAAAAAGTAAATAAAATTAAAGAAAAAAAAAACTTTTTTAAAAATAAGCTTTTATTATTGGTTTATAAAATTAACTAAAAAGTAAAAAATAAATTCAATGTAAAGGAATATAACACTTTATAAGTTCATTGTAACCTTTAAAGATAATTTGGCTTCTTCGTCTGCCACAAAATAATTCCATATTGTACATAATTATATATTTCTAACATTAAAACTTTACACCTAAATTATTAAATCTTCCAGTATATATCACATTCCCAATTTTATTAATAATAAAAGCGTGTTAAATTTTGATGGTATAATTAAGAACATTTAGAACCTTCTTTTCTATTTGATGGTATAATTAAGAACATTAAGGTGTTAAATTTTGATTGTATAATTAAGAACATTTAGGACCTTCTTTTCTATTTGATGGTATAATTAAGAACATTCAGGACCTTCTTTTCTTGCTTTTCGATAGCTAAATCAGCTAAATCGGACCATAAATGCGAATTTTGAAAATATAGCGACCCACGCGCCACCTATCGAAATTTTTTTTTTATAATATTGCATTGTCATCAGGGTTATACATGGGTGCAGAATTTCAAATCAATCGGACACCGGGAAGTGTATAAAATTTAGCTTGCAAGATTTGATAACAGACAGCCGTCAGGTGAAACTAAATAAAAGCTTATAATGAACCTTTATGGACATGTTGCAACCCGTGGGCATCCAAAAATTCTTTAACTATTTCTTCATAGTTTTTGCTTCTATGATTTCCCAAAAAATTGCTGCATAATTCTTTAAAACTCTTCCAAGCACGTTTTTCGACTGAGCTTAGCTTGTTCATAAACTCTAGATCCTTCATAACTTTTGAAATTTGTGGTCCAATGAAGACGCCTTTAATGAATAAAAAGGGATAAAGGCTTTAAAAAGGGCAAGATGTTGGGACGCACAAATTATTACCTGCTTTTATTTTAGCCTCACTCAATCTCGGGAATACTGTCTTCAGATGGCAAAATGCTTCGCCGTCCACATCCAATCTTTTAACAAACTGCTTCATATAACCTAGCTTTAAGTGCAAAGGTGGCAAAATCACGTTTTCTGCTTTTACTAGTGGAAGGTTTAAAGCATTTTTCTTTCCTATTTGATGGTATTCACGAGGTGGCCATGTTTTGCAGTTGTAATGATGCTGAGCACGACTATCCCATTCGCAAAGATAGCAAGGATATTTCGTGTAGCCACCTTGCATGCCGAAAATAATCGTCAAAACCTTCAAATCAGCGACGACTTTCCATTTATGGGTAGCATAGTCCACTTCCAACCGAAATATTTTCTCCATTACTTCGTACGTTTCTTTAATATGGGTTCCATATGCTATTGGAACAGATGGTAGTTGATTTTCATTGTGTAAAAGTACAGCTTTTAAACAATGCAGATCTCACTTAAAATAATAGAATATTTATTTAGTAATTACTTTTGCATGAACCATCAATAAAGAGCCTCCATTAATTTGCATTGTAATTGTGGTTCAATGCCAAAAACAGTTTGGGTATATTAGCATAATATACGAGGTCGCTGTCAGTTTCATTAGTTTTAAAGCATTCTTTTATCAATGTTATTCGGCTACTGTTTCTCTCAGAAGTAACTTGGAAAGATTCGTCCACCAACTTCCACTGTTTCTCGTTTAGACAAATGTGAGTCACGCACTAAATCAGCGAAGTCTGCATTTGAGACAAGGTGCTGTTCCCATCTCTCTGATTCGGGTAGAAGGTACACGTCGTCTTCTAAATCCATATCAGCTTCATCAGAAATATTTATTTCCGTTGGAACTTCTTCCATAAATATACTTTTGTCGTTACAGAAATTCACTGGTTTCGTTACAGTGGTAACATTAGCATCTATTATATTAATAGGCTAACAAATTTTACATATAAATATTTGCCAAGCTTAAACCCATACTAAATATGCATAAATATTTATGAAATGCATATGGATTTGTTGGCATACCTCTAAGGCAGTGCACAATTATCTAGTATATAACCAATCCTGCTTCATTTATCTGTAATAAGCGAATGAAAATTTCTCATGCCACTTGAATTGGTTATCTGACAATCAATTTGTACATAAAGCGATAGCCCAGTGGGAAGCGTCGGGGGTAGTGGTCGAGCGGTTAATGGTTCAAGTACAGCTAGCGGCCACATTTTTTTTTTTTATTTTTTGTCATTGAAAATTGTTTTTATTTTTTCAATATATAAATATTTCTTATCTTGACTTTTTTAAAATTTTTATGTTTGTGATCGCTATTTTCGAGAAAAAAAATTGCTGAATATTTTTAGTTGACGGAAAGCATATGCATACATACCACCCATTATAGAAATGCGATAACCGCTTATTCAATGATTTCTATTAATATGTAGATATTTATTAACTTTTAAAAGGGCAGATTTGCAACCCGAGCCCCAAACAAGACTAGACCAAATTGAATAGAAAAATTAATATATATTTTTTCTTTATTTCAAATAAAAAATTCATATAAATTGTCTTAAATATTTCTAAGTTATGGTTAAAGAAAAAAGCTAGAAAATCCTCAAACTTTTTTTGACCTAACCAAAATTTGTAATTTACCCCCTCTAAAAAGATTTAAAAACACGCCTGTATAATAAATTTCTATAAAAAGAACTAATTTTCTGCAAAATGAACCTTTCAATCTTTCACGCAACAAGCTCTCCTTTTATTAGAGAAACTATTTTCATTCTCTCGCTCATTGCCCATACAGCTTGAATTGGTGATTTGACAATAAATTCGTAGATAAAGCAGTAGAGCAGTGGTTAGCGCATCGGATAGCGAGCGAACTGTTCGAGAACAGCTCCGGGCTTCAATTTTTTTTTTTCATTGAAAATTGTTTTTTCTTTTTTAAAACATCGTTAGGTATATGAGTATTTCTAATCTGGATTTTTTATAAGCTCATTAAAATTTCATAAGACATATTTTTATTTATATTTGTGATACTTTTTTCGGAAAAAACTTACTGCGAATATTTTCATAAATATACATACATACCACCCATTATAGAAATGAGATAACCGCTTATACAATTTGGGTTTTTTGGTAGGTTTTTCCGAAAATTAAAATTTTTTTCAACATACCCTCATATTCATAAAAAATAAAATTGGTTTATAAAGCTTTTTAAAATGACATTTTCATACAAATTTTGAATAATAAGAGCTTAATAATCATCATCATTTATTGGCGCTTAACCGCCTAAGCGATTTTGGCCGTCGCCTATCAAAGCACGCCAGTCATTCCTTTTTAGCGATAACTGACGCCAATTGGAAACCCCAAGGGAGTTCAAGTCATCCTCCACCTGTTGTTTCCATCTCAGTCGAGGCCTCCCCCTTCCTCTGCTGCCGAATTCGGGTGACGATTGGAAAACCTTCTGGGCTGGAGCTTCTATGTCCATTCGCATGACGTGACCCAGCCAGCGGAGCCTTTGGGCTTTAATTCGCTGGACTATGGTCAAATCTGCGTAAAGCTCGTACAGCTCATCGTTAAATCTCCTTCGATACTCGCCGTCGGCATCACG
The DNA here is from genome assembly GCA_964058755.1 of Campiglossa producta. Lineage (NCBI taxonomy): Eukaryota > Metazoa > Arthropoda > Insecta > Diptera > Tephritidae > Campiglossa > Campiglossa producta. The sequence goes on from CAXKVI010000004.1 coordinate 45,577,070, forward strand.
GGAAGGACCATAAATCTTCCGGAGAACTTTTCTCTCAAATACTCCAAGGGCCATCTCATCTTCTCTTGACATTGTCCATGAATCTGAGCCATACATCAGGACAGGTATGATGAGAGACTTATAGAGCGCGATCTTTGTTCTTCGAGAGAGGACTTTACTTCTCAATTGCCTACTCAGTCCAAAGTAGCACTTGTTCGCAATAGTGATTCTCCGTTGGATTCCTAGACTGATATTATTTTCGGTGTTAATGCTGGTTCCCAAATAGACGAAGTCCCTCACAGTTTCAAATTTGTAACTATCAACAGTGACGTGGCTGCCAAGGCGCAGGTGCGCCGATTCTTTCTTTGATGACAGCATATACTTCGTCTTGTCCTCGTTGACCGCAAGACCCACTTTTTTCGCTTCTTTATCCAGTCCAGAGAAGGCAGCGCTTACGGCGCGGTTGTTAAGGCCAATGATATCAATATCATCGGCATACGCCAGCAATTGCACGCTCTTGTAAAAGATTGTACCATTGCGGTTTAGCTCTGCTGCTCGAATTATCTTCTCCAGCATCAGGTTGAAGAAATCGCACGAAAGGGAGTCGCCCTGTCTGAAGCCTCGTTTGGTTTCAAATGGCTCAGAGAGGTCCTTCCCGACTCTGACGGAGCTGTTAGTATTGCTCAATGTCATTTGGCAAAGCCGTATAAGCTTTGCAGGGAAGTCAAATTCAGACATGGCGGCATACAGGCAACTCCTTTTTGCGCTGTCAAAAGCGGCTTTGAAATCGACAAAGAGATGGTGTGTGTCGATTCTTTTATCATGGGTCTTCTCCAGGATTTGGCGTATCGTGAAAATCTGGTCGATGGTAGACTTACCAGGTCTTTCTTGTGGATTGGGCAGAGCACACTTAAATTCCAATCTGGAGGCATGCACTCGTCTGACCATATTCTGCATAAGAGCTGATGCATGCTTTTTACCAGCTCTTCGCCTCCGTGTTTGAACAGCTCGGCGGGTAGTCCGTCTTTTCCAGGCGCTTTGTTGTTTTTGAGCCGGGATATAGCTATCCTCACTTCATCATAGTCAGGTGGTGGGACGACTTTTCCATCGTCAGGGATTGGGGTATCGGGTTCGACGTCTCCCTCGCAATTTAGCAGTGAGGAGAAGTGCTCCCTCCATAATTTAAGTACACTCTGTACGTCGGTTACCAGGTCGCCATTATTGTCCTTACAGGAACTTGCCCCGGTCTTAAAACCTTCCGTCATCCGCCGGATCTTTTCATAGAATTTTCGGGCATCATTCCTGTCAGCCAGCATCTCAAGCTCCTCACACTCACGCCTTTCGGCCTCACGTTTCTTTTTTCTGAAAAAGCGTCTCTCTTCCTTCTTTGCCTCACGATAGCGTTGCCATACACTGCGGGTTGCGCCCGTTCGCAACGTCTCCCTGTAGGCAGCGTCCTTTTTGTCCGAGGCAGTGCTGCATTCCTCATCGTACCAGTTATTTTTGCGGACTCGCTGGAACCCTATAATGGCCTCAGCGGCGGTACGTAATGAGTGAGAGATATGCTTCCATTGCTCGGTTGCATCGTTAGGTCGAGGATTGCTCTCCGATAGCAGGTGTGAGAGTCGAGTGGAGAAATTGTCAGCTGTCTGTGTCGTGCGCAGCTTCTCGACGTCAAACTTTCCTTCCGTTACTGTGCGCACTTTCTTTGCTACACAGAGGCGTGTGCGTATCTTGGCTGCAACAAGATAATGGTCCGAGTCGATATTGGGACCACGAAGGGTACGCACGTCCAGAACGGTGGAGCTATGTCTGCCGTCGATCATGACATGATCAATCTGGTTTCTTGTTCTTTGATCAGGAGACAGCCATGTGGCTTGGAACCTGGTACTACTGATGACCATATTGCGAGCAGCGGCGAAAACAATCAACCTAGTGCCGTTGGGGGATGTTATATCATGGAGACTAAATTTTCCAACTGTTGGACCAAAGACTCCTTCCTTGCCCACCTTCGCATTAAAGTCGCCGAGCACGATTTTGATATCATGTTGGGGGCAGCGATCATAAATCTGTTCAAGTTTATCGTAGAAGGAGTCCTTCTCTGCGTCGTCCGTCTCCTCAGTCGGCGCATAGGCGCAGATAAATGTTATGTTGAAAAATTTCGCTTTGATGCGGATCGCAGCGAGACGCTCGTCCACGGGGGTGAACGCTAGTACTTGGCGGCGAAGTCTCTTTCCCACCACGAATCCTACACCACGCGCTTTGCCGCGTGTCTGGCCACTGTAGTATACGTCACAAGGTCCGATGGTCGTCTTTCCTTGTCCCGTCCATCGCATTTCCTGCAGGGCGGTGATGTCAGCCTTTGCGTTAACGAGGACATCAACCAGTCGGGCAGCGGTACCGTCCCTTGAAAGGGTCCGGACATTCCCGGTACATGCCCTAATATCCAAATCATTATGCCTTATTCGTTTTGCCGGGTCGTCAACATTAAAGGGGGTTCTCATCCGAGGCTTTAATACATTTTTCATTGGACTAAATTTTTTACGTGGCGGGTCCCAAACCCAGCGCACAACCCGTTTCGGGGTTTTTGGAAAATATTTACACATTTATATAGCGAGCCGCTTGCTTCAAGACAGACGCCCGCTTGCAGCCGCACCTCATGGTGAACAGACGCTGCGCAAAAACCTCGGTGAGCCCTTAAACCAAGTATGTCAGAGTGGCCCCACCGGGGCTCCCTCTCTTTCTGCCGCGAGCCTAGGTAGCTCCCGTTGCCCAGAGTGCACGAACGAGGACGCAAGAGTCGGGATTGAGCAAGGTCACTTAGCAACCACACTCCATTACACTCCTAGAGCTTAATAAACCTTTTATATTATTTATGAATAAGGGGGATATTGTTCTGTTTATCGGACTTCGGTAGATTATTTCTATAAATTTTGAAATATAAAAATCCATAATTTTTCACAGGTCCTTAAATTTTGTACTAAACGAAGTGGTTAGAGGTCAACTAAAATATTACTAAAGACAACAACTCATTTCTATTCATCCAGATTTACAACCCGAACACCAAACAAGTCTAGACAAAATTTGACCACTTTTGAATAAAAAAAAAAATCAATATAAAATGTCTTTTTAAATATTTCTAAGTTATGGTTAATGAAAAAAGCTAGAAAACCCTCAAACTGTTTTTCCAAAAGGCTACATTTTACCCGGTTTCAATATACCTAAATTTTTTTTTTTTTTTCAAAAATCAAATCAAAAATCGATATGAAATATCTTTTTAAATATTTCTAAGTTATGGCTAAGGAAAAAGGCTAGAAAATCCTCAAACCATTTTTGCAAAAGGCTACATTTTGCCCGGTTTCACCACTTTTGAATATTTTTTTTTTTTAAATCAATATATGTACGTACTATTTTTTTCAAAAATCAAATCAAAAATCGATAAGAAATGTATTTTTAAATATTTTTAAGTTATGGTTAAGGAAAAAAGATAGAAAAACCTTTAACATTTTTTGCAAAAGGCTAGATTTTGGCTGATTTTACCACTTTGAATACATTTTTTTTTTTATCAATATACCTCCATTTTTTTTTTAATCAAATCAAAAATCAATTTAAAATGTCTTCTAAATATTGCTAAGGTGTGGATAAAGAAAAAAGCTAGAAAAACCTTTAACTGTTTTTGCAAAAGCCTAGATTTGCCCTAACCAGCATTTGTAATTTACCAACACTAAATAATAAATTTCTATAAATAGAACTCATACTTCTACAAAATGAATTTAATTTTTTCATTTCCATTACCTTATGCACAAAGCAGTTATCAAATTCTGCAATTAGGCTTTATGAGAATAAGAATTTAAAAATTAACAATATACCAACAACAAAGTTAGACTATTAATATAAACTAGTATATCCCGTGGTCGAAATTCGACCAATTTAAAATAGTTGAACTTATTCAAACATCTGATCAACTTTTTGTCAATAGCTGCCTTTAGGACCCGTGGCCGAACCTCGACCAACTTAAATGTATACATTAAAAACTCATCTATAGGCAAAATGAGGCCATCAAAGAATTTAAAAAATAGCGGCTGTTATTATATGATAAAAATATTAAATTACAGCAGCCCTTTCCAAAATTATTTATGGCAAATGCCATGCAAATATTCGGTTTTCGAGATTTTATGTTGCACTTGAATAATCGGATGATGACATTGTGCTTAACAAATAGCCACTAATTTATGCGATCGTTTTGAGCAGGTGAAGAACAAAAAAATATTAGGTTGAAAATTAAGTAAATTGTAATAGTTAAGATTAAAGGTTTTTTAATATAAAAAAAAAAACATAATTTAAGAAAAAAAGGAATATTCCGCAACCGGGTCTTGCAACTGTGCACACCGTATTCTATACGCTCACCGCCGCGCCATTACCTTATGCACAAAGCAGTTTAAGAATTAACAATATACCAACAACAAAGTTAGACTATTAATATAAATAATGGACCAAAGTACTCAATGAGCGAGGGAATGAAAATAATTTCTCTCTCATAATAGGACGTGTTTAATGAGGGAGAGAATGAAGATAAAGAGTGGTTTCCTTTGAAGTTCAGCCAACTTCGAAATATGAGTTTGACGCTATTACTCTAACTCTCAAAGAGCGAGAGAATCAAAATATTTCCATTGCTGGTATTTTACACACATATACAAATTTCTCAAAATAAGCGTGGTACTCCAACAACAGTAGCCATATTGAATTATTATTTTATATTTTTTTGAAACATTTTTTTTGTTTGGTGGTACGCAAGCCAACTTTGATTGCGACATATTTTTTTCAAATTAAAAGTTTGACCATGGTTGCCCTATTTCACATTTTAATAATGGTGTTATGAGAACATAAAACTTTGTAGAATTTCATTTTAAACAAATCTATTACATCGGAATTTTTCCGAGCAGTTCTAGCGGTTTCAAGATATCCAATTCAGCCTGCAACTTCTCATGCCCTTGGTGTCTTGTCCATAATCAATTCCTTGAATAAATTTTTTTAATATGGAATTCTACAATTAAGTGAAGCTTTATTGGGCTATTGAATCTCTATTTAGATATACATATATACATACATATTAGAGCTTTATGGATAAATATAATTTTGATAACGTTTTCCCAAAAAATTGTATAGTTAAATTACATTTTATTATAAGTATATGTAATTGAAAATTTAATTTTTTCATGATTTTATGGCACAACAATATAACATTTTTAGTTTTTCATTTGTTTATTTAAACTTTGGAATATAAGGCGACGATAGTTATCTCATTTTTATTATAGAATTCTACGAAAAAGATGTTTGATTTTTATTTTTTTAAAAAAGCAAATTTTCATATTATATAGAATTGACGGCAATGGGTGTATCTATTTCAATCTCATTCTTTTTTTTTTTTTCTTGATGAATTTCAATACAGAAAGTTAAAACATTGATTGCTTCTTTCCTAAAAATTTTATTTTTAAACTATTTTCGTTTATAATAAAGCGTGCGAGATATGAGAAAAACAAATTGTCACTTTTTTTAATCCTTTGGTACATAACAACACATATTGGGGCAACTCTCATGCGGAAACAAATTGGCTATTCGCGCCGACGCCATCTATTTGGAGTGTAACATTTCAATATACATAATAGTTCAACGCCGAATCTACTGTTTGAACTCAATGAGCGAGAGAATTGGAGTGTTTACGCATATATGTATATGTGTATATAAATAGATATGAGTATGAAATTGGTTTGACGTTTATTTTGAAGGGGTGGAAATTTGGAAATATGAGTTCGTGTAATATTAAAGAGTATTAATGAGCGAGAGAACGAAAATAGAGAAGTATGGGTTGTATTTAAAAAAAATGTATTATACATGGCGTGGTTTTAAAAATTTTTAGTGGGGGTAAATTACAAATTCTGGTTAGGTCAAAAAAAGTGTGAGGGTTTTCTAGCTTTTTTCTTTAACCATAACTTAGCAATATTTAAAAGACACTTTATATGGATTTTTCTTTTGATTTAAAGAAAAAAAAATGTATATTGATTTTTAAAAAAATTCTATTCAATTTGGTCTAGACTTGTTTGGGGCTCGGGTTGCAAATCTGCCCTTTTAAAAGTTAATACATATATACATTTGAAAAGAAATTATTTGTTGTCTTCAGTAAAATTATCACTTGGTTTAGTTCAAAATAATGTAGTATCCATAAAATATTTTGTCGATTTTTATACTTTAAATAAGGAATTTGTCAGCAACTCTATCTCAATCGATAGAATTTGAAAAAAAATTCGCAAATTGCAGCTTTCATCTTCAAAAATTTGAGCAGTCAGACTTATATTAATGGTAATTTTTGGAAATAATTACCAAAAAAAAAACAAAAAGAAATTGTATAAGCGGTTATAGCATTTCTATAATGGGTGGTATGTATGTATATTTATGATATCAAATTATTATTTCACATGGCTTTCCGTAAACTAAAAATATTGGCACCAAATTTTTTTCTTCTCGAAAATAGAGATCACAAACATAAAAATATTGTTTATAAAAATATTAAAAAGTCAAGATTAGAAATATAAAAATATATAAAAAATATAAACAATTTTCAATGACAAAAAAGAAAAAAAATTTTGGCCTATAGCTGTGTAACTAACTGTACTCGAACCATCAACCGCTCGACCACTACCCACTAACGCTTCCCACTGGGCTATCGCTTTATTTACAAATTGATTGTCAGATAACCAATTTAAGTTGCATGAAAAATTTTCATTCGCTTATTACAGATAAATGAAGCAGTATTGGTTATATATTACATAATTGTGCACTGCCTTAGAGGTATGCCAACAAATAAATATGCATTTCATAAATATTTATGCATATTTAGTATGGGTTTAAGCTTGGCAATGGTTTATATGTAAAATTTGATAGCCTATTAATATAATAGATAATGGACCGAAGTACTCAATGAGTGAGGGAGTGAAAATAATTTCTCTAATAATAGGAGGAGCTTATTGAGTGAAAGAATGAAATTCATTTTGTAGAAATATGAGTTCTATTTATGGAAATTTATTATTTAGTGTTGATACGCTGGTTAGGGCAAATCTAGGCTTTTGCAAAAACAGTCAAAGGTTTTTACGCTGGTTAGGGCAAATCTAGGCTTTTGCAAAAACAGTTAAAGGTTTTTCTAGCTTTTTCCTTTTCCATAACTTAGCAATATTTAGAAGACATTTTAATTTGATTATTGATTTGATTTAAAAAAAAATGTAGGTATGTTGATTTAAAAAAAAAATGTATTCAAAGTGGTAAAATCAGCCAAAATCTAGCCTTTTGCAAAAACTGTTAAAGGGTTTTCTATCTTTTTTCCTTAACCATAACTTAAAAATATTTAAAAATACATTTCTTATCGATTTTTGATTTGATTTTTGAAAAAAATAGTACGTATATTGATTTAAAAAAAAAAATTCAAAAGTGGTGAAACCGGGCAAAATGTAGCCTTTTGCAAAAATAGTTTGAGGATTTTCTAGCCTTTTTCCTTAGCCATAACTTAGAAATATTTAAAAAGACATTTCATATCGATTTTTGAAAAAAATGTGGGTATGTTGATTTAAAAAAAAAGTTATTCAAAATTGGTTAAACCGGGCAAAATCTAGCCTTATGCAAAAACAGTTTGAGGGTTTTTAAGCTTTTTTCCTCAACCCTAACTTGAAAATATTTAAAAAGACATTTTATATTGATTTTTTTTTTTCAGCGCACAACCCGTCTCCGGGATATATCATTGGTAAGGTCAAAAATCTCTACTTATAAGATCTGGAGAGAAAATCCAAATCAGTTAACAGTCAAACTAATTATGAGCTCAAAAGTGTCAAAAGTTAAAAAAAACGGTTTTTTTACCCGTAACTCACGATTTTGAGCTGTACGCGAAAAATCTTATATGCAGTAGTTCTTAGAATTTCAAGATCTACAAGAAAAATGGTATCACTTCCCAGGGTTTTTAATTTTTTTCTTTTTTGTAACACTGTGTTATCGAAAGCGCCTCATATATCGATGAATGCACACAGGGCTATGTTTTGAGACTCTATGGCCTTTTAAATTTTTTCAGTAAGGCAATGGATAGCAGTCTCCGTCGATTTTCCGGGTTGGTATGCAAATTGATGTTTACACAGAGGTTGTTTCTTTAAATTTACTTCCCTAATGTGCTGATCTAAAATTTTCTCCATTCCCTTTAGGAGAAAGAAACTGAGACTTATTGGTCGATATGACGATGACAGATTTTCCGGTTTCCCTGGTTTCGGTATAAATACAACCTTAACCTCTGTCCCCCTGTTGGGAATATATCCTAACAGTTGGGATGCTCTATATAAATTTGATAGGACTGGAGCTGTATAGTTGATTCCTTGCTGCAACAGACAAGGATAGACCCCATCCGGTCCTGGAGATTTGAAATGACTGAAAGTCGATAAAGCCCATTGGACCTTGTTAACATTGGTTATCTTTGTCGCCAGGCTCTTTTCTCTACCACTAATTGTTGGAGAATTATCTACTACGGGATGCGAGTGTTGATAGCAGGGCTGCCACTAAAAATTTTCTTTGGTAACCAACGTTTTTAAAAAAAGTAACCAAAAGTAGAAAAAATTAACCAAATTAATAAAACTTGTGTTTCCACTAAGCATTGTAAAACTTTTATTTGATGGTACATATAACTTCAACAAAATATACGGTTAAAATAATTATTAATTCGGTTTTCTTGGGTTTGACAAAACAAATTAGTTTTAATTAAATAATAACAAAAAACATCATTACACATGTGAGGTGTATGAGTAAATAAATATATTTGTTGTATATTAGATGTATCCATATCAGTGTTGCCATTTTAGCCGATTCCCGGCTAGATCCAGCCGATTTAAAAATGATTTAGCCGAAAAAAACGGATTTAGCCGGAGCCGATTTCTTAGCCGATTTGTCAAAAAAATTTAGCCGATTCTAGCCGTTTTTAATATTTTTCATTATTCAATTTCCCATAAAGTAGGAGTCCAATGTTTACACTTTAACTCCCTTATTCATAAAAAATAAAATAGGTTTATAAAGCTTTTTAAAATGACATTTCCATACAAATTTTGGATTAAATTTTTTCTTTTAATTTTTGAAACTTTTTTCAAAATATTTTTATATACTCTTAAAGTTGAAGCTTCCAAAATGGTAAGCGATGTGCGATTATCTTAACTATTATAATAATTACAGCCATTAAAAATTTACCAGATTTTATACGTGTTACTGTGTATGGGAAAGGGCGAAAAAAAATAGCCACCCCTAAGGGTTAAGTTAGAGTGCTAATTTTTTGCAAGGCTTATTTTCTCATCAATACCTATAGTTTCAGGGGGTAAGACCGAAAAAAGAACCAATTTTTTTTTATTTGAATCACCCTAATATATATATTAATGGATCTACTAGTCACTTCTGTATTTTTGATTTATGTAAGTATGTTATGAGTTTGTGTAAGTTGTGTTATGTATTCATTTTATTAGTTTTTTGTTTTATACTAAGTGAACATGATGGATATAAGCTGGCAATAATTTCAACGCAGCTTGGTGTAAGAGGTACACACTGCGGGCTTAGAAATTCCTAATCCCCTTGGTTCTTGGTTCGATGACCAACAATAGGTGATGAAAAATTTCTATACACATAGCCATTTGAGAAGGCCCTTGAGCAAGGCCGAAATTAGGTAATCATGGTAGCTTGTAATTGTTGTTGCTTTTCCATCTTGTTCACTAATAATAAAACACAGAATAATTTAGAAAAATTATTCACAAACGGTCAAAAGTCCACCAAAGTTTCAAAGATTCTCAAATTAATGACCACAAACTCATAACATACTTACATATTAATCGCAGGACACAGCGGAAAAGGCCATCCTGTGAAAATAAGCTGCAGCTGTCAGTAAAATGATCACAGGGTGCACTAAAATCCTTGACACTGCTAGTATAAATGGCGGCCGATTGATGTCGCTCTAGTTGTCGATAAGGTAGTATAAAAACAAAAAACTAATAAAATGAATACATACTAAGTGAACATGATGGATATAAGCTGGCAAAAATTTCAACGCAGCTTGGTGTAAGAGGTACAGACTGCGGGCTTAGAAATTCCTTAGTATGTATTCATTTTATTAGTTTTTTGTTTTGATACTAAGTGAACATGATGGATATAAGCTGGCAATAATTTCAACGCAGCTTGGTGTAAGAGGTACACACTGCCGACTTAGAAATTCCTAATCCCCTTGGTTCTTGGTTCGATGACCAACAATAGGTGATGAAAAATTTCTATACACATAGCCATTTGAGAAGGCCCTTGAGCAAGGCCGAAATTAGGTAATCATGGTAGCTTGTAATTGTTGTTGCTTTTCCATCTTGTTCACTAATAATAAAACACAGAATAATTTAGAAAAATTATTCACAAACGGTCAAAAGTCCACCAAAGTTTCAAAGATTCTCAAATTAAAGACCACAAACTCATAACATACTTACATATTAATCGCAGGACACAGCGGAAAAGGCCACCCTGTGAAAATAAGCTGCAGCTGTCAGTAAAATGATCACAGGGTGCACTGAAATCCTTGACACCGCTAGTATAAATGGCGGCCGATTGATGTCGCTCTAGTTGTCGATAAAAAAAAACAAGTAAGGAAAGCTGTCTTCGGCTGTGCCGAAGGCTAAATACCTTTCATGAATAAGCGTCATGATTTTCACTGTTTGATCCCCAGTACAGCCTGTGTGAATTTAACTTTAGCTCATACCGAAATTATCGGAGCTATCGAGTATATGGGGACGATGTGTTATATTGGTCCAATCTCATTTATTTTTAACATCGACATTCCACATTCTAAAATAGAAACATTTACGAAATTTCACTTTCCTACCGATATAATTACAGGAGTTATCTACCAAAATCCGTTTATCGGAACAATCGATTGTATGGGGGCTATGTGAAATATTTATCCAATCTCGATGATTTCCAACATCGATATTTCACATATAAAAATAGCAATACGTCCAAAATTTCACGTTCCTACGTGTTTAATTACAGGAGTTATAGCCCAAAATCCGTTTATCGGAATAATCGATTGTATGGGAGCTATGTGAAATATTTATCCCATCACTATGAGTTTCAACATCAATATTTCACATATAAAAATAGCAATACTTACAAAATTTCACGTTCCTACGTGTTTAATTAAAGGAGTTATAGCCCAAAATCCGTTTATCGGAATAATCGATTGTATGGGAGCTATGTGAAATATTTATCCCATCTCTATGATTTTCAGCATCGATATTTCACATATAAAAATAGCAACACTTATAAAATTTCACGTTCCTTCGTGTTTAATTACAGGAGTTATAGCCCAAAATCCGTTTATCGGAATAATCGGTTGTATGGGAGCTATATGTTATATTGGTCCGATCTTGCTGGTTCCGACAAATGATTCCTATATTGGAAAATGGTGGCCGCATACCAAATTTCAGCCAAATATCTCAAAAACTGAGGGACTAGTTTGCGTTCAAACAGACAGACAGACAGACGGACAGACGGACATGGCTAAATCAACTCATCTCGTCATCCTGATCATTTCGGTATACTTATTGATGGGTCTATCTCTTCTTCTTCTCATATTTACAAACATCGGACCATATGTATAATACCATTTCATGTTCATGAAAGGTATAAAAAACTAATAAAAGGAATACATACTAAGTGAACATGATGGATATAAGCTGGCAATAATTTCAACGCAGCTTGCTGTAAGAGGTACACACTGCGGGCTTAGAAATTCCTAATCCCCTTGGTTCTTGGTTTGGTGACCAACAATAGGTGATGAAAAATTTCTATGCACATAGCCATTTGAGAAGGCCCTTGAGCAAGGCCGAAATTACGTAATCATGGTAGCTTGTAATTGTAGTTGCTTTTCCATCTTGTTCACTAATAATAAAAAACAGAATAATTTAAGAAAAAATATTTTTGATTTAGTTAATTAAAATATATCGCCGTCAGTTTATGTTAGATTCTAGTGGCTGCCGCAAAGACACACTAAGGCCAGTATTAAAAACCCGTTGTGATATCACCAACACTAGGAAAGTCAGTTCCGCGACCTGGCCTTATGGAAAATCCCTGTGTTTTTGGGATTCTCCACACAGCAGAATCCCGAGACTGACACTCCTAATCCGACACCGTTACTCCTCCTCGAACCATTTAGATGACTTGATGAAGACCACCAAGTCCTTTATATAAAGCTCCGTCTAAAGCCGGGCAGTTGCAGATGAGGTGCTCCACCGTTTCCTCCTCCTCATCATCTTTGCAACTCCTACAGCACATAATCTTTGTGCGTGCCTACCAATAAGGCAGTGCCCGGTTAGTACCCTTATAAATATGGAGATTTCTCTGCTCCTTAGGACATATATCTGTCTAAACCTTTTATGGTCCCATTTTGGCCAGGTTCGTTTGGATTTCCGGCACCCAGGAGATTGCAGCCACCTTTCTTAGGCTTGGCGGAGTGTGTACTCTTTCAGCATTAGCTTGCATGTGGCAAACAGAACCAAGGGATTTGATGGCCGCTTGGCTATCTCTGAGGATAACAATATCCTGTCCGTTAGTGTATTGACCTATCCAAGCCGCGGCGTACATGATTGCTGAGACTTCAGCCTGGAAGACACTACAGTGTTCCGGAAGTCTGAAGGAGAGCTCAAGGTTCAGATCCTTTGAATCGCCGTCACTTAATTTTCAAAATTGTATTTTGTACTCCAATCTATGGAGTAAGCAGCTTTCCATATATTTTTTTTGGACTTGGCAGATTTTTTTTAGCCATTGAACATATAATTTTCTTTCAATATCAGGTGCAGAAATCTCCTTCTTTTCCAAAAGTATGAAAAAGTCGGAAATATGACTTATCATCTCTTACCGCTTTTGGACGATATGAATTTAATAAAAAAAAATTATTTAGCCGATTTTTTTTGTCAGTCTAGCCGGTTCGCCCAAAAAGTTCTGGCAACACTGATCCATATACCTTAAAATATAATGAGATCGGGATGCAGTCCATTCCATACGTAATTGCCTTCATTTTCCCCTGAACACAACTCTTGTGATAGCATTATGCTGTTTAAGGTTTTGAAATTAAGGCTATTCTCAGGTTTGTTTTAATTAAAACCAAGTCGGAAAACTTTCTCTCCGCCGCGGCTGAACTATGTGGTAGTGACAATAAATTAAAAGCAAATAGCGAAAGATTAAAGCAGCTTTCCCCCATCCCATTTTTATATAATGATACTTTTTTCCCAAAACTCCGTTATATCCATGTCACTGGAAAGATCCAAACTTGAAAATGTAAGCAGTTTCCACTCCGTGATTACAGTCTGTATCACAACCGTTCAAGCTGGGACAATTTTTTAACAAATGAGATATACATACATAGGACCTAGACATAACTTTACTTGGTGTTATAGTGGATAAGTTCTTTAAATCAGCTCTTGAAAAGTCGAATCTCTGTCGAATTTGATGTAGAAGTTCCAAGTAAAAGTTTCTGATGTTAATTTTTATCTCTTGTTTACAATTATCTGACAATTGGCTACTCTGGAAACTTGAATTAGCCTCATTCCCAATAAAAATATCTAGTATAGGCAAATAATTGTTATTATTAGTCATATCCAGTGAATCTAAGGAACACACATTGTGTATCAGTTCAAGTGTGGAATCTTCTGCATAGACGTCAAATTTTCAAAGTGAGTTTAACACCTGATGATCAGAGTTGCTTTTTTGGAAAATAGTATCATTTAGCGCCGAGTTGCATTCGATTGCGTAAAAAAATTAGTAGTAAATACAGGGGTAATAGTTCTCTAAATTTATAAAATAAGGTGAAAAATAATAGTTGAAAACTTCTTAAGTCTGGTTTTCATAAGGTCAAATTTACGACTTTATCGAAATAAGCGGTAATTGTCTACTTTAGCTGTCAACTGCCAATAAATTAGCTAAAATTATGGAAGACGCTCGAAAGACGGGGTTTGGCCTCAGGATCACGAATCCGGTAGTGATTTTTTAATTTTTGGTTTCAGCGAAAAGTTATGGTCAAAATACCGAAAATTGACCCGGGTTCGATACCAAATTGGGGCGGAATCCATGGTATTTATGTGCAGAACATAATGAGCTGGCAGCCTTCGGCCGCGCTTATAAAAAATTACCTGGGGTACACCATCCCAAGTCCGGGGTGTTGCCTGAACCATGGCACGGTACGCACTTTTTTGGACTTTTTAGGCGCTGTCTAATGTAAATACAACAACCACATGAAAACTTGAAACTTGGATTGCAAATATCTCCTCAGAGAAGCAAAATATTAAAAAAGCGCTTCCGGATTCGTGATCCTGAGGCCAAACTCCGTCTTTTGAGCCCCCTCCCATAATTTTAGCTAATTTATTAGAGGTTGACAGCTAAAGTAGACAATTACCAAATAAGCAGCCGAATCTCGATAAAGTCGCTGAAATTTGACACCTTTTTACCTAATGAAAGCCAGCCTTCAGAGATGTAATTTATACAGTTTATTTTACATATTGAATTTGTAGCACTCTTTTCAGAATTTGTTTGCTACTTAGAATTTTTAAAGATTTAAAAGCGTACTGCAAAAGGCAACAAAAAAATGAAAACTGCAATCTATCTAAAAAAATTGTGTTCCAATTTTCTGGTTTCTTTTTTCGAAGTTCGAACATTAAAATTTTTCCTAAAATTTAAACGTTTTAAGTTTTGTATTTCTTTTTTGAAAAATATAATAAAAGTGTAAGGCTAATGGTACATTTACACAGCACCAAATTTGGCGAAAAATTGCAAATTTGGCGCTTTTTTCCATACAAATCTCATTTTTCCAAATTTGGAATTCCATCACATTTGACCTCATTTGCCGAACAATAGAACACACAAAAAAAAAAAAAATAGCATCCCTGCCTGTATTCCACATTTAGAATTGCCCAGCAACAACCTTAAGTTAATTATAGTGTGATAACTTTTGCATTATGAACAGCTGTAAATAACAACTTCAACTGTTTTTTTTTAAGAAAATGGACTAATTCTCAAGAAAAGACAGAAGCCTTCTTGACTCTTCATTTATTATTACTTTACAGGTGTTGAAAACATCACGGTGCTGCATTTTCTTTTGGTGGCTTTGTGTTCTGGTAGAAGATTCTTGCTGGGAAGGTGAAGTAAAATGTAAATTTGCCAGTGTAAATAGGTTCGAAATGACTCATTCAAATTCACCAAATTTGGTGCAGTGTAAATGTACTATAAAGATTCGTTCAAAAATTTCCTTACAAATTGGAATGAAAAAGTTGTGCAACACAGCAACACTTTTTTGCAAACAAGAGCCCTGTCTCATTGTTTTACGGTCCTGCACAAAACCCTGGTTTGCAGAAACCACAATAGCAGCCCAGATTTTTGACATGGATGTGTGTTTTGATTGACGTTGAAGTGTGTTTTGACATTTCTGTCAAAGCTACATTTCACACTTTATGTTATACACAATGCCCGAGACGTGCCAATTTGTGACAGCGAAGGCCTTGTTTTGGCTGCATAGAGTAAGGTCAAGAACCTCACCTCTAATAGCGTTAACAAAAGTGGGTTCATTACCACGGAGATGCCAGCAAGATGAGCAAAGCATCCCCATTAGATGCCTGACTTTGGCTTTTTTTCGACTCCGGGTCTAGAGTTCTCACTACGTAATTGACTTGTTTGCCCGCTTTGAGAGGGCGGTGTAGTCTCGATAATTGTAGCTTTTGCTGCGGACTTCAGCTGAAGCTTAGTTTGAACATCCTCCAAGCCTTGGGTCACCTCTGCCGGTTTTGAGCTGCAGGCTGTTTGTTCTACAGCCTTCTTTTCTACCGCAACATTTTCATCACTGCCGGTGGGTTCATCAGCTTACCGGGGCAGAGACGGTTTGGTATTAAGCCGCAGTTTCACTTTGGCATACGCCAAACTGATTGTGTTATTATGGTGACGGTCTAAAGCTATTGCGATTTTCGCCACTGTGCCCCTACTTGTCCGATTGAGGATTCTCCAGTATCTGGTGTCTAGGGCCGGGGTTTGAACAGAAATAACTCTGAGGATATGCTCGTTTGAGGGGTTATCGTTCTCTTTAACATACCCGACAAAGATAATGCGACGGGGTACTTCCGCATCCGAGAGTACCTTCAGTTTCGCCCCCTCCCAAGGAGTTAGTTTTGGGACGATGTCTTTTAACCACTCTGCACCCTCGTGAAGGGTGGACACCTTGCCGCGGTGTGAGGGCTTAAGTCGATACACACAGGGCTACGGTGCCCTAGTGATCATAGCGCCGCTCGGTACTACATAACGAGAGAAGCCAAGCCTCTCTGGCGCTACGACTAAGATCTTCCCCCAATCCAATCCCAATCCAGCGTGTTATGCGACCACGTGCCCATTGGACGTTTGCAGCCGGGAGGCAAATCGTGGCTGTAATCGAACGGAGCCTCTCTGATACCGGGCCGCCTCGGAGAGTAACTATGGCCTTACCGCGGTATGGGGCTCTGCCGCGGCGGACGACACATTCCCCTTACTCTTCCCTTGACCCTAACTGGACGAACAAGATGAAAAATAGTAATAAACACCCTAAAACTAAAGATACAACAATGCATACTGCACAGCAGAGGAGGAAAATGCTGAAGCAAGCGAGAACGCAACGTCGGAGGACGAACTCCATTTCATTATCAGCCGAGAGATCGACAGCGATGGCAACTACGGGTCGATTAGCTCTGGATAATAAGGGGGCAATCCCCAAAGTAAGTACCGGTACAAACACAGTGAAGCCAACAACGGCTGATGCTAAACCTCCAGTAAGTGTCGGTACCGAAACCAAGTCTTTAACGTCTGTGGCAGTGGTCTCACGACCTGGCCCCAGAGATCCAAATAAGGGAACGACCACGAAGGCAACTAAGGGTCGAAATTCACCCCAAAAGACATCTCCCAGTCGCTCTGAGTACTTGGACAAAAGAGCGGCCGCAAAGATCCTGAAGAAATACGAGGGTATTTCACAAGAGACGCTATCGCCGAATGCCAGAAAGACGGTGGAGATGGCTGAAGTTATCTTACCGAACTTCCAAAGCAATTATGCGACAAAGAAGGTTAATTGAAATCCCTTCAAACGCCAGAGATCGGACGTGGATTTAAAACCTCACCCGAAGCGGCAGCAGAACGCCCCCGTAGTGGGTAAACTCAGATTTGCTGAAGTGCCCAAGGACAGGATCCTCTTAGGCTTCATTGACCGAGGTAACAAAAGCTGGGACATCCCTAGGGACCAGTGGCGGTACGTCCGGAACGCGATCGGTAATGCCCTTCTTGACATTATGGATGAGTCTCCGGGTGCCACGCCGATGGGTTCTGATGCGGGATGGCACCAGGGCCGAATCAAGGTATTCGCTTGCGAGGATGCAAAAACTGTTGCAGTGTAAAAGGCAGCACCTGCAAGACTGGGTGAGATCTACCAAGGGGCAAGAATCGAGGTTGTCGACTGGAAGGACATCCCGGCTCGGCCAAGGGCAAGAGCATGGATTCCTGCCATCTCTGCTGAACCCGAGAGAGTTCTCAGGATGCTGCGGATCATGAACCCGTCTCTCCCGGCGCAGGACTGGAGTGTCAATCTGGTTGAGGATGCGGTAGGGCCTGATAGGTAAGTAGTCTTCACCTTGAATAAGGAGGCACTCGAGCCCCTTAAACGGTGCAATGGACGAGTGCACTACGGCATGGGTCAGATCGTGATCCACGTATACCGCGGCGATGCACAGCGCGCTGCTATTTCGGTTGCACCGGAGGACTCGGACATCGCAGTACCGGAAGAGGAGTCGGAGACGTCCGACTCGGAAAGTATGGTATCTGCCACGTCAAATGGCGAAGGAGCAGTGAACAGCTCGGAGATGGGAGACAGCCTGCTGGACGGGGAAGACCTCAACGTCACAGTGATAGCAGCTAGTCCTGAGCGCACCAATGTTGATACTGTCACAGTTAATAGGGTTTCCGCCACGCCAAATCGTGGTCTGAACAAATCGTCGTTGAAAGATATACCTCCAGACGAGGTGGAACTCGACGATACGGTGGTGGCAGGGAAGTCTGAGCGCTTTCATGTTGGTGGTGATTCAGATAAACCTGCACAATACTAAGGCAGCCTCGGCTTCTTTAATCAGTCGTCTCTCCAAAGGCGACGTAGATGTGGTCGTCATCCAAGAACCCTGGGTCAACAGCTCAAGGATTTGCGGTTTGGGGACGAAGGGTTTTAAGCTTATCCGAGCCAGTGAGAGGGGCAGGGTTAGAGCCTGTATTTTGGTTAAGTCTGAGCTGAACGCCTTTCTCTTGCCCAATTATACCAATGGTGACGTTACAGCTGCCAGTTGAACTGTCGAGAGTACCAGCCTGACGATGGCGTCGGTCTATATGCCGAAGAACCTCCGTCACAGAGGGAGGTAAAAAAACTGGTGGCAAATTTTTCCAAGGGTCATCTTATTATCGGAACTGACGCTAATGCTCATCACGTCCAGTGGGGAAGCTCCGATATCAATGCTAGATGAGAGTAGTTGTTTGACTATCTGTTAACAACTAACCTGGTAGTTTGCAACGTGGGTAACGAACCTACGTTTATTACTAAAGCCCGTAGGGAGGTCATAGATATCACTATTTGCAGCGAAGGCGCTTATGAGTGGGTCAGAAAATGGCGTGTTCTGGATGAACATTCATTCTCCGACCACCGGTACATAGAATTAGTTCTAGACTTTTCTGTTGAGCAGCCGGTTATGAAACGCAACCCACGTAACACTAACTGGCAGCTACACAATGAAATACTATCTAGAGACCTACCAGCACTGCCCCCACAAGTCCCCTCATCAGTAGGGGAGTTGGAGGATCTGGTAAAGACCTTTACAACGGCGCTCTCGAATACCCTAGAGCAGGCTTGCCCAGTGCCAAATCCACGCGGTAAACATAGGCCGCATTGGTGGTCCTACGACCTGGACTCGCTCCGCAAATCATGTAGGACACAATTTAATAAGGCCAAGAGCCTTGGCACGGAGACTCAATGGCTCGAATATAAAGTTAAAATTAGGGCCTACAAAAAACACTGAGGCAGGCGAAGAGAGCATCGTGGAGAAATTTCTGCACTTGGGTCGAAAATGTCGACGATACAGCGAGACTTAGACGAGTGCTCTCAAAAACTCAAACAGCCACAAGCTATTTGCGCAAACCTGACGGATCCGGGACAAGCACGGAGGGGGAATCCTTAGAGCTGCTCTTGAATACGCACTTCCCAGGGAACTTGCATGAGGAACCCTTAGCACCTACAACAAACCTGGCTGTATACATACCCATCACGGAGGAAAAGGTTAGGTGGGCGGTCAAAAGCTTCGAAACGTTCAAGGCTGCCGGGGCCAGACGGGATTATTCCCGCACAACTCATAAACACGCTGGAGACATCAGCCAAATGGCTGGTATTTCTCTATACAGCCTGCTTGGTTCTTAGCTACATTCCGTGCTCCTGGAGAAGTGCCACGGTAGTGTTTATTTCTAAGGCGGGGAAGGCGTCTCATTACGAGCCCAAGGACTATAGGCCGATCAGTCTCTCATCCTTTGTGCTCAAAACCTTCGACAGGATAATAAATGACTACCTTTCCTCTACTATTGATAGCAACCTTATCTCTAGCTAGCAGCATGCATACACCAAAGGGAAATCTACAGATACTGCGCTTCACAGCCTAGTTTCTGTTATTGAAAAATCGCTGTTTGAAAAGGAGTACTGTCTTGCGGCCTTTTAGATATTGAAGGAGCCTTCAACAACATAAGCCCTGATGCTTTAAACACCGCTTTAACAAGTCTAGGCATAAGCATGTCTCTTATTGGACTTATTGATCAACTACTAAGGGGTAGACGAATAGTTTCATCACTGGGTTCGGTTGACTTATCACGCTATGTCACAAGAGGAACGCCTCAGGGTGGTGTTTTCTCCCCGATTCTATGGAACCTCACTGTAAACTCGCTGCTGCGAGACACAAGGCCGGGGGAGGGGGAGGTAGTGGTATATGCAGACGACTTAGCCATAGTATATAGGGGCAAATTCCCACAAACCCTGCGCGACTTGATGCAAATAGCAAAGTAGAACTGGTCCTTTTCACCAACCGCTATAAGATATCACCGTTAATACTACCAAAAATAAATGACGTGCGCCTGAACTTGGCTGTCAAAGCCAAGTTCTTAGGCCCAGTTCTGGATAGGAAACTAGCCTGGAAGGAGAATGTCCTTCAGCGCCAGAAGAGAGCGTGTTTGCACTCTACACGTGCAAAAGAGCCATTGGAAAAAAATGGGGTCTCAGCCCCAAAATATGCAAATGGATCTACACTGCAATCATTCGACCAATCATGCTCTATGGAGTTGTGGTATGGTGGCCTGCGCTGAGTAAGGCAACAAACCTTAATCTCTTATGTAAAGTACACAGATCTTGCATGATCTGTATAAGCGGTGCGTTAAGAACAACGCCCAATGAAGCACTCCAGGCTATTCTTGGCATTTTGCCACTCGATCTGGAAGGGCACCGGGTAGCAGCAGCATCGGCTCTGCGTCTAAGGGAAATGTCCGGCTGGGGCGCAAGCACTACTGGACACGCCAGTATTTTGAGATCCTATAGCTTTCTTCCGCTGAGCACAGATCGTTGTGCGACCACAACAGTCGGAGATAGCGGTGGACGGGCACCGGGTAGCAGCAGCATCGGCTCTGCGTTTAAGGGAAACGTCCGGCTAGGGCGCAAGCACTACTGGACACGCCAGTATTTTGAGCAATCATGGACGCCGCGGCTTGGATAGGCCAACACACTATCAGACAGGATATTTTTATTTTCAACTACAGCCAAGCGGTCATCAAATCCCTTGGCTCTTACTCGTTCAACTCTGAACTGACGCTCAGCTGTTGTCGATCTCTACAAGAGATGGCCCAACAGAACCGCGTGAGCCTCACATGGGTCCCGGGGCGTAGGGGCAGACGAACTTCCGAGACAGGGCACGACCAAGCAGGTTCTTCGGGATAAAGAGCGCTTAGGTATGCCGTTTGCCACATGCAAGGTAATCCTGAAAGAACACACACTCAAAAGATGGCTGCAATCTCCAGGATGCCGGATATCCAAAGAAACCTGGCCGAAATGGGATCATAAAAGATCAAGACAAATTTATGCCCCAACACAGAGCCAAAAATGCCTAATAAAATTAATAAGATTGTCTTCATGATCAGTTTTTGGGCAAAGAGGTAGTCGCAACGGTGGAAACGAAGAAAAAACTATAAGGAAATCTTTTTGGTTTTAAGAAGAAATTCTTATTAAAAAAACTATACATTTAGTACAAAGGTGTAGTTAGACGCTGGAAATTATTAGTATACGATGGCCGGATGGTTAGCAGCTGGGTTTAGCAATCGAAAAATTGTAAGTTCCATTCTCTCTCTTTTTTTCCTAATTAGAAATGTTAAAAAGAAATCTTCTCAATTATATTTATTAGATTTTCCTTTGAAACATTAGCAACTATACACATATCAGTAATTAGACGCTAGCAATCATTTTATTTTTCATTTAAAATATTAAAAAGAAAATCTTCTTAATAACATTAAAAATACTGTCTCTACAATAATAAGAAGCACATCTTCTTGAAGAAAATCTATAGAGATATCTTATGACTTTTGTTCTATTTTATTAGGCATTGTTGGCTCTGTGAAGGAGAAGAGAAATCTCCATATTAATAGGCGTATTAACTGAGCACTGCCTCATTGGTAGGCACGCAGAAAGACTAGGTGTGCCCTACCGACGATGCTGTAGGAGTTGTAAGGATGATGAGGAGGAGGAAACGGTGGAGCACCTCATCTGCAACTGCCCGGCTTTAAGTGGCGGGAGAATGCGCTTTTTCGGAGTTCCCTTCCTGGTTAGCCTACGCCAGGTCACGGATCTGGACATAAAGGACCTGTGGCTTTCATCAAGTCATCTAAATGGTTCGAGGAGGAGTAACGGTGTCGGTTTAGGAACGTCAGTCCCGGGACCCCGCCATATGGAAAATCCCGGTATTATCGGGATTCTCCACATAGCAGAATATACTGGCCTAGGTGTGCCTCTGCGGCTTGAACCTAACCTAACCTAATTGGTTAGTGTGCCCGCTTTGAGAGGGCGGCGGAGTCTCGATAATCCAGCTGAAGCTTAGTTTGTACATACTCAAAGCTTTGCGTCACCTCTGCCAATTTTGAGCTGCAGGATGTTTGTTCTACAGCCTTCTTTTCTATCGCAACATTTTCATTACTGCCGCTGGCTTCATCAGCTACCCGGGGCAGAGACGGTTTGGCTTTAAGCCGCAGTTACACTTTGGCATACGCCAAATTGATTGTAATATTATGGTGACGGATTGTTTCAGCTGACACCGGATCTACAGCTATTGCGATTCCCGCCACTGTGCCCCTACTTGTCCGATTGGGGATTCTACAGTATCTAGTGTCTAGGGCCGGGTTTTGAAAATAAATAACTGAGGATATGCTCGTTTGAGGGGCAATCGTCCTCTTTAAAATACCCGACAAAGATAATGCGACGGGGTGCTTCCGCATTCGAGACTACCTTCAGTTTCGCCCCCTCCCAAGGAGTTAGTTTTGGGACGATGTCTTTTAACCACTCTGCAGTATTAGAATCATCGCAGACAATTGAAAGCCATCCTTGGCGAATCGCGCAGCCCGTGAAGCGGGGACTAATAGTGCCAACTTGAAGTTTAAACACTTCATTGAAAATGGCCCTCCTTATGTTATATGACGACCAGATGGTACTAGGATAATCCTGGGATTATGCCCAGCTTAATAGTGATCAGGACATCTCTAAAAGATCCCGATGACACAACGTCAGGATGAGCCGCGGTTACTAAGGCACTGGCTGCCTCTGCATCAAGGGTAGCATCTGCCTTGTCCTCTTTTGGGAATTTGGTGGGGTCGTACTATTGGATCGCCCCCTTTTATTGGTCGCCTCCCTTTTTGCCGGCCCTTGGGGCTATTTGGAAATTGCTAAGGCGGTTTCGTATCTGACACCCTTAGCCAGGAGTTTCTTAAGACGCTTACGGGCGGCACCATTCAAGTGCTTACGTTCCAGATCTGGCCTGATCACTTGAAAGCAGTTCTTAAAGCAGAACTTTATCTTGATCTAAAGTATAGTTTTTCTCATTTAACGGTACATATAATTCCCACGAGTGTAGGGGAAAGAAGGTCAGCTGGGACATAGCCCCCGATATCCCAGTAAGACTGATTTCAACCAGAGAGCGCCAGGTATCTGGAGGCCACCGTTATAAGACACAATAACGTAGTGCCTTTCATCCCATGAGCACGGTCGGATCACACTCGGGATTACGGGTTTTATTGAGTTGTCCTCTCTTTGGATTTTAGTCGCCTTTTACGACAGGCATACCTACCGCGGGCATATTCTAGAACCCCAACCCGTAGGGGTGAAGCACATCTTCTTGAAGAAAAACTATACAGATATCTTATCATTTGTGTTCTATTTTATTAGGTACCTTTGGCTCTGTGTATGGACGAAGACATGGATGAAGGAATTGATATTGCTGCAATTGCTAATTATGAAGTTGAGGATGATGAAGCTCGCACATGTCAACTGCTGAAGAGTCAGATGCCGCAACTGAAGGATACGTCGAGCTAAATGAAGATACCGATGACGACGATGATGAAGAGGAAGAAAATGATGGACAGGAAACGAATGAAAGTTACTATATTGGTAAAGATGGCACCCAATGGAGTAAAAAAGCACCACCAACAGGAGATATACACGACCCCTTTACAATAATGTGTTCAATCATGACAGGGGAAATAATACACTTAGTGCTACGTGAAACAAATCGTAAAGGAGGGATGTTACAGTTGCATGGAATTTGGCGAATCCCACGAAGAAAAAGGAGTGGAAGCCAGTGAGAGTGAAAGAGTTTGGCGCCTTTGTAGCTATTCTTTTGTATGCTGGACTCACAAGACCAAACCATGAACCAGCTATGGAATTATGGGGCGCGACGCGTTGCCCAATATACAAAGCTGCGTTGTCGTACGATCGCTTCATGTGTATAAAGCTGTTTATGATTCGACAATGGAAATACTCGACAACAGCGAGTCAACAACAGCAAAATTGCGGTTATTGACGATATTTGGCAAATGTTGCAACATAATTTGGCAGCAGCTTACACTCCTCATGAAGCACTAACAGTTGATGAGCAGTTGTTCCCTTACAGAGGCCGCACCCGCTTCACACAATATATTCCGTCAAAGCCAGCTAAGTATGGTTTGAAAGTATGGTGGTTATGCGACTCACAGAGTTATTATCCTGTGAAGGGAATGATATATTCTGGAAAACCGCCAAACCAACAACGGAAGATAAACCAAGGGCAGAACGTAGTGCAGGATCTTGTGGAAAACTATTTAGATGCTGGCCGTACTATATACGCGGATAATTTCTTTACCACTCTTGACTTGGCGCGTATTTTGATGAGGAGGAAGACCGCATATGTTGGTACAGTGCGCTACAACAAAACATTCATTCCACAGGAGTTCAAGAATAAGCCGAAGCCATCAATAGTACATTATTTGGGTTCAACGAAGGGGATATAGCGTTATGCTCATACGTGCCGAAAAAAAAATAAAGTGGTGAACGTGCTATCCACAATGCACTACACCTGTCGCGTTGACTAGCAAACCGAGAAGCGGAAGCTCTATGCCATATTAGATTACAACGCCAACAAATGCGGCGCTGATACCATGGATCAAATGATAGGCACTTACAGCTGCAAAATAGCAACACAACGATGGCCGTTGGCCATGTTTTATAATATGCTGGACGTCGCTGCATTGGCTGCTTTTACGATTTACAACGAAATGAAGCCTATAAAAAGGAGTGACAGACGGCGGTCGTTCTTGTTACTGCTAACGAAACAATTGGCCACACCAAATATCGAAGAACGTGCCCTGAACAACCATATAACCTCATATCCAAGGATACGCAATGCGATGGAAGCATTCGATGTCAGGGTAAGAAAAACATCTTCAAATTCAAGAATAGAATATATATTTATTTGTTTTTTATTTTTCATTTCAGGTTTTACCAAGACCGATGGAGGGCCATGCGCCGTCGTTTGCGGCTAGGTCAAGTAGACCGTCATGTCGCCTTTGCCGTTCTGAGTACGGGCGGCAGCGGAAAACGCGGGCATACTGCTTCGGCTGCGGCAACGCTGTTTGCGGAGAAAATAGCACACTTTTACATCGCTGCAACACTTGCGCACAAGGCGGGAGACAAGAAGTACCCGCTCAACAACAATAATTTTTAAACTTTTTTATAATAGAATAATAATAGAAAATTCAAGCAAAAAAAAAACTAAAAATTGAAAAAATTTTTTTTATGTAGAATTTAGTTATAAACAATCAAAACCAAAAAAAAAAAATCAAAAAAACAATTTTTCTATGAAAAAAATATGATTTACAAAAAAAGGCCGTGAAGTTCAGAACTGTCACTCATCGGAGGGTTAATATTATTTCTAACCAGTACACGCGATCTTGACTTACCTGCCGTGCCGTGTAGATTATATTTATCAGTCCTCAACCCAGATATTTTGTTTCTGCTCAGCCCCGGCTCCTGGATGAGGTCAGCGTCCACCCCGCCTTGCCAAGGCAGGTAGGCGGAGGCCGCCTTCGAGTGTTGAAGATTAATTTGTCGGATGACCATCATCGGATAAATCCATCTCATCCACCTCAGGAGCCTCTCCTACTCCGCCCTGTCGGAAAGCAGCCCAACACTGTGGACAGATCCCGCCACAGACGGGATGCCCACAGAGCAAGCGCTTTCCAACCTTGCTGGCCTGGGCACCATGTTTACGGCCGTCAACGCCCCCGCGCGCTCCTCACCTCCCGAACCACCTGTGGGGACAAGGCGTCATCTAACCTGGCATCGGCATTGTATATCCTTAGAACCGCACGCTCGATACCATAGGAGATAACAGCACTTGCCGACATGGGCCCTCGGTTTCCTCTGCCCTGAGAACCCTCCAGTTGTGGGTCGGCAGGTTCTGGTTGCAGTAACGCAACTGCTCCAGAATTCTCTCTGGCTGGGACGGTTCGGCAGGTAGCTACACCCGAGTCCTTGGCCGAAGAGGGAGGTCCCTCCTCCTCGAGTCTAGCTCCCCTCCATAACTCCCCAACCAGCGAGACAAGGCACCGGAAGAAGTTCGCTGGCCGCTCATCAGCGCACTCCACCACCCTAAAGCCATGGTACCATCCAATATGCTCAATAGAAGGTGGTGGCAGTCAAGTAGGCTCCAGAAATGGTGCTGGCCACCCAGCTACACTTTTCCTTGCAAATGGCCGCTTCCTCCCTGCTCCTGTCGACTACCCCCAGCGTTATGGAGCCGACAAGCTTAGCGACTTCGCTAAACGTACGTTCCACGGCTTCCCCACCCCGGACCCTCCTACTCTGTACTTCATTACTCTGCCTACTTCGCAGAGCGTCATTCTCAAGCGGGACCGACTCCCCAGGCCCCACTTCAGCTGATCACAGATGGCTTTCCTCCGTGGAGTCGCTCGCTTGCTTCTACCAGACCGCCTCCGCTTCGCTCTATTTACAGGAATGCTGCGATACAGTCCTCTGCTGGTACTAGCCACGTCATCGAGGTTGCTCGACAACTATAGCTGAGCACCTACTTGCGCACTGTAGCTTTGTCCAGTCGCGGAGGTCTATTTCGACAAGAGCTCCAGCCCCAGTTTCAGTGGTGAGTCCTCTGCCTCCGATTCGGGGCTGAACGCACTCTGTCAGGTCTGCGACCCTGTCCCGTATTTGTGAACCCGTCAGCAGCCAAGCTACTCCCCTGCGGCAAGCTAGGGCGAGCCTCACTACTGGCCAGTTCCCTGTCCCCGTTTCCTTTGTTCGTATTCCTCCCGCTCTTCTCCCCTCATTCTCTTACTTGTTGTTGTTGTTGTCCCGACTCAGGGCCGCTATCTAGAACTGTTTGTGTAGTCGCCCTTTAATGGCCTCGTGGTTATCTATGCAAGCAGGGAGGCCACGCGAGGGACGACGCATGCTCTTATAAGACATGCGTTCAGAGCCAAACCGAGCGCAAAAACGGGAGATTCTCAACCGCACCTTCACCACCAACTAAATGGCGATGGGCCTGGAGCGTACTCTGAGGCCTGCCAAGGTTTAAACGGGACGTGGGTAGCTACGGCATTAGCCCACCAGCCATTTCCAACCTACTCAGGTGGCAGAATATCGCGCCTACCAGCCCAAAGCAAACTTATCCAAATCATCGTCCGAGAAAAGTCCCAAGTCAGTCACCATAAATGCCGTTTTCGATTCCGTACCTCAAGACCATAGTCAAGAATCATGTCTATACGCCAGTGCTATTGAGGAGCTAAGACGTATAGCTGTGATTCCTGACCTAAGCTGGATACCTTCCGCACAGAGAGGTACTAAAGTACCAGTCTGAACAGACCACTGTAGTATCCATTACCAGTCGGCACCCTCTTGGAGGGTTCAGCCTGAGGATTTTCGCCGACCCGGATCAATGAGGACTTTTTAGGTTTTCTATCTGATGCAAAAATTTGGCTCTGTGGGAATTATTGTTATTTAACCACTTTTTTATGTCTATATTAACTGGACTGGTAGTGCTTAATCAAAGCGAAATAAATTTCATTAAAATCTAAAACGAAAAGCGTTGTCCTTGCAATAAATTTATAATCAATAAAATACTAAACCTCAGCGAACAGAATTTCAGAGATTCAAACTTTAAACAAATTCAAAATATTTTAAAAAAGAATAGCTACTCTAATAAACTAATAAGCAAATGGATAGCAACAACAACAAACAAAAAAGGTTACGCGCCGTGCAACGTGAAACAGAAAGGAAAATGAAATTAAGCAAATATACACAGGCGTAACATATATAAAAGGTCTAACGGACAATAAAACACTTGGTAACATTACACGGAATAACAACATAAAACTTTCGCACAAGCCTAATAAACGACAAAAGATAAAATCAACAAAGAACAACAACATAATGTCGTGTACGAAATAAAATGTAACATTACACGGAATAACAACATAAAAATTTCGCACAAGCCTAATAAACGACAAAAGATAAAATCAACAAAGAACAACAACATAATGTCGTGTACGAAATAAAATGTAATGGGAACGCAGAAGAAAGCTGCAACCAGGTATATATTGGTACGACGAAACCGTCGCTGAGCGTCAGATTAAATGAACACCGATTAGACGCTAAAAATAAAAATAAAAAAAACAGCAGAACATTTAACGAATAAAGGACACACAGCTGAACTTGAAAATGCAACAATCTTAAGGCTCAAAACTTTGCGCTCAACTTCAGAGGTATGCTACAAGGAACGCTTTGACGCTTCTCTTTTATACATTTGTTTTCGTTACTTTCTTTGCATTCAGAGTATTTTGGTAAATTGATTAATTTAATAGAGAAAAAAGAATTAATTATTATTTCCTCCAAATTTTAATTCTTAAATTAAAGCAAAGTCATAAACATCTGATTGTCAAAGCAAGCAAACTTTGAGAGTAGCCAAATTTCAACCTTGCTTTTTCTATTTGCCATGTTTCTGAAACACGTATATTGAACTTATCTGTCAAAGTCAAAGTCCGAAGTAAAGTTGAAATAAAGTTTTATGTAATTGGACCTTTAGACATTGAAAGAAGAGACAGAACGAGTATGAATTTGAAAAGCTTGCGCATACAACAAAAAATATACATCATTTTTGGCATATAAAAAGTTTAATTGTTGTTAAGAACTCCATGATTCTCAAGTTGGGTTGATGCTGAGAAATAAAGTCTGGCCACTGAGAAGCAATCAGCTCTGAACTCCAGCGTAAATGTTTATTGGGCAATATGTTGTTTTTGATTTTTTTTATTTATTTGTATAACAATTTTACAAATGTGACAAATTATTTTATCAGAAAAAACCAGTGTTGTAAAGAGTAAATGAAATATATGACAATTAAATATAAGCCAGTAGAGCGTTTTTTGGAACTCGTGAACACAGAAACACGGCTAGTATTATTGTAATAATTTTATTATCGTTAATTATCTTTAAGAAGTTATTTTGATAGATGCTTAAATGATAAAAAATTAATCATTTCTACGAAACCAAATTAAAAAAACAAAGAGGTGATCAATTTAATTGTTATTTTTTATTTTTCCTTTGTTTCAGGTATTGAGTAACAATATCCGGGTAAAATAAATTATACGCTAAACGAAAAGCATTCGTGATATGAATACAGCAATAAATTATTACCCTTCACGCATATTAAAGTACTTCGATTTGTTATTATCCACCCGAGCAAACCTATCGTCGAAGAAAAAATTCCTTTACTAATTATTCCCCCATTTAAGATGTTATTAAGATAAATAATACCGTAAGACACATATTTATAAACATTTAAGTATGTGTTTATCCCCCTTAATTTATTGGTGAGCAAATGAATCTTTGATAGTACATATGCAATATATGTATATGCATGTATTGACATCTATTTGTATTTGTCATTATAATAACAAAGAGATAATATAACTTAGCGGTTTGTTTGAGTCATGAGTTAGTTACAATAGAAAGATCAAATTTTAATTCCTTGTTTTTCTGCCTCGTTCTTATATTTATTTACATATAGACTATCGGGGTCATATTTTTTCTGAAGCTTCTCCCATTCAACAGGTTTGTTATCAATGATATAACGAATAACTTTGTCAGTGTTTTGTTTTTGCTTTTCACTACATTTACTACATTCAGTTTTTAATGCATCAGGTAGACTTTTTTTCAGTTCACGTCCCTCCGGTGTACACTTGCCAGCATCAATGAGACATTTGAAATAGTTATTAAATAATCGATCCGACTTTAGGATTTCATCAATATCGATGTTATCATACTTAGTTGTGTATTTGTCTTCCGCCACGACGAGAGCGGCAAAGGTGTAGATGCCGACAAAAATTAAAAGCTTCATGTTATATTAGTAATCTGCAACAAAAATACATACATATTAAGAAAGCTCTGTATAAAAAATATACATCATTACATATGTATCTACATAGGTACATATGTATATTAGACTGGGCCAAAGAAATAAAATTTCGTTTTTTTCAAAAATTATATTGATTTTCTTTTTAAGAAAGGTGAAAAAATACTGTAATTTTTTCAGATTTTTAAATTTAAGTCTAGAGGTCTATCATTGCTAGTTTAGATTTTACAGACTTAACCTCCAATTTGGTATAAAAACGACAAATCATCGTTGAAAAAACACCATTTACCTGAACATATTTTTGTAGGAAATTGAACTCCCTCCAAAAGCTGCCTAGACTGAAATTTTCTCAGACTAACCGTTTTATAGTATTCTAGCCTCAAACATTGGCATGTTTTTTGGATTTCGCGATTTTGGTTTGAAAATTTGCGAAACATGAAAAAATCAACATCGAATAAAGCTAAATACATTGCAAAAAAGTCCAATATTATTGTGTGTGAGGTTGGAGAAGAACTGCGAACTGTTAGGCTAATTCTGATCACGAATTTGGATTTAGCTCGCGAAAATATATGGAATAATGTATTGAGTTCACCGATCCGTCAACTTTTTGTTTTTTCGTTTTTACGCCATTTGAAGACTGTAAAACTACACCTTCGCAGAGGAAGCATATATTAAGCAAAATATGTTTGAACGTATGTATATGAGAAATGTATATTTTTGGTTATAATATTCATCATATAATGATAATTAACCATGTAGAATATCAATAAACAAAATTAAGTAAAAAAATTGGATCATAAACTCAAAAAAAGACGGAAATATGAATTTTTTGAAATTAATACTAAATAAGCTTTGAAAAAGTAACTTAACAAAAAAAAGTTGTTTAACCTTTTTTGTAGCCCACTCAATTTGCTTTGACAATCTGTATCTATTTTTGTTGTACATGGATATTTGCATTTTTGACAATTTTCGAAAGAAAAAATGGGAAATCGAAAAAACATGCTAATTTTTGAGGCTAGAATACTAGAAAACGGCTAGTCAGAGAAAATTTCGGTCAATGCAAATTTTGTAGGTAATTCGATTTCCTTCAAAAATATGTTCAGGTAAATGGTGTTTTACAACAATGGTTTGTCGTTTTTATACCAAATATGATGTAAAGTCTGTAAAGTCTAAACTAGCGATGATAGACCTCTAGACTTTAATTTAAAAATCTGAAAAAATTACAGTAATTTTTTTTTCATCATCATCATTTATTGGCGATTAACCGCCTAAGCGATTTTGGCCGTTGCATATCAAAGCACGCCAGTCATTCCTTTTTAGCGATAACTGACGCCAATTGGAAACCCCAAGGGAGTTCAAGTTATCCTCCACCTGTTGTTTCCATCTCAGTCGAGGCCTCCCCCTTCCGCTGCTGCCGAATTCAGGCGACGATAGGAAAACCTTCTGTGCTGGAGCTTATTTGTCCATTCGCATAACATGGCCCAGCCAGCGGAGTCTTTGGGCTTTAATTCGCTGGGCTATGGTCAGATCTGCGTAGAGCTCGTACAGCTCATCGTTAAATTTCCTTCGATACTCGCCGTTGGCATCACGGGAAGGACCATAAATCTTCCGGAGAACTTTTCTCAGCTGTCTGTGTTTTTTTTACCTTTCCTAAAAAGAAAATCAATACAATTTTTGAAAAAAAACGCAATTTTGTATTTTTGGCCCAGTCTAATGTTTATATCCGCATATTTAGTTGGCTACAAAGTCAAAAGTCTGACTGTCACTAAATTAGTATGTAGTGTTTACTCAACAATTACTAACTACTAAATCTATAATTATTTTACTTATTGAGCTTTGAACCACTGTAAGGAAAGTAATTGTATTGTTTTTCATAATTATACATTGTATTGTATAATTTGTATAATATACAACCAATGACCTTTGAAACGTTTGAGTAATTTATATTTAAAGTATTTAGAGAAAAGCAGAAAATTCGTTTTATAAAGTTTCAAAATTATATCTTCAACAAACTTTTAAGAACTCAGTTTAACAGTCTATTCCTGAAATTGAGTATATGTATCTATATATCGCACACCTAGATCTAAAGGGAGCTAATTCGAAAATCTTAGATTTTGAGCTATGCATACTACCGTGCTCTCCCATTCAATACGCACCGATCTGTATACTCGATTAACTAATAGCTACACTATTCACCAAGAAAAGGGCTGTTAAAAAGTTTAAAATGCCATTGGGATATATGGGAGAAGCAGCCAGTTTTTCGAGTTTTTTAACATTTTGATTTTTTGAGTTTATTGCTATTTCGATCTAGGTGTGCGATATGTACATGTATGTTAAGCTAAATTTCAAATAAGAAGCGAATTTAAATTTTACTACTAAAATAGCCAAGTACCTATGTAGCTTCGAAATAGATCTGAATTTTCATAACTTTTTTCCTGCGGCCATGAATTTTATTAACGCTATGCATGGATGAAATTTCTGCAAAACAAATTCCTAAAATTAACTCTACTTTTTTCTGAGTCAAGCCTGAACATTTCTTTTTCGTATCTCGTAAATTTCTTTCGATCGCCTCATTTAACTATAGTCAAATTTCCTCTTTCAGAATTTTTATACTAAGATTAAAACATGTATTTTGTAACCTTGCTCGACAATCCTCCCTGAAAGCTTTCAGGGTACCTGTTTGTGCCCACTTAAAGAAGTGAGATATTAAAAAAATGCAAAACCGTTTGGAACCGGTTCCGGCTTTTGAAACGGTTTCGGTTTCGTTCTTTTTCAGATCAAAATAACGGTTACGGTTTCGGTTTCGGTTTCGGTTTGTAAAATGAATCGGTTTTAATCGGTTACGGTTTCGGTTTCAGTCCTTGGTTAAAACCAACAACAACTTGGGGGCTCTACCGATCTTCAACGAGTAAACGCACTATTTCCAACTAATTGGGTTTTAAGAAATTTAAATTCGCTTATATATTTGAAATTTACCTTAACATACATAAGTATGTATATTAGGGTGATTCAAAAAAAATTTCGACTTGGTCTTACCCCCTAAAAAGTTAGGTATTGATGAGAAAATAAGTGGCTATTTTTTCGCCCTTTCCCATACATTTTGTATGGGGGAAAATGCAATTTTTTTCAAAGTGAATTTTCCTTTAATTTTTGGAACTTTTTTTAAATATTTTTACATACTCTAAAGGTTGAAGCTCTGGAGCGTCCAAAATGCTAAGCCATGTGTGATTATCTTAACTATTAAAATAATTACAGCCATTTGAAAATGACTGAGTTTTTTACTAATGCACACACATACACAATAACACGCCTAAAATCTAGTAAATTTTAAATGGCTGTAATTATTTTAATAGTTAAGATAATCGCACATAGCTTAGCATTTTGGCAGCTTCAAATCTTCAACTTTAAGAGTATGTAAAAATATTTTGAAAAAAGTTGCAAAAATTAAAAGAAAATTCACTTTGAAAAAAAATGCCATTTTTCCATTACAAAATCTATGGGAAAGGGCAAAAAAAAAAAAATAGCCACCCCTAAGGGTTAAGTTAGAGCGCAAATTTTTTGCAAGGCTTATTTTCTCATCAATACCTACAACTCTGTATTCAATTACCCGAATTTTGACACCTCTTATAGGGTTGTAATCTAATGATACATTTACACTGCACCAAATGCGTCGCTTTTGGCGAAGTTATTTCGAGAATGTTTGTCCGCAGAATGAATTTGATTGCCAAATTAGACGAACTTAATTTAGTTTGACCTAATTTGGTTATGAAATTCAATCTGCGGATGAACGGTCTCGTAAAAACTTGGCCAAAAGTTAGGCATTTGGTGCAGTGTAAATGTAGCTTAAGATCCCTTATAGGGCTGATACATTAACGAAAATCCGGAATTAACTGCGTTTTTGGGAATTAACATAATCTTCATTAAAAATTTCCAAAAATTAAAAAGATTTGAGCAGATTTGAGAAACCGAAATTACGGTTTGACCGTTAGTGTCACCGATAACTAAACAAAAATAGCAAGAAATACTACCAAAATGACAGACTGATGTTGCCAAAAAAAAACAATTATCAGCGACATTTCGCTTTAAATCGCAAGAAATGCAACCAAAACACTAGAATGCGCCGAGATGGTTGATTGTTAATCTTCAATGTTATGTGTATCAAGGTAAAATTTGGATCTGATAAAAGAAGATTTTTACGCGATAATCTCCGTGTGTGCATCAATAGCATTACTTGAATGTTGTCCTTTTTATGCTTGTACTGAAATTTCAAAACAAAAAAAGAGATATGCCTACATGGGTATGAATTTAAACTGAAAAAAGTTCTATTATACCTGTTTTTTTATTAATGACGACTTCTTACTGATGAGTGCCTAGAAAAACCTAAGTTGCTAG
Source organism: Campiglossa producta (assembly GCA_964058755.1). Classification (NCBI taxonomy): domain Eukaryota; kingdom Metazoa; phylum Arthropoda; class Insecta; order Diptera; family Tephritidae; genus Campiglossa; species Campiglossa producta. The sequence goes on from CAXKVI010000004.1 coordinate 45,611,539, forward strand.
GCATCCTTAAAAATGGCCCAGCAAATCTAGGTCGCGCAGATACTATAGGAAATACAATCAACACGAAAGTTGTTTTCGAAAATGCAGTGAAAAACAGCAAAATCGATTTTCTTTTTCCTAAAATAAATAAAATTCAATAGTTTCAGTTCAACGCGTATATCCTATTTGGAAAAAGTATTTATAGCGCAAATCTTACATTTCCATCTGTTATAATTTAGACCGAGAGCGTTTGTTGAATTTGCATCACTGCTTATACTGCATTTCCGAAAACGCTCTAGGCCACGAAACTGCGTGCTCAGACTTTTTATATAACTTATTATATAAAATCTATTGCGTTATAGTTTTGGATAAAGTGGTAAAATTATTCTTATCTGAAATTACATACTTTTATTAAATATATATATGTGAAACATTCACTTCAGGAGCGGTTTTCTTTTTGTAAAATGTTAAATGTTAAAACTCTTGTTTGATTTAAAAAATTTAAAGATCAAAAAATTAGGAACGAACACTATAGCTATTCTGAAAGATCCATTTCAGAAGCTGCTAAATTTCACTCCTCAAACTTTCGCAAAGCGCAATATTTTTATTTTTAATTCTATTTAATCTTGCTGTTATATCAATTTTTATTATCTTTTCAGGGATAACTCGGCTTATTTTTTGCATATTGCTAATTGCTCAAATGTATTTAACTTTTTTGAGAATCACATATCACAACACAAGCTTTATCAGTTTAGATGTGGAGTTTCCAAGTTTACTTTTGCTGATGCTAGTCCAATATTTAATTTAAGTTATGTAAAGATCAATTTTCATATTTATTTGGCACCAACTACAATTTTGGTCGGAGCGTTTTACAAGTTATTTCTTGGCTAAATAAGATGGTCACTTCTTTTTTAGTCATATAGTATAACCTTGACCTAAATCTCAAGTTATGAAAACAACTTGTTATTCCTTATTTTACCTGTTTTGTATTACTTCGATTACACAATCAATATAAAAGACTTAAGAAACGAACGCGTACTTAGTTGTATCGTCAAAGTTTACTGACTGCACTTGTTGTCGAAAAATCCAGCTTTTTATAGCTTATGCAATCGAAACAACGCAATACTTGCTATTAGCTTCACGGCTTAATTAACTGGTTAAATACTAATATATTTACGTATGTACATATGTACATTAGAGTGATGAAAAATTGTGATTTTCATTAGGTGCTTAAGCATAACATTATTCTACATGTAAAGAAAAACTCCCATAAATTTTTAGCTCTTAATAAAGATATCACATAAACTGAAGATTTAGTTCGGAACAAAGAAAAGGTCACGTACAGATCACTGAACAAGCCTGAACAAAGCTACAGTCCACCACTTCTGGTATGTTATTATTGACATTGAAGGTTTTGATATTTGCAAGCGGTCAGTGGACTATTTTTACAAAAAAAAAGGAGTTGCGTTGTGCACGACCAGGAAAATATGATCCCCATAAAATACCAAAAGCCGTAATTTACTAACAAAAAGAACCCAGACGTGATGTCCCCGTTTGTGTAACTCGTTCGATCGAACGTCTCGACTGAAATAGCCGATTTGACGTCATAATGACGTCACACTCATTTTTTTTAAATCTTGAATAGAGTCGAGTGTGACGACATTAAAATCGAGAAATTCGGCGTTTTTTTATAGAAACGGGGTACTTAACTATACGTTTGTTGGGCAAAAGTGATGGTTACTTTGTTGCAAAATTGCTGCTGTGTGAGATCACGTGAAGTGGAACCCCCATTTTCCCTGGATATGAGTACTTTTTCATACTCGGAGATAAATATTTTTCTAAGATCTAGAAAAATATGTTCTCAATCTCAAAATAGTAAATAATTTGAGATATTTTAAAAATTTACTTGATTTTCACTGAAATTAGTCAAAAAAGTTTACTTCAAACAAGCAAGTTATTTTCTTATCAAAAAACAAAAACTGTAAGTAATAAATGTTCAAAAAAATTTTTAAATAAGAGTCGATCCATATGAAAACGTATAATATTAGCAAAAATCGTCGCTGACTAGTCTCGGATTTTACTCAAACTTTGAGGGACACTTCTTTAGGGTCCTAAAGGAACAAATTTATACACATTTAATTTTTATAACCACCCGTTTCGGACTGGTCGAATTTCAAAGTTTGAAAAACGTAATTTTTAGGCTTACCCTATTATAGCTGTACAAATGTTTCTATTAGAGATATCCTTACATACGATACGGCATGTTAAAGGTAAAAGAGAGTAGTTTCTTTAAAAGTAAATAATAAATCATACGGCGAGTACCTGGTATTAAAAACCTGGTACTAAAAATAGGAAATTTTTATAATTTTAGCTGGCTCTGGCGACTTCACTGTTTTAAGTACCCACTCATTTTTTTTTGTTTTCAGAAATTAAGGGTACATATCTTAGAAGAAACTAACCCATCCATTGGACAACAAAAACTCACTCAGGCTCTAAAACAGACATGTTTCTCAAGAGATAAAAATACGAATTTCTCGTGGACTCCAGTCCTGACCTTTAGCTTCAAATAACTCAACATTTTGTTATGTTATTTTCATACTAAGGGTATCTGCTGATGGATCTCCTAAACCAATATAATTTTTTTTTTTTCAAAGTAAATTTTTGTATAATTTTTGCAAGTTTTTTCAAGCAACTATTACATAGTCTTAAAGTTAAAGCGTACAACTTTCCAACAAAAAAAACCGCGAGCAATTATCATATCTCTTGAACCAGTTACAGAAATTTGAAAATAACTTATATAAATTTTGTACTATTTCAAGGAACAGATTCATATAATGCCGCAATTAGTTTTTAAATATATGTAAATAGTTTAGTAGTTATGATAATTGCACGCGGTTTTTTTTGTTGAAAAGTTAGAAGCTTCAGCTTTGAGACTATGTAAAGGTTGCTTGAAAAAAGTCTCAAAATTTATATTGGTTTAGGAGATCCATCAGCAGAGACCCTTAGTAAAAAAATAACAAAACGAAATGTTGAGTTATTAGAAGCTAAAGGTCAGGACTGGAGTCCACGAGAAATTCGTATTTTTATCTCTTGAGAAACATGCCCGTTTTTGAGCCTAAAAAACACGATTTTTGAAAACTTACAAATTTCGAGATAATCATTTATCTATAAGGAGTTAGTTTTTTGGCCAATGGATGAGTTAGTTTATTCTAGGATATGTACCCTTAATTTCTGAAAAAATTGAGTGGCTACTTAAAACAGCGAAGACGCCAGAGCCAGCTAAAATTGACGAAAAACATAAAAATTACGTATTTTTAGTATAAGGTTTTTAATACCAGGTACTCGCCATATGATTTATTATTTACTTTTAAAGAAACTACTCTCTTTTACCTTTAAAATGCCGTATCGGGTAATCCCAAAAATTACGTTTTTCAAACTTTGAAGTTCGACCAGTCCGAAACGAGTGGTTATAGAAATTAAATGTGTGTAAATTTTCTTCCTTTAGGACCCTAAAAAAGTGTCCCTCAAAGTTTGAGCGGAGTCCGAGACTAGCCAGCATTTTGAATTAGACGTTTTCATATGGAATGTCTCATAAATAAGAAAATTTGCACTTTATTGAAGATATATTTTCATATTTATTTCAAAAAATTGTATATCAGTTCATTGTTTGAGCACCACTAGCTATGATAATTTCGTTTATTTTATTTGCATTACAAACTCCTGTAATTTGAAGATGCTTTTTCGTTAAAAGTTTATGGAAATACATAATTTATGCTTGCAATCACAAATTGTGGTTTTCTCCCAAGCAAACTTAACACAAGCAGAATAACGCTCTAAATCCTTAGAAACCAAGCGCGCCCCAATTACACACACAGAAGGTAAAGGTAAGTTCCATTAGATTTCACAAATATAAAAATAAGAATCTAAATAAAATTAAAAATCTTTGGTTGAGGTATAATTCGGGCCGGGACTCCCAGGCCAACTTGCTGCAAGAAAAAATTTGTTTATTTCAAGTAAACATATCTTATTTATTTTAGTGTTTATCGAGACATAATTAAAAACAGATTTTCCAAGTTCCTTGTTCCTTGTTTCTAGTAAAAAATTCTCTCCGTGTAAAGTACTTATACACTATAGAAAATTTGTCCCCAAAGAGGTTTTGAAAAATTTTGTTTTTAACAACAACAACAACAAACTTTTATTTTTTAGGTCAAAAATTGTTTTACCTTTTTACTAGTACTAGGGTAATATAATTTTTAATGGTAGAATTTATAAATTTTTTATACTTAGAGAAAATTGACAAAGATTTACACAGCTATGGGTACCATGACATCTGTCGAAGTTTCCAGGCTTTCTCAATTTTCTCTAAGTATTAAAAATACAACCATTTTTGATTTAGAAAAAAAAAACGTTATGCATTTGATGAAAAAATCAATAGCTCAGAAGATATTAGAGATATTCTAATGAAACTTTGAGAATTCATAGTTCAATACTTGTACTTTAATAATATATAGATATAGAAGTTGAAAATATTTTTTTATTTCCGTACTGTTAATTAATTTTTAAGTTACAAACTTCACATTAAACGTCAAACTAACAGAATCCACCAAAAAATGTCACTGCTTCCTTAGAAATTCCCGACACTTTTTAAAAAGTTGCATATCCTCGACATTTGACATATGATTCCTATGTAGACTTGTTTGATGATTCCAAATATATAACCATTTGGTTTAAAAGTAGAACAGAAAATATCATGACTAATCTGTTGATATCTCCGCCATCGGCGGCTCGATTTTTATTACATTTTATTATGTTTTGAGAGGATGAAATACCCTTTCCAACAAAGCAAAAAATAATTAAAATTGAACTTAAAGTCATTAAGTTATGATGATTTTTTTTTCATGCAAATTTTCAGTCACTCACCGTTCTCATCGCTTTCACATTATAGAAATAAATTATGGAAATAAATAAAAATAATAAAGTACAAGTATTGAACTATAAATTTTTTTCTAAACCAAAATTTGTTCCTGTTGTTGTTAAAAAAACAAATTTTTTAAACCCCTTTGGGGAGTCCACTTCACGTGATTTTATCCAAGGGCAATTTCGAAATTTTCTACAAAGTCCATTAAACCGATTAAAAACACTTCGTAAGGTGCCACTTGGTCTGGAATTTTGAGGAAAGAAAAACTCATCTTTAAAATTGCAAGTTCCCAAAATAAATATTAACAAATTTGTGAGAATTTTTTTGTCTTCACCTAGATTAATAACTATTATGCTTTATTACCAAAATAATAACTTTCAGGAAGAGAGTCACCCTTATGTATGTACGTAAATCATTTCTACGTATGTATGTACACGCGGCCGACATTGGAAAATATACAGTGAGGTGACGAATAACTGTTACTAGTATTTTACTAAAAATTTCAAAGACCATTATTCATTTTGAAACAGCATCATGTTATTTTTATTTTATTGAGCATGTTGTTGTTGTTGACATTTAGAGCAGATGTTGTGCTCCTGCCTTTCCTGAAGCCATGTTGGTGCTCGGCTAACATCAAGTGTGATGTGTAGAGCGGGAGTAGGGTCGCTTCAAGTGTCTTTACTACTGGCGAGAGGAGTGATATCGGACGATATGACTCCCCAACGTTAGCTGGCTTGCCAGGCTTTAGTAGTGGGATCACAGTTGCCTGCTTCCATTTGTCGGGTATGACAGCTGTGATCAAAGACAGATTGAAGACGGCCGTTAAATATTTGACTCCCGCTGGGCCGATATGCTTGAGATGCACCATGGCTATGCCATCAGGGCCGATGGCTTTGGAATTTTTGGCCTCCCGGATGGCCTCTTGAACCTCTGTAGCGGTGATGGGAACGGGGGCATAGTTTTTGTGCTTATGCGCGCGCCTGAAGATTCCACGTCTTGTCCTATCTTGCGCAGGGTGTGGGACATTCTGTCGACAAAAAGCCTGCGCACATTTCCTGGGGTCATTTAAAGTCTTGTCACCAAAGGTGATGTCGACATTTTTTGGTGGACCCGAAGGATTCGACAAGGACTTGACGGTGGACCATAATTTCCCAACACCGGTAGAGAGGTTACAAGACCTAAGGTGCTGTGTGTGGTTTGTTTGTGTACGTTAAGCAGCCGCCTGATTTCCACGTTGAGATCACCGATCTGTGGGTCAGAGGGATCGATGTTGCGTATGAGGTCACGTTCATTGGCCAAGGCTGCGGCCTCAGCTGGGAAGTTAGGCCTGATATTTTCTATTCTACCAGCTGGTATAAAACGGGCTGTAGCCTTTTTAATGACCTCACGTATGTTACGCTCGCCAACGTGTACATCAGTGGGAATGGGAAGATCACCAAAGGAGCTCTCCGTGAATTCCAAAAAGCCGACCCAATTAGCCTTTTTGAAATTCACGTATGTTCTTTTCTCCGACGTGATAAAATCCGTGGCACGATTGACGGACAGGATGATAGGCAGGTGGTCGGATGACAAGGCCACCATAGGTTGCCAGTTAATGCTGTTAATTAACCCCGGGCTAACAATAGTTAAGTCCGGGGAGCTACTGCAGTTAGCAGCCATCCTTGTTGGGGTGTCTCCGTTCACAGTACAGAAAGAGGAAGTGTTAATTTGCTGGGCTAATTCCTGTCCTCTGCCGTCCACAGAAAGGTGTGAATGCCACATATCATGGTGGGCATTAAAATCGCCCATGATGATACGGTTATCGCCACAAAGAAACGCCCTAAGGTCAGGACGATAACTTCTGGGGCAGCAGGTGATGGGAGGAATGTATATATTGATTAGCTCGAGATCAACACCACCAGCTTGGTGGTAAGTCTCTTTGGTCAGTGTTGATATCAAATTCCCTATACTGCAACGTATGGTGAACAAGGAACGCGAGACCACCTCCGCCGTCCGTGCGGTCATGCCGAAGAACGTGGTAGCCTCCACTCGCTCGGAGATTCGAGTGGGGACCAAGTTTTGTCTCCTGGATTGCAGCAATTTTGATATTATGTAGCTGCATAAATGTGGTTATCTCCGCTATCTTGCCCGTCAAGCCGTTGCAGTTAAATTGCAACAATTTAAATTGCGAAGGAGAGGCAATGGCCACTCTGGGAGTTAGAGACTGATGTGTACGCCTAGATGGTGGTAGGCTAGGTCGCGATATTGATCTCCGTTGCAGTCCTGAAGCCGGCGGATTTCGTTCATTATTAGATGAGTGTACATCCGTCGGCGTTGAGGGCTGCACAACTCGACAGCAAGGCGCGACAAACACATCAGTCCAGAGATTTCTGTTTGCGAGCCCAGAACATATAGTGTAGGTGACATCGGCCTAGGCAGGAATTGCACTTAACCGATGCCACAGACGCATATATCCTATGCCGACATACAGTGCACGAAGATTGAGGGATCAGAAGTTGATGGCCTAGACTTGCATTCGTGCTAATGCCGGAAGAAGTTAGTAAGGGGTTCAGAGACGGGGGCTGAAGCTCGGTAGTGCTAAAAGCATCAACTGATGTGCTACGAAGAAAGTAGCCATGAGTGGATGCTTGTGAAGTTGACGCACTAGGAAGCGAGCTACAGCCGGAAACACACATATTCTGCTGGGCAATATAAGTATTGCAGGTCGTGGAGACTTGATTTAAGGAAGGCTGGCGAATTGCAGAGCCTTTTCTGCAATTTTAGGTTCCAAAATAGAAAATGAAAGACACAAGTTTGGTTGGACTGTAATTTATTTAGCCAGATGCGTGGTAACGCAAGGCCCGACACTTTCGATTCTAATCTAATTATTTTATCAATTTGCCCTTTTATGCTTGTGAGCAAACAAGTAAAAAATGTGTGATATTTTCTTGTATATACATAGTTCTGGTTTACAATGTTATGCAAAAAAAACCAGGTGGTGTGATACCCATATGAGTATAAAAATTTACCGCTGCCCTTACAAATGAAACGAGATTTGAGATGACGGTGGAGTAGAAATAACTGTGCGTGGTATTAGAGCTCTAAAAACAATGCGATGACGATGATTATGACGATGACGATGATTATGACGATGACGATGAAGAGAATAATGTAGGTAGTGACAGCGACGGTGGCTGATCAGGCGATGCTGTGCTGTTGTTAGTTACACATGTATATGTGCTACATATGTACGATGAGTTTGAGAGAACGCATTTTAATGTAAATGCATATGTCGACGACGAAGATTTTATGTGGGCAGTGGTAGCGATAGTTTAATATACAAAGGGGGCGGGTAGCCCAAACATGCTCCCGCCCTTGAAAGCTTGTGCTTTCAATGAGCTTCTTCACTGGTTTCAGAATTTATGGGCAACTTGCACACGCGAGCTATTGCGCGTTTGTATGTGCCATCTGTAGTTTTGACCTCTACCACCCTTACCATGCCATCGTCTCCAGGTATGATTTCTCTTATTCGCCCAATAGGCCATTTTAGTGGAGGTGTTGTGTCCTCCCTCAGTAATACCAAGTCATTCACTTGCAAGTTTGGCGAGGGTGTATTCCACTTTGTGCGCTTCTGCAATTCCTTTAAATAATCCTGGTGCCATCGCTGCCAGAATTGTTGTTGTATGTGTTGCACGATTTGGTAGCGCTTCAATGCGGTTATCCTCTCAGGTGATGGATTGGGTTCAGGCAAGGTGGTTAACGTTCTGTGAACCAAGAAATGACCCGGTGTCAACGGACGAAGATCGTTGGGGTCCGACGAAATGGGAGTTAATGGGCGACTGTTCACCACTGCCTCTGCTTGGCAGACAACAGTATGTAGCTCGTCATGTGATAATATATGCAAACCTATAGCGCGACGGAGGTGATTCTTGGAGGAATAAACTTCCATTGTATGCCCTCGTCCCTGCAGAATTGTTCGACGCACTCTACATGTTCTGCGGCAACGAGGAATTTCAACATTTCTCTAAGCTCACGATTTGCGCCTACGAAGTTTGTGGCGTTTGACAATAACCCGGCACCTTCCGAAGATGTTCGACATGATGCGTCGAAAACGACCCGAAGTTTCGTTGTACTACTATCGGCCTTCAGTACACAATGATGTGGTATAAAATAACGCCCAGATGGTTCGCTCTCAACTTTGATCATGTGGTTCATGGTTGCATACTCATTCATGAATTCGGAATATTGCTTAAATAGAGAAGGATTTCGTGAAAATTTATATTCTATTCCAGCTAACCTTTTCATTGCAGTCCCATGAGAATGGCCTAACGCCTTTGGATCTTCCTTGAATGGCAATCGGACAATGAATTTGTTACTGATTGGACATCTTGTGGTTGTGGATTCGAAAAACTCCTCACAAGACCTTTCTTCTGATGAGAGAAACCTTGATGTTTAGTTGTGACTCTCGAGCGTCCAAAACTTCTCGAGCAGGTGGTCTAGGTGCGGCTGATTGCTGGTAGCGATGAAGGTCTTGTAGATAGGCGCCAAAGTGAAATTCGAAGATGGTAACGACGTTGGTGGATGTGGTGATGGTGCTACCCCTGACACAATCCATCCGACTTTAGTTTTCTGCAAGACCGAAAAGCAGTCGTGAAGTTTTATTTGGCCTACGAGCAACAGATCGAAGAATATGCATGCCCCAATCAAACAATCAATACCACTTGGTTCGTGAAATTTGTCATCGGCTAACATTATGTTCTTTGGCAACTTCCATGTGCAGGTCTATTTTGCTAGGAGGTTGCTGTGACGTTATTGTTGGCAGAATCACTGCTTCGATACTCCTAACGTATGCGGTGTGAAGCGACTTTAGCTCTACTGAGCATGTGTGCTGAGTTTTTGTAGAGGTTGTTCCTATTCCCATTATCTCAATGCAGGTTTTAAATCGTGGTAGGCGCAAATACTGTGCAATGTGCTCCGTTACGAAGTTGAGTTGGGAGCCAGAAGCTAGCAAAACGCGCGCAATAATTGAGGAGCCGGACGAATTACACAAACTAACTAGAGCGGTTGCAAGAACAACTTCGCCTTCGTATTTGGAGGTTTGCAGAACTGTTTGCTTGTTGTCCGCTGGCATGCTGTTGCTGGTGTCGATTTCACCATTTGTTCTATGCAGCAACGTGTGATGACTGACTTTGCAATGTTGGCACCTACGGTGAGATGGACAATTATTAGAGCATTGGTTCTTACCTAGACAGTTTATGCATAAGTTCAGCCGTTTGACCCTAAGATATCTTTCGACTGGATCCAGCCTCATGAACGAGTCACAGTTGAACGGATTATGACTTGGACTGGCATTAAAAAATACGCATGCTCTTGCTGTTTGAGCTACGACGAGTGAGAGTTGGTTTCTTTTTTGCAGTAGTTTTTTTGTAGATGATGCAGAGGTGGTGGGGTTTGTTTCGAGCATCTTGAAGGTTTGGCAACGAGATTCCAAGAATGTAGCGAGATCTGCCCACGTTGGCATGCGCAATTCCGTTGATTGAGTAGTGCCCCATTTTGAGGATACCTCCTCCTCCCAGCGCGTGCGTGTGGTAGCATCTAATTTTTTGGATACTAAGTGCAACAAAATTCCATCCCCTATCTGCTGACTGGTTGCAAGTGACTGCATAGCATCGGTACGGTCGATGAGGCAAGTGGATGGATGTCACAGATTTGTTGCATGTGTGACTGAAAGATAAGCCGGCTGTTGTTGAACCTTGCAACGAGGAGCTCCAGAGCCACCTTGTAGTTGGAGGTGGTAACTTCAAGTGACTGAATAAGCCTTGATGCCTTGTCTGTCAAGCACGACCGAAGGTACTGGAACTTTTCAACGTCTGAGAGGTCCTTGTTGTTGTGAACCAAGGTCGTGAACACGTTGTAAAAGTCTAACCAGTCGCTCTGCTCCCCACTAAATCGTGTTAATTGAAGTTTTGGCAGGTTAATCCTATGTGACTGTCGGCGCTCAGTGCAAATCTGAGTGCTGCTGAAGTGATTTGGACTCTCTATGGGCTGCAAAGAAGCCATGCGATCGGCAATAGATGATTTTGCTTGAATGTACGATTGTTCGATTATGACACGGTGATCTTCTTCCAGCTGTGACTCATCCAGCTCCTCTAGCTTACCCTGAAGATCGTCAAGCGCATTGTACTGACGCTCGAGTAGTGCCAATTTGACTTCCAGCTGGCGTAGTGTTTGCGATTGTTCGTCAGCGTCCCAGGATTGCAAGCGAGCCAATAGATTTTCTCGTTGCTTGATTTTTATGCGTAGACTGCGCGCCACTGATTCCCCAGCGCCAATACGAGTAACTGATGACCCGGCTTCTGATTCGCTGTCTGAAGATGACATGTCTGGGAAAATAGCGTTGATAGATTGAGCCAGATCCGGCTCGAAGGACCTTGGCGAATTGCAGAGCCTTTTCTGCAATTTTAGGTTCCAAAATAGAAAATGAAAGACACAAGTTTGGTTGGACTGTAATTTATTTAGCCAGATGCGTGGTAACGCAAGGCCCGACACTTTCGATTCTAATCTAATTATTTTATCAATTTGCCCTTTTATGCTTGTGAGTAAACAAGTAAAAAATGTGTGATATTTTCTTGTATATACATAGTTCTGGTTTACAATGTTATGCAAAAAAAACCAAGTGGTGTGATACCCATATGAGTATAAAAAATTTACCGCTGCCCTTACAAATGAAACGAGATTTGAGATGACGGTGGAGTAGAAATAACTATGCGTGGTATTAGAGCTCTAAAAACAATGCGATGACGATGATTATGACGATGACGATGATTATGACGATGACGATGAAGAGAATACTGTAGGTAGTGACAGCGACGGTGGCTGATCAGGCGATGCTGTGCTGTTGTTAGTTACACATGTATATGTGCTACATATGTACGATGAGTTTGAGAGAATGCATTTTAATGTAAATCAGTGGTAGGCACTTCGATTTGAGTAGTTGTAGTGGTAAATGCGAGAGTAATTTTGATACAGTGGTGCAAAGAACAAATCTGTCGCGTCAGTTGCTTAACCGACAGCAAGGTAGTAACAACAATACCGCTTCAAAGCAAAATTTTGATTATAATATTTATGCGCGCTAAAAATGAGCTTCAAAAATTTTTTTATGATTAAAGATGCTTTTGGGGGAATGCAATGTCTCCTATGCTACGCTTCATTGGGGAACCGCGAATATAACATTAAGAGACATTACAATTCTTTTCATCAAGATTTCGATAAGTACGAGGGTGTGGAAAGAGACAGAATTTTTTCGGAAAAAAGGAATATACTTTTACAAAAGTATAAGGAATGGGTTTTGGAAAATGACGATGGAAATTGCAGAAATGGGGAAACCAAGCTAAGAAGGGATCTGTCAAATTTTATAAGTGCAAGCATAGTTAGGAAGGGAAGACCTTTTTCAGAAGGCGTTTTTCTTAAAGAAATGGTTCTACAAATTTTAGAAAAACTTCACAGCCCCCTACATATTTTCTTTGAAAAAGTTCCTCTATCAACCAGAACTGTAACAAGAAATATAAATGAAATAGGAACGTCGCTTAAAAAAGCCATTATGGAAAAGATTAATGATTGCAAATTTTTTTCCATATGTCTGGATGAAAGCACGGATATAAATGACATATGTCAAATGGTAATTTGTGTTCGATGCGTAAACTCCAACTATGAAATATTCGAGTCAATGCTTTCGCTAGAAAGTTTTCATGGAAATGTAACAGGAAGGTTAATATTTGAAACTTTACACCAAAACTTTCTTTCAGAAGTGGACCTAAATAAGTTTGCCGGGGTATGCACGGATGGGGCAAAGGTCATGACTGGCAAAATAGAAGGTTTCGTAGGGCAGTTAGGAAAGCATAGCATTAATTTTAACTCCTTCCATTGCATTATACACCAACTGACTCTTGCTTCCAAATTTTTGAGCACGCTTTCCTACATGAAAACTGCAGAGCAAATAATTAATAAAATAAGGGGTGGTCATCATTCACTTACCCATCGCAAATTTAAGGAGTTTTTAGAAGCTTCAAAGGCTGAATACAACGACCTTAAAATGTTCACCGAAGTCCGATGGTTAAGCCGGGGTGAATGTCTGAAAAGATTGTTTGCTCTGCGGAATGAAGTGCTACAGTTTTTAAAAGTGGAGAACTTGCATGAAACAAAGGAATTGACACAGGCCTTAGAAGATAGAGAATTTATTTTTAATTTGGCGTTTCTTTCTGACTTATGTAATTATTTAAATGAGCTTAATTTGAAATTACAAGGAAAGGAAAAAACGTTACCAACATTATTTAGAGAAGTTATTCATTTTCAAACTGTTTTATTTTTACTGCTTTCTGAAGTCAAAGGTGGGGACTATTCCAGTTTTCCCAAAACCTACACCTTAATTAATAGCATTGATATTTTGGAAGTAAACAATGAACACACGCAGTTATTGGAGACTCTTTTTTTCAACTTTGAAGACAGATTTCAAGACTTTCGAAAACATAAGCCTTTAATTGACTTATTTGAAAGTCCGTTAACCTGTGACATAACCCAATATTCATTTGAAATTCAAAATGAATTGTTACTTCTAAGAAACGAAATGCCAGTTAATGATGAACCAGACATTACCAATTTCTGGAGAAACTTAGATAGCGAATTTTATAAAAACCTTAAGGAAATTTCCCTCAAGATTTTATCATTTTTCCCATCAACATTCTTCTGTGAGCACATTTTTTCTGACATGAAATTCATCTGTTCAAAACAGAGGAACAGATTGACTTCAAGAAATTTGTCAAATGCACTACTAACAAGAAATTGCCATAAATCTATATATGATAATGAGATCATTCAAAATTGAATTAAGAATTCCATTTTTTTCGTCATTTTCCAAAACCCATTCCTTATACTTTTGTAAAAGTATATTCTTTTTTTCCGAAAAAATTCTTTTTCCCATTTATTTTTGCGTTACATTTTAATCCAGCTATCTGAAATCGCTTTCATTAATTTAAAATCGCGCATAATTTACTACCGCATGAAACAATCAACAAAGCGGCGACACATGTTACCCCTTTGCTGTCTACGCCAAGACTGGCAGGAAAATGATTTTTTAACACCACTGTGGCTAACTTGATTTTTTGCTCTCAACAGCAACTGAAATTAAGAGCGTAAGATTACATGTACACGCACGCACACATGCGTGCTGCTCATTTGAGTTAGGAATGCCTATCAGTGATGTAAATGCATATGTCGACGACGAAGATTTTATGTGGGCAGTGGTAGCGATAGTTTAATATACAACGGGGGCGGGTGGCCCAAACAAAGGCGATAATGCAACATTAGAACGTCGCTTGCCTCGAGACGTCCTAGGACGTGAACAGCAGGGCGCCACAAAACTTTTGAACGAATAGCTTCAAAGGACGTTTACATTGATCGATTTTTCCTTCAATTTCATGTTTATTCTGAATATTGACTGCTGTCAACGTGCAACAAAGTTGGAGGCCAGCCGACTTTTGTTCAACTCATTCAACTTTTGTACAACCTTGCGTTTGCTTACGAATGTCAGATTTTGAGGTAACATTTTGTAAATAAAATTTAAGAAATGTGAGATTTTGTGAGCTCGAGGCCTTGCTTTGAATAAAACACTATGTTAATATTCATACATTTATTTGGTCGATATTTCGACTTCAATCTGAAGTCATTCTCAAGACTTTTTTAAAAACACAACATGAAAAGATAACAAACAATATATTTCTATTTGTTATCTTTTCATGTTGTGTTTTTAAAAAAGTCTTGAGAATGACTTCAGATTGAAGTCGAAATATCGACCAAATAAATGTATGAATATTAACATAGTGTTTTATTCAAAGCAAGGCCTCGAGCTCACAAAATCTCACATTTTTTAAATAAATAAGGCCATTAAAAATCAAAAATAAAATTTAAGTTCATTTTTTTAAAAAATGTTCATCAATCAAATTGTAGCAATTTTAATTGGCATGTATCCGTCTAGGCGGAAGAAAATGAAGATGAAGAGAATGAAGACAATTTTATAAGAGAGTCTGGCTATTTTTATGGTAAAAATAGATTCAGATGGGCAAATGCTGCACCTGTATTCACTGAAGAATGTATGCATGAAAAGACACAATGTCAGAATTTTTATTTTATTTTATAAAAGATTTTTTGATTTACCACAATATTTTTTCAAAATCATTTTGTAAAAGTTTTTTTTTTTTACAAAAGTAATGAATTATATTTTAAATAGTGTAATTTTGAGGATGTATGAAGAAACGCCATTTTTTGTTTTTTGTTATAACTTGCTTGAATAAAAATAAATGTGTTTTTATAAAGAATTATTCAATGTTTTATTCTGTATTAAATTTTTTTTTTTAAATCAATGCCTTCGAAAATATTTAAAAAATGGTATTGGGGTAGAAAATTACCCCACGAATGTAGTTACGTAAGTTGAAATAGCGAATGTAGTTGAGGGTTAATATTAAATTCTACAGGTCTATAATAGCTTGTTTAGATTTCACAGACTTTACCTCATATTAAGAGTAAGAACTCGGATTCCCTACAAAAGCTGCATAGCCTAAAATTTTCTCCGACTAGCCGTTTTCTAGTATTATTGCCTCAAAATAAGTGTCGATATCCTGGTCCACTTTTTTGTTGTTCCACCGTGTTAATAGTAATTCGATCGATCAGGTCATAAAGACTTTCGGAAAAAGTCTGCCAAGGGATATTATTACCACTTTACTAACCAACTTTAACCAGTTCCAATGAATTTATCTCCAACTCTTTCATGCACACTTGGCTGATGATTAAGAATGAAAATAACATACTCGAATCACAGAAGGAAAAGCTTCAAAGTCAGTTATTAATGATAAATTCATCAATTTTCCAAAAGCCAACCTCTACTATTTTTCTAACTACTACTATTTTAAACAACTTTTCCAACTACTTTTTGACATGATTTTGCTAAAAGGCTACCCAGAATGTAAATGACAACTTTTCGGGGAGCAAGATGAACGCAATTGACAAAATCTGAATCAATTGAATCATCAGTGGAATAAAAAATATATACACATTAGAGTGTTTCAAATAAAAAAATTTGGGTTTTATTTCGGTCTTACCCCCTGAAACTATAGGTATAGATGAGAAAATAAGCCTTGCAAAAAATTTAACCCTTAAGGTGGCTATTTTTTTCGCCCCTTCCCATACATTTTGTATGAAGAAAAATGGCATTTTTTTCAAAGTGAATTTTCTTTAAATTTTTGAAACTTCTTTCAAAATATTTTTACATACTCTTAAAGTTGAAGCTTTGAAGCTTCCATAAAGGTATGCCATGTGCGATTATCTTAACTATTAAAATAATTGCAGCCATTTAAAATTTACTAGATTTTACGTATTACTGTGTATGTGTGTGCAGTAGTACAAAACTCAGGCATTTTCAAATGGCTGTAATTATCTTAAAAGTTAAGATGATCGCGCTTGGCATACCTTTATGGAAGCTTCAAAGCTTCAACTTTAAGAGTATGTAAAAATATTTTGAAAGAAGTTTCAAAAATTTAAAGAAAATTCACTTTGAAAAAAAAAAATCTTCATACAAAATGTATGGGAAGGGGCGAAAAAAATAGCCACCCCTAAGGGTTAAGTTAGAACGCTAATTTAGGAGGTAAGACCACATATTTATTTTTATTTATTTAAAACATAAGAAGATATGTAACGTATCAAATAAAAATAAGAAAAATCCATTCTGGTTAACAAAAAATCACTTCTAGCGTTTAAAGCTTTTACAAATCTTATAATAAATTTAAAAACTTTCTATCTAAATAGGTTTTCATTTTAAATAAGTCCGTTTATTGAAAATATACCTCTTTTATTTATTTGACGTGGAGAATTAATTTTTTTTAATATTTCATAAGCTTCGAAGAACGTCGTCTTTTTCTGGCCAACGCCAATTAAGTCCGCTCATGGTCATAGTTTTTATTTTAAATTTTAGAGGATCTCCTCTAATAACATCCAAAACTCTGCCGGGAAATTTTTCGCCCTCATACTGGATAACGACAAAGTCTCCTTCGTTATAATTGTCTAGATGTAAAGTTTTTTTCAAAGGTGCGTGGTCACAGCACTGCCAGAGGAGCTGGCCACGGTTTCTTGGTTGGATGGTTGCTGTGCCGCCCGGTCAGAAGGACCGGACCCAAGTAGCGCGCTGGGCGCCATTTTGATGCACTAAACTGTGAAACCAATTACAGTTTGTTTTCTACGGACTAGATGGATTATGGTCAAACCATTTGGTGAGACCTATAAATTTGTTTATGTCAACTATGGAGCACTTAGATACATCCTTCAGGTCAGTTAGAACAAACCGACCTAAGGTCTTGTGTCTTATATTGGCCAGGGCAGGACACTCGCAGAGGAAGTGAGTAACAGTTTATTTACAGCCATCTAGGCCGCAACTTCTACACACCTCGTTGAATGGTAGCCCAATTCTTTCCGCGTGTTGGCCCAGTGGCCAGTGTCCTGTTATGGTGGCTGTTATTCTGAAAATCTCCTTCCTAGATCTGCATAGCAGGCTCTCGGTTCTACTTTTGTTGTATTCAGGCAAGTTTGTTTGGCAATCCTACAGCTATCCGAGGAGTACCACCTACGAATGGCCATGGCCTTGTATTTGTTGTGTATGTCACTTTTGATTGCTGTGAGTGGGCGACGCACACTAACTACCTCTAAGTTGTCTGCTGAAGCCCCTGTCTTTGCCAGTACATCCGCTTTCTCATTGCCCACAATGTTCCTGTGACCCGGAACCCAGACAAGTGTGATTTTCGCGGAGTTTGCTGCTGTCCTAAGCGACCCTTTGCAGTCGCTGACGGCCTTAGAGGAAGTGATCGGCGAGTCGAGCGCCATAAGTGCCGCTTGACTGTCTGTGTATATCCGCACCTCCCTCCCTTCAATTGACTCTCCTATTAGATGTCCACAAGCTTTCTTGATACCAACTACTTCTGCTTGGAAAATGCTGGCCGAGTCCGGGAGACGGTAGGACTGAGCGACTTGCAATTGCTCAGAATAGACCCCTGCTCCCACGCCACAGTCCATTCTGGACCCGTCCGTGAATACAGAGATTATCCCCTGCTTACAAGCGCTACCATCTCTCCATTCGCCTCTTGACGGGAAGTGAACTTCATAGTTTTTATCGAATTTTAGGGAGGGTGGGAGGTAGTCTAATGATAGGTCTTCGTTTGAGAACCTCTTTAGGATGCCGCTGTGACCATACTGTTTCGCAGTCCAGCACTCGGACTCCGTAAGCCTTAGTGCTGCTCCTGTGGTCATTACACGAATGTGCATGTCTAGCGGTAATTGGTTTAAGATGATGTGCGTCTGTCTGGCAGGATCTAAGTGCGCCCGTTACGCCTCCGAATGCCGCTCGTTGTATCTTGTTTAGGTTATTGATGTTGTACTGCTTGTCTAGGGCCGGCCACCAAACTAACGCTCCATACGATAGTATGGGTCTTATGACTGCAGTGTAGAGCCACATCATCAGTTTTGGTTTTAGACCCCAGTATTAAACTATATTTTTGAACCACAAAATCGTTTCTCAATTTTTAAAATTTCATTCGAATTTTTGAGTTCTAAAATTTCAATTCTAAAAATTCATAAACATTAGAATCTGTATATATGCACTGTTGGAAATCTCTCAGATTTCCACAAGAAATAAATACGAGCTAATTTATATCCAATTAGTATAGTTACATTAGTACTTAAAAAAGAGAAAATGTCTATCGTGGGACAGCGCAAAACTAATGTCCTGATTTTCTAAATCACGGTGACTAGACGCGAAGCGGTCACTCACTTTCACCATCACCCTCAAGTTCGTAATTTATAAGCACGTAAGTTTTCGCGTTCATCCAGTTACGTTATCACGACGCAGTCACTGCGTTTGACAGGTCTGCGTTCGCGGTAGTTGGCAATTCTGCTAGCTAACACAAACAAAAATGTAAACCAGCCACAAAGTAAAATAAAATGTTTTAGTGCTCTTGCCGTATCTCTATTGTTGAAATTATGAAATTATAAAATTTTGTGAAAAGAGTGTTATAGTGAGGATTTGTTTGTGTTTGAGTGTTTTGTTTTGCATTTGTGACTGTTTATTCTTCGTTTTCGTTGAAGTTGGGAAACTTCAGCATCTCAGCAGCTACCGAGTGCCAAACCGCGTTGAAACATGTCAGGAGACATATTTTTATGTGAAATATGTATGTTTATATTTGCATAGAAGTTTGAAAATTGTTGTATGTAATATAAGGGTGTTATGTAATAGATGGTGTAGGACCGCAAATATCTCCAGAGAAGCAAAATATTAAAAAAGCGCTTCCGGATTCGTGATCCTGAGGCCAAATCCCGTCTTTTGAGCTATCTCCCACAATTTTAACTAATTTATTAGCAGTTGACCCCTTAAGGAAACAAATATCGAAAAATAACTTAAAAAGTCCCAATCGATCCAATATGTTCTAAAAAAAGATGTCAAAAGTCCAAATTTTAAGTTTTTTGGATTTTTCTCGAAAACGAAGTTTTTTTCTAAAAATTATCATCAAATTGCCTCAAATTGTTTTCTGTTTTTTTTTTAATTGGTACAAATTTTTTTTTTAAGCGGTTATCAAATCCCTTGGCTCTTACACGTTCAACTTTGACACTCAGCTGTCGTCGATCTCTACAAGGGATGACCCAACAGATCCGCGTGAACTTCGGGATAAAGAGCGCTTTGGTATGCTGTTTGCCACATGCAAGTTAATGCTGAAAGAGTACACACTCCGCCAAGCCTACGAAAGGTTTCTGCAATTTCCTGGGTGCCGGATATAAAAAAAACCTGGCCAAAATGGGATCATAAAAGATCTATGCCCTAAGGAGGATAGAAATCTCCACTGCCTTATTGGCAGGCACGAAGAAAGGATATGGTAAGCGCTACCCACGATGCTGAAGGAGTTGCAAAGATGATGAGGAGGAGGAGACGGTGGAGCACCTCATCTGCAACTGCCCGGCTTTAGGCGGAGCTGGATATAAAGGACTTTGTGGCCTTCATCAAGTCATCAAATGCAAAAAAGTCTAATATTATTTTGTGATGGTTTTGTTAGGTTGGAGAAGAACTGCGACCTGTTAGGTTAATTCTGATCACGCATTTGGATTTAGCTCGCCAAAACACATAAAAATTCATGTATTGAGTTCACAGATCCGTCAACTTTTTGGTTTTTTGTTTTTGCGCCATTTGAAGACTGTAAAACTACACCTTCGCAGAGAAAGCATATATTAAGCAAAAATATGCTTGACCGTATTATCTCATATATATATGTATATTTTTGGTTATAATATTCATCATATAATGACCATGTAGAATATCAATAAACAAAATTTAGTAAAAACAATTGGATCAAAAACACAAAAAAAAAAGACGGAAGTATGCATTTTTTTAATTTAATATTAACCAAGGCAAATTCAACAAGGTAGAATTGACAACTGAAATATTTTGTTTTTGTAGGAGTTTTTCCTTCAAAAAAATGTAAACAAGCGTATTAACCCTTTGCCACCCAAGCACAGTTTTTGTGTTCCATACAATTGTTTTACTGAAAAATTAGATAGCATTTGCTCAGCCCAAAAAATTATCAATACCTCGAAATATGCTAGCCCAAACAGTAACGGAGTAACTTTGGCCACTTTGGAATCTACCTCTTTTCGGACCTTTGCGTTATAAAAATGGAGAGTATTGAATATTTGTCGATTTCCGCAGATGTCACCACAAGAAGGTTGTCGCCACTGTCGCGGAAACTGGTGGATTGGTTTCTATTAGAGTTGTTTTATACCGAAGTCAAAACCAGGGTGCCGTCTTATCAAGGATAATATGTGTCCGAAGTAATCAATTTGTAAAAAAAAAGTGCCAACTTGTTTGGAACCGGTTCTGGATTTTGAAACGGTTTCTTTTTTTTTTTTAATTATAACGGTCACTGTTGCTATTGTTAAAGGGACGTGACGGACCAAACAGAGTTGTACGGTATTGGGTCTATTCTCTCACAGCTGCCGAACCATCTTACTACCCAATGCCAATTTCATCAACCCCGTGACCGTGGTCGAAATGGATTTTAGTCGCCTCTTGCGACAGGAATTCCACCTCGGGCATATTATAAACCCCTAACTCGCAGGGTCATGAATCGATTTTAATCGCTTACGGTTTCGTTTTCGGTCTAAGATCCAGTTGAAAAAAGATTAGACCATTCATCTTAGCTAAAATGTGCTAGTCTAGCTAATATGAACTCTAAACTATATTTAAATGTGCAAGGAACTGAGGCAAGCGGTATTGTATTTATATGAAATAATTTGCTATTTATTCACACTATTGAAAAAATTTAAAAATCTTAAACAGAACGGGTTAATATTTTTTTTTCATTTAACGGGAAAACTCCTACAGAAAAGAGAGAACAGTCAAGTTCACTATTACTTTGTTTAATATACTTTGATATTAACCCTGCAAAAAATTGTGCGATTAATCCCTAAAGAGAGTTGTCCTCGATTAATCCCTTTCGGGTACAACTGGTCTACAATTTGCCCAACACATGCCTTACGGATAGAGTTAAGGATTAATCAGACTGATATCTTGGGGATTTGGAAGGCTATATCCTATCCAATCCAATGGGACACTATAATTTCAATAACACTTACCCGTGAAAGCTCCTAGGAGCTGTTACAAATATGAATGGGGAAAACTTTAGTTTACACTTTACACAAGCGACGAATCTACATTCATACCCGTTCTGGTATGAAAGGGGTACAATTAGTCTCTCCATAGGACATGCTCGAACAAATGCGATCAAAACTCTCCATACAAAGAGACTAGAAAAAGTAGTAGTCTCCTGTTCCTCTGCGATTAATCCCGGATGCATCCTCACAACGCATTGAAGCTGGACTAGTATGATTTCAACCAGAATTTTCATGACTAACCCTTTATTTTAACATTTGCCTTTATTTTCATGTTTATTCTTAAGAAAGCAGCGACTATCTGTTTTACCCTATCACGAAAAAGCATCTATGAATTATAAGAGAAAAAATAAGCAAACGAAACGAATGAATTTTGTATTTTTTAACCGGTGTGATTTTATCCAGAAAAATCTAGTAGTATACTAGTATGGAATGGATATTTCCTGACTAATATGAATTCAGCTAGAAAATTCTAGTTGTTTACTAATATGAAATGGACATTTCCTGACTAGTATGAATTCCCTGGAAAATTCTAGTTGTATACTAGTATGAAATGAATATTTCGTGACCAGTATGAATTCAGCCAGAAAATTCTAGTTGTATACTAGTATGAAATGGACATTTCCTGACTAGTATGAATTCAGCCAGAAAATTCTAGTTGTATACTAGTATGAAATGGATATTTCCTCACTAGTATGAGTTCTGCCAGAAAATTATAGTTGTATACTAGTATTTTTCTGACTAGTTTGAGGTTTCGCTGCAGAGATACTTTGAAAGGAAGAACTTGATTCAGCCAGAAAATTCTAGTTGTATACTAGTATGAAATGGACATTTCCTGACTAGTATGAATTCAGCCAGAAAATTCTAGTTGTATACTAGTATGAAATGGATATTTCCTCACTAGTATGAGTTCTGCCAGAAAATTATAGTTGTATACTAGTATTTTTCTGACTAGTTTGAGGTTTCGCTGCAGAGATACTTTGAAAGGAAGAACTTGATTCCTATACATTGTTGTGAGTAATATTTGGAAAAGGCTCAAATTTGTATTCAAAATTTTTATTTTTTAATATGATATGTATAAATTTAAAATCTCTACATATAATAAAATTGTAACAGGTCGATGTCTGTACATAGCAGATATCAACAAAAAATTGGTTGGGGGAAGCATTATTAAGCGAGTAGAATCTAAATCAACCATTTTAAAAATTTGTGTGTGTTTGTCTGTCCGTATGTTTGTGGCCGTATCACTGTGAAAGTAATGAATGGAATTGAATGAAACTTTTTTCGTTGGGTTGCTCGACGCTCAACTTAAAATTTAAGATATTACTTTTTTCAATATCTCAACCGGTTTTGGAGTAATCGCCCAATATGTGGACCAGGGGTGGCAAAAAATGTCTTAGTTCAATATGGGTGTCTAACGAAAGGTGCCAATAGGTGCTGTAATATGCGATGTTATTAAATCACATGGCTTTAGGGTCGTTTTTTTATTAAACGATAAGCTTTATCAGTCCAATGAAAACATTTTTTGTGACCGAAATTTGGGTTTATCGAGCAGACAAACATTAAAACAGAAATTATACGCATACGAAGTCGCGGGCACCAGCTAGTTTACTATATAATTTTTCATTTAATTTTCGAATAGTTATAATCGTACATATATAATTTCAATATACGCACAAGTGAATGCACATACATAACTATAATATCGCAACTATCTATTTGAATAGAGGTACTACCGACTTTTAAAGTTACTATATTTAAAGGAATTTCATTATTAAATTATATTTAAAAAATTTTCCCCTATAATTAAAAATTTGTCCCCCCACTAATTTCGAGTCTGGCTACGCCCATGTATATTCTGCTTGAAAAATTTAGTTTGTATGGAATGTGCCACGTCCCCTTTTCTGATAACCCCTTTTTTTATGTGTGAGAATGCTTTTGACATCATATAGGTCTATACCAATTTTCAGGTCCCTACCTTGAACCCTTTCACAGATAATCTGCTTGAAAAATTTAGTTTGTATGGGAGGTGCCACGCCCCCTTTTCTGATAACCCCCTTTTTTATGTGTGAGAATGCTTTTGACATCATATAGGTCTATACCAATTTTCAGGTCCCTACCTTAAACCCTTTCACAGATATTCTGCTTGAAAATTTAGTTTGTATGGGAGATGCCACGCCCACTTTTCTGATAACTCCCTTTTTTAGTTATAAACCTTCTCCACATGTGTCTTTTCAATGTGGCAAAGTTTGGTTAACATCGATTAAGCCATTCTCCGTAAAGTTCATTACAACGCGAATGTTCATTTCTGTCCAAATATGCAGACACATGCATATTTGGTTGCATGAAATTCCAGAACAAGCAAAAGTGCTGAGTAGCGATTGCGTCATATTTAAGCTCGCGGCCGGCAGTAAGTGTGGCGTCGCTAGCGTCAGCATTGCAACCGCTGGTGTCAGAAGTTGCGACAGCTGGCGACCTAGTACGGTGGTCAGCAATTTCACTTACTGACGACCTAGAACGGTAGACTGCTGACTAGTGACCTAGTATTGCAGAAGTCAAGAGCATTGCACTAGTCAGCATAATTGTAAGATCTAATTTGTATATAAGCTAAGAATTTAAAATAAAGATTTGAGAAATGCATGACCAGCAAACCAGCTTTGAGCCACTCTTTTAATCGCAACTGCTTCCATCGCCATTTCTCCCGTCTCCAGAATAACCAGGTTCAAGTGCCTGACGTTATTGCCCACAAGTCTTGGTGCTACTGCCTTGACTAACCCACCATACAACCCGAGCTCTTGGTGCGACCACCTCGAGTTCTATTCCATCCAATTCTTTCATCAGGACGGCAAATCAGCCGCTCTAAACATTTGGTGACCCCTCAATTTACCATACCAAACATTGGGTAACCCAGCCATTTGGTAATCCCGAACACGCAACCAGTTGAGAGACAACGCCAGCAGCCTCTGGACACAGTGCCACGAACTTCTGACTCACCCTCAATCTTGCCACTTCACTTGAGCAATATCGTCAAATTCTCGGAATCAACTTCGATATGGCTAAAAACAACGAAGAGACAATGGAGACATTGACAGCCTCCCAAATTTCAACTGGAGAGCTGATAGAGACAATAATCCGAAACTTCAAAAAGGATTCAGCAGCGAGGAATACTACAAAGAGCGCCTCGAACGCTTAGATATAGCATGGGCCGAATTTGAGGTAACGGACAATAAAATCCGTTGCCTGGCAGATATGGATCTCAGCCACAAATATTTCACCACCGGATACTATAAAAAATATCCGAGTTTACATCGAAGTACAAGGAGTCCGGCATGACGGAACCTCTCAAAACCCAAACAGGGGTCGAGCAAACGAAAGGTCTTCCTGAAAGGACCCACGCTCCCTCTCGGGAACCAGCATTGTCTTCAGCCATAAGAAGACAAAACGTGATAATAGCATCACTAAAACGGCTCCTTCAAATGGACCCTACGGCAGCAAACATGAAGCTGAAAGAAAAACTTTGGGAGCAAATACAAGAGCTCCACTTCTCGATAGGGGAAGACAGCATAGATCGTACAAGAGATGGGTATGACATGGAATCATACACGGCTGTCGAAGCGTCGGCTTATAGCAAGGGAAGTTCAGGGACTAAACAACTTCCTCGACTTCCTTGAAACCCGCTTTATATCAATGGAAGCAATGGGTCAAAAAGAAAAATTTGTTTCAAAAACGTGCTTCCGCCACCGCACCAAAGGAAGGAGAAACCTTCTGCTCACTCTGCCACAATGGAAGCCACCCTTTATTTTGGTGCCAAGAAATTCAAAGATGACACCAAATGAACGGCTCAATTACGTGCACTACGTAAACTGCATGAGACCCGGGCATTTCTCTAAGATTTGCAAGTCAAGAGCATGCATGAAATGCAACAAGAAACATAATTCACTTTTGCACCTGGAAACGAGCAGAAACTCATCAAGGCCAAGCCTGAGTCACGAAGGTGAGCCCAAAACGGGAGGACATCAGCAGCATCAGCGGAAGTAGCCAGAAGCTGCCTCAGCGGCATCCACCTCATCACGAAATTCTGAAGCAGATTCACTCACCGCGACGGACAAAGGTGGACCGAAGTCATACGTCCTATTGAGCACAGCAGTAGTAATAATCAAAACAGACGCCACAGAAGTTGAATGCCGCACGTTATTTGACTCAGGGTCACAGGTAAACTTCTAACAGAACGCTTGGTAAAACGGCTCGGGTTACCACTGAAAACCTCACATGTCAATATCACCGGGATCGGGGCAACTAACACAAAAACACGAGCTTCAGAGCACGCATTGAAACGCTCGTCCTCCCTCGCATCATCTCGCCCCAACCGTTGCAATTCATTAATACTGAAAAATAATCACTACCAAGGAATATCCAGCTATCGGATCCAAAATTCAATCGCCCTGACAAAATAGATCTACTGTTGGGAGCTGAGCAATATCACCAGCTTCTCACCATTGGGCAGATCAAGCTACCAATAATGCAAAATACTGCACTCGGATGGATTGTGTCTGGCAGACTCAACGAAGGAAGCCCAAAAGATGCATCCTGTGGAATGTGCTTGGCGGACGAATCCCTAGAAACCTCTATCTCGAAACTCTGGGAACTGGAAGAGGTAAAAGGCAACAAGAAGTCATTATCTCTGGACGAGGAAAGGTGCGAGGAGCACTTTGCCAGACACACCTCAAAAAATAAGGAAAATCGGTTCATAGTGAAAATACCGTTCCATGAGGACACCATGGTCCTGGGGTCTCGCACTCAATAGCGCTCAACAGGTTCCTATCACTAGAACGCCGACTACAGAAAAGTCCCCAATTACGAACGGAGTACGTCATGTTCATGGACGAGTATGAGGCCATGGGGCACATGACGAAAATATCAGCAGATACGATTACTACGCCAAACTAGAGCTGCAAAACTATCGATAGTGGCGACATTCGATATTTTCGATAGTTGCAAAAATACTATCGATAGTTCGAAACTATCGTAATTTAAGTTTGGAGGAACTTCAACTCCGATCATATCCATACATAATTTACATGTACATGTGCCAAAAAAAGTAAAAAACAAGTAAGGAAAGCTGTCTTCGGCTGTGCCGAAGGCTAAATACCTTTCATGAATAAGCGTCACGGTTTTCACTGTTTGATCCCAGTACAGCCTGTGTGAATTTACCTTAAGCTCATACCGAAATTATCGGAACTATCGATTATATGGGGGCGATGTGTTATGTTGGTCCAATCTCATTGATTTTTAACACCGACATTCCACATTCTAAAATAGCAATAGTTACGAAATTTCACGTTTCTACCTATATAACTACAGGAGTTATCTACCAAAATCCGTTTATTGGAACAATCGATTGTATGGGAGCTATGTGAAATATTTATCCCAGCTCGATGATTTTCAACATCGATACTTCACATATAAAAATAGCGATACGTCCAAAATTTCACGTTCCAACGTGTTTAATTACAGGAGTTATAGCCCAAAATCCGTTTATCGGAACAATCGATTGTATGGGAGCTATGGGAAATATTTATCCCATCTCGATGATTTTCAACATCGATATTTCACATACAAAAATAACAACACTTACAAAATTTCACGTTCCTGATCATTTCGGTATACTTATTGATGGGTCTATCTCTTCTTCTTCTCATACTTACAAACATCGGACCAAAGTTATAATACCATTTCATGTTCATGAAAGGTATAATTACAAATAGTGCAATTTGAGCGTTAATTTCTAAATAGGTACGATCACAGCGTCACTTAATATTATACGCATCACAAATTTTCAATGCACTGACACTATCGAAACTATCGACTATCGCAAAAAAACTATCGATACTATCGAAAATACCATCGATAGTTTTGCAGCTCTACGCCAAACTATTTCATACCTCATCACTGTATACTGAGACCAGAGAGCACAACCACAAAACACCGCGTGGTATTTGACGCATCTGCGAAAACATCGACCGGTCACTCCCTAAATGACATTATTTATGTACACAGGACCAAAGGTACAAAGCGATCTGTTTTCAATATTGCTGCGTTTTAGAATGCCAAGGTTCGTGTTCACCACTGATGTCGAAAAAATGTACCGTCAAATCTTAATAGCACCAGAAGATCGGCCGATTCAACTGATAATTTGTCGAAAGGATGCCAACATGCCAATAACATATTATCAGCTAAACACGGTCACATATGGAACTAGGTCAGCACCATATCTAGCCACGAAATGTCTGCAACAAATTGCCACCGAAAATGCTCCTCGATATGCGCTACCCTCTCAATTTCTAAACGACAGCTTTTATATTGATGACGGCTTAGGCGGAGCACACAACATATCCACAGCAATGCTCATAATAGAACAACTAATAAAGGTCATGAAGGAAAGCGGCTTCAATATACGAAAATGAAGCGCCAACCAACCTCAACTGCTCCAAAATATAGCAGAAGGAGATCTAGAGGTTAATCTGGACTTGGAAAACACAAGGGCTGCCGCCGTCAAAACATTGGGGCTCACATGGCTCCCAAAACCGGACCATTTAGCTGTCAAGGTCAACAAAGAAGAAGTAAAAAGGATAACAAAACGCTCGGCACGTAAGACCTAGCACGACTCTTCGACCCATTAGGAATACTGTATCCAATCGTGGTAACGGCCAAAATACTCATACAAGAGCTATGGGCCCAGTTGGCAGAAAGAATAGCAGCAGACATTCTATTTAAGGGCGCCATATATTTCTGGACCGATTCCGAGATAGTTTTGGCTTGGGTAAATTCAGACGCAGCACACAACACATTCATCGCCAATCGCATTGCAACAATCAAAGAAACAACTAGAGCGGAACAGTGGCGATATGTTCGATCAAAGGACAATCCAGCCGACATCCTGTCTAGAGGAATGTCACCAAAGGCATTTAAAGAGTGTGCACTATGGTTCTGTGGACCATTATTTTTGCATGGCAAGGAATCAGTCTGGCCGAAACGTCTCAACTCAGCCTCCAAAAACCAGAACGATATAGAAGTAAAGGCCAACCACTCAAAATCACTGGTCACATCGGTAGAAGAAACTGAGATGGTTTACAAGGTTAATCACGGCAACTCATTTCACCGGCTGCAACGCATAATCGGTTGCGTGCTACGGTTCATTACGCAAGCTAAAAACAAAACAGAAGCACATGCGCCATCACGAAGCTTAACCACAGCAGAACTGGAGCTAGCACTAATGCACATCGTCAAACAAATATAAGCGGCAGACTTTAAGGAAGAAATCAAGCAATTGAAACATCATAAGGAGCTCCAGCGGCCTAGCAACTTGTCCAACCTCGCACCATTTTTGGATGACAAGGGATTGCTACGGGTTGGAGGGAGACTAGAGGCTTCATCATTGGCATACGACTCAAAAAACCAACTTCTTCTACCATACAACGATAACATTACAATATTGATGTTCGAAATGGTACATAAGGAGAACAAACATTGCGGCACGCAAACGCTGTTGGAATGATGCGACAACGATTTTGGCCCATAAAAGGAAAAATCATGGCACGAGCAACAGTGCATCGATGCGTCACATGCAGCAATCTCAAAGCCAGAACTACTCAATCATATCATGGGAAACCTGCCTTTCTCAAGGCTCACACCATCTCGGCCATTCATAAACAGCGGTGTAGATTATTGCGACCCTATAACAGTGCATTACGAACTTCGTGGAAAAAGGCCGCACAAGGCTTATATTGCGGTGTTCGTTTGCTTCACCACAAAGGCAGTCCACCTAGAGCTGGTGAGTGACTTAACCACCGAGGCATTCATTGGGGCCCTCAAGTGCTTCATCGGCAGGCGAGGTTGTGAGGACCAAATATGGCCACAAATTTGGCCCACACAAAATAAACAGCAACACCAAACAGCGAGGCATCAACAGCAAGGCAAAACCCAACAGCAACCACAGCTTGTACCGACACACAACCGATCACCACAACATGGTCGCACAACATGGTCGAGCCAACACACAACAGTAACATCAAACAAGCCAACTCCAACACGAAACTTCACAACAAGTCGATAGAGCACAGCAAAAGCGAACCACAACAACCAGCTACAACACAAACCTACATGTAACACAACAAGTCGTAGTAACACCGTCACAACATGAAGTCACACGCACAAGCAACTATACGATGAAAGATGTATATAAGAAGCAACACAAGAAGACAAGAGTGAGTTAGCACGGAGCTGCGGTAGTGACAAGACCTACGCTGGATAGTGATAGCTAGTAAATAGGATTTGCCAATATTAGACATCACAATCCGGAGTAGGCGCGGACTAAGACGTACTTGAGGTGTGCT
Organism: Campiglossa producta; assembly: GCA_964058755.1. Lineage (NCBI taxonomy): Eukaryota > Metazoa > Arthropoda > Insecta > Diptera > Tephritidae > Campiglossa > Campiglossa producta. Next base: position 45,641,557 of record CAXKVI010000004.1, read on the forward strand.
GGATTTGCCCCGCCCATTATACGCTTAAGGCCGTGATAACCTGTCCTACCACAGTCAGCCGTGGATACGCACATTACCGGCGCGAGTGAAGTGTGAACGCGAGTACAGTCGCGACAGTGTAGCAGTGGGGCGACGTCAACGCCAGCAGTACAACGCCGACAGAGCGACGTCAAGCGCCCACAGAACGACGTCAACGCCATCAGCACAACGCCGACAAAGCGACGTCAACGCCAGCAGCACAACGCCAACGCCAATACGCGCAGTCAACCAACAGCAGTTAACCGCCGACACCGTGACGTCAACGCCAGCAGCACGACGCCAGCAGCACCGAACCACGCTAGCAAGGGGGATAACGGGACGCGGCGAACCGTTACCAAGTCAAGAGACCCGTTATCACGCCCGACGTGTAGACACCAAGCCCATAATACCGGCATAGACAGCACAAACGTTTGAAATATTTTGAATTATTGAAATATAACTGTATTTAAGTTAAGTAGAATTAAATAAAGTTGAGAATACGACTTGCAAAAGGGCCCCAAAGTATAAATTTATTGTACAAGGACCCTGGACACGGCGAGTATACCCCAGCATCAGATAAGAAGCATAGGGGCAGGGAAAAGCTTCGTTACAATTGGCGCCCGAGCAGGGACCCTGCAAGTCGTACATCCAACTAATCAGACGGAAAATTCCTGATAAAAATCTACAGAATGAGTGAGCCACTTGATACAACGTGGCTGGATAACGTCTCCAAAGAGCAACTGGTATCCATTGCGCAAGAGCTGGGTACCGAGCATACAGGCACCGCCCGTGAGATCCGCAAGCGCATAGCGACATTGGCTTCCAAGGCACCCACCGACACGGAGATACACGCAAAATTTCTGCTAATGGAGACCACATACAAAACCACAGACGACGCGTCAGACGAAGAAGATGAACCGAAGACACCGATCCCACCGAACCTCGGTGAGGGAGCCGGTAGCGCACCGCAAGGACCACCAGAGAGGGGTTTTTTGACGATCCCAACGCGAACCATGCAACCCCCACATCAGTACCCACCATTAGCAAATGCCGTACCCAACAATTACGCGATAGCCCACGGCGATCAAGTATCGGGCCTGGCAATCGCACCTGTCATCGATCAGGTACGGAAATGGTCAGTAAAGTACGATGGTGGACGGGACCCCCTAGCATTCGTAGAACGGCTGGAAGAATTGGCCGAAGTATACATGGTAAACAGAGACCTCCTCCCAAAAACCATGCCCGAATTACTGTGCAACACCGCCCTCCAGTGGTATCGTAACAATAACGAGCACTGGGGCAACTGGGCGGCTTTCAAGCGAGACTTCCTACGATTTTTTTTACCGGCCAGATATTTCGAGCGTCTAGAAGACGACATACGACAGCGGAGACAACACGCACGGGAAAAATACAAGGATTACGTGTTGGCAATGCAAAATTTAATGCGGCACGCCGGGTACAGTAGCGAGCAACGGCTGGAAAGGATATTTCGCAACAGCCATCCGGACTACCTACTGTATATCCGCAGACGAGATTTTAGTAGCTTAACGGAACTCCTCACCCTCGCGGAAGACTATGAGGGAATCCACGAAGGATACCGACGCACGTCCGAGGCACCGCGACGCGAAATGACGCGACACGTAATTGGCGAGAAAGCAACAGTCCCAAGAACAAGCCATTCGCCCCACCAGCAGCCACTACGAGCCATAATTCCGGACACTCAACGCCAACCCCCAGCTAGGACACCTAACAACGGATGCAGAAGGTGTGGCCAGGAAGGTCACTACGCTGACAGGTGTCGAAATCCGAGAAAGTTATTCTGTTGGGAGTGTGGCCGGCAAGATGTACGAACAATAGAGTGCTGCCGTCAACGTTCGGGAAACGAGAGAGGGATTCACCAAGAACAAGGCGCGGTGAACCCACAGGACCCAGCGCCGAAGTACCAGTAACCATGCGTCAGGATCGTGGTCGTCTCTACGCCCTAGTCCAACTTGGTGGGCAACCAGCGGAGGCCATCATCGACACCGGAGCCTCACGAAGTTTCGTATCAACCGTCGTAGCAGAGCGCATGGTAAGTTCAGGAAGTGGAGAAAGAGTAGCCGCGGCCCTCCAAATAACAATGGCCGACGGCACCAGCAGCGAAATATTCGACGCCATAAGGACCGTAGTACGCCTCGGGAAGTCATCACACCGCACCATTCTACACGTAATGCCCGGTGCCATTGATGACATCATAATCGGCCTGGACACACTAGGCGGCATGGGAGCAACAGTATCCTGTGGAGGAAGCCGTATCGTTTTGGCCGACCCATTTGGGCAAAACGCAGCCACACCACGTGTAACCGTACCACAAGCGACGGAAGATAGAAAAGAACCTGTTACGATGAACACTGGTCCACCCAAGAAGACCGCAAAGAAACGCTCACGAGGAACAGGGGGAAGCCAAACTAGAGGTGAGAAGACCGACAGGACAACTCCGGGAAGCCTCATCACACAAACCACCGAGAACAGGGCCTGCTCAAGCTGCCTCCCCAACCACAACCTGGGCCGGTTGATAAAGTCAACCCGCTCAGCTTCCAACAATGAAAATAACTGCATCACCTTCGAGTGTTCTGAGACATGGCAAATGTTGCCCGAAAATCCAAACCACGTAACACCACACAGCCAACGAAGTATCTGTAACCAAATCCGGAATGTACACCAAAACCACTGCGCGACGGCTTTCATCACACCCCCCAGACAAGGTCATAATGCCGGGGGCATACACAATACCAAACCTCAAGGCGAAGCAGACCGCATACGTGAGTTCCTGGCTGAAGAACTCAAAAAGTTCGAGACGATGACCGGGGTGACTAACGTGGCCGAGCATAGGATCAATGTGACGGACGACCGCCCCATAAAGCAGCGGTACTTCCCACACAATCCAGCAATGCAAGGCATCATAAACACTGAAATCGACGAACTCCTGGCGAAGGGGTGCATCGAGCCATCTCGCAGCCCACACAGCGCACCGATCGTGTTAGCCCGGAAGAAGAACGGTAAGTGGCGGTTATGCGTAGACTATCGGCAGCTCAACGCCCGATCAGTACCCGACGCATACCCCTTGCCAAGGATACAACACATTCTAGACAAGTTACGGAGGGCGAAGTACATAAGTAGTCTAGATCTTAAGAACGGCTACTGGCAGATACCCCTGGAACCAAACAGTCGGCCATACACAGCTTTCACGGTACCTGGGCGCGGTCTATTCCAATGGCGGGTTATGCCCTTTGGGTTACACTCCGCACCGGCAACGTTCCAAAGAGCGCTCGACCAAGTCATAGGCCCAGAGATGGAACCACATGCCTTCGCTTATCTGGACGATATTATCGTTATAGGCTCCACGTTTGAGGAGCACATGCAGAACCTACGAGAAGTATTACTACGGCTACAACGCGCCAACCTACGAATAAACCCTGAGAAATGCGATTTTTTCAAAAGGGAACTCCGGTACTTGGGCCACGTAGTCAGCGATAAGGGAATCCACACTGATCCCGAGAAAGTTGCCGCCATCCAGGAGCTGAAGCCACCGACCAACGTCAAGGAAGTGCGTCAATACTTGGGAATAGCATCCTGGTACCGCCGCTTCGTACCTGATTTCGCCACGTTAAGCCAACCACTCACTGCGTTACTTAAGAAGGGAAAACATTGGAGATGGGGAGCTGAACAGCAAGAAGCCTTCGACATCCTCAAGCATAAGCTCACTGAGGCCCCTATTCTCGCATGCCCAGACTTCACAAAGAAATTTACCCTACAGACGGACGCAAGCAACTTCGGCCTGGGAGCAGTACTAACGCAAGACTTGGAGGGCGGTGAACGTGTGATTGCCTATGCCAGTAGAAAGCTAAACAAAGCAGAAGCCAACTACTCGCCCACTGAGAAGGAGTGCCTTGCCATCGTCTGGGGAATTCGCAAAATGAGGCCTTACCTAGAAGGCTACCGATTCAACGTAATAACCGACCACATGTCACTGAAGTGGCTAAACTCCATCGAGAGCCCTTCAGGTCGAATTGCACGCTGGGCTTTGGAACTGCAACAACACGCCTTCGATATCGAGTACAGGAAAGGGAAACTGAACATGGTGGCGGACGCTCTATCCCGACAACCATTGGAGACCCTACTACAGACTACTACAACGAATCCACAATGCAAATGGTGGCATCGACGCGTTGGCGAAATACGCACGAACCCAGAGAAGTACGCCGATTATACTTTACAAGACGGTCAGCTCTACCGTCACATCCCCTGTAGATCACACGACGAAGATACTGTACCATGGAAGTTATGCGTACCAACCCCGCTCCGACAACGGGTACTACAGGAGAACCACGACACACCAAGTGCGGCGCACATGGGCATCCGCCGGACCGTAGCACGGATCGCCAGCAGATACTATTGGCCAGGTATGTTCCGCGACATCAGCCGTTACGTACGCCAATGCGAGTCTTGCCAAAAGTATAAGGAGGGGCAACAGAGACCAGCCGGGAAAATGCTCTCGCAGGTAGCACAGGAACCCTTCGCCACGGTCTGTGTCGATTTCATTGGACCCCTACCACGCTCCACACACGGTAACACCATGCTATTGGTGTTCTTCGACCGCTTCAGCAAGTGGGTAGAGTTAATCCCTATGAGACGAGCTACGGCCGAGGGCCTCCGACGCGCTTTCAGAGAACGAATCATCGCAAGATTCGGCGTACCCAAAATACTTATCTCCGATAACGGCGTGCAATTCACTAGCACCATGTGGAAGCGTTACCTCCAAGAGATCGGGGTTCGCCAACAATTCACGGCACCTTATACACCCCAAGAGAACCCTACCGAACGCGCCAACCGGACCGTCAAAAGGATCATAGCGCAACTCACAAAATCGAGGCACCAGCGGTGGGACGACCTCCTGCCCGAAATCGAGCTTGCCATAAACACCAGCGTTACAGCCTCAACCGGGTATAGTCCGGCCTTTTTGGTACAAGGACGCGAGCCACGACTACCAGGGGCACTCTACGACGAGATAAACGTCGGAACCGGTACGAATCCAACCACGGCAGAGGAGAGGTCCAACCGGATGCAGGAGGCATTCAAAATAGTAAGACAGAATATGGAACGGGCCGCTACAGACCAAGCACGACATTATAACCTTCGGCGGAGGAAGTGGACCCCCGAAGTCGGCGAACTAGTCCTTACAAAGGAGCACCACCTATCGAAGGCCATAGAGGGCTTTGCAGCAAAACTGGCACCCAAATACGACGGTCCGTACCAAATCTTAAAGTACGTGTCACCCGTCATCGTCCAGCTAAGAAAGATCAACGGAGGGAAGGAGAAAACGGCGAACATCGGCGAGTTAAAAACATACCACGCGCCCGAGACCACAGAACCATAGCTAGACCAACAAGAAAAAAAAAAAAAAAAAAAAAAAAAAAAAAAAAACAATATCCAGCACGGAAAGGAACAACAACAAAAAAAAAAAAAAAAAAAAAATGTCTAATACTCAAGGAGGACTCAGCAACCAGCAACACGGGTCATTCTATCACTGACCATCGGAGTGACAACACCTATAGTTATCAAGCCAAGAGTGAAGGAAAAAAAAAACCTATCAGCAAGAATGGAGCAGCAAAGCAAATGGCTTAAAAGCGTGAAACGCATACGTGAGCGTATGGAAGAGGAGGAGGCGAAACGGCCTAGGGCCATGATGCTAGGACTGGTGGGCGAAACCACCCGGACCGCCAACTCAGCCCGCGAAGACGCCGCGCACGCAGCTAGACGCCATGTCGAATTGACGCACCTCAACCATACCGTACGGAGGACCGCCGCGCACGCTATAGCCTCAAGACGAGCATCCACACCAGGGGCAACCGGAGCGAACGCCATCGCAAACGTCAACCGCACAACCGTAACACGTGCACTCCTACCATACGCTACCATCCACGACGCCACCGCCACACGCGCAGCTACGTCATCAGCTACCGCAGTAGCCACCACTGTAAGCGGCGCACGCGCAAACACCATACACGCAGCCACGTCATCAGCTACCGCAGTAACCACCACCGTAAGCAGCGCACGTGCAAGCACCATACGCGCAGCCACTACACACGCAGTTGCGATACCTACGCGCACGCCAACGTCACCTGGAGCAGTCAACGCTACAGCGACCACCGCATGGGCACCGCTCACGTCAACGCACGCACTCGTCACGCTGGCAAACGCCCGACGCACAGCTACAGCTCACACAGTGGCCGCACGCACCGCCGCTGTACAGACGGCCGCTGCCGAAACAACAACAAGGCGCACAGCCACTGCGCTCGTAATCGCCGCACGCACCGCAACCTGGGCAGAGCCCGCACATACCAATACGTGTCCAAAGTCATTACCGACCTGCACCGTAGGAAGGATAATGACGGAGGGATCCGGCGTCCATAGGAACAACGAAGCAACAGAAGAGAAACCCCAACGAGACAACCCCATCGACAGCAGCCCATCCAGCGGCACCGAAAGTGACACAACCACAAGCAGCTCATCCGAATCGAGTGACGATGACTCGAGTAACCGCCATACACCCGAACCCACCGGCTACACAAAACGGCCGACGCAAACAATACAGATCATTGACCTCTCCTCGGATGACGAGACGATGGAGCCACGGGCAACACGACCCGAACTGGTATACCCACCGGGACCAGGAGGCATCACCCTATACAACATCGACCTTCATTCGCTCGGGGAAGGGCATTGGCTGACGGACACAGTGATCGACGCATGGGCAAAGGGGGTGGAGATCGAGTACGGGGATCAAGGGATCGTACTAAGCCCATTTGTTGTTTGGCAACTAAATCAACAGGGTAACAAGGAGGAATATTACCAACGCATCCACCGGTCGTTACGGAAAACCGATATATTCAGCAAGCGCGTGATACTCGCACCGCATAATATAGCCAATCACTGGTACCTCCTCGGACTGGCAAGCCAAGAGGTCACCCACCACGCCGCAGACGTCGAATGCTGGCACCAACGCTACGTGTGGACAGCCGACTCGAGGGTCAAGGGTAAGGCACCACACGCAACCAAGGCATGGATCGATTTCCTTAAGTGGGAGAACCAGCAACGATACGGGGAAGACAATTTTGAAGCACACGAATTACAACTAGTGGTACCACAGCAAGAGAACAACAATGACTGCGGGGTATACGTCGTGGAAACCATAGAGAGGGTACTGCGGTACGTCGGCAAGAAGGAGGGAGGACCGGGGCTTATATTCCAGCCATTCACGGCGGACATGGCAAGCCGTAAACGTAGCGAGATGCTGACAGCATTCCGACACCATATGCGCGACCAGCCGGAAACAGCACCGCTACCCACCAACATGAGCGCGGAGCCAACACCACCATCACAGCAACCACACACCTCGACTATAGTCCCAAAATCACCACGGCCACCAACACCCCAACACTCACTATCACCGAAAGAAGAAGATGAGGCGGAATTCCCACAACAAGTAGTCACAATTACGGCAGAAGACGCCGAAGGTCCAGTACTGAACCAGTTCCCAGAAATCGCTAAAAGAGTGAGGGAAGGTTTTAAGAACCTAGCAAAAGGCACAGGGAGACCCCGCATACGATTTTGCACACTAAAGCACACGGTAACCATCTACCGGTCGCGAGCACTCATATGCAGAAGAAGAGACAGGGGGGCCTTAGACCTCCAAAGTAAGGGGGGAGTGTGAGGACCAAATATGGCCACAAATTTGGCCCACACAAAATAAACAGCAACACCAAACAGCGAGGCATCAACAGCAAGGCAAAACCCAACAGCAACCACAGCTTGTACCGACACACAACCGATCACCACAACATGGTCGCACAACATGGTCGAGCCAACACACAACAGTAACATCAAACAAGCCAACTCCAACACGAAACTTCACAACAAGTCGATAGAGCACAGCAAAAGCGAACCACAACAACCAGCTACAACACAAACCTACATGTAACACAACAAGTCGTAGTAACACCGTCACAACATGAAGTCACACGCACAAGCAACTATACGATGAAAGATGTATATAAGAAGCAACACAAGAAGACAAGAGTGAGTTAGCACGGAGCTGCGGTAGTGACAAGACCTACGCTGGATAGTGATAGCTAGTAAATAGGATTTGCCAATATTAGACATCACAATCCGGAGTAGGCGCGGACTAAGACGTACTTGAGGTGTGCTGGATTTGCCCCGCCCATTATACGCTTAAGGCCGTGATAACCTGTCCTACCACAGTCAGCCGTGGATACGCACATTACCGGCGCGAGTGAAGTGTGAACGCGAGTACAGTCGCGACAGTGTAGCAGTGGGGCGACGTCAACGCCAGCAGTACAACGCCGACAGAGCGACGTCAAGCGCCCACAGAACGACGTCAACGCCATCAGCACAACGCCGACAAAGCGACGTCAACGCCAGCAGCACAACGCCAACGCCAATACGCGCAGTCAACCAACAGCAGTTAACCGCCGACACCGTGACGTCAACGCCAGCAGCACGACGCCAGCAGCACCGAACCACGCTAGCAAGGGGGATAACGGGACGCGGCGAACCGTTACCAAGTCAAGAGACCCGTTATCACGCCCGACGTGTAGACACCAAGCCCATAATACCGGCATAGACAGCACAAACGTTTGAAATATTTTGAATTATTGAAATATAACTGTATTTAAGTTAAGTAGAATTAAATAAAGTTGAGAATACGACTTGCAAAAGGGCCCCAAAGTATAAATTTATTGTACAAGGACCCTGGACACGGCGAGTATACCCCAGCATCAGATAAGAAGCATAGGGGCAGGGAAAAGCTTCGTTACAAGGTCATTGTCAAAACCTGTACTGTGACAATGCCAGCAATTTCGTTGGAGCTAAGAACAAGTTCCCAGAGTTAAACTAGGTAATACATTCACAAGAGGCACAAGAAAAAATCATCCACGAATGCGGAAAAAGGGGAATCCAATTCAATTTTATCCCCCCAAGAGCGCCACACTTTGTTGGACTGTGGGAGGCTGCAGTCAAATCGGCGAAGCATCTGCTGGTAAGAAGCACAGCAAATGCCAGCTTAACACATGAGAAACTCGTAACCCTGATCATCGAAATCGAGGCGATACTGAATTCTCGCCCGATATCACCTATGTCAGATGATCCGAACGACATTGGGGCACTTACTCCAGGGCATTTCCTGATAGGAGAACCACTCACTGCACATATTGATGCACAAGCCACTTCCGCCAAGCTAAAACTAGAAACAAGATGGAAGCTAGTGTCCCAACTTAAACACGAGTTTTGGAAACGATGGTCCCGGGATTACCTCACCGAGTTACAGTACCGGAACAAATGGCAAAAACAGACGGCGAACATAGAACCAGGGGACATAGTGGTACTCAAGGAAGACAACGTCCCAGTGATGAAGTGGCCCTTGGGAAGAATAGTGAAAACGTATAAGGGTCCAGATGACATAATCAGAGTGGCAGATGTCAAAACCGCTTCCGGAGTGCTGAAGCGAGCAATCAGATACCTCGCTCCAATTCCACGGCTTAAAGATGGGGAAGCGGAAACCCAACTCTCAGGCAGCCAGCCAAGTCTGGTATCAAGGTCACCGCAACCGGATCGTAAGGAAGCGTCCACAGATTTCGACACCAAGATCGGCATCCACTCGAAGGCATCACCAAGATGGACGTGTCACGCTCTGAGTGTAAAATTATTTCCTACTACGATCTGCAGCCATATTGGGAAGAAACAGCACGCTTCATCAATGGAACAAAGACATTAAGGGCGATGTGCGACACTCTAGTGCGGAAATTGGCCTGCGAAAATGTAGTAGACACCTTGGAAGCAGACATCGCAGAACTAACTGAAGAAAATAGCCTTCTTTCACGATCCAAACGGGGCGCGGTCAACTTCATCGGAAACATTGCCAACTCATTGTTCGGTGTTTTGGACGCCAGCTATGCAGAAGAAATGTCGAAGACCATCAACACACTCAGACAAAATGACAACCATTTATACAAGCTACTCAATAATCAAACTTCAGTTATTGATGCAACGCCATTGTGTACAACATAAAGTGTGCACTCTAGCTTTGACAGAAATGTCGAAACACACTTCCACGTCAAATCACTATTGTCAAAACACACATCCATATACAAAATCTGGGTTGCTATTGTTGTTTTCGTAGCGCTCGGGTTTTGAGCAGCACCGAATATCAATGAGACAGGGTTCTTGTTTGCACAAAAGTGTTGCTGTGTTGCACAACTTTTTCACTCCAGTTTCTAGGGCAACTTTTAAGCGAATCTTTCAGTTTATACTTTATATCAAAGAAAAAAAAATAAAATTTAAAATAGTAAATTTTATTTATTTTACAGAAAAATTTTGAGGTAAGTATCTTCGAAATGAGAAATTAGACAGAAAATGAAAACAAACGTTTTTTTTTAATATCCCGTTAGCACTAACCAACACTTTTTATGATAGATAACAAATACGCTTTCTGTACATTGAACTGGCGGCTAGAGTTAATGGGAGATGCCAACAGTTTTAAGTTGGACCTTAACACTTATACGGAAATTGTGAAAGTCACACTGGAAAAATCTGGTTACCTTTTTATATTTGGAAACATTTATGTACAATGTTTTTGGATAGATTTACTATCAAATACATATCTTAACAGTTTGACTTAAATGAATGCAACGAGGCTATAACTATATAACAGTACACCTACACAAAGAAGGCTTCAAACCCAAAATTTAGTATTTGTTTCCTTTAGGGGTCAACTCCTAATAAATTAGCTGGAATTATGGAAGATAGCTCAAAATACGGGATTTGGCCTCAGGAACACGAATCCGGAAGCGAGTACCGGACCCGGGTCAATTTTCAGTTTTTTGACCATAACTTTCCACAGACACAAAAAAATAAAAAATCGCTTCCGGATTCGTGATCCTCAGGCCAAAACCCGTCTTTTGAGCTATCTTCCGTAATTTTAGCTAATTTATTAGCAGTTGTTTGTTATTTGTTTAATAGAAAATAGTGCAAATAGCATACTCGAAAGAGTTATTATTATTATTATGTCCAACGGATTTTACCCACCATCCCGCCCGACCGACACGAGGGGCGCATCCGCATAACGCGCGGATTAAATTTGCCGAGTGTTTGAAAGGCGGAGGTTTGTTAAGCGTCGAGATCTCAAACTGCTCAGCTACAGAGAAAAATTCATCAGCTGAGTGTAATACGAAAATAAATAGATAATAAAAATACATAAATTGATACTACGTAGAAATCAATTGTTAAGAGAGAATAGGATAGTTTTTTTAATAATGAAAAGCGAGTCCGAAATATCAAAAGTGTCTGAATGAGAGTTATAATTTTCGCACAAACACTGGAACGGCTCGTGTAATTGATAGTTGGTTCTACATTGCTTCAGAAGAATAGGTTTAAAATGTCTTAAGGCTCGTGAGGGAACATTAAAGTTAACTTCGTTCAAAAGAGGAGGGCTTGAAATCCACCCGTTTAGGAGTTTACACATGAATATTACACCTAGCATTTCTCTACGGCTAGCAAGGGTAGGGAGATTGATAAGTTTCAAGCGATTAGTATAAGGAGGAAGGTTACACGAAGGATCCCATCGTAGATCTCTCAATGCAAAAAGTAAGAATTGTTTTTGAATAGATTCTAGCTTATCTATATGAATTTGATAACGCGGATTCCATATAATCGAGCCGTATTCTAATATTGGTCTAACTAATGTAGTAAAAAGGGTCTTAGTAATATAAGGGTCGCTAAATTCTTTTGACCACCTTTTCACGAAGGCTAAAACACCTCTGGCCTTATTGGCAGTAGCCTCGATATGAGGATTGAAACTAAGTTTACAGTTCATCATCACACCCAAGTCAACAAAAACATTAACGTGTTCAAGAGTATAATTGTTTATCGAATAAGAAGCTGGTTGAAGAGTTCCACGAGAGAAACACATGAATTTACATTTTGCCAGATTAAGCGGCATATAGTTTACGTTGCAACAAGTAACTAAGTGGTCTAAGTCCGTTTGAAGCAAAGAACGTTCCTCCGTCAACGCATATGACTTAAATAGTTTCACATCGTCAGCATATAACAAGATTTTAGAGTACTTAATTGTTGTACACATGTCGTTTATGAATAGCAAAAACAGAACCGGGCCAAGGTGACTGCCCTGAGGGACACCAGAAGAGACATCAATGGCATTTGAATACGTATTTTTTAAAATTACACGTTGTGTTCTACCACAAAGATAGGAGGAGATCCAACGAGTAAAACCAGGTTGAAAGCCTATGAGATCAAGTTTATGTATGAGTAAAGCGTGGCAAACTTTGTCAAATGCTTTACTAAAGTCGGTGTATATAACGTCAGTGCTTAAATTATTTCTAAACCCATTCGAGACGTAGGTAGTGAATTCAAGTAAATTAGTTATGGTTGATTTGCCTTTACAAAATCCATGTTGAGAACTTGCAATCAGTGTTGGGATCGAAAATGCTAGATAATTGGTAATGATGGCTTCGAATAACTTGGGAATGGCGGAGAGCTTTGCTATTCCACGATAATTTTCTACGCAGGACCTGCTCCCACTTTTATAAAGAGGTATAAGAAAAGATTCTTTCCATGAAGTTGGGAAAATCCCACACCGTAAAGACAGATTAAACAACTGTGTTAAGGGCTGGTAGATGTATTCAGCACACTTTTTAAGAAAGCATGTCGGGATTAAGTCGGGGCCATATTTGAAAGACTCCTTTAAGGCCTTTAGGTGTAATAAAACATCTTCTGGGTTTAAATGAGGAACATGGATTGAATTAATGGAGTGTGGTAAATAAGGGTATCCGTTAGATGATAAATTTATTCCAGAAGAATAATTGGACTTGAAGAATTGAGCAAAGAAGTTGGCAATCTCTAGGTCGTCACTAGAGATTTTATCTTTAAATTTCATAGATGAAGGAAACCCTTTTACCCTGCGTTTAGCGTTTACGAAACCATAAAATGTCTTCGGATTGCAAATAATGTTCTTTTAAATTTTACATAAGTAAGCATTGTAACACTTTTTATTCAATTCTAAATATTTATGGCGCAAAACAGAGTATTGTACATAATCAGAGTGTAAACCAGTTTTTTTGTATAGTTTAAAGAAGCGTGACTTTCGATTTTTTAAAGATTTGAGTTCTTTAGTGCACCAGACTTGCATTGGCTCATCATTACGTAAACAGATGCGCTTTGGTACGAACTTTTCAAAGAGGCTGTATATGGTACTATTGAAGTGAGATAAGTTTCGCTCGACGTCCTCATTGTAATGAGGCCAAACAAGTTTGGAAAGTTCTTTATTTATCTTTTTGAAGTTGGCTCTAGAGAAATCAAAAGTTTTAATAGAGTCATACGGTTTCGTAATACAATCGCGATTATAGTTTATGATTTCGTAGGCTATTTCAAAAGATGGATGGTAAGCGTCTTCGGGAAGAACTAAAGGATCACATCGATTTACAGTGAATTTAGACAAGTCATCAACAAAGGCCAAGTCTAAGACTTTTCCTAACTTGTTCGGAATAACATTAATCTGACTAAGACATAGGTTGGTCATTTCGTCCAAAAACTCATTACACAACTTAGATGACACTGGGACAATATTGCCATCAATTATTCTCCACGAGATGTGTGGCAGGTTGAAGTCACCCAAAACAACTACTGAGTCCACGGGCTTAATCAAAGAACTTACAGTTTTTATAAGTGAAATGTGGTGCATATACACTGATAAATCAGATGACGGTGGAATGTAACTAACAGCTAAATAAATATGGCCTGTGCCAATTCCTATACGTATGCATTTAAATTCTATGTTTTCAATATAAGGTAAATTAACATCTTCAGATGGTATTGAAGAATGTACAGCCAATAGGACCCCGCCCCCGGTTCTGTCTAAGCGATCGTTTCTATAAATCTGATAACCATCACAAAAAATTTCGGAATCAAAGACATGTGGTTTTAACCAAGTTTCAGTGAAAGCAATAATTCTATAGTTACAATTGATCGTTTTTAAGTAAAAATCAGTTAATTTGGTATTTAAACCTCTAACATTCTGATAATAGATATTCAAGAAAGAATTTAGAATTAGTTTTTTGGATCAGTATTCTGACGAGGAATTTGTACAGCATCTGGGTCGTTCGCAGTTGACTTAGGTGAAAACTCGCGAATAAAAGCACCAGGGGGCCAGAACGACTGATCCAAAATCACATCGTAATCTTCATCAAAAACATCAATCCTAAATGAAGAAATTTTTCGCTCATAATTAAATTTAAACTTATGTATTACTAAACCCTCAGCCTTAATTTTCGATTTGATGTAAGACTTAAGGTCGTTGACGGAAGTGTCTTTCTGAAATCTAGACACGAATATCGATTTTCGCGGTGGAACCACAACCAGCTTAGTAGCCGTTGGTTGAACTGAATTGGCAGTATTTTGTTGTACAGGGGTTCGATTTGGGGCCTCGGAAGTGGACTGAACCACTTCCAAGGAAGTGGATGAACCCACTCCTTTGGAAGTAGGCGGCACCACTTCTTTGGAAGTCGACACAATCACTTCTTTGAAAGTGGACGGAACCACCCCCTTGGAAGCGGATGGAACCACTTCTTTGGAAGCGGATGGAACCACTTCTTTGGAAGCGGATGGAACCGCTTCTTTGGAAGCGGACGGAATCACCTCCTTGGAAGTGGACGGAACCACTTCTTTGGAAGTGGACGGAACTACTTCTTTGGAAGTTGACGGAACTACTGCTTGGGGACTGGGTGAGGCCAAGTCGATTAATTCCAACATTTGCGATTGGAGACCTAGCTGGGGAGGGTTTAAATTCAGGGGCTCAGGCAAACTAGGTTCTCGATAATTTAAATCATTCGAAATGTTTTTTTCAACAACAGGAGAACCATCTAAACACTTGAATGACCTAAAAAGTTTTTCGTAATAGTCAAATTTCACGGAAATTTTAGAAAACTCCTTACCGATTTCAGAAAACGCATTTCGAGTTTCCCTAAAAAGCTTGAAAAGATCAATTTCAGCTGATCTACATTTTACACATGACCAACGAACACCCTTGTTATCATTTATGGCATCTACAATCCTACCTGTCAACCCTGCGCACTTCATATGACCAAGCGCATCGCAGAGCCAGCAAGACACGTAGCGTTCGGATTCGCTTTTTATTTGACACTTTTCGTAAATACAGTACATTTTTAAAACGACAAAAAAAAAAGTTCTGTTATTAATTAAGAAAGGAAAAGTTCAACTAATAATTTATAAAAGTTGGTTTTAATTAAAAGCAACCCTGAAAGTTTTATAGGCAAGTGTTTATATAGCAGCGAGCAGCTTGAGAGTCACTGTATTCTGACACTCAATAAACAACGCAAACAGCTGTAATAAAAGAAAATAGCAAAGTAACAAGTGCACACAATAGCAATAACAATTATAAGAAGAAAATGAAGCCAATCAAACAGCAACAAATACACTATGCAAATGACTCGGCAAATAAAAGGAAAGCAAAATTGAATTTAGAATTAAGCTAAAATTCATAAAATATGAATTATCTTCACAATTCAAATGTTTAAAATTGAACACTATGACTTTGCACTTAATTTTATCACAAATAAGAGTATGGAAGTTGTATATATTAATTTTAATTTCACAATTAAAAACACAGTAAATGTAAACACGACTGCACAGCAATAATGACGTTTGCATAACTAATAATTTTATATAATTCGCTGTTATTTATGATATTAAAAAAATCAAATTTCTAAGTTTTAGCGAACTACTTTTTTATGCAACCCTGTCTTGTGCAAATACGCATACACAAAATGTTTTATTCAGGCGGCGACGTGCCACAATTTTTTTAATCTATTGATTTATTAATATATTTTCTCTTTTCAGATTTAAGAAAAAGTAGCAAAATTTTTTTAAAGAGGAACTTCTAACAGATCAAAATGTAAAATAAACTTTATAAATTAAAGGTAAACTTTATTAATTGTTTTTCTGAGGACTTTTCGTCAATATTTTTAATTTTTTTTTTTTTTTTGGTTAGAGAACAATTGCACTTTCATTTACTACAAATTTTTTATACCAAATCGAATGCAACTCTGCTCAAAATGATGCTCTTTTACCAAAAAAAAGCAACTCTGATGAACCGGTGTTAAACTCATTTTGGAATTTTGACGTCTATGCAGAAGAGTTTACACTTGTATTAGTACACTATGCGCAACGCTCAACATCTTTAAACAAGGGGAGCAAAACATCAAACAGAAGTTCGATATGGTGGATGCGCAAATAGTGCAAGTGGCATCATAGATCCGCAAGGAGCAGATGGACAGTTACCAAACAGACCTCTTCAAATTCGGCTGTGCATTGGTCACGCAACTAGCACTGTTATCAGCCAGACTGCATAGAATTCAGGCAAGAATAATCAATACTTTGACAGATGCGCACCACGGAAAAATCAGTCCAACGTTACTGTCACTATCGCAACTTCGAGCAGAACTAATCCGAGTTCGCAACCATCTACCCACATCGCTACGGTTGCCAGTGGACCAAAACAATCTCTTACAACTTTACAAGATTATGATATGTGATCCAGAAACCTGGAAAGAGCTCAAACCACATTCGATTTCAAGCATAATAAACAGTTCAACGGTTGCCATCACGCCATGCAATGATCTCATTGCAGTCAACGCGCATTGAGATCAATATATAACATTGACAGAAAATCAGTGGCGAGAGTGCATTACAATAAAGGAGAACCAGGTGTTATGTTTGAACGTGCAGACAAAATTCACCGCAGAGTCAGGCGCTTGTCAATGCGAAATGTCACTGCTCAACAACAATCCAGGGAACACCTGCAAGGTAGCCCCGGTAGAAGACAACGCACCAATAAAACAGCTGACGCACAACAATCTCTGGATGTACCCGTTGGAGTCCCCCACTCGAATCAATGCCGCGTGCGGAGCAAATCGTTCCCAGCTAACGTTAAAAAGTCGGGTGTTATAAAAATTGGCCCCAACTGCACACTCAAACACAAGTCAGTCATAATTCAAGGGCATCAAATATACTCATCTGCAATACACGCATCATACACTGCTACCGCAAACCTTAGCAGCATCATGTATCCGGAAAAGACATCATGGAAGATCCTGCACATGCAACCGTACATTGATCAGGTCAGAAACATATCTACCATACAAAGCTTAATGCATGAAATGGGGTCGGAGCTACCCTCACAAATTTCCCACCTCAAATACCTTCATGCGACAATTGCGTATGCCGCTCTGATCCTATCAATTGGCATCATAATTGCGATCGTGATAACCTGCATTCGCAAGAAGTCCCGAGCTCCCGTTTCATACGCAGTTCCTCAACCACGGCCAGCTGCACGACAAGCATCATTTGCCTTAACAGTGACGTAAACTTAGCATTAAGAATAAAGTGTAATTAAAACTTAACCTGTAAACAAAAATTGTAGTTGATACATGTACATTAGAGCGGGTTGATTTGTATGGACCCAAAAAAATTCACAGGGGCCCATGGCGATTATGGTTAATTGGATAATTTCAAGCATTTTTGCCGAAGAAACTATAGGTCTAACATGAATTTCGAGCTAGCGGATTTTTCAAACGTATTTTTTTTTTCTTAAAAAAGTGATTCACTTGTTAAAAAGCTGTGTTGAAAACTAAAAAAATTCATTCTATATATGCATTTGGGGGTTTTTTGAGTCTGTTAATACATAAATAAAACAAAATACGCAATATAAGCACAAATTCAATTTCCGTCAATAATTATTACCAATCATTAATTTATTGTCAATCATGCACATTTTCCTTATAGTTATAGCTTAAGATATTTATGTTAGTGTAAGCACTTTATTTGTATAAAAGGTTTGTGCGAAATAAAGAACAACATGCATAAACGAATTAACTTCTTTTGAATGCATATGATCTTAAGGTGCTTCTACCTAAGATACTCTTTTTTTTTATAACACACTCAAGGCGATTCTGCCTGAGTAAACTCACAACAAAATCAAACATCGTTCGATAGGTGTTCTATCTATCCGAACATTCTTTGGTGACCCCGACGTGATCCTGAAACAAGAAACAGGATCACACTTGAAGACGCAGTATCCTCAACAAGGAACGTCAAGCAATCAAACCACATTATATTGGTAATTGGGTCCTGTGATAAGACACAGGATAACATTATAGGACGAGTCAATTGTCCAATCGTTCAACGACCACATACTGGTGTATGCTGATCCTGTAACAAGGCACAGGATCACAGTACAATTGTCGGCAACAGTACATTGTCGCGAAGCTATAAAACACATTGATCCTGTAACAAGGCACAGGATCGCATCAGCAAACCATCCTTGTTTTCCATACCTCATAGTGGTAATTTTGTGGCCCTGCATCAAGGATCACACTAGACAAACCATTGTCGTCTATTCAACCAACCACCTCAAAGTGGCAAAAATTGTGGCCCTGCATCAAGGATTCCACTAAATAAACAATTGTCATCAACCACCTCATAGTGGTTACTTGAACACGAATTTCGTAATTCTTGTCATTTCGTCATGAGCACTTTCGAAAGGCTTGTCGCTGACCAGCAGAGTACAGCAGACGAGATCGAGGCCCTTGTCCGGAACTTTAGAAAGGACTCCGTTTCAAGAAAAACTCATGGTTATTATGAAGAGCGTCTGCAGCGCCTCGAAACTGCGTGGTCGAAGTTCGAGAGTACCGACAAGCAAATCAGGTGTCTCCCTGACTTACCAATGCAACATCAATACTTCACGGATCAGTATTTGCGCATTTCGAATACGACGTTGAAGTACAGAGAATATTTTGAGTCCGAAATGCTTAAAATCTTGCGAGCTACTGAGATCCCTCGGATTGAGCATCATGATGTTAGCGGCGCAACGGAAAGCAAAGAGGAATCAATTCCCGAGCGGATAAACAAGGCTCTTCGAAATCAGAAGGCCTTAATGCGGGCATTAAGCCGCAATATTGACGAAATAAAGGATGAAGCCAGAGAAGATCATCCTGAGGCATACTACAAGGCCAAATCTGCACTCATAACGAAGTATATGAGTGATTTTTCTGCCAACAACGAGGTACTGTGGCAATCGACGACTAGTGAAGACATCGAAGGATATACACAAGATGACTACTACAAATTAGAAGCCAGAGCACACAACATCCTCGGTGAATTACAAGAACACCTTGGAACGAGCATCCCAAATAGGCCAACAGCTAACAACGCAAATGAACCACATCTAGCACGTCTGCCTAAAATTCAGATTCCAAGGTTCAACGGTAGCTATCTCCAATGGGTAGCCTTCAAGGACCTCTATGTGCAACTAATACATAATGCACCAATGAGCGAGGTCCAAAAAATGTTCTACCTGACCACTCACTTGTCAGATGAACTAAAGAATCTTATTAAACACTTGCCTATTTCAACGGCAAACTATGAAACCGCATGGACCCTATTGACAAATAGATACGACAACAAAAGGCTCACTGTGACCTCATTGCTGAACAAGCTACTAGCTCACCCAAAAATAAAGAATACACGACCTCGCTAAGGAATGCATCCATGGGTTAAAGGCACAGGGACTTCCAGTAGAACAATGGGATCCTATAATAGTGCATATACTATTAATGAAATTGGACCCTTCCACTGAAACCCTGTTTGAACAATCCCTCAACGATAACAGGAGGCTGATAAATGTTGCCGAGCTGCTTACATTCATAGAACACCGTTTTCAAGCATTGGAAACTCGTGGAAAGGCCATAGAAACTGTATCAGGAAGGGACAGGACCAAAATATCAACAATCGCTTCAACTGCAGGCTGTAAGGTGTGCGGATCAGCAGAGCATCCCATGTATTACTGTGGGAAGTTCCTCAAAATGGAACCGGCTGAAAGGCTACAATGGACGCAGATGAAGAGGTTGTGTGTCAACTGCTTCAAACCAGACCATCGGAGCAGGGAATGTACATCACGTTCCTGCTCAAAGTGCTTGAAGAAACACAACACATTGCTACATTTGGAACTAGCACGAGACAAGCCGCTAACGACTTCGACTCAGCCCCAAATTCAGAAGATACAAAAACATGATCTCTCTCAAATGAAGATTAATAAAACCTCAAACAGTCCAATCGTAGCATCAGCAAACCAGCAGATGTCCAACAATCCTTATATACTACTAGCAACGGCAAGAGTAAAATTAACTGGAAACAATGGACGCGAGGGGGTTTTCCGAGCCTTACTGGATTCTGGGTCGCAGGTAAATTTAATAACAGAAAGAGTGCTCAATAAGCTTTCAGTGAATGCATCCCCATCATCACTTTGCATTGAAGGTATAGGGCGCAAAATTCGAAATGTATCAAGACGTGTAAACCTCGAACTCACCTCAATGACAGGCAACTATTCTACAAGGATTGAAGCCTTTGTGCTTCCAAATATTGTATCCCCACAACCTACAACGTCATTCGAGACATCAGGATGGGACATTCCAGACGGAATTCAACTGGCTGATCCATATTTCAACGCAACAGCCAAAATTGATCTACTAGTTGGAGCAGAGTTTTATCATCAACTCATGTTCCCGCAGCAAATCAAACTCAGCAATGAACTTCCAACGCTACAACAAACGGAACTCGGATGGATCGTTACAGGAAGACTTCAGGAACACAATAGCAACAGTGCTACCTGCGCAGTCCTAAGCCCTGAAGATCAAACCACCAATGAATTAAATGAAAAATTTTGGAAGCTTGACGATACAAACGATACATCAACTCGATCTATGTCCCTGGCTGATAAACGGTGTGAAAGCCACTTTACCCATAACGCAAAAAGGAATAAGGAAGGGCGATTCATCGTTCGGTTACCGTTCTCCGAGAATCCATCAGTCCTCGGAAGTTCAAGGTCAATCGCATTTAATCGTTTTGTGGCATTAGAAAGACGTTTGGAGAACAATCCTCACCTCAGACAAGAGTACAACAAGTTTATGCTGGAATACGAGTCCCTTGGTCATATGGAAGAAATCTTGGAGAAAGACATTCCAGACTGCAACTACGTATTACCGCACCATTGTGTGCTGAAACCTGAGAGTTCCACTACGAAACTACGGGTTGTGTTCGATGCATCAGCCAAAACATCTAGTGGTTCATCACTTAACGATATCCTTCACGCCGGTCCGACTGTTCAGAGCGAGCTATTCTCCATTTTGCTACGCTTCCGAATGCATAAGTTCGTCTTCACAGCAGATATCGAAAAAATGTATCGACAAATCATAGTCGATGATGCGGATCAACCATTCCAGCTGATCCCTTGGAGATATCATAAAGACCAAGATATAAAATGCTATCGTTTAAAAACAGTAACGTATGGAACCTCCTCAGCACCATACTTAGCAACAAAATGCCTGCAGTACCTAGCCACCCAAAACTCCATAAAGTATCCGCTAGGGGCCGCAATACTGCATGATGATTTCTACGTTGATGATTGCATCAGTGGGGCAGACACTCTAAGCAACGCGATAGAGTCACAGCAGCAAGTTGACTCAATCCTGAAAGAAGCTGGTTTTAAGCTTCGAAAGTGGTGCTCAAACCATCCGCAACTGCTAAGTGGAATTCCACCAGAAGATCAGGAGGTTAATCTAAACCTTGAAGAATCAGCAACTTGTATAATAAAAACTCTTGGTCTAATCTGGCTACCAAAGTCCGATCAGTTGTGCGGACGAGCACAAAGGGCATCATCAGCCGCAAGGGGCATCACCAAAAGAGTAGTAAGCTCAGAACTCGCAAAAATCTTCGATCCATTAGGGCTTTTCGGTCCCGTGGTAGTAAAGGCAAAAATATTTTTACAAGAATTATGGCAACTACCACTCACATGGGATGACGAATTACCCGCACATCTTCAGAGGCAATGGAATGACTTCCGATCAAACATAGAAGCGGTGAATGAGATCAAGGTCGATAGGTTTGTGTTCAACCATAAAAAGGCAACATCGATTGAAATTCACACCTTTGTCGATGCATCAGAACGTGCCTACGGAGCTGCAATCTACATTCGGTCTACATATACCGATAGTACCATAACAACTAGATTGATCTGTTCTAAGTCACGAGTGGCGCCAATAAAAAACAAACCTTACCACGATTAGAGCTGTGCGCGGCCGTGTTAGGTGCAGAGTTGACACAAAAGGTGAAACAGGACCTACGGCTTCAAAATAGCGAGAACTTCCTTTGGACAGATTCCCAAATTGTCATAGCCTGGATAAATTCACCATCAGGATCATTCCATACATTTGTGGCAAACAGAATCGCTAAAATTCAGTGCCTAAGCCTGCCAGAACAATGGCATCACGTCAGCACCAATTAAAACCCAGCGGATGTAATCTCCCGAGGAATACCTCCAGAAACTTTAGCACACCATTCCATATGGTTTTATGGCCCACTATTCCTCTCTGGCAAAAGAAGTTGGCCAAAACCATGGTCACGAACCCCCAATACCCCAGGCGACGAGGAACGTAAGATGACGAAACATGTCCTGGCCATGTCATCAAGGAAACCTGGTCCTTCGAGCCGGGTAGATATAATCGGCCAAATTAACCACCGAAACTCCTTCAAAGCACTTCAACGAGTAATCGGGTATATATTCAGGTTCCCAAAAAA
Organism: Campiglossa producta; assembly: GCA_964058755.1. Taxonomy (NCBI): domain Eukaryota; kingdom Metazoa; phylum Arthropoda; class Insecta; order Diptera; family Tephritidae; genus Campiglossa; species Campiglossa producta. Next base: position 45,664,354 of record CAXKVI010000004.1, read on the forward strand.
CACCAAAATAGCCAAACAACTAAGGCCAACCTATAAGGCACTCGATGCATTCGAAATGGAAAACGCGTTAATAGTGATAATAAGGATAATTCAAGGAACTGAATTTGAAGAAGAACTCGAAAAACTCTCGAACAATACAGCTGTTAACAAATCTAGTTCTTTAGCATCACTAAACCCATTCTTAGACGAACACCAAATACTGCGGGTAGGTGGCCGACTTCAGCAATCCACGCTGCCATTCAAAACAAAACACCCCGCCATACTTCCTCACAATCACGACATAGTGAAACTGCTAGTAACCATGATTCACGAAGAAAACCGTCATTGCGGTCCACAGGCTTTGTTAGCGCAACAAGGACACAATTCTGGATCACAAATGGAAAGTCAGTGGCACGAAGCATTGTACACAAATGCATACGGTGCACCAAGGCAAAGCCAATCCTTTTTAAGCAACTAATGGGAAATTTACCCGCGCCCACAGTGACACCAGCACGACCATTCATAACAGCGGGAGTTGACTACTTTGGACCAGTGTGGATCCACCACAAGATTAGGGGTAAAAGACCTGACAAGGCCTATATTGCCGTGTTTTGTTGTTTTGCTACAAAGGCCATCCACATGGAAGTTGTCTCGAATTTATCGACAGAGGCCTTTATAGGAGCACTAAGACGTTTCATTAGCAGAAGGGGACATTGTCAAACATTATACTCTGACAACGCCACGAATTTTGTTGGAGCAAGCAATAAACTGGCTGAGCTAAAGGAGTCTATTTACTCTCAATCGGCGCGGGAAAGAATAATCCGAGTATGCAGTGACAAGTCCATCAATTTCAAATTTATTCCACCAAGAGCTCCTCACTTCGGGGGACTGTGGGAGGCAGCTGTCAAATCCGCCAAACATCATTTAGTAAGAAGTGTGTCAGCAGCATCGCTAACGTATGAAGAGTTAGAAACCGTCATTGTGGAAATAGAAGCCATTTTAAATTCCAGACCACTAGTCCCACTATCGCCTAGCTATGATGATTTCAACGCGCTTACTCCAGGTCACTTCCTGGTAGGAGAACCACTAACATCAGTTGTGGATGTCAATGCTAAGCCAACAAAAATGTCCCTGGGCGGCAGGTGGAAATTAACCTCAGAAATCAAACATAATTTCTGGAAGGAATGGACACAAAACTATTTACAGGAGTTGCAGCAAAGAGGAAAGTGGAAATCGGCCTCACCCAACGTGAATGAAGGCATGCTTGTATTCTCAAAGAAGATAACATTCCAGTGTTACAATGGCCGTTGGGCAGAATTACACGAATTTACAAAGGGGACGATGGACTAATTCGGGTGTGCGACGTAAAAACAGCGAGAGCAACATTAAAAAGGCCTATTCACAGACTTGCACCATTACTCAACGATACCCAACTCGAGTGCGCAGAATATGATGAGTCCAACTCAGCTCCAGTACAAAAAAGGCAGAATTCATCAGAGGGCGACATCAGCACAAGTCAACGAAAACGAAAAATCACATCATATAGCTCTCAAGGACTGTTCAGTACAATCTTAATATCACTCCTATTGCTGCCTCTGATATTAGCCTCTCCTGTCAATGTTACTGAATTCCCAAGCAATCCTGGACTGTATTTCGAAGGGGTAGGCTCGGTAAAATTAAGGACAGCTACCTGGAAGTTTATCATATATTATGATCTCGCACCACTATGGGAAAAACACAAGGTGCTAGAGGACGGAGTAGCAACGTTGGCAGAGTTCTGCAACCGACCAATAGTCAGTGATTCATGTGATTCTATGACACAACAGCTTCGGCACACCTGGAATAACTTAGTTCAAGAAACTACCCTACTAACCACGAAACGAAGACGAAGACGGGCCATTAACGCTATCGGCAATGTAGCACATGCTCTCTTTGGAGTATTGGATGCAGACTACGCGGAACAGATGTCCCAAACTATAACCGGCGTTAAGGAAAACGAAAACATGTTAGAAGAACTCATAAAAAATCAAACATCTGTAATAGATTCGACAATCAATATTATCAAGGAGAGCGAAACAAGTACAATGAAACGCTTCTCGGATCTCAAGCAAATAATATACAAGGACCTCAACACCATTGAAGATGAGAACACTAAGTTAAGACAAACACAATACATCATGTCACTGGCCTTCCAACTAAATAACCTAGCCTTGGAATTGCAACGAATTGAAACTGACCTAATTACTGCCCTTACTCATACCAACCATGGAAATCTAAGTCCACTTATTCTTACGCCAAGGCAGCTAAGGTCAGGTGTCAACAAAATTAAGGGACACCTTCCCCCAGGACGCACCTTACCCGTAGATAATAATGACCTAGTAAAGCTATACAAGGTCATGGAAATAAAGGGTACAGTAACAAATGGGAAGATCGTTTTTGTCGCTGAAATACCTTTAGTCGACATCGAAAGATTTGAACTCTACAAGGTCATCCCGATCCCCACTCAAGAAGGCAACACGACGATTGCTATACAAACAGACATTAACTACTTGGCTGTGAATCACCATCGAGATGAATATGTGATGCTAAGTACACTCCACTTTAATAAGTGCGTCACAATCATGAACGACTTATATATTTGCCCGTCTTTACAAGTTCGTATCGTTCGAGATTCCGGCAGCTACTCCTGCGAAGTGCACTTTTTAATAACAAAACGTCGCCGAATTGCAACTTCGGCCAAGTCCAAGGCAATATATCTATGGTTGCTATGAACACTAACAATCGATGGATCTACACTACAATAACACCCATAGAAATAACAGCAGTCTGCAATAATAACATCATTAACATGCACCTTAATGGCTCTGGTATTCTAGCTATCGAACCAAGCTGTATCATCAAGGGAAGATTTCTAACCATCCATGGCCACGAAACTAGTGTCACTTCCATAGATACATCATATGCGGCATTTGGGAACATAACCACAATCGGGAACCCCATTAATATCAAGAAACTATTGGAACCAAATATTGAAGCTAATACCAATTTAAAATACCTCTCCAATATCCAACAACAACTTAAAGACATCAAATACCATCCAAGCAAAGGGGAGTACTCACCACTGCAACAACAATACATGGGCATTATGGCACTACTAATATCGCTATTTATAGTCATCTACCTCATAATCGAACGATTTAGGAAGAAATGTAAGAAATTCAAGGTATCACCGCATTCAGTGCACCCGCATACAACTCCTCCACAACCAATGCCTCGTCTTCACATTTCAGAAGTTTAATGTCAAATTTGGTTTCGCTAACCACTCAACGCGGCGGAGAATGTTAATACTTATTTAAGTTCAAACACGCGCTCACATAGTGCAACCTAAACATTACATATGAATAAACAAAGAATAAAAATATTGACCTACATATTTCCATACGTAAAAAAAATTACACAATAAAACAAAATACGCAATATAAGCACAAATTCAATTTCCGTCAATAATTATTACCAATCATTAATTTATTGTCAATCATGCACATTTTCCTTATAGTTATAGCTTAAGATATTTATGTTAGTGTAAGCACTTTATTTGTATAAAAGGTTTGTGCGAAATAAAGAACAACATGCATAAACGAATTAACTTCTTTTGAATGCATATGATCTTAAGGTGCTTCTACCTAAGATACTCTTTTTTTTTATAACACACTCAAGGCGATTCTGCCTGAGTAAACTCACAACAAAATCAAACATCGTTCGATAGGTGTTCTATCTATCCGAACAGAGTCGATAAACCCATTTCCGACATTCATTTTTTATTTTGACGTCCGCCAGAGGGCGTTTCCGTCCTTTTATTTTTGTATTTTTTTTTTTATTTTTTTGTTTTAAGTAATTCACTCATTGAAAAGCTGTATTGAAAACTAAAAAAAAATCATTCTATATATGCATCTGGGGGTTTTTGGGGTCGATAAATCCATTTCTTCATTTCATTAGTTTTTTCTTTTTACGTCCGCCAGAGGGCGCTTACGTCCTTTTTGGATTGTATCTTTATTTTTACGTGGTTCAGTTGTAGAAAAGCTGTATTGAAAACAATAAAAAAACATTCTATATGTGCATCTGGGGGTTTTTAGGGTTGATAAATCCATTTCTGGTATTGATTTTTTATTTTGACGTCCGCCAGAGGGCGCTTCCGTCCAATTTTTGAATTTTAACACCTTTTTCCGAAAATCAACAACAATGATCCGAAAATCTATGAAATTCGACTTTCCCATAATGCAATTTCTTTTTTTTAAGTAGACTAACACGTCGATTCTATATTCTTGTTAAATTGTCAAGATACAAATTTTTTTATCAAGTATTTTGAATTTTGCGTAAAAAACCAGTTGTATTTTATTAAAATTATTTTCAAATTATTATGTTTTAAGCAGAATTCGAAATATTTGATACAAATATTTGGTTTTTTATCAAGATTGATAATTATAACTCCGATGGTTTGCTGGGTACTGTTTATTTACATTGTATTACAAATGACACACGGGATCCCGCTACTTTTCATTTCTATACTGTGTTTGCTATAGTTTTCGCGTCAATTGAAATTGATAATAAACAAAAAAAAAAATCAACCAATAAATAAAGGAAAAAAGTTTTTAAGAAAACTCAAAGGTATGTTACAGTTATTAATAATAAAAAAGTGCATGGTGGAAGTTAAAAAGAATAGTTTGGTTTTGTGCAAAAAAATTTGTTTGCTTAGTTTTTGTTTTTGTTTGGTATTAGGTTAACGGTGGTTTTTTAAAATCAAAGTTATACGTAGAGTTTATGTATGCGTGATATTTTTTATACCCAGTGTACTAGTACTAGTACAAGGGTATATTAATTTTGCTCACATAACGGTAGTACGTAACGGCACAAAATAATCGAGATATATATAGAGTTCCATATATGAAAGTTCTTAGGTTGAAAAGAGGAGTCCATTAAGACATGTCCGTCCGTCCGTCTGTATACACGATAACTTGAGTAAAAATTTAGATATTTGCATGAAATTTTGTATACAGGTTACCTTTTGGCCAAGGTAGGTTGCTATTGAAAATGGGCGAAATCGGATGATAACCACGCCCCCTTTTTCGACATCGAACATTTCGAAAATCATACAAATTAACATAACTTGAGTAAAAATTTAGGAATTTGCATGAAATTTGGTAATAATTCGAATTTCGAAAAACTGGCCCAAACGTATTTTTTTCAATTTAAAAATTAGTCTACTTAAAAAAAAGAAATTGCATTATGGGAAAGTCGAATTTCATAGATTTTCGGAACATTGTTGTTGATTTTCGGAAAAAGGTGTTAAAATTCAAAAATTGGACGGAAGCGCCCTCTGGCGGACGTCAAAATAAAAAATCAATACCAGAAATGGATTTATCAACCCTAAAAACCCCCAGATGCACATATAGAATGTTTTTTATTGTTTTCAATACAGCTTTTCTACAAGTGAACCACGTAAAAATAAAGATAAAATCCAAAAAGGACGTAAGCGCCCTCTGGCGGATGTAAAAAGAAAAAACTAATGTCAGAAATGGATTTATCGACCCCAAAAACCCCCAGATGCATATATAGAATGATTTTTTTTTAGTTTTCAATACAGCTTTTCAATGAGTGAATTACTTAAAACAAAAAAATAAAAAAAAATACAAAAATAAAAGGACGGAAACGCCCTCTGGCGGACGTCAAAATAAAAAATTAGTGTCGGAAATGGGTTTATCGACTCAAAAAAACCCCCAAATGCATATATAGAATGAATTTTTTTAGTTTTCAACACAGCTTTTTAACAAGTGAATCACTTTTTTAAGAAAAAAAAAATACGTTTGAAAAATCCGCTAGCTCGAAATTCATGATAGACCTATAGTTTCTTCGGCAAAAATGCTTGAAATTATCCAATTAACCACAATCGCCATGGGCCCCTGATGCAAAAAAAATCGACCCGCTCTAATGTACATATTAGAGATATACGCCGCCGGCAAACGCCGCCGCCGCCGCCGACAAAAGTCATTTTCGACGCGCCGCCGCCGAATAGCCTTTTTAGCGGCGCGGCGGCGGCGGCGGCGCGCGCCGGCGCGTTTAACATTTTTTTTTTTGTGATAATTTTCTAAAGTTACAATTTTTTTTTTAATTTACAACACACTAATGGCTGTGCCCTAAATGTGTTAAAAGTGCAGGTATTTGTTTCCTTTAGGGGTCAACTGTTAATAAATTAGCTAAAATTGTGCGGGAGGGCTTAAAAGACGGGATTTGGCCTCAGGATCACGAATCCGGAAGCGCTTTTTTTATTATTTTGAGTTACATATTTGCGATCAAAGTTGTAAGTTTTCATGTGATTGTAATTTATTTAGGCCGTCCCTAAAAAGCGCTTCCGGATTCGTGATCCTGAGGCCAAACCCCGTCTTTAGAGTCCTCCCCCATAATTTTAGCTAATTTATTAGCAGTTGACCCCTGAAAGAAACAAATACCAAACTGCAAAAGATGATGGATCTAGCAGCTGTATTTCACACATATGTATGTACCTTTTATTGATTGTCGGTTTCGACAAATGATTTCCATTCAAAATAGTGACCACAATGTCCCGCTCCAGTTTTTGTATTCTTAAAAGTATAAATTACATGAAAATTAAATTTTTTTTGTTGTGTAAACTTGCCAAACATTATTTACACTTAATAACTTTGGTTTAGTTATTGGATTGGCAGGGTTATCAAAATGGCATGGTTATTTGCAATTCGATATCTACAAGATGGCACAGTGTCTTATCATTACTTGATAGTCTTGGATCTCAAAGGGCTGCCATTAATAAACTTCTTTTAAACTGTAATAAAAGTGACTTAATTTTACTCGAAACGGAAGTACTACTATTGCATAAATTAAGAGACCTTTTGCAAAAATTCAAAGATGCTGTCAATATTCTTTCTGGGGACTCATACCCATCGATTTCTCTTGCGTTAATCATTCGAACTGAGATATTATCAATATTATCTGAAAACGATGACACTGATTTCAATCAGAATAATTTCAGCTTTTGTCACGATCATTTATTACAACAAATAAAAAAAAATATAAAGAGTAAACTTGACTATAGATTTCCAATAACTGATATTTTAGTATGCGCAACGCTGCTGGATCCGCGTTTTAACACATTAGATTGTGTTACAGAATACTGCAAAAGCAAATGTAAGACAGAAGTACAGTTTTTGATAGAGATGTATAAAAGACTTGTTGGTGATTCATCAAAAAACGGAAATAGTGTAAACGATTCTGAAGAAACTTCACCTTCTTCTAAAATATTAAAACTTGCCAAGCGGTATTCTTCGAGTTTGAAAAACTCTAATTTAGAAGCAGAATGGCATTTGCTGCTAAGTCTGTCCTCCAATCAGAATGTTTTAGAGTTTTGGAGGGAAAAGGCGGCTGCAATGCCCTTGCTATCCAAGCTAGCAAAAAAAGTTGTATGCATACCTGCAACAAGTACGCCGAGTGAGCGAGTTTTTTCTATAGCTGGTCTGACAGTCACAAATAAAATGGTACAAATTTTTTTTTTTAACTAAATAAGTAAATTTCTATCAATGTAAGCATTACAATAGCTTTACTTTTATGTTAACAATGTATACAAAGACTGAATTGATATAATATTACACTATAAACATATATTTTAAATCACACATGCATATTGTAGTGATCATAACAAAGCCTTCGGTTAATGTACATAATTTTAGTCCTAGACTCAATATGTAACATAGTTATTTCAGTGTAATAATTTGATTAAAAGACTGCTATGCGTTATGTTTTTAGTATTCTCCTATATTATATTATAAAATGTGAAACATTTAAAGTTACGTTCATTTACATTACATAAAAAATGTACCCAAAATTTTTTGTCAGTTCAATAAAAATCCCAACAATTGAAATTATGGAGTTTTTAAATTCAACATGCGATTTTTTTATACCACCACGCCGGCGCACGCCGGCGGCGCGCCGCGCCGGCGTAGCCGCCGCCGCCACTATAAAATGGGCCTTACGCCGCCGCCGCCGACAAATTTGACGGCGTATACCTCTAGTACATATGTAGGTCTTGAAAATGTAAACAAAAAAATGCCTTATTTAGAACTAAGAATGTAAATTAAAACACAAGTGAGGGAAATGACGCATATCTAAACTCGTTGAATAAAGTCACAGGCGGAAGCATGTTCATTTCTGTCCAAATATGCAGATACATGCATATTTGGTTGCATGAAATTCCAGAACAAGCAAAAATGCCGAGTAGCGATTGCGTCATGTTTAAGCTCGCGGCCGTTAGTAAGTGTGCCGTCGCTAGCGTTGCAACCGCTGGTGTCAGCAGTTGCGACAGCTGGCGACCTAGAACGGTAGACTAGTGACCTAGTATTGCAGAAGTCAAGAGCAATGCACTAGTCAGCATAATTGTAAGATCTAAGTTGTATATAAGCTAAGAATTTAGAATAAAGATTTGAGAAATGCATGACCAGCAAACCAGCTTTGAGCCACTCTTTTAATCGCAACTGCTTCCATCGCCATTTCTCCCATCTCCAGAATAACCAGGTTCAGGTACCTAACGTTATTGCCCACAAGTCTTGGTGCTACTGCCTTGACTAACCCACCATACAACCCGAGCCCTTGGTGCGACCACCTCGAGTTCTATCTATCTGCACGTGGATTGGCACCTAAGCCTCTCCATCCAATTATTTCATCAGGACGGCAAATCAGCCGCTCTAAACAGCGAAAAACGGCAAAATTTGTATATATATAGAATATATAAACTCTTTGTTGCTTTTGACCTTGTAGTCTATTGCTGTAAATACCGACGGTATTTACAAGCAATTTTCGGGATTGTATGAAAATGTGTTTTTTTGAGAAAAATTTACCTACGCGCTGCAGGAACCAGACAAGCCGACATATGTTTCGATGATACTGGAATTACATCTCTTCATGGACTTTTCTTCCCGGCATTGTGAGAGTCGAACTCACAACACTGTAGTGACTTGTATGCTAGAAGGTCTAACACCTTAGGCCACTACCCAGCTTGAAGGTAAACCCTTCTCAGTGTCCATTTATGCATATATTAGGTTCAAGTGGCTGCCGCAGAGGCACACTTAGGCCAGTTTTGAAGGCCCGTTGTGATACCACCAACACAAGGAAAGTCAGCCCCGGGACCCAGCCATATGGAAAATCCCTGAGTTGTTGGGATTTTCCACATAGCAGAATCCCGGGACTGACACTCCTAAACCGACACCGTTACTCCTCCTCGAACCACTTAGATGACTTTATGAAGCCCATCAAGTCCTTTATGTCCAGTTCCGCGATCTGGTTTAGACTATCTAGGAACGGAACTCCCAAAAAGCGCGTTCTCACGCCGCTTAAAGCCGGACAGTTGCAGATGAGGTGCTCCACCGTTTCCTCCTCCTCATCATCTTTGCAACTCCTGCAGCATCGTCGGTAGGGCACACTTAGCCTTTCTGCATGCCTACCAATGAGGCAGTGACCGGTTAATACCCCTATCAATATGCAGATTTCCCTCCTAGTTAGGGCATAAATGCGTCTAGACCTTTTAAGATCCCATTTTGGCCAGGTTTGTTTCGATATCCGACACCCTGGGGATTGGAGCCATCTTTCGTTGGCTTGACGGAGTGTGTGCTCCTTCAGCATTAGTTTGCATGTGGCAAACGGCATACCTAAGCGCTCTTTATCCCGAAGAACCTGCTTGGTCGTGCCCTGCCTGGCAAGCTCGTCTGCCTTACAGTTTCCCTCAATGTCCCTATGTCCCGGGACCCATATGAGGTTTACGCGGTTCTGTTGGGCCATTTCCTGGAGAGATCGACGACAGCTGAGCGTCAGTTCAGAGTTGAACGTGTATGAGCCAAGGGATTTGATTGCCGCCTGGCTATCGCTGAAAATAGTGATATCTCCTCCGATAACACGTTTGCTTAACCAGGCCGCGGCGTCCCGGATTGCCGAGACTTCCGCCTGGAAGACGCTACAATGATCAGGTAGTCTGAAGGAGAGTTCAAGGTCCAAATCCCTTGAATAAACCCCTCCTCCAACTCTGCCGTCCAACTTCGAGCCGTCGGTGTATATGGAAGTGCCACCATTTGTTTCGGGACACCAATCCGTCCTCTCCCAGTCTTCTCTGCTGGGAATGTTTATTTTGAAGCAGCTATCCCCGACTGTAGTGGTCGCACAACGATCTGTGCTTAGAGGGAGAAAGCTGTAAGATTCCAGAATACTGGAGTGTCCAATAGTACCCGCACCCCAACTGGAGGTTTCTCTTAGGCGCAGAGCTGATGCCGCCGCTGACCGAAACCCTTCCAGATCAAGTGGCAAAATGCCCAGAATGGCCTGGAGGGCTTCGTTGGGCGTTGTCCTTAGCGCACCGCTTATACAGATCATATTGGATCTATGGACTTTCCGCAACAGATTCAGGTATGTTGTCTTGCTCAGTGCCGGCCACCATACGACGACTCCATACAGCATGATTGGGCGAATGATGGCCGTGTAGATCCAACTGCATACTCTAGGGCTGAGCCCCCATTTTTTGCCAATGGCTCTTTTGCATGTGTAAAGAGCGATGCAAGCTTTCTTCTGGCGCTGAAGAACATTCTCCTTCCAATTCAGTTTCCTGTCCAGAACTATGCCTAGAAACTTGGCCTTATCCGACAAGCCCAGGCGCGTGCCATCTAGTTCTGGTAGGCTTAGGGGCGGTATTTTGTACCGGTTGGTGAAGAGGACAAGTTCCACTTTCCCCGGGTTGATACTAAGTCCGCAGCGAGAGGACCACCTCGAAACCTCTCGCAGTGCTACTTGCATCAGGTCACACAGAGTTTGTGGGAACTTGCCTCTGAATGCAATAGCTAAATCGTCTGCGTATGCCACTATCTTCCCGCCCCCCCAGCTTGTGTCACGTAGCATCGAGTTGACTGTGAGGTTCCATAAAAGCGGGGAAAGAACACCACCCTGGGGCGTTCCCCTTGTGACATAGCGTGATAACTCGACCGTACCAAGTGAAGAAGCTATTTTCCTTCCTCTTAGAAGTTGGTCAATTAAACCAGTTAGAGGTCTATCTACGCCCAGATTAGTTAGAGCGGAGTTGATCGCCTCCGGGCTTATATTGTTGAAAGCCCCCTCAATGTCTAAGAAGGCCACGAGACAGTAGTCCTTTTCACACAGCGATTTCTCAATGACAGATACTAGGCTGTGCAGAGCAGTTTCTGTTGATTTACTCTTGGTGTATGCATGCTGATAGCTAGAGATAAGGTTGCTATCAATAGTCGTTGAAAGGTAGTCGCTTAGTATCCTCTCAAAGGTTTTGAGTACAAAGGACGAGAGACTGATCGGTCTGTAATCTTTTGGCTCGTAGTGGGATGCCTTCCCAGCCTTAGGGATAAACACTACCGTGGCGCTTCTCCAGGATTCCGGAATGTGGTTGAGAGCCAGGCAGGCTGTGAAGAGAAATACCAGCCATTTAGCTGATGTCTCCAACGTGTTTATAAGTTGCGCGGGGATAATCCCGTCCGGCCCGGCAGCCTTATACGGTTCAAAGCTCTTAACTGCCCACCTTACCCTTTCCTCAGTGATGGGTATATTTACTGCCAGGTTTGTTGCAGATGCTAGTGGTGCGTCATGCAGATTCCCCGGAAAATGTGTATTCAAGAGCAGCTCAAGGGTTTCCTCTTCCGTGCTGGTCCAGGATCCGTCAGGTTTTCGCAAATAGCTGATGGCTGTTTGACTTTTCGAGAGAACTCGTCTAAGTCTCGCTGTATCGTCGACCTTTTCGACGCCAGTGCAGAAATTTCTCCACGAGGTCCTCTTCGCCTGTCTCAGAGCTTTTTTATAGGCCCTTAGTTTAGCTTTATATTCGTGCCAGTGAGGCTCAGAGCCGAGGGTCTTGGCCTTGTTAAATTGTTTCCGGCATGATTTGCGGAGCGAGTCCAAATCGTAGGACCACCAATGTGGCCTGTGTTTACCGCGTGGTTTTGGCACTGGACAAGCCTGTCCTAGAGCATTTGAGAGCGCCGATGTAAATGTAGTAACAAGATCCTCCAGCTCCTCTACTGATGAGGGGGCCTGTGAGGGCAGTACTGGCAGGTCTCTGTCTAATATTTCATTGTGTAACTGCCAATTAGTGTTACGTGGATTGCGCTTCATAATAGGTTGTTCTACAATAAAGTCTAGAACCATTTCTATGTAACGGTGGTCGGAAAATGAATGTTCTTCCAGAACCCGCCATTTTCTGACCCACTCATAAGCGCCTTCACTACAGATGGTGAGGTCTATGACCTCCCTGCGGGTCTTAGTGATAAAAGTAGGCTCATTACCCACGTTGCAAATTACCAGGTTAGTTGTTAAGAGGTAATCAAACAGAGACTCGCCCCTGGCATTGATATCGGAGCTCCCCCATTGGACATGGTGAGCATTAGCGTCCGCTCCAATAATAAGATTACCTGTGTAGAAATTTGACACCAGGTCTTTCACCTCCGTTTGTGGTGGGGGTTCTTCGGCGTCGTAGGGCATATAGACCGACGCCACCGTCAGGCGGGTGCTGTCGACCGTTAGACTGATAGCGGTAATATCACCATTGGTGTAGTTAGGTAGGAGAAAGGAGTTCAACTCAGACTTGGCCAAAATACACGTTCTGACTTTGCTCTCCTCGCTGGCTCGAATGAGCTTGAAGCCCTTAGTCCCCAATCCGCAGATTCTCGAGCTATTGACCCAGGGTTCTTGGATGAGGACCACATCCACGTCGCCTTTAGAAAGACGACTACTTAAAGCAGCCGAAGCCACTTTAGATTTGTGCAAATTAATCTGAAGCACTACCAACATGAGAGCGCACAGACTTCCCTGCCGTCCCCATATCGTCGAGGTTTGCTCCATCCCGGAGGTTGCCTATCAACGACGAGTTGTTCCGATTAACTGCCCGATGTGGCGTTGCAGGAGTCCTGCTGCCTGTAGCGTTAGATGTTAGTCGCTCAGCGTTGGCTGCTACCACCGTGACGTCGAGGACTTCCTCGTCCTGTAGGCTGTCCTCCATCTCCGAGTTGTTCACAGCACTATCGCCAAGGGACGTGGCGGATAACATGCTTTCCGCATCGGAATCCTCCGCTTCCTCTTCTGGTAATAAGTTTTCCGGTTCCCCCGGAGCAGCCGAGAAGGCAGCGCGCTGAGCATCACCACGATATACGTGGATAACGATCTGGCCTACGCTGTAGTGTACTAGGCCATTGCACCTTTTGAGGGGCTCGATTGACTCTTTATTCATGGTGAACACCACCTGTCTGTCGGGCCCTACCGCATCCCCGACCAGATTGACACTCCAGTCATGCGTTGGGAGGGACGGATTCATTAGCCGTAGCATCCCGAGTATTCTCTCGGGTTCGTCAGGGATGGCCGGAATCCACGCCCTTGCCCTTGGACGAGCTGGAATGTCCTTCCAGTCGACGACCTCTATCTTTGCGCCCTGGTAGACTTCACCCAGTTTAGCAGCTGCTGCCTTGTACAGTGCTACGGTTTTTGCATCCTCGCATGCGAGTAATTTAATTTGACCCTGGTGCCAACCCGAATCCGTTACTCGTGCCGAACTACCCGGAAACTCCGGAGCAACGTTGAGAAGAATGTTGCCGAGTTCATTTCGCACGTAACGTCACCGGTCCTTGGGGATGGCCAGACGGTCATTGCCTCGGTCAAGGACGCCTATAAGGATCCTGTCCTTGGTTACCTCAGCAAAGCTTAGTTTGCCCGCTCCAGAGGTATTCTGATGCCGCTTGGGAGGGGGAATAAACTCCAGATCCGATCTCTGGCGCTTGAAAGGGTTAACTTTTAACCTCTTTGGCATGTAAGAATTTTGGAAATCCGGTATCACAGCTTTCGCTAGCTCTACAGATTTACTGGAATTCGGCGACAGTGATTCCTGCGGTACCCCTTCATACCTCTTCAGGATCTTTGCAGCCAATCTTTTCTCGTGGTATGTGAAGCGGCGGGGAGATGTCTCCCTGGAGTGCGGACCCGTAGTTGCCATCGCGGTCGCTCTCCTTGCCGACATCTCAGTTGCAGCTTCCTTCTCCTTCGAAACTCCGAGGCCAGGTCGTGAGACCGCTGCCACAGACGTAAAGATACTGGTTTTCATATCAGCGGTTGATGGGAGTTTAGCATCCGCCGTTGTCCGCTTAGCTGCGTTGGCAACCGCACTGGTGCTAGCTCCCATCAAGTCAATCTTATTCGATAGAGGGTTGGTTGACCGACTCGTAGTTGCCATCGCTGTCGATCCCCCCCTTGATTGTGGAACGGAGGTTGTCCTCCGGCGTTGTTGTTGCTTCCTCGCCTGCTCCTCCATAGCTCTCCTTTGCTGAGGAGTGAAATTTGGCGTTGTTTGTTTTTTAGATTTTTCGTTTTTATTCAGGTTATTCGAGTTCATCTTGTTCGTACGACCCATCGCCGGACAAGGCCAGCTTAGGGTCAAGGGAAGAGTAGGGGAAAATGTGTCGTCCGCCGCGGCAGAGCCCCGTACCGCGGTAAGGCCATGCTTACCCTCTGAGGCGACCCGGTGTCAGAGAGGCTCCGTTCAAATACAGCCACGATTTGCCTCCCGGCTGCAAACGTCCAATGGGCACGGTTTCGCATAACACCCTGGATTGGGAGGGGGAAGATCTTTGTCGTCGCGCCAGAGAGGCTAGGCTGCTCTCGTGATGAAGTGCCGTACGGAGCTATGATCACAAGGGCAGCGTAGCCCTGTGGCTATCGACTTAAGCCCTCGTACCACGGCAAGGTATCCACCCTTCACGAGGGTCCATTGTGCATATATGTCCATTTATGCATATATTTATACTTCCATATAGAACATTTCTTTAATTTCAATGCTAACTTATATGAAAGGGTTTACCTTCAAGCTGGGTAGTGGGCTAAGTTGTTAGACCTTCTAGCATACAAGTCACTACAGTGTTGTGAGTTCGACTCTCACAATGCCGGGAAGAAAAGTCCATGAAGAGATGTAATTCCAGTATCATCGAAACATATGTCGGCTTGTCTGGTTCCTGCAGCGCGTAGGTAAATTTTTCTCAAAAAAACACATTTTCATACAATCCCGAAAATTGCTTGTAAATACCGTCGGTATTTACAGCAATAGACTACAAAGTCAAAAGCAACAAAGAGTTTAAGGGCCGCTTGCATAAAAGCTGATTACGACTAACCGGAGTTTAATTGACGTATTTTGTATGGTTAGCTGTCAAGTTAATCACCCTAAATGTTATAAATGGAAAAATATTCGTGCTTAATTAAGCACAGAAATTCTTTCATAGGTTTCACACCAAGTCCAAAAATTCGCAAATCTTTCATATAAGTTAGCATTGAAATTAAAGAAATGTTCTATATGGAAGTATAAATATATGCATAAATGGACACTGAGAAGGGTTTACCTTCAAGCTGGGTAGTGGCCTAAGGTGTTAGACCTTCTAGCATACAAGTCACTACAGTGTTGTGAGTTCGACTCTCACAATGCCGGGAAGAAAAGTCCATGAAGAGATGTAATTCCAGTATCATCGAAACATATGTCGGCTTGTCTGGTTCCTGCAGCGCGTAGGTAAATTTTTCTCAAAAAAACACATTTTCATACAATCCCGAAAATTGCTTGTAAATACCGTCGGTATTTACAGCAATAGACTACAAAGTCAAAAGACACAAAGAGTTTAAATGTTATAAATGGAAAAATATTCGTGCTTAATTAAGCATAGAAATTCTTTCATAGGTTTCACACCAAGTCCAAAAATTCGCAAATCTTTCATATAAGTTAGCATTGAAATTAAAGAAATGTTCTATATGGAAGTATAAATATATGCATAAATGGACACTGAGAAGGGTTTACCTTCAAGCTGGGTAGTGGCCTAAGGTGTTAGACCTTCTAGCATACAAGTCACTACAGTGTTGTGAGTTCGACTCTCACAATGCCGGGAAGAAAAGTCCATGAAGAGATGTAATTCCAGTATCATCGAAACATATGTCGGCTTGTCTGGTTCCTGCACCGCGTAGGTAAATTTTTCTCAAAAAAACATATTTTTATATAGAATATATATATTAGGGTGATTCAAAAAAATGTCGACTAGGTCTTACCCCCTAAAACGTTAGGTATTGATGAGAAAATAAGCCTTGCAAAAAATTACCGCTCCAACTTAACCCTTAGGGGTGGCTATTTTTTTTCGCCCTTTCCCATACATTTTGTATGGGGAAAAATGGCATTTTTTTTTAAGTGGATTTTCTTTTAATTTTTGAAACTTTTTTGAAAATATTTTTACATACTCTTAAAGGTGAAGCTTCCAAAATGGTATGCCATATGCGATTATCTTAACTATTGAGATAATTACAGCCATTTGAAAATTACTGAGATTTGTACCAGTAAGGCTTATTTTCTCATCAAAACCTATAGTTTCAGGGGGTAAGACCGAAAAAAGAACCAAATTTTTTTTATTTGAATCACCCTAATATATGTATATACATATTTTTATTCTGTTTTAATGAATGGATTTTATATATAGAAATAATTAAACCAAAATTACTAAATTCTTTAAATTATTTTAACTTAACGAAACAAAAAAATCACAAAAAATGTCAACTTTTTGAAAATTTGAGGTATTTACCTCAGTCTGGCTAAAAAAAGCAACAAGGTTTTACAAAATAAAAATTTGTGATATTTAAAGTGTCAACATTGGACTTCTATTTTATGGGAAATTGAATAATAAAAAACTGCTGCAAATAAGGAGACGCATCCGCAAGAACTAAGCGTAAGTTCGGCATCTCTCCCGTGACACAACAAAACCAAGTTAGTGGCTCTCCCGTGACAAATGCAAAACCATGTAAGTAGTTGGGAAAATAACTGAGACTTACTTGGTTTTGCACTTGTCACGGCAGAGCTACTTAGTTCGTTTTGTTGTGTCACGGGAGATCTTTAAGAAACCATACATATCTATATTTCAAATGTGCATCTCAGTTGCTTTCTTTGTGTGAGGTTCTCGTCGTAGTTTTTGTGGAGATGTTTCCTTAATTGTTGTGGAGACGACTCAACTTAAGTTAGTATTTAGTTCTTAGTATGTACAAATGTATAGAATAATATATCTCTAAATAAATCTCTACATATAATAAAATTGTAACAGGTCGATGTCTGTACATGGCAGATATCAACAAAAAATTGATTGGGGGAAGCATTATTAAGCGAGTAGAATCCAAATCAACCATTTTAAAAATTTGTGTGTGTCTGTCTGAAAGTTATGAATGAAATTGAATGAATTGAATCGTTGGATTGCTCGACGTTCAACTTAAAATTTAAGATATTACTTTTTTCGATATCTCAACCGGTTTTGGAGTTATCGCCCAATATGTGGATCATGTCTGTCTGTATGTTTGTGGTCGTAGCACTCTAAAGGTACTGAATGGAATTGAATCGTTGGATTGCTGGACGCTCAACTTAAAGTTTAAGATATTATTTTTTGCGATATCTCAACGGGTTATCGCCCAATATGTGGACCAAAAAAGCCTTAGTACAATATGGGTGTCAAACGAAAGGTGTCAATGAGTGCTATAATATGCGATATGATTCATTGAAATATCTGAAATGGTTTGGGAGATATGTTGAAATCGATAGCTCGACCGGTTTCGGAGGTTTGTACTTTATGGGTATCAAACAAAAGGTGTTTATGAATGCTGTCATAAACCAGCTCGACCGGTTTCGGAGGTTTGTACTTTATGGGTATCAAACAAAAGGTGTTTATGAATGCTGTCATAAACCATTTGATTAATTTCAATACCTCAGCTACTCCGGAGATACTTATCTCATAAAATGTGAACCTTCTTAATACCAAAACGCTTAATATGGCTATTAAGGGAAATGTACTATTTTCTTACCTTATAAGAAATTCTCATACACGTGTTGATTACATTGTTTTAGACCAGGACCCGGCAAAATTGGAAGTGAAGGAGTGTTAGCGAAAGAGCGGTCATCGCATCTGTTTGCTCCATCGCTCACTAGCAAGTACCGAAACCGTGCATAACCAACGACATCCATTGATTGGTCAATGCGATCATAGCAACAATGTCATTATTCGAGAGGCCAAGCAAATAGCGTAGTAATCTATGTGAATTTGGTTCTCAGATTTTCGGACAATTGTCCCACTAAGTGCCCAGGCCTGTTTTAGACAGAACCGATACTACCAGTTACCCAGTAGAGTTTCTTAAATCTCTTTCAGCACCCGGACTACCAGCGCATAACATCGTTTTAAAAGTTGGTATTCCGATTATGTTGCTTCGAAACCTAACCCCACCAAAGTTATGTAATGGAACCCGTCTTAAAGTTAAATCACTTCGAAATAATGTGATAGAAGCAACGACTGAAACCGAAACCGTAACCGTAACCGATTAAAACCGATTCATTTTTCAAAACCGAAACCGAAGCCGTAACCGCTATTTTTTCGGAAAAGGAACGAAGCCGAAACCGTTTCAAAAGCCGGAACCGGTTCCAAACGGTTTTGAATTTTTTTGTGGACACATATTTTATTTTAACAGAGGCTTCCCTGAATAATTTTCATGGAAGATGATTAAGCAAGACACTTTTTGACCTCAATATCAAAATTTCGAAAGAATTGAACTATAGGCGAATGAAGCCATCGAAAAAAATTTACGACATCCGAAAAAAAATGTTTAGTGGCCGTCTCAGAAAGCATCATCATATTAACGTTCAAATTTTCAAAGATTTTCAAATTAATGACCACTAACTTATAACATACATACTTATATTGAAGAAAAAATGTTTCCATAAATAGCGGAAGTAATATTTTTTACTATATATTGGAGAAAATTCTTCATGAAAACCGGAGTAAAGTTTTAAAAATTCAGACTTATTTTGCATTTAGATACATATTTGAGTTTTGTAGTAGCACAATTTTTTTGTGTTGGTGTTTTTATTTGAAAACCGAAACCGGAACGAAACCGAAATAAATGTTGAAGAACGAAGCCGAAACCGAAACACGTTACAAAACCGTAACCGAACCCGGAACTTTATTTTAATCGGTTTCATACCTTGGATAGAAGCGGAAATTCTAACGGGTTGTGGAGCAGGTGAAGTAGTTTTCATACTACGAATACCCATAATACCAAAAAATTTTTCATTTCAATTCAAACTTGTCCAGTTTCCCGTCAGCGTATGTTTCGCTATGACAATAAATAAGTCACAGGGTCAGACACTCGACCTTAGGACTAATTGCTTTTCACACGTGCTGCTTTGTGTAGCTCGGAAAATTTGTTTATAATTTGTAATTTGGGTAGAACTTCAAATATTGTGTACAAAGAAATTCTATAATTTATGTTCTTTATATTGGAAAAATAAATGGCTTTAGGGTCGTTTTTTATTAAACTTTAAGCTTTATCAGTCCGATGAAAACATTTTTTGAGACCGAAATTTGGGTTTATCGAGCAGACAAACTTTAAAGCTTACATGACAACACGACCCTTAAGTGCTCAACTCCAGTATTTTTGTTGGATTTTATTCTTTGCTAACATAGCTGCGCAAAAAAGAGAAATTATACGCATACAAAGTCGCGGGCACCAGTTAGTAATAAAATAAACATATATTTGTGCATTTCATTTGATAAAATGCGGTAAGCATTTTTGTTGTAATTATTATTGTTGTAGACGCTAACCATATTAACTGGTTCAGCTATAAATGTTAACCAAACGTTAGGTCGTTCGGTAACCTATTCAACTATAAATGTTAACCAAATGTTAGCTGGTTTGCTGACTCAGAGCAGTGTTGCCATTTTAGCCGATTTCCGGCTAGATCTAGCCGATTTCAAAATAATTTAGCCGGAGCTGATTTTTTAGCCGATTTGTCAAAAAAATTTTGCCGATTCTAGCCGTTTTTAATATTTTTTATTATTCAATTTCCCATAAAGTAGGAGTCCAATGTTGACACTATAAATATCACAAATTTTTATTTTGAGGTAAATACCTCAAATTTTCAAAAAGTTGATATTTTTTGTGATTTTTTTGTTTCGTTAAGTTAAAATAATTTAAGGAATTTAGTATTTTTGGTTTAATTATTTCTATATATAAAATCCATTTATTAAAACAGAATAATAATAATATATATATATATATATTAGGGTGATTCAAAAAAATGTCGACTTGGTCTTACCCCCTAAAAAGTTAGGTATTGATGAGAAAACAAGCCTTGCAAAAAATTAGTGCTCTAACTTAACCCTTAGGGGTAGCTATTTTTTTCGCCCTCCTATACATTTTGTATAGGGAAAATGGCATTTTTTTCAAAGTGAATTTTCTTTTAATTTTTGAAACTTTTTTACATACTCTTAAAGTTGAAGCTTTAAAGCTTCCATAATGGTAAGCCATGTGCGATTATCTTAACTATTAAGATAATTACAGCCATTTGAAAATGGCTGAGTTTTGTACTATTGCAAACACATAGACAGTAACACGTATGGTAGGTAGGTAGAAGTGGCTGCCGCAAAGGCACATCTAGGCCAGTAATAAAAGGCCCGTTGTGATACCACCAAACACTAGGAAAGTCAGTCCCGGGGCCCGGCCATATGGGAAATCCCAGTGCTGTCGGGACTCTCCATATAGCCGAAACCCGGGACTGACACTCCTAACCGACACCGCTACCCCTCCTCGAACCATTTTGATAACTTGATAAAGGCCATCAAGTCCTTTATGTCTAGCTCCGCGACCTGGCTTAAGCTAACCAGGAAGGGAACTCCCAGAGAGCGCCTTCTCGCTCCGCTTAAGGCCGGGCAGTTGCAGATGAGGTGCTCCACCGTTTCCTCTTCCTCATCATCTTTGCAACTCCTGCAGCATCGTCGGTAGGGAACGCCTAGCCTTGCTGCGTGCCTACCAATAAGGCAGTGCCCGGTTAAAACACCTATTAATATGGAGATTTCCTTCCTTTTTAGGGCGTATATGTGTTTAGATCTTTTAAGATCGCATTTTGGCCAGGTTTGCTTGGATATCCGGCACCCTGGGGCTTGAAGCCATCTTTCGTTGGCTTCGCGGAGTGTATGCTCCTTCAGCATTAGCTTGCACGTGGCAAACGGCATACCTATGCGCTCTTTATCTTGAAGAATCTGCTTGGCCGTGCCCTGCCTGGCAAGTTCGTCTGCCCTACAGTTTCCCTCAATGTCCCTGTGTCCCGGGACCCATGTGAGGTTCACGCGGTTCTGTTGGGCCATCTCTTGAAGAGATCGATGACAGCTGAGCGTCAGTTCAGAGTTGAACGAGTAAGAGCCAAGGGATTTGATGGCCGCTTGGCTGTCGCTGAAAATACAGATATCCTGTCCGATGGTGCGTTCACCTATCCAAGTCACGGCGTCCATGATTGCTGAAACTTCAGCCTGGAAGACGCTGCAGTGATCAGGTAGTCTAAAGGAGAGTTCTAGGTCCAAATCTCTTGAGTAAACCCCTTCTCCGACTCTGCCGTCTAACTTCGAGCCGTCGGTGTATATAAAAGTGCCGCCATTAGTAGCGGGACACCGATCTATGTTCTCCCAGTCTTCCCTGCTGGGAATGTTTCTTCTAAAACAACAATCTCCGACTGTTGTGGTCGCACACCGATCTGTGCTCAGAGGGAGAAAGCTGTAAGATCTTAGAATACAGGAGTGTCCAATAGTGCTTGCGCCCCAGACGGACGTTTCCTTTAGACGCACAGCCGATACTGCTGCTGCCCAGTACCCTTCCAGATCGAGTGGCAAAAAGCCAAGAATGGCCTGGAGAGCTTCATTGGGCGTTGTTCTTAACGCCCCGCTTATACAGATCATGCTCGATCTGTGGACTTTCCCTAACAGATTTAGGTTTGTTGCCTTTCTTAGCGCAGGCCACCATACCACGACTCCGTAGAGCATAATTGGCTGGATTATCGCAGTGTAGATCCATCTGCAAATTTTGGGGCTGAGCCCCCATTTTTTGCCAATGGCTCTTTTACACGTGTAAAGTGCAATGCACGCTTTCCTCTGGCGCTGGATGACATTCTCAGTAACACGTATAAAATTTAGTAAATTTTAAATGGCTGTAATTATTTTAATAGTTAAGAAATTCGCACGTGGCTTACCATTTTGGAAGCTTCAAAGCTTCAACTTTAAGAGTTTGTAAAAATATTTCCAAAAATGTTTCAAAAATTGAAAGAAAATTCACTTTAAAAAAATACCATTTTTCTCCATACAAAATGTATGGGAAAGGGCGAAAAAAATAGCCACCCCTAAGGGTTAAGTTAGAGCGCTAATTTTTTGCAAGGCTTATTTTCTCGTTAATACCTAAAGTTTGAGAGGGAAAGACCGAAAAAAACCAAATTGTTTTTATTTGAATCACCCTAATATATATATTCTATATATATAAAAATTTAGCCGTTTTTCGCGTTGTAATGACCTTTACGGAGAATGGCTTAACCGATTTTAACCAAACTTTGCCACATTGAAGAGACACATTATCAGAAAAGGGGGCGTGGCATCTCCCATACAAACTAAATTTTTCAAGCAGAATAGCTGTGAAAGGGTTCAATGTAGGGACCTGAAGATTGGTATAGACCTATATGATATCAAAAGCATTCTCACACAGAAAAAAGGGGGGCTATCAAAAAAGGGCGCATGGCACCTATAATACCAACTAAATTTTCAAGCAGAATATCTGTGAAAGGGTTCAAGGTAGGGATCTGAAAATTGGTATAGACCTATATGATATCAAAAGCATTCTTACACATAAAAAGCGAGTTATCAGAAATAGGCGCGTGGCATCTCCCATATGTAACGCCAGCCCGTTCCCCAAATTCGCCTAAGTGGCGCGCAGCATGTATACATGCGTACGTAGAAGTCCGCAGCAATGTTGCAAATGTTCCGCTACAATGTTGCTGAAATCTGAACAGCATTGTATAGGTAGTGTGGGCATCATGTGGAGCTAACTGGGTGCATGTGTGAATGCATGACTGGCTGAAAGCGTATTTGTGTGAGTACGGGAAAGCCGAAAGTGAAGTAGCTTAGGTGTTGGTAGGATATTTCCGTTGGTAACTTTACTTTCTAGAACATGGCAGAAGGTATAAAAGAAAGTGAAACAAGGCAACGGGCTATAGTTTGAAGTAAAGTGGTGTGAGGAAGTGTTGGCAAAGTGCCAAAAGTTCGTAGTTTCAAAAGTAAAAGTGCGCGGTTATATGTCGAGTGCGGGCGAAGAAAAATAAAGTTAACTACCGCGAATCGAAGCAGCCACAAAAAGTTGTTGAACTTCCCTGGGTTTTTGATCATCACAGGGGGAGTCTTCCCGAGATCATGGAATCGCGGCAGTAGTTACAAACACCAGGTGAGTTAAGCGATTTGTGCTAGTTTCGGTGACTTATAGTTATTCCCTTGGCTTACACTCAGCGGTGGCGGATTCGCCATACTTCATCGTTAAAGCAAGGCAAATAAAACACTCACTTACTCCATTCCCTGCGCCCGGACTGGTTCAGGTCTGTGAGGTTAGGGAGAACGGAGTGAACAAGATAAAGATAGGACATGAAAAACTGAAAAATAGATGAGCGCGTACGCGCCAGTAAATTCCCCGAAATTGTTGACAACCGGGTAACATTTTTTATCATTTCATTTTTAAACTTTTCAGACCACCATTAGAACACCTAGGAAGGCACGGCTAACCGCGCAGCACTCACACCGAAAACACCAGAGGCAAGGCCAAACCCTGCGCCCACTACCACACCACCTTACTAATACCGCAACACGCTAAACAACACCAGCACGATACCGCCAAATCCAAACCAACAGAAGTCCTCATGGGGCACCATGCGAACATTCACACTCCGCTTTCACCTTGAGGAATGCAACACTAGTCCCCGAAAGTGATGCCACAACAACAATGTCACCAAAAGCGGCCAATCTTCCACCTTGCAGTATGACACAATAGTTCCCGAGGGTAATGTTACCACAACGACGTCAATAATAGCGGCCAATCTTTCACCAGCATAACAACAACAACAACCATCATCTAGACACCTATTTATGCCCGGATACCAACGCTTGAACCACAGAAGAAGCAGTATCGTATTACTTAAATTGGTTTTTATAATGTGATGTAATTTTATTTATATGTATATATATATATAGTGCATACATGGGTAGAGCATGGTAGGTTAACGCGCCGCCTAAGGCAGTTTAACGTTCAGAATAGTATTTGGGGTTGGTGTAAATTCTATCGACAGCAGCGAGTTGACATAATTTTTTTTTTTAAGTTTCCCACTTTAGTTATCGCTAGTTTCATCACCTTCATTTCGTAGGCCCTACTCGTCAAATTTTGTTTTTTTTTTGCATGTAAATCTGAATCTACATACACTCCGTTTTTCACAGCATTTCGTCCGCCTGCAGTGCAGACTTTTTTTTTTTCTTTTTTTTTTCGGGATTTACACCCTACTAACTCCCGAATTAAAGCACATGTTCTAGGGGTCGTGTAACCTGGCTCTAGGCGACTTTGACCTATTACCACGTCCCAAAATCATGCGCTAGGCGGGTTCCTGCCATAATACCTTTTATTTAGATACTTTATTTTTACCTTTTTGTTGGCTGGTGGAAGGGTAACTATTAGACTGCAGTAGGATCCCGCCCAGTCCTCGCGAGTGCCGGAAACGTCAATATGCGCCACGAACTAGGTTATTCCGACTATAGGACACTTGTAACTTTGCATCATAAAATTTCACGGCTATATTTCCTTTTATTTATGAGACAATTCCATTAACTAGCACAGATATCGGAAAGTCATTGAGATCAACCCGCGTGGTATTCTATCGCGTGTGCTAAGCAATTGTGAGTAGGGATCGCGCTCGGTAGTGAATGTATGTTGAGCATATATGTAAGTTGGAGTTTCTTTCTTTGCCACAGGTGCTCAAGAACGATGGTACCATAGCAGCGGAGCGACCAGGTGAGTGCAAATACCAAGAGACACATATGCTAAATAGATGTATGTACACATATTGAGAGGCGCTGCTAATCCGCCACTGATCGTTTGAGGGAGTAGCAGCGAGAAAAATTCCCAGCAATATCTTTACATACATGACTACACACACACACACATGTTCATTAGATTCGAGATCTGTGGAGTGATCACGTTCTCTATTCTCGATGATACAAATGCTACTCAAAACCAGTTCTTACTTTTTCTTCTATTCCATCCTAAATTTCGTTATGATATTGTGGTAGGTCAGGTACCTATATATGTATGAATATTTATATAAAGAAAGTTTAGGGCTTTCAGACAAGCGTTTAACGTTAAGCGTTTACATCTGCAAGATTCAGTTGACTGATACGCGCAAACGAAACATTAAGGGGGGTCGCTACAACTGGGCACATGAATTATTTTTCTTAGTTGGTAGGATTTAGGAACTTATAGATTTAAATTTAACTCTTTCTCATTATAAGAAAACAAGTTGAATTACACTAGTTTGGAAAATAGGGTTAGGCCAGATTAGCGTGTAAGAAAGTTAGATGTAAGAAGAATATTTATTGTGAAGGAAATAAAAAATGAAATGTTCAGTTGAAAAGTTGTAGTTGAAATCATGCAGGGCTAGGTTTCAATTATTTTTGGTGTGGGTGCTGCCTCCGTGTGCACCAAGGTGTATGAAGGTGAGTAAGCCCGGAAATGACTGAGTGACGGACAGACGAACGTCAGGTTTGGGGGCACTGTAAGTAATTAGGAGTCAGCACAGTGTCCATGGTTTCGCGCGAGTTGCGCGGAAGCGGGTGGGAAGACTCCGCCTGACAGGACAGGCCTCTCCTATATCCGTAAACTTTTCCATGATTTTCAACAATCTTCCCCTTTCCTGATTTCCCTACACTTTACTCACGCCTTTTCAGGTTTTTTTCTTGTTTTTTTTCTATTACATGCAGGTATGAACCCCTTTCTTGTTCATGAGGTTGTAGGTGAGGGTGGTGGAAAGTACCCTGCCCCACGCTGACGAGCTAGCCTGGGATGCAAGCATACCTGCTTGCCACTACTCCTCACCAAACAAATAGACAGCTTCATGACAATGGCGCCCAACGACATAGCCCTTTATTTTCTTTTCACTTACCATAACTTCTAGTTTTTTTTATCATCGTTCCACTCTTTCCGTTCTTATTACCTTCTTTATTCATCGCTATCGTTGTTTACTTTTCCTTCTATTGACTCTGGACAGGGACAGTCTTGATGGTAACGCGGCTGGGTCTCATCTCAGCCGTTTGTGGCATCATGACAACAGGTTAGAAGTTAGCTGAGTGACCATACCAAGGTTCCCGGCCTGGATTTTAATCCGAGCGGGTGGTACTTGGTATGGCACCCAGATAGAGACAGACGCTAATTAGAAGATTGCGGCGACCTGGTTGAACCACATTACCGTTGATCCAGCATGAGCGGTAAGTGAGGTTTACTGTTAGTCGTTACGAGAAGAGTAGGGAGGTGTGGCATCCACACTCCGGTTCCGTCACCGTGTGGGTAGGGCCTCGCTTCTAAAGACGGTACTAAGACCGACGACCGACATGACCATGAAAGAAACGGACACCTCCGGCTGCTTTCCAGAACCTTCGCCAAGGTAGCACCAAACACACCAAAGCTAAGAATACTAATTGTTATTTTTATTAAGTTCATTAAAGAAAGAGCCTTGAGTCTTCAAGTATACCATAGGTGAAACACCATTAATCGCGAAAGAAATCGACATCTATTTCATTACCTTATTTTATTTGTATTAGTTTTTATACCTTTTCTTGCTTGCATTAACTAAGTAACTTTCTATCTAGCATAGAAAGAAATCAAAATCTTAGTGGACGAGTGAAGACTCCTTTGGTTAAGATTAGGATACATACATACATATATTTCCTTTCTATTTACATACAATATCTAGCGTTATAGGAGCTGAATTGAATAATTTTATTTGAATTTATAGCTAAGGTTGGTTACAAATTCACACATATATATACATATATTTCCACATGTATAGTCGTCTGTAATATTGTAATATATATACACAACTGAAGATATTTAAAACAACCTTTTATTGGAATTTTTGTTCGGTAGGATACAACTCCTGGGGGGGTGTGACTTGTAAGGTTATCGTCTTCTGGGAGCTAAAGTTTCCGCCCGTGTAGGAAAGGTGAATGGAAGAAGAGGAAGAAGAGCAGGTAGCGCCAGGCGGCTTGGGCATATTCAACACTAATCGTAGGATCACGAGGAGTACGACCCGGGCTTTACAGTTGCAGAACCAAATCGCGGGTTCCATATTTACGCAGATAGACACGGGTAGACCCTATCCCGTAGATTTTGTGCCAATCGACTATCTAAACCGGTGTACAACTAGGGTTTTTGGGTCACGAGGACAAGAGAGACCTAGGATCACGGTCACAAACGAGTTTTCGTGCAACACAACTAACAAGAGCCTCAACTTTTCGCAGAAAATCGATCGCTTGCTAGCCATGTCGGACGTGGAAGAGGTAGAAAAGGAAGGGAACCCAACCGCACAGCAGTGGGAGTCAGGTGCGGGGGCCGTAGGTGGCGGGCCGAGTTCGGCGAATACCCATACTGAGCAGCTGAGCCGAATGATGGCAATGTTGGCACAGCAGCAAGATATGCTAGCGCAGTATATGGGCGAGGGGTGCACCATCTACGAGCTAGCGTCGCTGACATCAACCGACGTACGTCCGGAGTAGGTGTACAGACCCAATTACCCAAAACCCAATTGCCACGACCCTTACCCACAAACACCTCTACACCGGAAGGAGCCAACCCTAGGCACAATGGCACGGAGCAAGATATAGGAGCGGAGCGCACCCAAGCTGAGACCTCAGCACACGCTGGTGAGTTTAGACGCTGGAAGAAAGTCGACCTTGAGAAGTGGCATATCAAGTTCGACGGGTCTAGCAAAGGCATGAGTGTGGAATGCTTCATCTTTCGCGTAGAGAAGATGCGTGAACAACATGCGATCACTTACAAGCAGCTGTTCACGGATTTTCACTGTCTGGTGACCGGCGGCGCTTTAAAGTGGTATTGGCAAGTGCTCGAGGACCATGCAGAAAATCCCAACTTTGGTTATCTCGAACTCAAAACCGAGCTCCTATGCCACTTTAAAACCGCCGAGACAGACTACGAAATAATACGCGAAATAATGGAGCGGAAACAACTACCAAACGAAAATTTTGAGGAGTTCTATGGGGAAATTCACAATTTAACCTTCCGATTAAGAAAGCGAATACCGGAAAAGGAACTGGTTGGCATTGTCAGGGGAAACCTTAAACCATACCTAGCCAATTTAACTTTTGCGGCAAAAATAGAAACGTTAGGTGAATTGAAGGCGGAATGTAAGAGAGCAGAAAAGCTTATCAAAGAAAGTCGTAGTAGGGCCAAACCAGTAAGCGAGATTGACGTAGAAGGAAATGGCGAGGTAGGAAACAGCGTTGAGGCAATAACCAAACCCCAATATGTAAAAGTCCAGACACCAACGCAAAATCAGTTTAGAAACGATGTGTCCTTGTCTGCAAGTAATCAACCGTTCAAGCCCGCGGCGAAAGCCTTTTGTCCTTCACCCTTTCATTTGATGTTATGTTTCTCTTGTGGCTTGCCAGTCGATCACTTCGCTAGAAACTCGGCAGAGGTCCATCAAGAAGCTAAATGTAAGTCCAAGTTTCATAACATGGTGTGTTTGTCGTGTGGAAGTAACGCATCATTCTGCGTATATAAGCCGGACAAGGAAAACCACAGGCTGGCAGAGATCTCCGGGAACTCATGCCAGGAGCAGCGAAACCCGGAGAACAATTAGTTATGTTAAAAAACGTAGGTTTAGACAGAGGTAAAATAAAAGAAATAGGAAGGGGAAAAGAAAGTAAGAGTTTACATCAGCGAAAGATGGAGTATGAAGAAGCACGTAGGAGAATTTTTAATGAGGAAATATCAGTTAAAAGGAAAAGTAGGAACTATAATAAAATTAAGAAAATGAGAGAAAAGAAAAAAAGGTTTAGAAGGATTAGGAATAAAATTGTTTCAACAATAGTCACGCTCAAAGGAGATAATCGTTTTTTTGCGAAAACTAAAATAGGAGACCATGAAGTGTTAGCGTTACTAGATTCAGGGGCAGGTGCGAGTTGTATTGGTAGAAACTCAGAGACCTTATTGTGGGGTAAGGAGGACCTGATAATGCCAATCAAGGGCCAACATGTTAGGACGGCTAATGGTGGAGAAACCGCAGTCACGGGGGTGATTACGTTGCCTGTTGTGTGGGATGGTATGGAAAGGGACTTAGAATTTTTGATTGTGCCCGACTTGCAACAGGAGGTATATCTCGGGGTCGTTTTTTGGCAGGCATTCGGCATGAGTGTTGTTAGCAGAGGCATGAATGTGAGAGCGAATGGGTTTGGCGTCGCAGAACTCGTACCCGCCGAGGGTGATCTGTCCTTTGACGCGGTGCAACACGAGCTTACCACCGAACAAAGGGTAGCCTTGGAGCGAATAAAAGCCCAATTCCCATCATTTGCAGTGTTAGGGCTTGGAAAAACCGATGTAGAGGAGCATGTGATCGAGGTCACTGACGAGAACTTACCCGTGAAGCAACGCTTTTACCCAATATCGCCGGCCATCCAGAAACTTATATATGCGGAACTAGATCGAATGTTGGAAATGGGGGTAATCGAAGAGAGCAACAGCAGCTGGAGTTCGCCGGTCTCCCTAGTAATAAAAGGAACGAAAAATAGATTATGTTTGGATGCCAGAAAGTTGAATGCGCGTACAATAAAAGATGCTTACCCGCTGCCGCATATAGATGGAATTTTGAGTAGGTTACAAACGACGCGATATATTTCAGCCATAGACCTGAAGGATGCATTCTGGCAGATACCGCTGGAAAAGAAATCCCGAGAAAAGACCGCGTTCACGGTGCCTGGTAGACCCCTGTATCAATTTAAAGTTATGCCTTTTGGATTGTGTAACGCGGCACAAAGAATGTGCCGCCTTATGGATAAAGTTATCCCTGCCTGTTTGCGTGAATCAGTGTTTGTGTATTTAGATGACTTGCTTGTGTGTTCTGTAGATTTTTCGTCTCATTTGTGTCTGCTTGAAAAGGTCGCAAAGTGTTTGCGCGATGCTAAACTTACAATAAATGTTGAAAAGAGTAAATTCTGTTTTAAGGAGGTGAGGTATTTAGGGTATGTAGTGGGCAATGGTTGCATTCGCACGGACGCCAGCAAGGTGACTGCCATGAAGGAGTTCCCAGAGCCAACAAGGCCGAAACAGCTCAGACGGTTCCTAGGGATGACCGGCTGGTACCGTAGGTTCATTCAAGACTACGCGACTATTGCAGCGCCGCTGCATGACTGCCTCACGAAAGACCGAATCAAGAAATTTACCATGACAGATGACGCAAAGAGGGCATTTGAACGTTTGAAGGAGAGTTTGATATCAGCCCCAGTTCTGACTCATCCTGATTTTACGAAAAGATTTTATATCCAATGCGACGCATCGACCGACGGGGTGGGGGGTGTGCTGTTCCAATTAGACGACGACGGAAATGAGCGGCCAATCGCATATATATCCGCTAAGCTCAACAAAGCTCAGCGCAACTATAGCATAACGGAGCTCGAGTGTTACGCCGCCGTGCAGAGCGTTAAGCGTTTTCGGCCATATTACCCTTCACAGTCATAACTGACCATGCGAGCCTTAAATGGTTGATGAACCAAAAGGATTTGTCTGGACGGCTCGCACGGTGGAGTCTTAAGCTGCAGGGGTATGACTTCGACATACAACATCGCAAGGGAGTGCAAAACATCGTACCGGACGCGCTTTCTCGAATGAACATGGACGAGATAGATATGGACAGCCGACTGTTAGACATCGACTTGGATTCGCCCAGTTTCAAATCCGACGAGTATGAGGAGTTGAAGAAAACGGTAACGAACAACCTCGACGATCTTCAGGAGGACCAGACCTGGAAGCTCTGGGTACCGACTGAGCTTCGGCAAGGCTTGGTGGAAGCTTCTCATGGCTCACCATCGGCTGGGCATTGTGGAATACATAAAACTCTATCAAGGATACGCCAGAAATACTATTGGCCTGGCATGGTGACAGATGTTCAGATACATATTAAGGGATGTGAAACCTGTAAGGTAAATAAAACACAGAATTATTTTCACAAGCCTCCAATGGGCAAGCAACATTTAACTGAGCGACCTTTTCAGCGTTTGTTCATAGATTTTATGGGTCCTTACCCACGTACCTCAGATGGTAATGTGTTCGTTTTCGTATGTCTGGACCATTTCTCTAAATTTGTATTTTTAAAGCCGATGCGTAAAGCCACTTCAGCCGAAGTTGTAAAGTTTCTGGAAAAGGAAGTGTTTCACGTATTTGGAGTGCCTGAATACATACATTCTGATAACGGGAAGCAGTTTGGGGCCGAGATGTTTTCTACCTTCCTAGGAAAATATGGGACCAAACACATCAGAACCGCGTTCTATTCCCCAGAAGGAAATGCCGCAGAGAGGGTGAACAGGTCGGTGCTGCAAATCGTGAGGTCTTATGTTAAGGAGAACCAAAGAAACTGGGATAGGCACATTAGCGATGCAGCCTTCGCACTCCGAAGCGCAATACACACTAGCATCGGGAATTCCCCATATTTCGCGGCGTTTGGTATCCCCATGATACAGCATGCTGCATCGTATGGGTTATACCGGAAGCTTGGTGCATTGAAAGACGCCGATTGTGAGATACTGACAACCAATGAGAAAATGCAGCTGATTAGGGACAAAATCATGAAGGAACTGAAGTTGGCCCATGAGAAGAACGCGAAGGTTTATGACACAAGATCTAGGGAAGTGCAATTCAAAATAGGGCAAATGGTATACCGCCGGAACTTCAAGCAGAGCTCGCAGATCGCAAACTATAATGCTAAACTAGCTCCGAAGCATGTTAAATGTATAGTTTTGAAGACCATTGGAAATGCAATGTACGAGCTTGGCGACATAAATGGCAAGAAGATCGGGGTATACCACGCCAAGGACATATTTGTAGTGTAATAGTTTCATGTTGTTGTTGTAGCCTGTAATAGTTTCATATTCAATGTTAGTTCTCTCTGTTGTTTGGTGTTGTTGCAACGGGCAATTGAGTCCATGACGGACTATAAATTTCTTCTGTGATATTTTGGATAGGTTGAAAGCCTTCAGATCTGTGATATTTTTTTTTATATACATGTTTTCTCCCATGACTGATGTATTTATCTGTGATATTTTTTTTTATAAATTTTTTTTTTCCCATGACTTATTTATTTATCAGTAATTCTATATATTCATTCCGTTTCACATATTGACAGTAGACAATCCCATTGCTTGCCATTTAGGTTTAGATACATCTGTGATATAGTTTTAAGTCCCTCCCAGTGATGATAAGGGGACATGCAATAGATTGTCAATGTATATGCTTGGTTATGTGTATATGTTGCTAGTAAACCCTGTATGTCATATGTCGTAGTACAGTAGGAAGGGCGGCCTCCAGCGATGCCAATCCAGTAGACATGAGTATAGCTGCCCGGCTTTAGTCGTGGGTCGGGGCCACACGTGTGACATAATAAAAGACGCAGACAGGTGGCGTTAGCTCTTTCTTACGCGCACGCTCCATAGTGCAGGCACCATCGGCGGTCGCGAGCCTGTAACGCCAGCCCGTTCCCCAAATTCGCCTAAGTGGCGCGCAGCATGTATACATGCGTACGTAGAAGTCCGCAGCAATGTTGCAAATGTTCCGCTACAATGTTGCTGAAATCTGAACAGCATTGTATAGGTAGTGTGGGCATCATGTGGAGCTAACTGGGTGCATGTGTGAATGCATGACTGGCTGAAAGCGTATTTGTGTGAGTACGGGAAAGCCGAAAGTGAAGTAGCTTAGGTGTTGGTAGGATATTTCCGTTGGTAACTTTACTTTCTAGAACACGGCAGAAGGTATAAAAGAAAGTGAAACAAGGCAACGGGCTATAGTTTGAAGTAAAGTGGTGTGAGGAAGTGTTGGCAAAGTGCCAAAAGTTCGTAGTTTCAAAAGTAAAAGTGCGCGGTTATATGTCGAGTGCGGGCGAAGAAAAATAAAGTTAACTACCGCGAATCGAAGCAGCCACAAAAAGTTGTTGAACTTCCCTGGGTTTTTGATCATCACAGGGGGAATCTTCCCGAGATCATGGAATCGCGGCAGTAGTTACAAACACCAGGTGAGTTAAGCGATTTGTGCTAGTTTCGGTGACTTATAGTTATTCCCTTGGCTAACACTCTGCGGTGGCGGATTCGCCATACTTCATCGTTAAAGCAAGGCAAATAAAACACTCACTTACTCCATTCCCTGCGCCCGGACTGGTTCAGGTCTGTGAGGTTAGGGAGAACGGAGTGAACAAGATAAAGATAGGACATGAAAAACTGAAAAATAGATGAGCGCGTACGCGCCAGTAAATTCCCCGAAATTGTTGACAACCGGGTAACATTTTTTATCATTTCATTTTTAAACTTTTCAGACCACCATTAGAACACCTAGGAAGGCACGGCTAACCGCGCAGCACTCACACCGAAAACACCAGGGGCAAGGCCAAACCCCGCGCCCACTACCACACCACCTTACTAATACCGCAACACGCTAGACAACACCAGCACGATACCGCCAAATCCAAACCAACAGAAGTCCTCATGGGGCACCATGCGAACATTCACACTCCGCTTTCACCTTGAGGAATGCAACACTAGTCCCCGAAAGTGATGCCACAACAACAATGTCACCAAAAGCGGCCAATCTTCCACCTTGCAGTATGACACAATAGTTCCCGAGGGTAATGTTACCACAACGACGTCAATAATAGCGGCCAATCTTTCACCAGCATAACAACAACAACAACCATCATCTAGACACCTATTTATGCCCGGATACCAACGCTTGAACCACAGAAGAAGCAGTATCGTATTACTTAAATTGGTTTTTATAATGTGATGTAATTTTATTTATATGTATATATATATATAGTGCATACATGGGTAGAGCATGGTAGGTTAACGCGCCGCCTAAGGCAGTTTATCGTTCAGAATAGTATTTGGGGTTGGTGTAAATTCTATCGACAGCAGCGAGTTGACATAATTTTTTTTTTAAGTTTCCCACTTTAATTATCGCTAGTTTCATCACCTTCATTTCGTAGGCCCTACTCGTCAAATTTTGTTTTTTTTTTTGCATGTAAATCTGAATCTACATACACTCCGTTTTTCACAGCATTTCGTCCGCCTGCAGTGCAGACTTTTTTTTTTTTTTCTTTTTTTTTCGGGATTTACACCCTACTAACTCCCGAATTAAAGCACATGTTCTAGGGGTCGTGTAACCTGGCTCTAGGCGACTTTGACCTATTACCACGTCCCAAAATCATGCGCTAGGCGGGTTCCTGCCATAATACCTTTTATTTAGATACTTTATGTTTACCTTTTTGTTGGCTGGTGGAAGGGTAACTATTAGACTGCAGTAGGATCCCGCCCAGTCCTCGCGAGTGCCGGAAACGTCAATATGCGCCACGAACTAGGTTATTCCGACTATAGGACACTTGTAACTTTGCATCATAAAATTTCACGGCTATATTTCCTTTTATTTATGAGACAATTCCATTAACTAGCACAGATATCGGAAAGTCATTGAGATCAACCCGCGTGGTATTCTATCGCGTGTGCTAAGCAATTGTGAGTAGGGATCGCGCTCGGTAGTGAATGTATGTTGAGCATATATGTAAGTTGGAGTTTCTTTCTTTGCCACAGGTGCTCAAGAGCGATGGTACCATAGCAGCGGAGCGACCAGGTGAGTGCAAATACCAAGAGACACATATGCTAAATAGATGTATGTACACATATTGAGAGGCGCTGCTAATCCGCCACTGATCGTTTGAGGGAGTAGCAGCGAGAAAAATTCCCAGCAATATCTTTACATACATGACTACACACACACACACATGATTCGAGATCTGTGGAGTGATCACGTTCTCTATTCTCGATGATACAAATGCTACTCAAAACCAGTTCTTACTTTTTCTTCTATTCCATCCTAAATTTCGTTATAAAGAAAGTTTAGGGCTTTCAGACAAGCGTTTAACGTTAAGCGTTTACATCTGCAAGATTCAGTTGACTGATACGCGCAAACGAAACATTAAGGGGGGTCGCTACAACTGGGCACATGAATTATTTTTCTTAGTTGGTAGGATTTAGGAACTTATAGATTTAAATTTAACTCTTTCTCATTATAAGAAAACAAGTTGAATTACACTAGTTTGGAAAATAGGGTTAGGCCAGATTAGCGTGTAAGAAAGTTAGATGTAAGAAGAATATTTATTGTGAAGGAAATAAAAAATGAAATGTTCAGTTGAAAAGTTGTAGTTGAAATCATGCAGGGCTAGGTTTCAATTATTTTTGGTGTGGGTGCTGCCTCCGTGTGCACCAAGGTGTATGAAGGTGAGTAAGCCCGGAAATGACTGAGTGACGGACAGACGAACGTCAGGTTTGGGGGCACTGTAAGTAATTAGGAGTCAGCACAGTGCCCATGGTTTCGCGCGAGTTGCGCGGAAGCGGGTGGGAAGACTCCGCCTGACAGGACAGGCCTCTCCTATATCCGTAAACTTTTCCATGATTTTCAACAATCTTCCCCTTTCCTGATTTCCCTACACTTTACTCACGCCTTTTCAGGTTTTTTTCTTGTTTTTTTTTTCTATTACATGCAGGTATGAACCCCTTTCTTGTTCATGAGGTTGTAGGTGAGGGTGGTGGAAAGTACCCTGCCCCACGCTGACGAGCTAGCCTGGGATGCAAGCATACCTGCTTGCCACTACTCCTCACCAAACAAATAGACAGCTTCATGACACATACAAACTTAAATTTTCAAGCAGAATATCTGTGAACGGGTCTAAGGTAAGGACCTGGAAATCGCTATAGAGCTACAGGATATCAAAACCGTAAGTGGGGGTTATGTGAAAAGGGGCGTGCAGATTTTTTGATTCTGCGTATTCCAATGATTCCAACAGATTTGCCTTTTGATTGTAAGCATATTCAATTTCCCATTCGCCTTGCTTTTGCTACTACAATCAATAAGGCTCAAGGTCAAACACTTCAATTGTATGGAATTTACCTAACTTATCCATGCTTTGGACATGGACAACTGTATGCAGGATGTTCGCGAGTAGGGAACTGTATATTTATACACCGCATGAAAATAAAACCAGAAATGTTGTAAAACATTGTTATTAGAATAGTCACAAAATAATGGCCGAACATGAATTAAATGATAAAAAAAGAAAAATTTCTATTCTTCTTTCACCCAGGGGAGCGAGTGAGGGTCCGCTAGTATATATATATACATTAGACTAGGCCAAAAATAAAAAAAAATTTCGTTTTTCTCAAAAATTATATTGATTTTCTCTTTGTTGCTTTTTGACTTGTAGTCTATTGCTGTAAATACCGTCGGCAATTTTCGGGATTGTATGAAAATGTGCTTTTTGAGAAAAATTTACCTACGCGCTGCAGGAACCAGACCAGCCGACATATGTTTCGATGATACTGGAGTTACATCTCTTCAAGGACTTTTCTTCCCGGCATTGTGAGAGTCGAACTCACAACACTGTAGTGGCTTGTATGCTAGAAGGTCTAGCACATTAGGCCACTACCCAGCTTGAAGGTAAACCCTTCTCAGTGTCCATTTATGCATATATTTATACTTCCATATAAAGATTTACGAATTTTAGGACTTGGTGTGAAACCTATGAAAGAATTTTCTATGCTTAATTAAGCACGAATATTTTTCCATTTATAACATTTAAACTCTTTGTTGCTTTTTAACTTGTAGTCTATTGCTGTAAATACCGACGGTATTTACAAGCAATCTTCGGGATTGTATGAAAATGTGTTTTTTGAGAAAAATTTACCTACGCGCTGCAGGAACCAGACAAGCCGACGTATGTTTCGATGATACTGGAGTAACATCTCTTCAAGGACTTTTCTTCCCGGCATTGTGAGAGTCGAATTCACAACACTGTAGTGGCTTGTATGCTAGAAGGTCTAGCACCTTAGGCCACTACCCAGCTTGAAGGTAAACCCTTCTCAGTGTCCATTTATGCATATATTTATACTTCCATATAGAACATTTCTTTAATTTCAATGCTAACTTATATGAAAGATTTGCGAATTTTAGGACTTGGTGTGAAACCCATGAAAGAATTTTCTATGCTTAATTAAGCACGAATATTTTTCCATTTATAACATTTAAACTCTTTGTTGCTTTTTGACTTGTAGTCTATTGCTGTAAATACCGACGGTATTTACAAGCAATCTTCGGGATTGTATGAAAATGTGTTTTTTGAGAAAAATTTAACTACGCGCTGCAGGAACCAGACAAGCCGACATATGTTTCGATGATACTGGAGTTACATCTCTTCAAGGACTTTTCTTCCCGGCATTGTGAGAGTCGAATTCACAACACTGTAGTGGCTTGTATGCTAGAAGGTCTAGCACCTTAGGCCACTACCCAGCTTGAAGGTAAACCCTTCTCAGTGTCCATTTATGCATATATTTATACTTCCATATAGAGCATTTCTTTAATTTCAATGCTAACTTATATGAAAGATTTGCGAATTTTAGGACTTGGTGTGAAACCCATTAAAGAATTTTCTATGCTTAATTAAGCACGAATATTTTTCCATTTATAACTTTTAAACTCTTTGTTGCTTTTTGACTTGTAGTCTATTGCTGTAAATACCGACGGTATTTACAAGCAATCTTCGGGATTGTATGAAAATGTGTTTTTTGAGAAAAATTTACCTACGCGCTGGAGGAACCAGACAAGCCGACATATGTTTCGATGATACTGGAGTTACATCTCTTCAAGGACTTTTCTTCCCGGCATTGTGAGAGTCGAATTCACAAAACTGTAGTGGCTGGTATGCTAGAAGGTCTAGCACCTTAGGCCACTACCCAGCTTGAAGGTAAACCCTTCTCAGTGTCCATTTATGCATATATTTATACTTCCATATAGAACATTTCTTTAATTTCAATGCTAACTTATATGAAAGATTTGCGAATTTTACGACTTGGTGTGAAACCTATGAAAGAATTTTCTATGCTTAATTAAGCACGAATATTTTTCCATTTATAACATTTAAACTCTTTGATGCTTTTTGACTTGTAGTCTATTGCTGTAAATACCGACGGTATTTACAAGCAATTTTCGGGATTGTATGAAAATGTGTTTTTTGAGAAAAATTTACCTACGCGCTGCAGGAACCAGACCAGCCGACATACCAGGCCACTACCCAGCTTGAAGGTAAACCCTTCTCAGTGTCCATTTATGCATATATTTATACTTCCATATAGAACATTTCTTTAATTTCAATGCTAACTTATATGAAAGATTTGCGAATTTTAGGACTTGGTGTGAAACCTATGAAAGAATTTTCTATGCTTAATTAAGCACGAATATTTGTCCATTTATAACATTTAAACTCTTTGTTGCTTTTTGTCTTGTAGTCTGTTGCTGTAAATACCGACGGTATTTACAAGCAATTTTCGGGATTGTATGAAAATGTGTTTTTTGAGAAAAATTTACCTACGCGCTGCAGGAACCAGACAAGCCGACATATGTTTCGATGATACTGGAGTTACATCTCTTCAAGGACTTTTCTTCCCGGCATTGTGAGAGTCGAACTCACAACACTGTAGTGGCTTGTATGCTAGAAGGTCCAACAGCGGTAACGAGCTCCCTGCGTTTGCTGGGAGTGGAAGAGCCTCTAGTGGAGTTCGTTGAACTCCTTCTCCAAAGAAGAACCATTATTTCCGAAATGGGCAATTCTTCACTTACAAGGTATGCCAACAGAGGAACCCCCCAAGGGGGTGTTCTCTCTCCTCTACTTTGGAACCTGACGGTGAACACTCTTTTATCTAGACTAAAGCACACCGGCTGCCAGGTCATTGCCTATGCAGACGACATAGCCCTGACTGCTACTGGCAAGCATCCTTCGCTGCTTAGCGAACTCTTGCAAAATGCGCTGAATCTAACAAAAACCTGGTCTGAGGAATGTGGACTAAGCATCAGCAGTGAAAAAACTGAAATGGTGCTCTTCA
This sequence comes from Campiglossa producta, assembly GCA_964058755.1. Taxonomy (NCBI): domain Eukaryota; kingdom Metazoa; phylum Arthropoda; class Insecta; order Diptera; family Tephritidae; genus Campiglossa; species Campiglossa producta. Next base: position 45,703,497 of record CAXKVI010000004.1, read on the forward strand.
CCCGCAGACGCAATATACCAGATTTCACCGCCCCATCGCTGAATGGCAGGGTGATCAAACTCTCTACCGAGGTTAAATACCTTGGCGTAATTCTTGGCAAAAGGCTGGACTGGAGGGGTAATATGGAGGAACGCTCCAGGAAAGCCACGCAGCTAGGCTCAACGCACTAGAACCCTGGAGGGACTGCAGGTTTGGGCATACCCAAATCCTGAAGCAACTCCCCAACTCTTACTTAAAGCTGGACTACGCAATACCACGGCCTTGCTGGGATAACAAGTTCGATACGTGGATCCCAGAGAGAAGAGAGTGGAAAAATTGCGTGGAACCGGGAAGTCAAGAAATCTCCGTTTTCATGGACGGCTCTAAACTAGACAACAAAGTCGGCAGTGGAATCTTCTCAATTAAGCTCGACATTAATATGCGCTTACGCCTTCCAGACCACTGCAGTGTCTTTCAGGCTGAGCTTATAGCTATCTGGGAACCTGCTCGCTATCTGACTAACCTGCCAGTAACTAACTCTATCTCCATTTTTTCCGACAGTCAAGCTGCCATAAAATCCCTGCAAAGTAGTAAGACGTCGTCACTAGTGGCGATTAAGTGCTGGAAGCTCTAAATAAGCTATCCGATAAGTGCAGCCTGAGTATAATATGGGTCCCAGGCCATAGTTTTGTATCGGGTGACTGCGCTGCCGATGAGCTAGCAAGGAAGGGCACCTGTCTACATACAATCACCTCCGGCAGCTGGGTGAGCCCCCCTCTAAATACATGCAAGCACTGGCTGCGTTCCCGGTTCATAGAACAAGCCGACGCAAGATGGGCCATGGAGCCGACTTGCAGAACGTCCAGGCAAATTTGGCCCAAACTTAACGAAAAAAGGTCGCAATCGGTAATTCATCTGAATCGTCTATTCATTAGCCCACTAGTGGGCCTTCTTACAGGACACTGTCTTATGGGAACTCATGGCGCTCTCATGGGCCTCTATACAAATGACATCTGCCGCAGCTGCAGGGACGAGGAGGAGATAGAAAGTGTAGAACACTATCTATGCCACTGTCCCGCTCTGTCGAAAACCAGGTACCGATGTCTCCGCAAACACTCCTTTGGATGCCTCGCGGAGCTAGAATCTGCAAATATAGATGATATTCTGCGCTACATCAGACAAACGCGCTGGTTTAGCTTCATGGGTGTATGAACTGCGGCCCTAGACACATGGAACCTTGGGGGATCCGTCTGTCTGTCATCACCATATAGAGCTGCAACGTATACGTTGCACTTTGTATGGGGGTGACGGGCGGACGGATCCCTTCAAGGTTTTTATGTGTTTTTGGGGCCTCCTGCCTCGACCCGTCCCAGCGGAGAGGTCGTATGTCAGAAGGTTTCTTACAAAACTTTTTGGGGGATGCGACCTTTCTGCTGGGTTAGGTCGATCTACAGAAAGGGAATTTAGGGCTCCTTTCGTGGTATCACAACGGACCAAACTAAGGCCCACGTGAGCCTCCGCGTGGACTGGGCAGGCAGCCACTTTAACATACATACATACATGCTAGAAGGTCTAGCACCTTAGGCCACTACCCTGCTTGAAGGTAAACCCTTCTCAGTGTCCATTTATGCATATATTTATACTTCCATATAGAACATTTCTTTAATTTCAATGCTAACTTATATGAAAGATTTGCGAATTTTAGGACTTGGTGTGAAACCTATGAAAGAATTTTCTATGCTTAATTAAGCACGAATATTTTTCCATTTATAACATTTAAACTCTTTGTTGCTTTTTGACTTGTAGTCTATTGCTGTAAATACCGACGGTATTTACAAGCAATTTTCGGGATTGTATGAAAATGTGTTTTTTGAGAGAAATTTACCTACGCGCTGCAGGAACCAGACAAGCCGACATATGTTTCGATGATACTGGAGTTACATCTCTTCAAGGACTTTTCTTCCCGGCATTGTGAGAGTCGAACTCACAACACTGTAGTGGCTTGTATGCTAGAAGGTCTAGCACCTTAGGCCACTACCCAGCTTGAAGGTAAACCCTTCTCAGTGTCCATTTATGCATATATTTATACTTCCATATAGAACATTTCTTTAATTTCAATGTTTAACTTATATGAAAGATTTGCGAATTTTAGGACTTGGTGTGAAACCTATGAAAGAGTTTTCTATGCTTAATTAAGCACGAATATTTTTCCATTTATAACATTTAAACTCTTTGTTGCTTTTTGACTTGTAGTCTATTGCTGTAAATACCGACGGTATTTACAAGCAATTTTCGGGATTGTATGAAAATGTGTTTTTTGAGAAAAATTTACCTACGCGCCGCAGGAACCAGACAAGCCGACATATGTTTCGATGATACTGGAGTTACATCTCTTCAAGGACTTTTCTTCCCGGCATTGTGAGAGTCGAACTCACAACACTGTAGTGGCTTGTATGCTAGAAGGTCTAGCACCTTAGGCCACTACCCAGCTTGAAGGTAAACCCTTCTCAGTGTCCATTTATGCATATAATTATACTTCCATATATGACTTATGCGAAAGCAACCAATACAATACACACGACTTACAAAATTTGTAACTGTGAGCTTCAGTGTGTTAGTGAGATAAAAGATCTTGGTATTATCTTTGATAGTAAGTTTTCTTTTACCAATCACGTAAACTTTGTTACTGCTAAATCATACTCTATGCTTGGTTTTGTTAGGCGTAATACTTTAAAATTCTCAGATCCGTATACGATAAAACTATTATTCACGTCTTTTGTTAGGTCACATTTGGAATATGGGGTTTTTATTTGGAGGCCAAGCCAGCAAACAGCGATAAATAGAATTGAGCGTATACAGAAGATCTTTCTTAAATATGCTCTCCGACCTCTTAATCTCTCTGAACCAATGCCTTCCTACTCTGCTCGTCTCTTGCTATTAAACCTTAAGTCGTTGCTGGATCGTAGATCTATTATCTGCCTAAGCTTCGCTTATATCATTATTAATGGGTTTGTTGACTGTCCGTTCTTGCTGGAACGGTTTCGATTTAATGTTCCTCAACGTTCTCTCCGGAATTTTTATCCTTTTTATGGAGATAATCCTAAAACTAACTATGCCTGTAATGTCCCTATTGCTCGTGTTATACGTGAGTTTAACACACTGAGCATTAGAGTTCCTTTGGACTTTTCACTACCTAGGTCTGAATTTTTAATTATTTTAAACTCTGCTTTCTAAGTTCTCCGAACTTTGAAATATTTGTATTGTATCATACTTTATTTAAGTACTATTTTACACACTTTATTTAAGTACTATTTTATATCTTCTAGTCTGTAAGGATTTATTCCATTGACTTAACAAATAAATGAAATGAAATGAAAACAAGAACATTTCTTTAATTTCAATGCTAACTTATATGAAAGATTTGCGAATTTTAGGACTTGGTGTTAAACCTATGAAAGAATTTTCTATGCTTAATTAAGCACGAATATTTTTCCATTTATAACATTTAAACTCTTTGATGCTTTTTGACTTGTAGTCTATTGCTGTAAATACCGACGGTATTTACAAGCAATTTTCGGGATTGTATGAAAATGTGTTTTTTGAGAAAAATTTACCTACGCGCTGCAGGAACCAGACAAGCCGACATATGTTTCGATGATGCTGGAGTTACATCTCTTCAAGGACTTTTCTTCCCGGCATTGTGAGAGTCGAACTCACAACACTGTAGTGGCTTGTATGCTAGAAGGTCCAACAGCGGTAACGAGCTCCCTGCGTTTGCTGGGAGTGGAAGAGCCTCTAGTGGAGTTCGTTGAACTCCTTCTCCAAAGAAGAACCATTATTTCCGAAATGGGCAATTCTTCACTTACAATGTATGCCAACAGAGGAACCCCCAAGGGGGTGTTCTCTCTCCTCTACTTTGGAACCTGTCGGTGAACACTCTTTTATCTAGACTAAAGCACACCGGCTGCCAGGTCATTGCCTATGCAGACGACATAGCCCTGGCGGCTACTGGCAAGCATCCTTCGATGCTTAGCGAACTCTTGCAAAATGCGCTGAATCTAACAAAAACCTGGTCTGAGGAGTGTGGACTAAGCATCAGCAGTGAAAAAACTGAAATGGTTCTCTTCACCCGCAGACGCAATATACCAGATTTCACCGCCCCATCGCTGAATGGGAGGGTGATCAAACTCTCTACCGAGGTTAAATACCTTGGCGTAATTCTTAGCAAAAGGCTGGACTGGAGGCGTAATATGGAGGAACGCTCCAGGAAAGCCACGCAGCTAGACTCAACGCACTAGAACCCTGGAGGGACTGCAGGTTTGGGCATACCCAAATCCTGAAGCAACTCCCCAACTCTTACTTAAAGCTGGACTACGCAATACCACGGCCTTGCTGGGATAACAAGTTCGAACCGTGGATCCCAGAGAGAAGAGAGTGGAAAAATTGCGTGGAACCGGGAAGTCAAGAAATCTCCGTTTTCATGGACGGCTCTAAACTAGACAACAAAGTCGGCAGTGGAATCTTCTCAAGTAAGCTCGACATTAATATGAGCTTACGCCTTCCAGACCACTGCAGTGTCTTTCAGGCTGAGCTTATAGCTATCTGGGAAGCTGCTCGCTATCTGACTAACCTGCCAGTGACTAACTCTATTTCCATTTTTTTCGACAGTCAAGCTGCCATAAAATCCCTGCAAAGTAGTAAGACGTCGTCACTAGTGGCGATTAAGTGCAGGGAAGCTCTAAATAAGCTATCCGATAAGTGCAGCCTGAGTATAATATGGGTCCCAGGCCATAGTTTTGTATCGGGTAACTGCGCTGCCGATGAGCTAGCAAGGAAGGGCACCTGTCTACATACAATCACCTCCGGCAGCTGGGTGAGCCCCCCTCTAAATACATGCAAGCACTGGCTGCGTTCCCGGTTCATAGAACAAGCCGACGCAAGATGGGCCATGGAGCCGACTTGCAGAACGTCCAGGCAAATTTGGCCCAAACTTAACAAAAAAAGGTCGCAATCGGTAATTCATCTGAATCGCCTATTCATTAGCCCACTAGTGGGCCTTCTTACAGGACCTTGTCTTATGGGAACCCATGGCGCTCTCATGGGCCTCTATACAAATGACTTCTGCCGCAGCTGCAGGGACGAGGAGGAGATAGAAAGTGTAGAACACTATCTATGCCACTGTCCCGCTCTGTCGAAAACCAGGTACCGATGTCTCCGCAAACACTCCTTTGGATGCCTCGCGGAGCTAGAATCTGCAAATATAGATGATATTCTGCGCTACATCAGACAAACGCGCTGGTTTAGCTTCATGGGTGTATGAACTGCGGCCCTAGACACATGGAACCTTGGGGGATCCGTCTGTCTGTCATCACCATATAGGGCTGCAACGTATTCGTTGCACTTTGTATGGGGGTGACGGGCGGACGGATCCCTTCAAAGTTTTTATGTGTTTTTGGGGCCTCCTGCCTCGACCCGTCCCAGCGGAGAGGTCGTATGTCAGAAGGTTTCTTACAAAACTTTTTGGGGGATGCGACCTTTCTGCTGGGTTAGGTCGATCTACAGAAAGGGAATTTAGGGCTCCTTTCGTGGTATCACAACGGACCAAACTAAGGCCCACGTGAGCCTCCGCGTGGACTGCGGAGGCAGCCACTTTAACATACATACATACATGCTAGAAGGTCTAGCACCTTAGGCCACTACCCTGCTTGAAGGTAAACCCTTCTCAGTGTCCATTTATGCATATATTTATACTTCCATATAGAACATTTCTTTAATTTCAATGCTAACTTATATGAAAGATTTGCGAATTTTAGGACTTGGTGTGAAACCTATGAAAGAATTTTCTATGCTTAATTAAGCACGAATATTTTTCCATTTATAACATTTAAACTCTGTGTTGCTTTTTGACTTGTAGTCTATTGCTGTAAATACCGACGGTATTTACAAGCAATTTTCGGGATTGTATGAAAATGTGTTTTACCTACGCGCTGCAGGAACCAGACAAGCCGACATATGTTTCGATGATACTGGAGTTACATCTCTTCAAGGACTTTTCTTCCCGGCATTGTGAGAGTCGAACTCACAACACTGTAGTGGCTTGTATGCTAGAAGGTCTAGCACCTTAGGCCACTACCCAGCTTGAAGGTAAACCCTTCTCAGTGTCCATTTATGCATACAATTATACTTCCATATATGACTTATGCGAAAGCAACCAATACAATACACACGACTTACAAAATTTCAAACTGTGAGCTTCAGTGTGTTAGTGAGATAAAAGATCTTGGTATTATCTTTGATAGTAAGTTTTCTTTTACCAATCACGTAAACTTTGTTGCTGCTAAATCATACTCTATGCTTGGTTTTGTTAGGCGTAATACTTTAAAATTCTCAGATCCGTATACGATAAAACTATTATTCACGTCTTTTGTTAGGTCACATTTGGAATATGGGGTTTTTATTTGGAGGCCAAGCCAGCAAACAGCAATAAATAGAATTGAGCGTATACAGAAGATCTTTCTTAAATATGCTCTCCGACCTCTTAATCTCTCTGAACCAATGCCTTCCTACTCTGCTCGTCTCTTGCTATTAAACATTAAGTCGTTGCTGGATCGTAGATCTATTATCTGCCTAAGCTTCGCTTATATCATTATTAATGGGTTTGTTGACTGTCCGTTCTTGCTGGAACGGTTTCGATTTAATGTTCCTCAACGTTCTCTCTGGAATTTTTATCCTTTTTATGGAGATAATCCTAAAACTAACTATGCCTGTAATGCCCCTATTGCTGGTGTTATACGTGAGTTTAACACACTGAGCATTAGAGTTCCTTTGGACTTTTCACTACCTAGGTCTGAATTTTTAATTATTTTAAACTCTGCTTTCTAAGTTCTCCGAACTTTGAAATATTTGTATTGTATCATACTTTATTTAAGTACTATTTTACACACTTTATTTAAGTACTATTTTATATCTTCTAGTCTGTAAGGATTTATTCCATTGACTTAACAAATAAATGAAATGAAATGAAATGAAAACAAGAACATTTCTTTAATTTCAATGCTAACTTATATGAAAGATTTGCGAATTTTAGGACTTGGTGTTAAACCTATGAAAGAATTTTCTATGCTTAATTAAGCACGAATATTTTTCCATTTATAACATTTAAACTCTTTGTTGCTTTTTGACTTGTAGTCTATTGCTGTAAATACCGACGGTATTTACAAGCAATTTTCGGGATTGAATGAAAATGTGTTTTTTGAGAAAAATTTACCTACGCGCTGCAGGAACCAGACAAGCCGACATATGTTTCGATGATACTGGAGTTACATCTCTTCAAGGACTTTTCTTCCCGGCATTGTGAGAGTCGAACTCACAACACTGTAGTGGCTTGTATGCTAGAAGGTCTAGCACCTTAGGCCACTACCCAGCTTGAAGGTAAACCCTTCTCAGTGTCCATTTATGCATATATTTATACTTCCATATAGAACATTTCTTTAATTTCAATGCCAACTTATATGAAAGATTTGCGAATTTTAGGACTTGGTGTGAAACCTATGAAAGAATTTTCTATGCTTAATTAAGCACGAATATTTTTCCATTTATAACATTTAAAATCTTTGTTGCTTTTTGACTTGTAGTCTATTGCTGTAAATACCGACGGTATTTACAAGCAATTTTCGGGATTGTATGAAAATGTGTTTTTTGAGAAAAATTTACCTACGCGCTGCAGGAACCAGACAAGCCGACATATGTTTCGATGATACTGGAGTTACATCTCTTCAAGGACTTTTCTTCCCGGCATTGTGAGAGTCGAACTCACAACACTGTAGTGGCTTGTATGCTAGAAGGTCTAGCACCTTAGGCCACTACCCAGCTTGAAGGTAAACCCTTCTCAGAGTTGATTTTCTTTTTAAGAAAGGTGGAAAAAAATACTGTAATTTTTTCAGATTTTTAAATTAAAGTCTAGAGGTCTATCATCGTTAGTTTAGATTTTACAGACTTTGCCTCATATTTGATATAAAAACGACAAACCATTGTTGTCAAACACCTTTTGCCTGAACATATTTTTAAAGGAAATCGAATTACCTACAAAATTTGCATTGACCAAAATTTTCTCAGACTAGCCTCAAAAATTAGCATGTTTTTCCGATTTCCCATTTTTTCTTTCAAAAATTGTCAAAAATGCAAATATCCATGTCCAACAAAGATAGATACAGATTCTCAAAGAAAATTGAGTGGGCTACAAAAAAGGTTAAACAACTTATTTTTGTAAAGTTACTTTTTCAAAACTTATTTAGTATTAAATTAAAAAAATTCATACTTCCGTCTTTTTTTTGTGTTTTTGATCCAATTGTTTTTACTAAATTTTGTTTATTGATATTCTACATGGTTAATTATCATTATATGATGAATATTATAACCAAAAATATACATTTCTCATATACGGCCAAACATATTTTTGCTTAATATATGCTTTCTCTGCGAAGGTGTAGTTTTACAGTCTTCAAATGGCGAAAAAAAAAAACAAAAAGTTGACCATCACAAAATAATATTGGACTTTTTTGCATTTAGATGACTTGATGAAGGCCACAAAGTTCTTTATATCCAGCTCAGCCTAAAGCCGGGCAGTTGCAGATGAGGTGCTCCACCATCTCCTCCTCCTCATCATCTTTGCAACTCCTTCAGCATCGTGAGTAGCGCACACCATATCCTTTCTTCGTGCCTACCAATAAGGCAGTGCCCGGTTAGTACCCTTATTAATATGGAGATTTCTATCCTCCTTAGGGCATATATCTTTTATGATCCCATTCCGGCACCCAGGAGATTGCAGAAACCTTTCGTAGGCTTGGCGGAGTGTGTACTCTTTCAGCATTAGCTTGCATGTGGCATACAGCATAACAAAGCGCTCTTAATCCCGAAGTTCACGCGGATCTGTTGGGTCATCTCTAATAGAGATCGACGACAGCTGAGCGTCAAAATTGAGCGTGTAAGAGCCATGGGATTTGATGACCGCTTGGCGGCCTCACCTCCATCAAGAGGCAAAACTGCTCAATGTAAGAGAACACGCGGAAATGCTTAGCAGGCAATTCCTTCTGAACTGCCACAAGCCGGGACATCTTTTGGACACAGATCCGCCCCCGAGAGACATAAGGAGACATCTCGCTAAGCATTATGACGAGATCCGGCATCATATTATCTTGCCTTTTGATCTGCGGAATCATAAGCGGGCTCTAACCGAAATCCATAACGAGTCGGTTGACACCTTTGTCGGATAAAAACGCACCTGAATACAGTGTGAGGTTAAACTCTTACTTATCCAGACTGAAATTGTATCATGTGGTAGGACCCCCAAGATACCCTACATCTCTTCAATTGTCCAATTGAACCTACTCTTCTAACCCCTCTGGTCTAACCCTGTTGAAACTGCGCGTTTCCTTGGAGTCCCGTTAGAAGAGCTTGATGAAGATCTTCGGAATGATCATACACTCCAGGCAGGGCAATACATTGTTAACAACAACAACATGACCGATTGGCGGTCGCTGAGAATAACAATATCCTGTCCGATAGTGTATTGACCTATCCAAGCCTCGGCGTCCATGATTGCTGAGACCTCAACCTGGAAGACACTGCAGTGATCAGATAATTTGAAGGAGAGCTCAAGGTTCGTCATCCTTTGAATCGCCGTCACTTAATCTTCAAAATTTTATTTTGTATTCCAATCTATGGAATGAGCAGCTTTCCATATATTTTTTGGACTTAGCAGATTTTATTTAGCCATTGAACATATCATTTTCTTTCAATATCAGGTGCAGAAATCTCTATCTTTTCCAAAAGTATGAAAAAGTCGGTTTACCAAGTGCAAATAGGACTCATCATATTTTACCGCTTTTTGGACGATATGAATTTAATAAAAAAAATTTATTTAGCCGATTCTAGCCGATATTTTTCTCCAATCTAGCCGGTTCGCCAAAAAGTTCTGGCAACACTGCTGACTCATTCAACTATAAATGTTAACCAAATGTTAACCGAAACATTGACTGCTTCATAACATAATATTAGCAGTTTCGGTAACCGTTTCAACAAATACTGTTAACAACATGCTTGCCAAAATATTGACAACTTCAACAAATACTGTTAACTACATTTTAACCAAAACAATCGACAGTTTTTGAAAGGGAAATTTTTTATAACAGGCAGTTTTCAAGAGAGCAGGTATTCTTTATGGCAAATGGAAAATTCAATAAGTGCAAGGGGGAGGCAAAGTGTAGATATGGTTAAAATTTTCACACGGCCTGAACAAAAGTACCCTGCAGTCAACTTAACTAGTTTTATACTAATCAAATACCAGTCAGCCGGGCGGCCTCAACTAGTTCGAGTTCTGTAATTTTTCCATATTAGCAACTGGTATTTTTAACACGGCGATGTCCTACGAGATGGCAATTGTCCTTCTCTGCATCAGCACCATACCAATTGGCTGACTAGCCAGCCTCTGCATCAGGAATATACCAGTTGATATACTTGTTATTATATACATCAGTATCATACCATTTAAGATACTAGTTCGTATATGCGTCAGGATCGTACCAGTTGGCAGACTAGTTCATATATACATCAGAATAATACCAGTTGGCAGATTAGTTCATATATACATCAGAATCATACTAGTTGAAAGACTAGTTCATATATGCATCAGAATCATACCAGTTAACAGACTAGTTCATATATGCATCAGAATCATAACAGTTGGCAGACTAGTTCATATATGCATCAGAATCATACCTGTTGACAGACTACTTCTTATTTGCATCAGAATCATACCAGTTGACAGACTAGTTCATATATGCATCAGAATCAAGCAATTAACAGACTAGTTAAAAAAATCATCGGAATCATACCAGTTGTCATACTAGTTCATATATGCGTCAGAATCATACCAGTTGATATAGTAGTTCATTTATGCATCAGAATCATACCAGTTGATATAGTAGTTCACTTATGCATCATAATCATATCAGTTGACATACTAGTTCAAATTTGCATCAGAAATATACCATTTGCCATACTAGTTCATATATGCATCAGAATATTACCAGTTGATATACTAGTTCATATATACATCAGAATCATACACTGAACCAAAAAAGTTCATGTATCCAATGAAAAAGTACATAGATTTTAAGAACTGTTCGTTAAAACCTCTCCAAAGAACTTTTTCGTAGAAATTTACGAACATTTCCTAGAATATAAGTACTTTTTCGTAAAATATGTAAACAAATCCACAGAAAGCATGTATTCATTCATAAATTGTAAAAAATTTTCTTAGATTCTATGAATTTTTTCTTATATTTTAAGAAAAACCAGCGCGAACTTCTATGAAACTTTGTTCGTAAAAAACATGTACGTTTTTGGTTCAGTGTACCAGTTGACATACTGCTCAGTCTATGCGGCAGGACATACTAATCATTATGCCCATTCAGATCGTACCACTTGTCATACTAGTCCACGAATTTGACATTCATTCCAGTTGGTATACTAGTCGGTCTATGCACCAGTATCATAGTCAGCCTCTACATCAGCAATATACCATTTTATTCTTTAGAAAGCAGCGACTATTTGTATTTACCCAAACACGAAAAAGCATCTGTGAATTACAAGGTAAAAAAGAAGCAGTTACAAGAGAAAAAGAAAAGCAATTGTCCTCTTCTGCATCAGCACCATACCAATTGGTATACTAGTCAGCCTCTGCATCAGCATTATACCAGTTTATATACTAGTTCATACACAGCCAAAAATGAGCTAAAGGCTCTGAGTTCGATTCTCGGTAAAGTTGACACAAGTTTTTTTTTTCTATATTTTTTAAATTATGTTGTTTATTGTATTTTTAATTTAATTATTGAATTCAACTTGCAATGGCTCCATTCAAATTCCGCGTTCGTCAAGCTTGATTATATAGGTGAAGGCCCAATTGTATTCAACTTTGTAGGATCCACTTTCATTCAAAAAATTTTAAACGTAAAGCGAAGCGAAATTTTTGCAAATGCTCAAAAACGAGGCGCGCATTTGTCAAAGTTTTATGTAATTGGGGCTTTGGAGTTGTATTTTTAGGTAAGGTAAATTAAGGTTACTCAAGGTTAAGTTTGTCGTCCACTGCGGAGTTCCGGTCCCACATATGTATATATAGATAAAAGTAAGTCTTATTTTTACATCAAAAAGAGTCAAAGTAAGACTGCTTTCATGCTGGGCCATACACTCGAGTTAAAGGAGCATTGTTAGAGGCAATTTATATTGTTGTTGTCAATATACTCAAGTTTATGCCGCAACGTAAAAAAAATGGCGGTTATATACCAACAGGTTGCCATAACGAGACTTTTGCCGAACTTCTCTTCCAACTTATAGTGTGCTGCTTTGATTTTTGTTGGGATTTTCCACATAGTAGTATCCCGGGACTGACACTCCTAAACCGACACCGTTACTCCTCCTCGAACCACTTAGATGACTTTATGAAGGCCATCAAGTCCTTTATGTCCAGTTCAGCGGTCTGGTTTAGGCTATCCAGGAAGGGAACTCCCAAAAAGCGCGTTCTCGCGCCGCTTAAGACCGGGCAGTTGCAGATGAGGTACTTCACCGTTTCCTCTTCCTCATCATCTTTGCAGCTCCTACAGCATCGTCTATAGGGCACACCTTCTGCGTGCCTACCAATAAGGCATTGCCCAGTTAGAACACCTATTAATATGGAGATTTCTCTCCTTCTTAGGCCAGGTTTGTTTGGATGTCCGGCACCTTGGGGATTATTGCCACATTTCGTTGGCTTGGAGTACACACTCCGTCAAGCCAACGAAAGGTAGCAACAATCCCAAGGGTGCCGGACATCCAAACAAACCTGGCCAAAATGGGATTATAAAAGATCTAGAGGGATCATAAAAGATCTGAATACAGTTACTTCAACAAAAAATACCGTTCAAACAATCAAAATTTGGTCAAATTCAGGATAACAGCACGAGATTGTAGATTTTACCAGTGCCTTTTTTCTGTGTATATAAGTACACAAGAAATATAGCAGTTGACATACTAGATCATATATACATCAGCATCATATTTGTATTTAGCCAAACACGAAAAAGCATCTGTGAATTACAAGAGAAAAAAAGAAGCAAACCAAAAATTTCAAATAATGTTTGCATAGTACCATGTACTACAATAGATCGTACTAATGGTTGCGGTGTAATAAGGCCTTATAATAATAATGTAGTATGAAATGGAATTTTTCTAATTAGTATTTTTCTAAAATAGATTAGGCTTTTTCTGACTACACCTTTTCAGTTTATATTCAGAAAGTAACAATTTATATTTAGAAAATTACAATTCATATTCAGGATTTCCATTTGATATTCAGAAAAATACAATTGACATTCAGAAAATTACAATTGATATTCAGAAAACTTTCTGAATATAAACTGAAAAAGGTGTAGTATAATTTCAACCCGAGATTCATACATACTTGCATACTAGTACGAACCAGGATTTTTGTGACTAGTATGATTTCGCCCAGCAAATTATAGTTGTATACTAGTATGTTTTCTGATTAGATTGGCATTTATTGGTTTAAGGGTAATCAGCAAAGAACTAGTATAAAAACATCCATAAAATGTATAGTAAAAGAGCTAGGTGTCTGCTGAGTAGTTTGGAATAGATTAGTTTGAAGGTATTCAGAAATTAACTGGTATGAATACACCACAAAATGTACAATCAATGAACTACATTGTTTGCCGAGTAGTTTGGCAATGACTGGCTTAAAGGAAATCAGAAATGAACTAGTATGAATACACCACAAAGTGCATAGTCAATGAACTAGAATTTTCGCTGAGTAGTTTGGCATTGAATGGTTTAAAGCTAATCAACAATGAACTGGTATGCATATGCCACAAAATGCATAGTCAATGAACTATATTGTTTGCTGAGTAGATCGACATTGACTGGTTTAAAGGTGATCAGAAGTGAACTAGTATGAATACACCACAAAATGTTTAGTCATTGACCTATATTGTTTGCTGAGTAGTTTGGCCTTGACTGGTTTAAAGGTGATCCGAAGTGAACTAGTATGAATACACCACAAAATGTATAGTCATTGAACTATATTGTTTGCTGAGTAGTGTGGCCTTGACTGGTTTGAAGCTAATCAGCAATGAACTAGTATAAATACACCACAAAATGTATGGTCAATGAACTATATTGTTTGCTGAGTAGTTGGAAATTGACTGGTTTAAAGGTGATCAGAAATGAGCTAGTATGAATACACCACAAAATGTATGGTCAATGAACTATATTATTTGCTGAGTAGTTCGACATTGACTGGTTTAAAGGTGATCAGAAATGAACTAGTATGAATACACCACAAAATGTATGGGCAATGAACTATATTATTTGCTGAGTAGTTCGACATTGACTGGTTTAAGGGGATCAGAAATGAACTAGTATGAATACACCACAAAATGTATAGTCAATGAACTATATTGTTTGCTGAGTAGTTTGGCCTTGACTGGTTTGAAGCTAATCAGCAATGAACTAGTATAAATACACCACAAAATGTATAGTCAATGAACTATATTGTTTGCTGAGTAGTTGGACATTGACTGGTTTAAAGGTGATCAGAAATGAACTAGTATGAATACACCACAAAATGGATAGTCAGTGAAAACTATATTGTTTGCTGAGTAGATCGACATTGACTGGTTTAAAGGTGATCAGAAGTGAACTAGTATGAATACACCACAAAATGTTTAGTCATTGAACTATATTGTTTGCTGAGTAGTTTGGCCTTGACTGGTTTAAAGGTGATCAGAAGTGAACTAGTATGAATACACCACAAAATGTATAGTCATTGAACTATATTGTTTGCTGAGTAGTTTGGCCTTGACTGGTTTGAAGGTAACCAGCAATGAACTAGTATAAATACACCACAAAATGTATAGTCAATGAACTAGAATTTTCGCTGAGTAGTTTGGCATTGACTGGTTTTAAAACTAATCAACAATGAACTGGTATGCATAAGAAACAAAATGGTTAGTCAATGAACTAGTATGTTTGCTGAGTAGTTCGGAATTTGACTGCAGGGTAACTACTACCAGGGGGATTCACCTATAAAATTATATAATTTTAGCCATTTCTGCTACCGAGATATGTCAATTTATGTGATTTTCGAAATTTTCGATATCGAAAGTGGGCGTGCTTGAAGGGCGATTTTATCCACTTTCATCAGGTATACTCCCAACGATACTAGTATGCTTTGTGCCAAATTCCATCGTTCTATCGTAATCTGTTTAAGAGTTACGACCAGTCAAATTTTCAAAAACGCCTCCCTTAAAAGTGGGCGGTGCCACGCCCACTATAAAAAAATTATGGAAAAATCATAAGAGAATGACCGGGGGATTCACCTATAAAATTATATCATTTTAGCCATTTCAGCTACCGAGATAAGTCAATTCGTGTGATTTTCGAAATTTTCGATATTGAAAAAGGGGGTGTGGTTTTCATCCGATTTCGCCCATTTTCAATAGCAACCTACCTTGGCCAGAAAGTAACCTGTGTACAAAATTTCATGCAAATATCTCAATTTTTACTCAAGTTATCGTGTACACAGACGGACGGACGGACGGACATGTCTTAATGGACTCCTCTTTTCAACCTAAGAACTTTCATATATGGAACTCTATATCTATCTCGATTATTTTGTGCCGTTACGTACTACCGTTATGTGAACAAAATTAATATACCCTTGTACTAGTACTAGTACACTGGGTATAAAAATTTATTTGTTTTACTTACGCATGAAGCTACACGACTTCATTTTTTTCAAATGCAGCGCCGCCTTACTATTTTTTATTTGTCACAAATTTGAAGTTTGTTTTTCTTCTATTATAATATTTTCAATAAATACTTTTCAATCCGCTCCTGTTTTTTGACAACTCAAAATTTAGATTTTAGCATTTTTTTAAGTTAACTTCTTAGGCGGCGATATGAAGTTTTGATTGAGAGTAAAATTTGAGAAAATGGAAATTATGCAACAGAAATAGAAATTGTAGCATACTCTCAGGTATGTTGCAGACTTTCAGGCGTAGGCGATATTCACCACGATGCCTAGCTGTGCAAATCAAAAAGGGGGTGAAATTCTAGGATCTAGCTAACACTGCACATATTGAAATAGTTAGGCCGAGCAGAATTCATGAGTGTTGCCACTTATGGCGGTTTACAGGGTTGCCACCTAACCCAATTTTTTTAAATATACCTAGAGCTAGATATGCCAATATGGGTATCAAATTAAAGGTATTTTCGACCGCATTCCAAATAAGATAATTTCAAGCAGGGTTGCCACTTAGGGATGCCACCGCAATTTATTTATTTTTTCGTATATCTCGGGAAGTGCTTTGGATAAAATTTGGCATATAGAAAACTTATTCATTCTAAGATTATATACATGGGGGTTGCCACTTAGGCGGTTTACAGGGTTGCCACCTATACCATTTTTTCGTAAATATAGAGCTAGATATGCCAATACGGGTATCAAATGAAAGGTATTTTCGGCCGTATTCAAAATATGACAATTTCAAGCAGGGTTGCCACTTAGGGTTGCCACATAACCGCAATTTCTTTATTTTTTCGTATATCTCGGAACTGCTAGACCGATTTAGATAAAATTTGGCATATAGACGACTTGATTCATTCTAAGATTATATAAATGGGTGTTGGCCATTTAGGGTGGTTTACAGGGTTGCACTTATCCCAATTTTTTTTTAATATAGAGCTAGATATGCCAATATGGGTATCAAATAAGATAATCTCAAGCAGGTTGCCACTTAGGGTTGCCATCGGGCTTTAAGGTGAAATAAAGCTTTTTATTTGCACTATAACCCAATAGATCGGAACAGCTTAAAACACACTTAATAGTCTTATAAACTGATATGAAGAATATATGATATTATAACTGCCGGAAAGCCTACCGGAAAAATTAAAAATTAATAAGTCCATCTAATTTACATAAACTACAAAAACAACAAAACACCATCAAAATGAAGAACTACTAGAACCATATGAAATACAAACATGGCGAACTTAAATTTCTCCTGGAATGCAAAAAATATGAACTAATTCCAAGTCATCTGGTCTACTCAGCAAAAAATGTCACAATAGACACAACATCCGAAAATATAATAAGGCAAGTTGAAAAGACAAAACTAAACTTCTTACTTAAAATATTAAACATAGAAATAACGCAAACCAACATAAATATAAAGATTGCAAAAGACTCGATATACTTTGCACAACAACACCTTAAATGCCCTTGAAGCGAACAAGAGTTCAGTGCATTCGTAAGCAAGCAAAACTTTTTAAGCCAAAAAAGATAGAGAAAGAGACAACCATCAAGTCGAAAACCGAGAGATTAAAAAACGATAAAATACGAAAACTTGGTATTAACATGAACCACGAATGGTTCGTGAATAAAACTGATATTCAGTTTCCAGAAGAGGTTATGTGGCTCCTCTCACTCGGCACGAAATTTACACTACCAACAACAAGAACCAATTTCTCACCGATTCATCTGATAGCGGAGGTAGAACAAGTAATATAATCATTAGACAACGAAAAAGACAAGGCCATGGCTAGAATTAAATTGAGCAACACGATTCTACAATTCAAGAGGAACATTAAGCACAACGCGGCGGAAAAGTTTATAATATAATCATACAACAAAGCCAAAAATTTTTTACAAAGATACAAAGACGAATTAATCATGACCAACGCAGACAAAGGAAATAAAACAGTTGTTTTATACAGGAAAGATTATTATGGAAAGATGGAAAAAGTACTAGGAGACAAGAAAACGTATAAAGCAATAAGAGTCGACCCAGCGAACACACTACAAAGAAAAAACAACAACATTGTAGAGGATTTATACAAAGGAAACAACATAAACGTGCGCCAAAAATATCAGTTGATCAGCTCAGCTGCAACGGCCCCGAGACTGTATGGGCTACCAAAAACACAATATCAAAAATGCTTTTGAATTAAAAGATAGACTGAGAAATTTAAAATTATGCGAGGAAGACATATTAGTGTCTTTTGAAGCGGTATCCCTGTTCAGAAATATACCCACCACTCTAGCTATAAAAATGATTGTGCAGAACTGGGAAAAAGTTCAAACATGCACAAATATTACCAAAAATAAAAAGATAATAATTATTTAATGTTTAATAATAAAATCTACAGCCAAACCTTTGGTATGCCTATGGGTAATCCACTCTCGACCATGATCACAGATATAGTTAAGGATGATATTTTTCACACCACATACTTGGAGCTCAGCAAAAGCCAGCACAGCGTGAAATTCTTAGTTAAGTATGTGGACGATATATTCGCCATTGTCAAAAGAAATGACACAAATTATACTAGACACGTTGAACCAATACCATAATCGGTTGCAATTTACGATGGAAATGGAGGAAAACAACAGCATTCCTTTCTTAGACACGCGCATTTACAAAAACAGCAACAGCAACAGATTGGTTCGCGAAACCGACAGCATCTGGGCGCCTGATAAATTTCTTATCCTCGCAACCCAAAAAATATAAAATCAACACAGCCAAAAACTATATAAGTAAATAAACTTACTTAAGTACCATAAGCCACCCAAAATTTCATGAAGCGAATATAAACAAAATCATAAAAACACTGAAAAATAACAATTATCCCAATCATCTAATACATAGTCTAATACAACAAAAGCGTAATGAAATAACCCAACCACCAACCCAAACACTAACAACAACCAACAATGAGACAAAGCAAAAAGAAAGAAATGTCGAAAGAGTAAGACGTGTTTTGAGGTGCGCTTTAGTAATTGCAGTTTTTCTCTGTGAATCATTCGTGTCGCTAAGTAAATTTTCGCAAAATATATTTCCAATAAATACTGTAACCGTTGGGCATCGGGTTTCGATTTGTGAATCTGTTCCTGATAGCTACAAAATTTCCAGCTTTAGTTGAAATCACCAGCTTGTTTTCGTGCATACATACATACATAAGAAGAATCAAAATGAACACAAGAAGAGGCAATCCACTCACGTCCCCGTTACTCCGTCATCTGCAGTATCGGACGGTATGAACTAGAGATTAGAAGAACTAATTAATTTAATGCTAAAATCCGAAGAGAGGCTTCTGCAGAGAATGAGTGAGTTGGCGGTTGAAACGGCAAATATTAGGTTGTCCATGGTTGCGCTTGCAAAGAGAATAACTGCAGCTGAGAGCACAACCGTTGAAGTTAGCACTCTTTCTAATGAGCTTATTGAAACTCAAGCTCGGCTTACCGCTCTTGAAAGTAGTACCGTCTCTACTGATGTGATCATAAATGGCATACCTCAAGCTGCTGATGAGTGTTTGCCTGACGTTTACTCTAAGCTTTGTGCTGCAGTGCAACTCAACCCACCACCTTTACGTGATATTTTTCGGCTGAGAAATTCAAATGGTAATACGAGAGCTAACAAAGATTCCAACCCTGTTGTCTTAAAACTCCATTATAAGCATGATCGTAATCAGCTCTTAAAATCTATGGCCCGTAATCATAGTCGAGATAAAGTAGGCACTAAAGTTAGCGTCAGCGTTTTGACACAATTTCCCACGGCATATCTGCATATAGCTTTATATCGGAGAGATCGTTGTGTATCGCTGATGTTGATCTACCTGGCTATGGAAATAAAGTGCGATTCATAACTATAGCACACATGTTATGATAGAAACACCACTTCTGGAAAAATGCTATGTTGAACTTTAGAAATAAAACAATAATACGAAAAAACACAGTTATTTATCCTCTCCTTTAGCAACAATTTTTCTTACTTTTTTATTCCCGTTAAATTTACCGTTAACAAAAAGCAAAATACTCCCAAAACTAGGCACATTATATCGTTTCATAACTATGGCACATTTAAGAAATTAGCGAAAATACCTATATGTTTGTGAAAATTTTTAATTTATTAGGCTGCCCTTTTGTTGAATACACTTAAATATTCTATTATCCATTGAATTTATTAAATTGGAAATCAAAGTACGTTCCATTTGATCCCATTTTTCAAGAATGGCGTATCTCAATTCAGTCGTTGAGCTGTATTGGCGATTTTCGGCAATAACTCTCCTGGCTAGCACGCCTCACATATTCTCCATAGGGTTGAGTTTGGCGCACAAGCCGGCCAATCCAAAACATTTACGCTGTTAGCACTCAGAAAGCCTTTTGTCTCGCGGGTAACGTGTATTGGGGTGCTATCGTGCTGAAATCTCCATTCCTTCTCACTATTTGCACGTAAAAAAAGAATAAGGCTGCATTGGATCACTTTTACATAGTCGGAGCTTTCATTTTTGTGGACACAAACTGAAGCTCCAGCACACCGTCTGCTAAAAATGCTCCCCATACCATGAATGAACCCCCTCCTTTTGTAAAATTTTGCGTCTATCGGAAAGCTTCCTTTTTGGACCTCCACGTTTTTTCTTGTCATATGCCGATGAATCTGACTAAAAATTGCGAACAACTTTCCGACTGCGACAAATTTTTTTTCGCGATTTCACATATTTTTAAATTTTGTTCACTAAACGCCAAAATTTTTCCTTTCTCTGATTCCGTTTATTTTCGTCCACGTCGCATTTTATAGCTTTTGCTTGCCGTTAGGTTAGGTTAGGTTCAAGTGGCTGCCGCAGAGGCACAGTTAGGCGAGTTTTGAAAGGCCCTTTGTGATACCACCAACACAAGGAAAGTCAGTCCCGGGACCCGGCCATATGAAATATCCCTAAACCGACACCGTTACTCCTCCTCGAACCACTTAGATGGCTTTATAAAGGCCATCAACTCCTTTATGCCCAGTTCCGCGATCTGGCTTAGGCTATCCAGGAAGGGAACTCCCAAAAAGCACGTTCTCGTGCCGCTTAAAGCCGGGCAGTTGCATATGAGGTGCTTCACCGTTTCCTCTTCCTCATCATCTTTGCAGCTCCTACAGCATCGTCGGTAGGGCACACCTAGCCTATCTGCGCGCCTACCAATATGGCAGTGCCCAGTTAGAACACCTCAGAAATTTCTCTCCTTCTTAGGGCGTGAATGCCTCTAGATCTTTTATGATCCCATTTTGGCCAGGTTTGTTTGGATGTCTGGCACCCTGGAGATTGTTGCCACCTTTCGTTTGCTTGGAGTGTGTACTCCTTCAGCATTAGCTTGCATGTGGCAAACGGCATACCTAAGCGCTCTTTATCCCGAAAAACCTGCTTGGTTGTCCCTGCCTCGCAAGTTCGTCTGCCTTACAGTTTCCCTCAATGTCCCTGTGTCCCGTGACCCATGTGAGGTTCACGAGGTTCTGTTGGGCCATCTCTTGAAGAGATCGACGACAGCTGAGCGTCAGTTCAGGGTTGTCGCTGAAAATAACAATGTCGTCGCCGATAGCGTGTTTACTTAACCGAATCGCGGCATCCAGGATTGCTGAGACTTCAGCCTGGAAGACGCTGCAGTGATCAGGTAGTCTGAAGGAGAGCTCAAGTTCCAGAACCCTTGAATAGACGCCACCTCCAACTCTGCCGTCTAGCTTCGAGCCGTCAATGTAAACCGAAATGCCGCTATTAGTATCGGCCCGATACTATCGGGGCAGCGATCCATCCTCTCCCATTCTTCCCTGCTGGGAATGATTGTTTTGAAACAGCTGTCTCCGACTGTTGTGGCCGCACATCGATCTCTGCTCAGAGGGAGAAAACTGTAAGATCCTAGAATACTGGAGTATCGAGCTGTGCTTGCGCCCTAGCCAGACGTTTCCCTTAGGCGCAGAGCCGCTGCCGCTGCTGCCCGGTACGCTTCCAGATCGAGTGGCAGAATATCTAGAATGACCTGAAGAGCTTCGTTGGGCGTTGTTCTTCCCTTAACCTAACAGATTCCGATTTGTGGCCTTGCTCAGCGCAGGCCACCACACCACGATTCCATATAGCCTGATGGGTCGGATAATTGCAGTGTAAATCCATCTGCATATTTTGGGGCTGAGACCACAATTTTTGCCTATGGCTCTTTTGTATGTGTAAAGTGCAACACACGCCTTCCTCTGGCGCTGAAGAATATTCTCCTTCCAGTTTAACTTCCTGTCCAGAACTATGCCCAAGAATTTGGCTTTATCAGCCAAGTTCAGGCTCACGCCATTAAGTTCTGGTAGGTCCATCGAAGGTATTTTGTACCGGTTGGTGTAGAGAACGAGTTCCACTTTTCTCAGGTTGATACTAAGTCCGCAACGAGATCACCATGCCGAGACTTCACGCAGTGCTACTTGCATCAAGTCAGTGTGTGGGAATTTTCCCCTGTACGCAATGGCTAGATCGTCTGCATATGCCAGGAGCACGGAATGTAGTTGAGAGCCAGGCAGGCTGTATAGAGAAATACTAGCCATTTGGCTGATGTCTCCAGCGTGTTAATGAGTTGCGCGGGGATAATCCCGTCTAGTCCGGCAGCCTTAAACGGTTCAAAGCTCTTAACTGCACGCCTTAACCTTTCCTCGGTAATGGGTATATTTACTGCCAGGCTTGTTGCATTTGCTGACGGTGCATTATGCAAGTTACCCGGAAAATGTGTGTTCAAGAGCAGCTCAAGGTTTTCCCCTTCCGTGCTGGTCCAGGATCCGTCAGACTTCTGCAAACAGCTAATGGCTGTTTGAGTTTTGAGAGAACTCGTCTAAGTCTCGCTGTGTCGTCGACCTTTTCGACCCCAGTGCAGAAAATCCTTCACGAAGTTCCCTTTGCCTGTCTCAGGACTTTTTTGTAGGCCCTTAGCTTAACTTTGTCTTCGAGCCATTGAGGATCCGTGTCGAGGTGTTTAGCCTTATCAAGTTGCTTCCTGCAGGTTTTGCGGAGCGAGTCCAGGTCGTAGGTCCACCAATGTGGCCTATGTTTACCGCGTGGGTTTGGCACTGGACAAGCTTGTTCTAGGGCATTTGAGAGCGCCGTGGTGTATGTCGTAACCAGGTCCTCCAGCTCCTCAACCGATGAGGGGGCTTTTGCGGGTAGTACTGGTAGGTCTCTGGCTAAAATTTCATTGTATAGCTGCCAGTTGGTATTGCGTGGATTGCGTTTCATAATAAGTTGCTCTACACGAAAGTCCAACACTATTTCTATATATCGGTGGTCGGAGAATGAGTGTTTTTCAAGAACACACCATTTTCTGACCCACTCATAAGCGCCTTCACTACAAATAGTGAGATCTATGAACACCCTACGGGTTTTAGTGATGAAAGTAGGCTCGCTACCCACGTTGCAAACTACCAGGTTGGTTGTTAATAGGCAGTAAAACAGAGACTCGCCCCTGGCATTGATATCGGAGCTTCCCCATTGGACGTGATGAGCATTGGCGTCCGCTCCTATAATAAGATGACCCGTACAAAAATTTGAGACCAGATCTCTCACCTCCCTTTGTGGTGGAGGGTCTTCGGCGTCGTAGGGCATATAGACCGACGCCATCGTCACACTTGCGCTGCCGACTGTTAAACTGGCAGCGGTAATGTCACCATTGGGATAGTTAGGTAGAAGAAAGGGGTTGAGGTCAGACTTAACCAAAATACAGGTTCTGACTTTGCCCTCCTCGCGGGCTATTGACCCAGGGTTCTTGGATGAGGACTACATCCACGTCGCCTTTAGAAAGACGACTACTAAAAGCAGCCGAGGCTTCTTTAGATTTGTGCAGGTTTATCTGAAGAACCACCAACATGAGAGCGATCAGACTTCCCTGCCGTCCCCATTTCGTCGAGGTCTGCCCTGTCCCGAAGGCTGTCTCTCAACGACGAGTTCAGAGCAACTGCGCGATTTGGCGTAGCGGGAGCCCTGCTGTCTGAGGCTTCAGAGATATTGCGCTCAGGATGGGCTGCTACCACCGTGACGTCGAGGCCTTCCCCGTTCAGCAGGCTGTCTTCCATCTCCGAGTTGACGGATAACATGCTTTCCGCGTCGGACTCCTCGGTTTCCTCTTGCGGTACTTCGATTTCCGAGTCTCCCGGAGCAGCCGCGATGGCAGCGCGCTGTGCATCGCCACGGTATACGTGGATGACTATCTGGCCTACACTATAGTGCACTAGCCCATTACACCTTTTAAGGGGCTCGAGTGCATCCTTATTCATGGTGGAGACCACTTGTCTGTCAGGCCCTACCACATCCCCGACCAGAGTGAAACCGCAGTCCTGCGTCGGGAGGGACGGATTCATAATCCGCAGCATGGTGAGAATTCTCTCAGGCTCTGCAGGGATGGCAGGAATCCATGCCCTTGCCCTTGGCCGAGCCGGAATGTCCTTCCAGTCGACGACCTCGATTTTAGCACCTTCGTAGACTTCACCCAGTTTGCCGTTAACTGTCGGCGTAGTAAGTAAATTTCGAACTGCGTGCTATAGTCATGAAACGATTTAGTATACCCATTAACGACAGTAGCTTTCTTTAAAATAACGGTAAGTTTATTGTAGGAGACAAATTAGAAAAACAAAATTAGAGAAGATAAGTAACGGTATTTTTCCATATTTGAATTTTGCTTCTGGAGCGCATCATAAAATTTTTCCAGCATTGGTATTCCTATAACTGAATGTGTGCTATAGTTATGAATCGCACTATATCTATGCTCACGAGAGTCTGCCAAAAACACTTACGTGACGTCATGTCGTTTACCGCGGAGCTTAGGCGAAAGAAGTAGCTGGCGTCAGCTTTCTCTCTTCTTGGTGAAATCGACGTGCAAGCAAAATCGAATGAAAAGCAAATAATTGTTGTTACCAAATCTGTGATCAATGCTCTTATTAGCACCACAACATAAACATATCTAAGTATATATATTTGAATGTGAAATGTTTGCTGTGCACTTTTGCATGCCAAGTATAGATGCTAGTTTACTAATTAAGTGGTTTATAATACATTCTTCTCCCTTATCATTTTTAACTATTCTAATTTATGACTTACCGTGTTATTGTCACTCTTGCTCTTATTCCTCTCTACTTTCCAGTATACTTCGACTTCTTGTTAGTCTATTTATAAGTTTAACTAACTTTTATTATGACTTTGCTGTTTTTTTTTCATATTTGTTACCCTTTCTACATACTCTCTGCTGCTTATTTCTCTACCTATGTTGGTTACATACATGCAACTATGTTTTATCGTCACATTTGAGTCGCTCTTCAAGCTCGTCATGTTTGATCCCAACCCCTGTAGGAAATCTGTCTCCAGCAACGGCAAAAACCATAAAATACTCATAGACATTTTTTGTAAGTCACATAGTGCATTTTAATGCCCGTAGCCTTAACAATGACAAGTTGGAATACGTTCGGGATATCTTCGGGGAATCGGTTGTGGATGTCATATGTGTCTCTGAGACTTGGTTTAGTTCTACTATCCCTGACCAGTACTATAAGATTCCAAATTACAATCTTATAAGGCATGACCGACATAATAAGAAAGGTGGTGGTGTAGCAATTTATTGCAGATCGAACCTAAAAGTTAAAGTTCTCGCAGTATCCGCCAACACTGATACCGAGTTTATCAATGCCGAAGTTGGTGACAGTGTAACTAAAATCCTCGTGTCTTGTGTGTTAGACTCCTGCATGATTGGATTCAAACTTTGAGTACAATAGAATACAGTAAATTGGAATTTTCCATTTGAAGAACCAAAAAACTTAGCCTTGAATATTTTATATTTTGAATATTCACATTGCCTAAAATTTTCAAAATTAAAAAAAAGAATATGAATGAATAGTGAAAATAATTTTTATTCTTTCTGATTCAAAACAAATATATTGACTACACAGCTTACAATTTCACATATTTTTTTTATAAAGGTGTAGAGCATTAGTAAAATTGACTTTATAGAACATAAATGGGTGTAATTTATTTGTAATTGTAGAGTTTTGAGTTTTGTGAGGGTTAGAAATACATCTGGCTAAAAGTTCTTGGTTAAGTTGGCTGCAATAAATACCACTGCTTTTGGTTTTCAATCCTGAAATATTTCAGAAAAATTCTTGAAAAAACCCTAGTAAAAGTATTTATTATAATATGTATACAAATATGGGAATATACAAATATGGATATCGTCGGTGATTATGCAAAACCAGGGTGTAAAAGTAGGTCGCCTCCCAGTTGGTGCACCCTGGGTATCGCTAAATGACCTACATAGCCAACACGGCTAGTTTCTTGTATTGCCGGTTCTACGAAAACGGTACCAGTACTTGTGCTGTACCCATCGTGCCGAAACGACCCGTGCCGTTTTCTTATATCGACCCGGCCAAGAGCAATACACTCGAGGTGACCCTGTCTGACATTTAGGCAGGGCTACACCTCGCTACAACAACAACAACATGCAAAACCACTCATCAGGCATCTAAGAGACTGCGTAAATGACGTTTGTGATAAACACTTTTATAGCCCTTGCAATTAAGACTTGTTCCTTTATTCTCAAGAAAACTACATTTGAGAAATCATTAAAAGAGTCGATCTTGATCGGAGTAGTCTTAAAATTTTATAATTTGTAGCTGCAAACCCGCCAAACTTAAATATCGCATACTACTAATGGCGGCGATATACCAACAGGTTATCATAACCTCTAACGAGATTTTTAGCCGAGCTTCTCTTTCCAACTTGTGGTGTGTTGCTTTTTGAGTTTTCCTACAAGTTGTCGGGACCTTCAATTTTTTGCCGACTCCAAACGGCACTTGCAAAGCAAATGAATTTTTTGCTGAGAAGCTCCTCATGGCAGAAATACACCCGTAGAGTTTGCCAAACTACTGCCGAGAGGCGACCCCGTTTAGAAAAATAATTTTTCTAAATAATTTTTGATGTTACTTTTGCCGGGCATCGAACCGCTACGACTTGGTGTAGAAGGCCGAACACTTAACCGCTACACCAACGCGGCCGCCAACGCATACACCGTTTTGAAAATGCCCGTTACGTCGCTTTGTAGAATCACCGACGATATGTTTTTTTAACAGAAAAATTAACAACTTTTGTACAGACTGGACTTAAGTCCATTTTGAAGATATATGTATGAAATGCCCATGTAGCGTTCAAACTTACAATCCAACATTCAATTCTACAAACTTTCACAGAAATGATTGTAGGGATATCTTCATGGATTTAAAAAAAAATGTCAAAATATGAATTCAATTTCGTTTGAAATTTTTTGAATATTCAAAGTAGACAATTATTTCAAACAGCCAGATATTCAAATTCAAAGCAAAGCAAAGCCAATTCAATTCAATTCAAATTCAATATGAATGATTCATTTGCCGTTTTGGATGGAGTCATGCAGAGGTCTATTGTGTGTATAACCCTCATATCTGTTTTTTGTTGGATTCATTTTTTTCTGAGCTATCTTTATTCTTAATTGACTATGAACGATATATAATATGTGGTGACTTCAATGTTAATATCCTTCTGAATGACTCTCGTTCCGCTAAGCTGTTAGATCATGTTTCCACTGCAGGTCTTGATATAGTCAACAAGTGGGTCCCTACAAGATTCGCCGGCAATGCTAGCCCTAGCTTTTTGGACACATTTATAACGTCTAGCCTTGAACCACGTTCTTAAATTTGAGCAAATGTACTTTGTTACCGATCATGATCTAATTTTCTGTACGTTAGATGTTGTCCTTAATCGTCCTGCTGAAATAGTTTCATTTATGTATCGTGATTTCAAGTCAATAAATGTTCAGAACCTGTTTGCTGATCTGTCTAATGCTAGTTGGAATGATTGCTGGTACGTTGATAGTGTTGATGAAAAACTTAGTTTTTTAAATAATACCTTGACAAGAATGTCAAATGATCATATCCCCGTTCGTACAGTGCGCAATAGATTGTACAATACTAAATCTGCCTGGTCAGACTACCGAATCGCCCGAAACAAATCCTGCTCCCTTGCCAGATATGCAAAACGGCTTTACTTTAGGTCCATGTTGAATCCGGCTTTGTAATCGAAAGTTTTGTGGATAAATCTGAAAAATTTGAGTGTTCATTGGAAAAATAAATCTGAGTGCGAACTAGATCCTAACATTTTAAATGAGTTTTTCAGTGCAAGTCAAAACAGTAACAATCCTCCAGCTGCAAATTTTTTGAGCAATTCGGCCTTAAATGCAAACTTTGATTTCACCGGAATAACTGAGGTAGATGTATTAAAGAGTGTTATAGGGATCAAGACAAAAGCCATTGGTGAAAATGGAATTTCGTTGAAATTTGTGAAGCTCGTATTGCCTTTTATCTTGGGTACCCTTACACATATTGTCAATCATTGCTTGACAACTTCGTGTTTCCCTAAAGAGTGGAAAAAAGCTTTAATTATTCCTACCGCCAAAAACAAGATGCCTACCACCCCCAGTGATTATAGGCCGATTAGCATTTTACCAGCATTTTCCAAAGCTTGTGAGTCTATAATGGCAATGCAAATCTCACAACATGTCCATGAAAATAACTTGTTATCACCCTTCCTGTCTGGATTCAGGCCTAAGCATAGCTGCTCTACAGCAGATATCGTCATTTCATGGCACTGAGGTGCAATGCTCAACTCACACATATTGCTATACTCTCTCGTTTTGTCCTAGTAAGAGCACAAAAGCCAACTGACCGATGCTAGCGTCGCATCGTTAAGTAGCTTGCGGGCAGGCAAAAAGACAACAACGTACGCGCATACTTCGTTTTCATGCGCTTTTATACCACATCGCACAAAGTCATATGAAAAAATTATATGATGCCCGATGCTTTCCTCTAAAAATACATTTTGAGTTCTTCCATAAAAACCTAAATGAAATAACCCAAACTAAAAATGAAGTATTATTTAAAAAAAAAAAATATTGATATATTAACCAAATTAAAAGTTGGCTGGCTAAAATGGAAGGAGCCGGTGGGGAAAATCAATGTAAAAAGAAACTAAAATATTTTTTTTCTATAAATTATTATTCCCTTTTAGTTTCGGCTAGATCGTTTATGTTTTTATGGAAAAGCTCAAAATGCCTTTTTAGAGGAAATAGCTTAGTACCTGAAAAAGATGTGTGGCATAAAAGGCATTGGAGTTACTACCTTTCAGGAAGAACCCAAAGGGTGAAGGGAAAAAGTGCATTATCTGACGCCAGTACTGTAGTGTCCGGTGTGCCCCAGGGATCTATCCTAGGTCCGCTTTTGTTTAGTCTTTTCGTCAATGATGTAACTATGTCAATTTTCATGCATATGCTGATGATATTCAACTGTATTTGTCCAGTCGCGTTCGGCTTGTGGAGGATTTGTGTTTTAAAATTAATAGTGATCTCTCTGCCATTTCCTGTTGGTCTTGTGAACTTGTCTCTGCCTAAATGTGTCCCCACAATTTCCCAAAATTAATCCAAAATTGAACCCAAAATGATCTCATAGCCTCAAAAGCCCCAAAATGATCCTAAAATAATCCAAATATGATCCCAAAAATATACAATACGGAAAATGATAACCCTGGGCGGCAACACTACTTGAAAATATTTTAGTTGGTATGTTGGCGAAAATACCTTTCATTTGACACCCATATAGGCATATCTCACTTCATAATTTAAAAAACAATAGATAGGTGGCAACCCTGTACACCCTCCAAGTCTTAGAATCAATCATACTACCTATATGCCAAATTTCATCCAAATCGGTGAACCTGTTCCCGAGATAGTACCGCATATACAAATATACTTCGGTAAGGTAGCAACCCTAGTCTTGGCTTGCGTAATAATTACGCTTAACCGCCGCGAACGAACTTTACTAATTGTAGGTAGTCTATGTACTTATTGGAGCGAGGCCTGAGAAGGTAATCGACACTCGCCTACTTTACCCTACCCTACCATGATCTTCGATGCGAATTTTATTCGAAGATCCAAAAAAAAAAATATTTCCTACCTTTTAGTGTATCAACATATTTTCCTCCAGGAACATACTAATAACACAGTGTTACAAAATAAAAAATATTGAAAGAACTTTTATAGCGACCTAGTGTGCGTGAGTAGGTCTTGAAGAGTAGATCATCATGACATATCTCAAAATTTTCGAACACCCCCAAATTTTTAAGTTATGGTCAAAAAACCGTTTTCAGTGTTCTTCGCGCAGTCAAAAACTCGTAGGTCCGTTACTAGTAAACCAATTTTTTTGGAAAGCTGAAAGATTGGGCCTTCGAATAAAATTCACACATTTATACTTTCTATTGCAAATTTTTTAGATTTTTTAAAATTTAGCAAAAAAAAACTGTTTTTTATTTAACATTTTTCAAATGCTTACATCGTTTTTCCTGTTAATTGTAGCGGAAATTTTTTTTTTTTTATATATTCTGAAATAGTACTTTATTTCAAGTTTAAAAAGTGCTGGTCAATCAAAATCGGTGGACAATTGTTGAAATTACAACATCTTTTATGAAATTCACTCTTATTTTTAAACGTTTTATTAAGTGTTTTATTCCATAAGGTCAGTAAATATATGTACATACATACAACTACACTTTTGAGTTTCGCTTTACGTTAAAAATGTTTACGATATCTCTTCCGTTTGCAGGCCACGTCATCAGTATCCCGCTTTAGAGACCAAGAGTAGTTTGCTAACATTCTGATCTGACTTTTTCCTACGAATCGTTTTTCCATCTCTAATAGTTCTTGGTGAAATCGTTAATATCTGTGCAATATACACGATTTTTCTCAGTTTCATCAATGCGAAAAACCTGTTCGAAGAATGAAAGGTTGTGATCTCTTAAGAATGTGGCCTTAAAGTATTTTTCAACAAGTTTCCACTGCTTAAGCCTGGACCCCAAAGTCTCTGCCTGCCTCTGTGAGAATCCTAAGTCCCGTACAAGATCGCGAAAGTGATCGTTTGACACTAAATGTTGTTCCGTTATACCACTTGGAAAGAATGTATTGTCGATTTCTGGGTCATCAGCGTTTTCTTCATCAAGTTCGAAAGAATTTTCCAAATCAGAAATTTCACTTCGAATAATCACCTCTTCTCCCTTGATAGGATGAGATGCAGTACACACATTTGCATATTGTATAAGGTCTCGGGTTTTGTAATGATGGCCAACAGTATTTGTTTTGCAGAAGTAGCAGTCTTCGGGCTTATGGTAAATTTGGTGATGCCAAATCATTGGCTTTAAGAATGGTAAGGGTTGTTTTTTGCACATCCCAGCTCTCCATTTTTTGATTGCGCTGCAACACTTTGTACAAGCATACTCTGGTTCATACCAAGCACTTTCACTGAACGATTTATTAATATTAAATAAATTGTTAAAACTTCCGAGATAGCTGTATTTGTTTTCAACTCTAAACGATGTTGTGCATCAACGAATAATCCACAGATGTAGCAAAACTTGTTACGCCATCACACATTTTTAAGAAAAAAAAAACAAGAGGAAACAATATGAAATTCTTCTGACTAAATCTTGCAACTTTCTGACTAAGAGTGAAATTTTCTATTTCATAAAAGATGTTGTAATTTCAACAATTGTCAACCGATTTTGGTTGACCTGCACTTTTTAAACTTGAAATAAATAATAAAAAACAGTTTTTTTTGCTAACTTTTAAAAAATCTAAAAATTTTGCAATAGAAAGTATAAATGTGTGAATTTTATTCGAAGCCCAAATCTTTCAGCTTTTGAAAAAGGTAAAGAAATTAAAAATTGGTTTACTAATAACGGACCTACAGTTTTTGATTGCGCGAAGAACGCTGAAAACGGTTTTTTGACCATAACTTAAAAATTTGGGGGTGTTAGAAAATTTTGAGAAATGTCATGATGATCTACTCGTCAAGACCTACAACGCACATTAGGTCGCTTTAGAAGTTCAGAATCACTGTAACCCAGTGTAATTTATCTCGCTGCCGGCGCTGCCAAAAGGCGCATTCTCGCGTCACTTAAAGCCGGGCAGTTGCAGATGAGGTGCTCCACCGTTTCCTCCTCCTTGTCATTTTTGCAACTCCTACAGCATCTTCGGAAGGGCACACCTTGCAATAAGGCAATGCCCAGTTAATACGCCTATTAATATGGAGATTTCTCTTCTCCTTAGGGAATCAATGTGTCTTGATCTTTCATGATCCCATTTCGGCCAGGTTTCTTTGGATATGCGGCAACCTGGAGATTGTAGCCATCTTTCGGTGGCTTGGCTGAGTGTGTACTCTTTCAGCATAAGCTTGCATGTGGCAAACGGCATACCTAAGTGCTCTTTATCCCGAAGGACCTGCTTGGTCGTGCCCTGCCTCGCAAGTTCGTCTGCCCTACAATTTCCCTCAATATCCCTATGTCCCGGGACCCATGTGAGATTCACGCGGCTCTGTTGGGCCATCTCTTGTAGAGATCGACGATAGCTGAGCGTCAGTTCAGAGTTGAACGAGTAAGAGCCAAGGGATTTGATGGCCGTTTGGCTGTCGCTAAGAATAAAAATATCCTGTCCGATAGTGTGTTGGCCTATCCAAGCCGCTGCGTCCATGATTGCTGAAACTTCAGCCTGGAAGACACTGCAGTGATCAGGTAGTCTGAAGGAGAGCTCAAGGTTCAGATCCTTTGAGTAAACCCCTCTTCCAACTCTGCCGTCTAACTTCGAGCCATCGGTATAAATGGTGCCGCCATGATTGGCGGGACTCCGATCCGTCCTTCTTCCCTGCTGGGAATGTTTATTTTAAAACCGCTATCTCCGACTTCTGTGGTCGCACAACGATCTGTGCTCAGCGGAAGAAAGCTCCAGGAACCCAAAATACTGGCGTGTCCAGTAGTGCTTGCGCCCCAGCCAGACGTTTCCCTTAGACGCAGAGCCGATGCTGCTGCTACCCGGTGCACTTCCAGATCGAGTGGCAAAATGCCAAGAATGGCCTGGAGTGCTTCGTTGGGCGTTGTTCTTAGCGCACCACTTATACAGATCATGCAAGATCTGTGTACTTTACCTAACAGATTAAGGTTTGTTGCCTTGCTCAGCGCAGGCCACCATACCACAACTCCGTAGAGCATGATTGGTCAAATGATTGCCGCGTAGATCCATTTGCATATTTTAGGGCTGACCCCCATATTTTTCCAATGGCTCTTTTGCACGTGTAGAGTGCAATAAACTCTTTCTTCTAGCGCTGAAGAACATTCTGCTCCGATAAGGTTGCTATCAATAGTAGTGGAGAGGTAGTCATTTATTATCCTCTCGAGGGTTTTGAGTACTAAGGACGAGAGACTGATCGGCCTGTAGTCCTTGGGCTCGTAATGGGACGCCTTCCCCGCCTTAGGAATAAACACTACCGTGGCACTTCTCCAGGAGCACGGAATATAGCTAAGAGCCAGGCAGGCTGTATAGAGAAATACCAGACATTTGGCTGATGTCTTCAACGTGTTTATGAGTTGCGCGGAAATAATCCCGTCTGGCCCGGCAGGCTTGAACGGTTCGAAGCTTTTAACTGCCCTCCGTGATGGATATGTTCCTTTTTCCTCCGTGATCATCATCATCATTTATTGGCGCTTAACCGCCTAAGCGATTTTGGCCGTCGCCTATCAAAGCACGCCAGTCATTCCTTTTTAGCGATAACTGACGCCAATTGGAAACCCCAAGGGAGTTCAAGTCATCCTCCACCTGTTGTTTCCATCTCAGTCGAGGCCTCCCCCTTCCTCTGCTGCCGAATTCGGGTGACGATTGGAAAACCTTCTGGGCTGGAGCTTCTTTGTCCATTCGCATGACGTGACCCAGCCAGCGGAGCCTTTGGGCTTTAATTCGCTGGACTATGGTCAGATCTGCGTAAAGCTCGTACAGCTCATCGTTAAATCTCCTTCGATACTCGCCGTCGGCATCACGGGAAGGACCATAAATCTTCCGGAGAACTTTTCTCTCAAATACTCCAAGGGCCATCTCATCTTCTCTTGACATTGTCCATGAGTCTGAGCCATACATCAGGACAGGTATGATGAGAGACTTATAGAGCGCGATCTTTGTTCTTCGAGAGAGGACTTTACTTCTCAATTGCCTACTCAGTCCAAAGTAGCACTTGTTCGCAAGAGTGATTCTCCGTTGGATTTCTAGACTGATATTATTTTCGGTGTTAATGCTGGTTCCCAAATAGACGAAGTCCCTCACAGTTTCAAATTTGTAACTATCAACAGTGACGTGGCTGCCAAGGCGCAGGTGCGCCGATTCTTTCTTTGATGACAGCAAATACTTCGTCTTGTCCTCGTTGACCGCAAGACCCACTTTTTTCGCTTCTTTATCCAGTCCAGAGAAGGCAGCGCTTACGGCGCGGTTGTTAAGGCCAATGATATCAATATCATCGGCATACGCCAGCAATTGCACGCTCTTGTAAAAGATTGTACCATTGCGGTTTAGCTCTGCTGCTCGAATTATCTTCTCCAGCATCAGGTTGAAGAAATCGCACGAAAGGGAGTCGCCCTGTCTGAAGCCTCGTTTGGTTTCAAATGGCTCAGAGAGGTCCTTCCCGACTCTGACGGAGCTGTTAGTATTGCTCAACGTCATTTGGCAAAGCCGTATAAGCTTTGCAGGGAAGTCAAATTCAGACATGGCGGCATACAGGCAACTCCTTTTTGCGCTGTCAAAAGCGGCTTTGAAATCGACAAAGAGATGGTGTGTGTCGATTCTTTTATCATGCGTCTTCTCCAGGATTTGGCGTATCGTGAAAATCTGGTCGATGGTAGACTTACCAGGTCTAAAGCCACACTGATAAGGTCCAATCAGCTTGTCTACGATGGGCTTCAGTCTTTCACACAATACGCTAGAAAGAACCTTATACGCGATATTAAGAAGGCTGATTCCGCGGTAGTTGGTGCGGTTAGCGGGATCGCCTTTCTTGTGGATTGGGCAGAGCACACTTAAATTCCAATCTGGAGGCATGCACTCGTCTGACCATATTCTGAATAAGAGCTGATGCATGCTTTTTACCAGCTCTTCGCCTCCGTGTTTGAACAGCTCGGCGGGCAGTCCGTCTTTTCCAGGCGCTTTGTTGTTTTTCAGCCGGGATATAGCTATCCTCACTTCATCATAGTCAGGTGGTGGGACGACTTTTCCATCGTCAGGGATTGGGGTATCGGGTTCGACGTCTCCCTCGCAATTTAGCAGTGAGGAGAAGTGCTCCCTCCATAATTTAAGTACACTCTGTACGTCGGTTACCAGGTCGCCATTATTGTCCTTACAGGAACTTGCCCCGGTCTTAAAACCTTCCGTCATCCGCCGGATCTTTTCATAGAATTTTCGGGCATCATTCCTGTCAGCCAGCATCTCAAGCTCCTCACACTCGCGCCTTTCGGCCTCACGTTTCTTTTTTCTGAAAAGGCGTCTCTCTTCCTTCTTTGCCTCACGATAGCGTTGCCATACACTGCGGGTTGCGCCCGTTCGCAACGTCTCCCTGTAGGCAGCGTCCTTTTTGTCCGAGGCAGTGCTGCATTCCTCATCGTACCAGTTGTTTTTGCGGGCTCGCTGGAACCCTATAGTGGCCTCAGCGGCGGTACGTAATGAGTGAGAGATATGCTTCCATTGCTCGGTTGCATCGTTAGGTCGAGGATTGCTCTCCGATAGCAGGTGTGAGAGTCGAGTGGAGAAATTGTCAGCTGTCTGTGTCGTGCGCAGCTTCTCGACGTCAAACTTTCCTTCCGTTACTGTGCGCACTTTCTTTGCTACACAGAGGCGTGTGCGTATCTTGGCTGCAACAAGATAATGGTCCGAGTCGATATTGGGACCACGAAGGGTACGCACGTCCAGAACGGTGGAGCTATGTCTGCCGTCGATCATGACATGATCAATCTGGTTTCTTGTTCTTTGATCAGGAGACAGCCATGTGGCTTGGTGTATTCGTTTATGCTGGAACCTGGTACTACTGATGACCATATTGCGAGCAGCAGCGAAATCAATCAACCTAGTGCCGTTGGGGGATGTTATATCATGGAGACTAAATTTTCCAACTGTTGGACCCGTGATGGGTATGTTTATAGCTAGGTTTGTTGTAGGTGCTAAGGGTTCCTCATGCAGGTTCCCTGGTAAATGCGTATTCAAGAGTAACTCTAGGGTTTCCTCCTCCGTGCTGGTCCAGGGGAGTTACTCTGTATTGCGATTCGAAAGAATTTTCTTTCGCATTTCAAAAAAAATGTACATATGTGATTTGACAGCTTGCTAATAGCATTTGCTATCGCATGTGTCCTACATGATTTGCGGAGCGAGTCCAGGTCGTAGGACCACCAATTCGGCCTATGTTTACTGCGTGGTTTTGGCACTGGGCAAGCCTGCTCTAGGGCATTTGAGAGCGCCGTTGTAAAGGTCTTTACCAGATCCTCCAACTTCCCTACTGATGAGGGGACTTGTGCGGGCAGAGCTGGTAGGTCCCTAGCTAATATTTCATTGTGTAGCTGCCAGTTAGTGTTACGTGGGTTGCATTTCATAACCGCTGCTCAACAGAAAAGTCTAGAACTAGTTCTATGTACCGGTGGTCGGAGAATGAATGTTCATCAAGAACACGCTATTTTCTGACCCACTCATAAGCGCCTTCGCTGCAAATAGTGAGATCTATGACCTCCCTGCGGAAGTTCTTCGTCATCGTAGGGCATATAGACCGACCACCTCGTCAGGCTGGTACTGTCGACTGTTCAACTGGCAGCAGTAACGTCACCATTGGTATAGTTGGGAAAGAGAAAGGCGTATAGCTCAGACTCAACCAAAATACAGGCTCTAACCCTGCCCACCTCGCTGGCTCGGGTAAGCTTAAAACCCTTAGTCCCCAGACCGCAAATCCTTGAGCTATTGAATCAGGGTTCTTGGATGAGGACCACATCTACGTCGCCTTTAGAGAGACGACTGATTAAAGAAGCCGAGGCAGGTTTATCTGAAGCACCACCAACATGAGAGCGCTCAGACTTCCCTGCCACCACCGTATCGTCGAGTTCTACATCGTCTGGTGGCTTTTTCTCAACGAGGAGTTGTTCAGACCACGATTTGGCGTGGCGGAAACCCTACTTACAGTGGCTGTATCAGCATTGGTGCCCTCAGGACTAGCTGCTATCACCGTGACGTTGAGATCTTCCCCGTCCAGCAGGCTGTCTCCCATCTGTTCACTGCTCCTTCGCCATTTGACGAGGCAGATACCATACTTTCCGAGTCGGACATCTCCGACCCCTCTTCCGGCACTGCTATGTCCGAGTCCCCCCGGAGCAGCCGAAATAGCAGCGCGCTGTGCATCGCAACGGTATACGTGGATCACGATCTGACCCATGCCGTAGTGCACTTGTCCATTGCACCGTTTAAGGGGCTCGAGTGCCTCCTTATTCAAGGTGAAGACCACCTGCCTATCAGGCCCTGCCGCATCCTCAACCAGATTGACACTCCAGTCCTGCGTCGGGAGAGACGGGTTCATGATCCGCAGCATCCTGTGAATTCTCTCAGGTTCAGCAGGGATAGCAGGAATCCATGCCTTTGCCCTTGGCCGAGCCGGGATGTCCTTCCAGTCGACAACCTCGATTCTTTCCCCTTGGTAGATCTCACCCAGTCTTGCAGCTGCTGCATTGTACAGTGCAACAGTTTTCTGCATCCTCGCAAGCGAATATCTTGATTCGGCCCTAGAGCCATCCCGCATCAGAAGCCATCGCCGTGGCACCCGGACCCTTAGCCATAATGTCAAGAAGGGCATTACCGATCGTGTTCCGGACGTACCGCCACTGGTCCCTAGGGATGGCCCAGCTTTCGTTACCTCGGTCAATGACGCCTATGAGGTTTTAAGTCCACGTCCGATCTCTGGCGTTTGAAGGGATTTCCGTTAACCTTCTTTGGCGCATAATTGCTTTAGCCCTCCTAGGTTGTAGGTAATTTAATTTATTAATTTATTATTAATTATTTAAATTTCAAGCACGCCAGTACAACATTACAAGCCACGTTTTATTGAAAGTCCTCAATAAAAAATTTTCTATTACTACCCGACAAGTTTTCGAAAATTTCCATATACTTGACATTTGATAGATGATCTGTAATCATTTTGTTTAAAAGTAGAACAGTTTTCAAGATATCTTGAAAATTCAGTTTTTGAGATAAGGGAAAATTGGGATTACTGACCTGTTAATATTTTCGCTATTACCTTCTCGATTTTTATGACATATGATTTGGTTTGGAGGAGATGAAATACCCTTTTAACCAATGTAAGAATGATTTAAATCGACTTTAAGGTGATTGAGTTATTACGAAAAAGATTTTTTATTTCTGCATCCAAATTTTCAATTCTTTTTCGGCCGACTGCTATCCCAAGGACTTCGGGAACAATCTATTATAGGCGACTTTGGTTGGTTCCTTCTTTGAGAAGCATAAAATGTAACAAAAAGGTGAAAACTATCAAGTTTTAAACACTTTTTATATACTTACACATAATTTTAACTTATCTCAAAAACTTAAATTTCAAAATATCTCGAAAACTATTCTACATTACATTTTTGGAATCAGCAGAAAATTCTACATAGAAATTATGTATCAAATGTCGAGGATATGGAAATTTCGGAAAATTTCTTGGGTAAAAACAGAAAATATTTGATTGGGAACTTTCAATATAAAAAGGCTCACGAAGTCAAGAGCACATCACTATTTTGTACTGGTATGCTTAAAACTTTCGTTATTAAATTTCCTACAACATAGGATGGCTAACTTTTTTCGTCCATTGACATTTTCTGATTTTAAAGTGGTTAAATCTGAAATTTTGTAAAAAATTTAGTTTTTTTTTTTCAAAATTTGTTGAACGTTTTTTGCAATAGCCGCTGAAGATACTTATAAAAATGAAGACAAGAAATGTTTATGAGAATTAGTATAATGTATAATTTAACAGTTTACACCGAAAAAATGAAAAATACGAATTTTTTATATACCTATGAAGTAGTGTTTTGCAAAATTGGGAATTTTCATATTTTTACCGATATCTCGGAAACTAGATCTGCCACAGAAAAATGGGTGTGTATTCGGAATCAGGAGAACATTTTACATTAAGAAAATGTACTTTTATTCTTGGAAATTTTTTTGTCGAGTAGTGTTATTAGTCGCCCCACCGTGTAAATAGCAATTCGATAGATGCTTATGTTCGTACATATGATTTGTCAGAAGCAAGGTATGAAACCGATTAAAATAAAGTTCCGGTTTCGGTTACGGTTTTGTAACGTGTTTCGGTTTCGGTTCCGGTTTCGCTCTTCAACATTTATTTCGGTTTCGGTTACGGTTTCGTTCCGGTTTCGGTTTCCAAATAAAAACACCAACACAAAAAAATTGTGCTACTACAAAACTCAAATATGTACCTAAATGCAAAATAAGTCTGAATTTTTATAACTTTACTCCGGTTTTCATGAAGAATTTTCTCCAATATATGGTAATAAATATTACTTTCGCTATTTATGGAAAAATTTTTTTTTAATATAAGTATGTATGTTATAAGTTAGTGGTCATTAATTTGAAAATCTTTGAAAATTTGGTGGACTTTTGACCGATAAGTTTAAAAAATTAACTCTACTTTTTATATTAGAAAAATGTTAAAATGGAACGTTAATATGATGACGCTTTCTGAGACGGCCACTAAACATTTTTTTTTTCGGTTGTCGTAAATTTTTTCGATGGCTTCATTCGCCTATAGTTCAGTTCTTTCGAAATTTTGATATTGAGGTCAAAAAGTGTCTTGCTTAATCATCTTTCATGAAAATTATTCAGGGTAGCCTCTTTTAAAATAAAATAGGTATGTGTCCACAAAAAAATTCAAAACCGTTTGGAACCGGTTCCGGCTTTTGAAACGGTTTCGGTTTCGTTCTTTTTCAGAAAAAAATAACGGTTACGGTTTCGGTTTCGGTTTTGAAAAATGAATCGGTTTTAATCGGTTACGGTTACGGTTTCGGTTTCGGTTTCAGTCCTTGGTCAGAAGACATTTCTCTTTTGTGTTTACACGGTTTGTATTTGTATCCACACCAAAAAGCGACATATACATCTGACAAAGCATATCGTGTAATACCCGATTTAATGGTAGAACCGTATTTGACACTTGTGAATTTTTTTAAAAACTCTTTGTGGGTTTTTGACTTGTAGTCTATTGCTGTAAATACCGACGATATTGTGAAGCAATTTTCGGGATTGTATGAAAATGTGATTTTGAGAAAAATTTACCCACGCGCTGCAGGAACCAGACAAGCCGACATATGTTTCTATGATACTGGAATTACATCTCTTCATGGACTTTTCTTCCCGGCATTGTGAGAGTCGAACTCACAACGCTGTAGTGACTTGAATGCTAGAAGGTCTAACACCTTAGGCCACTACCCAGCTTGAAGGTAAACCCTTCTCAGTGCCCATTTATGCATATATTTATACTTCCATATAGAACACTTTCTTTAATTTCAATGCTAACTTATACGAAAGAAATGCGAATTTTAGGACTTGGTGTGAAACCTATGAAAGAATTTTCTATGCTTTCAATGAAGCACGAATATTTTTTTTCATTTATAACATCCCTGCTAGACAGTGCTATGACATTCAGTCAGCTTTGTAATGTTGCCTTTGAAAACGTGATAGAAAATCGTGATGTAAATATCAGCTGTTTTATATTTACATCACGATTTTCTATCACGTTTTCAAAGGCAACATTACAAAGCTGACTGAATGTCAAAGCACTGTCTAGCAGGGATTTAAACTCTTTGTTGCTTTTTGACTTGTAGTCGATTGCTGTTAATCCCGACGGTATTGTGAAGCAATTTTCGGGATTGTATGAAAATGTGTTTTTTGAGAAAAATTTACCCACGCGCTGCAGGAACCAGACAAACCGACATACGTTTCTATGATACTGGAATTACATCTCTTCATGGACTTTTCTGCCCGGCATTGTAAGAGCCGAACTCACAACGCTGTAGTGACTTGTATGCTAGAAGGTCTAACACCTTAGGCCACTACCCACCTTGAAGGTAAACCCTTCTCAGTGTCCATTTATGCATATATTTATACTTCCATATAGAACATTTTTTTTAATTTCAATGCTAACTTATATGAAAGATTTGCGAATTTTAGGACTTGGTGTGAAACCCATTAAAGAATTTTCTATGCTTAATTAAGCACGAATATTTTTCCATTTATAACATTTAAACTCTTTGTTGCTTTTTGACTTGTAGTCTATTGCTGTAAATACCGACGGTATTTACAAGCAATCTTCGGGATTGTATGAAAATGTGTTTTTTGAGAAAAATTTACCTACGCGCTGGAGGAACCAGACAAGCCGACATATGTTTCGATGATACTGGAGTTACATCTCTTCAAGGACTTTTCTTCCCGGCATTGTGAGAGTCGAATTCACAACACTGTAGTGGCTGGTATGCTAGAAGGTCTAGCACCTTAGGCCACTACCCAGCTTGAAGGTAAACCCTTCTCAGTGTCCATTTATGCATATATTTATACTTCCATATAGAACATTTCTTTAATTTCAATGCTAACTTATATGAAAGATTTGCGAATTTTAGGACTTGGTGTGAAACCTATGAAAGAATTTTGTATGCTTTCAATGAAGCACTAATATTTTTTTTATAAGCTTTTATTTAGTTTCACCTGACGGCTGTCTGTTATCAAATCTTGCAAGCTAAATTTGATACACTTCCCGGTGTCCGATTGATTTGAAATTCTGCACCCATGTATAACCCTGATGACAATGCAATATTATAAAAAAAAATTTCGATAGGTGGCGCGTGGGTCGCTATATTTTCAAAATTCGCATTTATGGTCCGATTTAGCTGAAATTCGTAACATGTATTACTACCATGAAAATAAATATTTTTGTAAAAAAAAATTCCGCTAGGTGGGGCTGAGATAGCGGTAATAAAAACTCAAAATCGTAATTATGGACCGATTTGGCTGATATTTTACGTGTGTGTTACTTAATTAATTTCTAAATGTTAAAAAAAAATGGACCCGCTAGGTGGCGCGTGAGTCGCTTTATTTGAGAATTACGAAGGTCTGTTTTCAGTGTCGATTAATTCGTTTTTCAACGAACTTCCCGTTGAGGTAGGATCTTGAAATTTTCATCATCGTTTAGTTTTCTGCCTCCACGCAAAATAACAAAAAAATAATTCCGATAGGTGGCGCACGAGTAGAGATATTCGAAAGTTTTCATTCCAGGAAATTTTGCTTTTGATATTGTACTAACTTGCAGTTAAGATGGGATTTTGCAAATTTTCATCATCGTTCAGGCTTCGCTAAAAATAAATAAAAAAATTAGCTTAATTTCAAAAATCCCATTTATCGTTTAGTTTAGTCTTTATTCCAATATCCCAAAAGTAACTTTATTAACCACGCGGCTTTATTGTAAAAGATTCTATGGTTTCTGTTGCTGCTAGCTGCCGATTGATGTCGCTGCGACATTATTGCCTCTTGTTGATAAACCGAAAGTATCTTTATTAACCACGCGGCTTTATTGTAAAAGATTCTATGGTTTCTGTTGCTGCTAGCAGCCGATTGATGTCGCTGCGACATTATTGCCTCTTGTTGATAAACCGAACTAAAAAGTAAAAAATAAAATTAAAGAAAAAAAAACTTTTTTAAAAATAAGCTTTTATTATTGGTTTATAAAATTAACTAAAAAGTAAAAAATAAATTCACTGTAAAGGAATATAACACTTTATAAGTTCATTGTAACCTTTAAAGATAATTTGGCTTCTTCGTCTGCCACAAAATAATTCCATATTGTACATAATTATATATTTCTAACATTAAAACTTTACACCTAAATTATTAAATCTTCCAGTATATATCACATTCCTAATTTTATTAATAATAAAAGCGTGTTAAATTTTGATGGTATAATTAAGAACATTTAGGACCTTCTTTTCTATTTGATGGTATAATTAAAAACATTCAGGTGTTAAATTTTGATTGTATAATTAAGAACATTTAGGACCTTCTTTTCTATTTGATGGTATAATTAAGAACATTCAGGACCTTCTTTTCTTGCTATCGAAATTTAACACGCTTTTATTATTACTTATATGAAAGAAATGCGAATTTTAGGACTTGGTGTGAAACCTGTGAAAGAATTTTGTATGCTTTCAATGAAGCACTAATATTTTTTCATTTATCTAATATCTTTAAAGTTTAAACGAGTTAATCTTGTAGATATATTTGTATTTTTGTATATTTGTATATTTGTATGTTCGGACTATCTCGAGAACCGCTTGACCGATTGGGATGAAATTTGGCACAAAGATAGTATGATGGACTCTAAGACTACCCACTTTAGGGTTGCCACTTGGGGCGGTTTACAGGGTTGCCACCTATCCCTTTTTTTTAATTATGGAGCAAGATATGCCAATATGGGTATCATATGAAAGGTATTTTCGGCGAGATAGCAACTAAAATATTTTCAAGTAGAGTTGCCATCTAGGGTTGCCACCTTACCACAATATATTTGTATATCCGATACTATCTCGAGAATCGCTTGACCGAATTGGCTGAAATTTGGCATGGTGATACAGTATAATCGCGCAAAAGTAAACTCGCGAGAAAGTAAAACCTTCGGCTAAGTTGACCGATTTCGAGCGTCCACGCACAGCTCTAAAAAGTAAACTTTTCGGTGAACTTTTTCGAGGTTATCTTTTTTTTTCAAACACAACCGTTTGTTTGGCAAGAAAACCAAGCTCGGTTATTCCCCTTATTGCAATGAATTCCCCGAATTTCTATGTCAAAACTTATTGTCGGTGTCGCAACTTATGGCAAGGTACATTTTTAGTTTGTGATGAATGTTTGAACTGTGAGTTGTTTATAGTTCGTATGTTAAAAAATGGCAACAAAGCAGAAAATATCATCGCAAATCAGTAAAAGTAAGTCATGCAAATCAACTTAACGTATTATATCACAAGAATTGTGTTTATTTTTTTGTTTTTTGAAATTCAAAAACCCTTTGGAAAAGTTAATAATTCGGAAAAGTAAAACACCCTTGCAACGGATTGGTTTACTTTTTCGCGATTCTACTGTAGTATGATCGATTTTAAGACTACCCACTTTAGGGTTGCCACTTGGGGTGGTTTACAGGGTTGCCACCTATCATTTTTTTAATTATGGAGCAAGATATGCCAATATGGGTATCATATGAAAGGTATTTTCGGCGAGATACCAACTAAAATATTTTCAAGTAGGGTTGCCACCTAGGGTTGCCACCTTACCACAATATATTTCTATATCCGGTACTATCTCGAGAACCGCTTGACCGATTTGGATGAAATTTGGTATGTAGATAGTATGATTGATTCTAAGACTATCAATTTGGGGGTTGCCACGTCATCATTTGGGATAATTTTTGGGTTATTTTGGGAACATCTGAGGGACTATTCAAGGATTATTTTGGGATCATTTTTGCATAATTTTGTGGTAATTTTCGAATCGTTTAGGGTACATTTAAGGGTGTTTTTGGGGTAATTTGTGAATTATTTTTGGACCAATTTGGGATCATTTTAGGGTCATTTTGGGATCATTTTTGGGTAGTTTTGGGTATCAAAGTAAAGGTATTGTCGCCGACATACCAGCTAAAATATTTTCAAGTAGGGTTGCCACCCAGGGTTACCATTTTACCGTATTGTAATTGTATTTCGGATCATTTTGGGAACATTTAAGGGTCTTTTTGGGATCATTTTAGGATT
Organism: Campiglossa producta; assembly: GCA_964058755.1. Taxonomy (NCBI): domain Eukaryota; kingdom Metazoa; phylum Arthropoda; class Insecta; order Diptera; family Tephritidae; genus Campiglossa; species Campiglossa producta. The sequence continues at coordinate 45,748,110 of CAXKVI010000004.1, forward strand.
ATTTTTGGATTATTTTAGGGTCATTTTGGGATCATTTTGGGTAAGTAAATTTAGCGCTAAATTGATAGCACCGAGCAAGCTCGGTCACCCAGGTACTAACATTTAAGCTCTTTGTTGCTTTCTGACTTGTAGTCTATTGCTGTAAATACCGACGATATTGTGAAGCAATTTTCGGGATTGTATGAAAATGTGTTTTTGAGAAAAATTTACCCACGCGCTGCAGGAACCAGACAAGCCGACATATGTTTCGATGATACTGGAATTACATCTCTTCATGGACTTTTCTTCCCGGCATTGTGAGAGTCGAACTTACAACGCTGTAGTGACTTGTATGCTAGAAGGTCTAACACCTTAGAGGATAGCTATATCCCGGCTCAAAAACAACAAAGCGTCTGGAAAAGACGGACTACCCGCCGAGCTGTTCAAACACGGAGGCGAAGAGCTGGTAAAAAGCATGAATCAGCTCTTATGCAGAATATGGTCAGACGAGTGCATGCCTCCGTATTGGAATTTAAGTGTGCTCTGCCCAATCCACAAGAAAGGCGATCCCGATAACCGCACCAACCACCGCGTAATCAGTCTTCATAATATCGCATATAACGTTCTTTCTACACCGTTTTTCTTCAAGAAGATGTGCTTCACACTATTGTAGAGACAATCTTTTTAATGTTTTTAAAGGGAAATCACATATTATTAAGAAGATTTTCTTTTTAATATTTCAAATGAAAAAGAAAATGATTTTGCCTTCACCGAGAATCGAACTTACAATTTTCGGAATGGTAAGCCCAGCTGTTTATCACCAGGCCATCGCTTACTTTTGCTTGCCAGCGTCTAATTACTGATATCTGTATAGTTATTAATGTTTTCAAAGGGATTCCACTTATAATTGAGAAGATTCTTTTTAACATTTCAAATTAGGAAAAAAAGAGAGAGAATCGAACTTACAATTTTTGGAATGCTACGCTCAGTTGCTTACCATCCGGTCATCGTGTGCTAATGCTTGCCAGCGTCTAATTACAGCTTTGTACTAAATGCATAGTTTTTTAAATAAGAATTTCTTCGTAAAACCATAGAGATTTCCCTACAGTTTTTTCTTCGTTTCCACTGTTTCGACTACCCCTTTGCCCAAAACCGATCATGAAGACAATCTTATTAATTTTATTAGGCATTTTTGGCTCTGTGTAGCGTATTGTCTGAAAGACTGAAGTCCATCGTAGACAAACTGATTGGACCTTATCAGCGTGGCTTTAGACTTGGTAGGTCTACCATAGACCCGATTTTCACGATACGCCAAATCCTGGAGAAGACCCATAATAAAAGAATCGACACACACCATCTCTTTGTCGATTTTAAAGCCGCTTTTGACAGCGCAAAAAGGATTTGTCTGTATGCCGCCATGTCTGAATTTGACTTCCCTGCAAAGCTTATACGGCTTTGCCAAATGACGTCGAGCAATACCAACAGCTCCGTCAGAATCGGGAAGGACCTCTCTGAGCCATTTGAAACCAAACGAGGCTTCAGACAGGGCGACTATCTTTCGTGCGATTTCTTTCGAGAAGATAATTCGAGCAGCAGAGCTAAACCGCAAAGGTACACAATTTTACAAGAGTGTGCAATTGCTGGCGTATGTTGATGATATTGATATCATTGGCCTTAACAACCGCGCCGTAACAGCTGCCTTCTCTGGACTAGATAAGGAAGCGAAAAAAGTGGGCCTTGCGGTGAACGAGGACAAGACGAAGTATCTGCTGTCATCAAAGAAAGAATCGGCGCACCTGCGCCTTGGCAGCCAAGTCACTGTTGCGAGCTACAAGTTTAAATGGTGAGGGACTTCGTCTATTTGGGAACCAGAATTAACACCGAAATCAATATCAGTCTAGAAATCCAACGGAGAATCACTCTTTCCAACAAGTGTTACTTTGGACTAAGTAGGCAATTGAGAAATAACGTTCTCTCTCGACAAACAAAGATCACGCTCTATAAGATTTATGGTCCTTCCCGTGATGCTAACTGCGAGAATCGAAGGAAATTTAACGATGAGCTGTACGAGCTTTACGCAGACCTCACCATAGTCCAGCGGATTAAAGCCCAAAGGCTCCGCTGGTTAGGACATGTTATGCCAATGGACAAAGAAGCTCCAGCACAGAAGGTTTTCCTATCGACACCCGAATTCGGTAGCAGAGGAAGGGGGAGGCCTGGACTGAAATGGAAACAACAAGTTGAGGATGACTTGAACTCCCTTGGGGTTTCCAATTGGCGTCAGTTATCGCTAAAAAGGAATGACTGGCGTGCTTTGATACGAAACGGCCAAAATCGCCTAGGCGGTTAAGCGTCAATAAATGACGCAAGCCAAGATTTTTAGTATATGTAAGTTCCCAGCACGCCGGAACTTGAGTGTCAACTGTATTTCATTTCATTTTAGAATGAAACAATTAAATATACACATGCTAGCATATTTTCAGATCATTTTTACGTGAAGCAGATTTTCGAAAAGAACAAAGATCGCGCTCTATAAGTCTCTCATCATACCTGTCCTGATGTATGGCTCAGATTCATGGACAATGTCAAGAGAAGATGAGATGGCCCTTGGAGTATTTGAGAGAAAAGTTCTCCGGAAGATTTATGGTCCTTCCCGTGATGCCGACGGCGAGTATCGAAGGAGATTTAACGATGAGCTGTACGAGCTTTACGCAGATCTGACCATAGTCCAGCGAATTAAAGCCCAAAGGCTCCGCTGGCTGGGTCACGTCATGCGAATGGACAAAGAAGCTCCAGCCCAGAAGGTTTTCCAATCGTCACCCGAATTCGGCAGCAGAGGAAGGGGGAGGCCTCGACTGAGATGGAAACAACAGGTGGAGGATGACTTGAACTCCCTTGGGGTTTCCAATTGGCGTCAGTTATCGCTAAAAAGGAATGACTGGCGTGCTTTGATAGGCGACGGCCAAAATCGCTTAGGCGGTTAAGCGCCAATAAATGATGATGATGATGATTTTCGAAATGTGTTATGAACATGATAAATGTCAACTGCAGCGCGGCTTATGCCATTTTAACATGAGAATGTTATACAAATGTGAGATTAAAAGCTTTTTTATCAATATTCGAGCGGTGCGCGCAAAAATGACGTATGAGTCAAAAAGTAAATTTTTCAGGAGATGGTTTTTTTTTAATTTCTTTGCATCCAGTTTATATATTGTCGTGAAATTTGGTAAGTAACTTTATTTAGTTCCTTTATATATAATGCAGTAAATATTTTTTTTAATATTCGAAGCATTAGGGCAATTTTTGGCTGATACGTCTTTTTGCCTGTACAAAATAAAGCCACTGCCTGAAATTTGGCTGTTACGTCAAAAAAAATGTTCAACAAATGTTTGCTACCTTAATTCACAAAGGCCCTATACATTATAAAATTATATTATTCGAATACAAAAAAAAAGACAATAGCGAATAAACAACTATTCGAATAGTTGAACAAAACTTCTGCATATCCGCACATTGCTACATGCAAAAAATTTGCGTTTCATTTAGTAGTTCAATACAACTATTCGAATAAAAGAGTTGTTGGAGTGTAATGAAGTGTGGTTGCTAAGTGACCTTGCTCAATCCCGACTCTTGCGTCGTCGTTCGTGCACTCTGGGCAACGGGAGCTACCTAGGCTCGCGGCAGAAAGAGAGGGAGCCCCGGTGGGGCCACTCTGACATACTTGGTTTAAGGGCTCTCCGAGGTTTTTGCGTAGCGTCTGTTCACCATGAGGTGCGGTTGCAAGCGGGCGTCTGTCTTGAAGCAAGCGGCTCGCTATATAAATGTGTAAATATTTTCCAAAACCCCGAAACGGGTTGTGCGCTGGGTTTGGGACCCGCCACGTAAAAAACTTAATTCCAATGAAAAAAAATGCAAAGCCTCGGATGAGAACCCCCTTTAATGTTGACGACCCGGCAAAACGAATAAGGCATAACGATTTGGATATTAGGGCATGTACCGGGAATGTCCGGACCCTTTCAAGGGACGGTACCGCTGCCCGACTGGTTGATGTCCTCGTAGGCGCAAAGGCCGACATCACCGCCCTGCAGGAAATGCGATGGATGGGGCAAGGAAAGACGACCATCGGTCCTTGAGACGTATACTACAGTGGCCAGACACGCGGCAAAGCGCGTGGTGTAGGATTCGTGGTGGGAAAGAGACTTCGCCGCCAAGTATTAGCGTTCACTCCTGTGAACGAGCGTCTCGCTGCGATCCGCATCAAGGCGAGGTTTTTCAACATAACATTTATCTGCGCCTATGCGCCGACTGAGGAGACGGACGACGCAGAGAAGAACTCCTTCTACGATAAACTTGAACAGACTTACGATCGCTGCCCACAGCATGATATCAAAATCGTGCTCGGCGACTTTAATGCCAAGGTGGGCAAGGAAGGAGTCTTTGGTCCCACAGTTGGAAAATTCAGTCTCCACGATATAACATCCCCCAACGGCACTAGGTTGATTGACTTCGCCGCTGCTCGCAATATGGTCATCAGTAGTACCAGGTTCCAGCATAAGCGAATACACCAAGCCACTTGGCTGTCCCCTGATCAAAGAACTAGAAACCAGATTGATCATGTCTTGATTGACGGCAGACATAGCTCCACCGTTCTGGACGTGCGTACACTGCGTGGTCCCAATATTGACTCTGACCATTATCTTGTCGCAGCCAAGATACGCACACGCCTCTGTGCAACGAAGAAAGTGCGCACAGTAACGGAAGGAAAGTTTGACGTCGAGAAGCTGCGCATGACACAGACAGCTGATAATTTCACAACTCGACTCTCACACCTGCTAGCAGAGGGCAATCCTCGACCTAACGATGTAACCGAGCAATGGAAGCATATCTCTCACTCATTGCGTACCGCCGCTGAGGCCACTATAGGGTTCCAGCGAGCCCGCAAGAACAACTGGTACGATGAGGAATGCAAAACTGCCTCGAAAAAAAAAGGACGCTGCCTACAAGGAGACGTTGCGAACGGGCGCAACCCGCAGTGTATGGCAACAATATCGTGAGGCAAAGAAGGAAGGTTTTAAGACCGGGGCAAGCTCCTGTAAGGACAATAATGGCGACCTGGTAACCGACGTACAAAGTGTACTTAAATTATGGAGGGAGCACTTTTCCTCACTGCTAAATTGCGAGGGAGACGCCGAACCCGATACCCCAATCCCTGACGATGGAAAAGTCGTCCCACCACCTGACTATGATAAAGTGAGAATAGCTATATCCCGGCTCAAAAACAACAAAGCGCCTGGAAAAGACGGACTACCCGACGAGCTGTTCAAACGCGGAGGCGAAGAGCTGGTAAAAAGCATGCATCAGCTCTTATGCAGAATATGGTCAGACGAATGCATGCCTCCGGATTGGAATTTAAGTGTGCTTTGCCCAATCCACAAGAAAGGCGATCCCGCTAACCGCACCAACTTCCGCGGAATTAGTCTTCTTAATATCGCATATAAGGTTCTTTCTAGCGTGATGTGTGAAAGGCTGAAGCCCATCGTAGACAAACTGATTGGACCTTATCAGTGTGGCTTTAGACCTGGTAAGTCTACCATCGACCAGATTTTCACGATACGCCAAATCTTGGAGAAGACCCATGATAAGAGAATCGACACTCACCATCTCTTTGTCGATTTTAAAGCCGCTTTTGACAGCGTAAAAAGGTGTTGCCTGTATGCCGCCATGTCTGAATTTGACTTCCCTGCAAAGCTTATACGGCTTTGTCAAATGACGTTGAGCAATACCAACAGCTCCGTCAGAATCGGGAAGGACCTCTCTGAGCCATTTGAAACCAAACGAGGCTTCAGACAGGGCGACTCCCTTTCGGGCGATTTCTTCAATCTGATGCTGGAGAAGATAATTCGAGCAGCAGAGCTAAACCGCAATGGTACAATCTTTTACAAGAGCGTGCAATTGCTGGCGTATGCCGATGATATTGAAATCATTGGCCTTAACAACCGCGCCGTAAGCGCTGCCTTCTCTGGACTGGATAAGGAAGCGAAAAAAGTGGGTCTTGCGGTCAACGAGGACAAGACGAAGTATTTGCTGTCATCAAAGAAAGAATCGGCGCACCTGCGCCTTGGCAGCCATGTCACTGTTGATAGTTACAAATTTGAAACTGTGAGGGACTTCGTCTATTTAGGAACCAGTATCAACACCGAAAATAATATCAGTCTAGAAATCCAGCGGAGAATCACTCTTGCCAACAAGTGCTACTTTGGACTGAGTAGGCAATTGAGAAGTAAAGTCCTCTCTCGAAGAACAAAGATCACGCTCTATAAGTCTCTTATCATACCTGTCCTGATGTATGGCTCAGATTCATGGACAATGTCAAGAGAAGATGAGATGGCCCTTGGAGTATTTGAGAGAAAAGTTCTCCGGAAGATTTATGGTCCTTCCCGTGATGCCAACGGCGAGTATAGAAGGAAATTTAACGATGAACTGTACGAGCTCTACGCAGATCTGACCATAGTCCAGCGAATTAAAGCCCAAAGACTCCGCTGGATGGGCCATGTTATGCGAATGGACAAAGAAGCTCCAGCACAGAAGGTTTTCCTATCGTCGCCTGAATTCGGCAGCAGAGGAAGGGGGAGGCCTCGACTGAGATGGAAACAACAGGTGGAGGATGACTCGAACTCCCTTGGGGTTTCCAATTGGCGTCCGTTATCGCTAAAAAGGAATGACTGGCGTGCTTTGATACGAAACGGCCAAAATCGCTTAGGCGGTTAAGCGCCAATAAATGATGATGATGATTCGAATAGTCCCACCCCTAATATTTATTTATTATACACCTTATTTATATGCCGTTATTCACGTGAACTGGCTACACGCGTTTTTTTTTTCTTGTTTGCTCTTAATTTATATCACTCGATGATATATATAAGACTATACATTAAGGAGCCTCACGCTCCATACATAGTAAAAAATGAAAGACTACTTTTTTTAAATTTAATACCAAATAGTATTATTTTAAAACCCTGAAAGTTTGGATATTAAATTTGGACTAATGGTTTAAAATAATACTAAATCGCTCTCTCTCTTAATTTTGACAATTAAATTAGTCCAAATGGTCTTAAAATAACACCAAAATAATACTCTTTCTCTCAATTAAACGGAAAATGGTATTTAATACTTTATATATAAACACCAAATTGGTATTAAATTTAGGCTTCCTTTTACTCTGTAAAAAAAAAAACTGGACACCCTGTTTCCATCGGAATTATAAACTTCAATGTATTCTAAGCCCTTGGTCAAAATATTTCGAAAAAATATTAAGATTTACTGGAGCGTTAAAATGTGCTAAAAATATCCTTTTTTATGTATAAAAGGAGTATGAAAAAATATTTTTTAATAAAAAGCAGCTGGAGTACAAAAGGTAAGCATACAAAAGTTTGAAAATTTTATCAACGCAATCCAAATAATGAGATGTATGATGATGTTTTTGGCCATATTTGGAGGGGAAAGTTTGTGGAAAACTTTAATAACTCAGCCAATTATTGACGGATATCATTTGTGTTTTCGAGACGTTGTCATTTCTGCAACTTTTTTCGCGAGGCTCCTTACTATACATGTTAGCATGGCACATGCACAAAACTTGGTTCGACAACAAAATTCCTAAGTGCAAAACGACACCCTGTTGCACAGACTTGCATGCGCTAGCTTCATCAGAAACACAACACCTCATAAACAAGAAGGAATGCGGCGATCGGTGGGAACCGCGCCGTCAGCAAATCAAGAGCAGAATCGACGACAGAGCGGCGGCAGCGTAAGCTAGGTTTAAGAATTTATTATCTTTGTAAGTTAGTTCTAAGTTTGAATTCAACCAATAAAGGAGCCTTCAGCTCCCAAAAAAATATATTTTTTTGTTTTAGTCACACCGAGTGACATAACTGGCGCCCGAGCAGGGACCGCCACGCGTCGAAGTAGTTAAGCCTGAAAACCAAAAAGTAAGGCCGCGTACCGTTTGAATTATCGTTTAATTATCGTTTAATTAAAACAGCAGCACCTACTCCGACAGGGAGTCGGACAAGAACACGATCGAAGGACCTCTAGTACACGCAAGGAACGAGACAGCCCTACATCGCTAAAAACCCCGACTCCAGCGCGGCGATGTTAATAACGTATGTTAATGAAAAATTGTGAAAAGAAAAAATTGCATAAGAAAAAATAAAGAAGAAAAGTGCAACAAAACAAAAACGAAAAAATTGTGAAAAGAAAAAATTTATGAGAAGAAGCAAGAAAAGTGAGAAAACAAAAAGAAAAAAGAAATTGTAATAAATCTCGAAAAGTTGCAAAAAGTAAAAGGAAAAATTGTTTAGTCTCTACTACGAGAAGAAAGGTTAATCGGAAACAAATTGTGTAAATTTAGTTATAAAAAAGAAAATAAAAGAAGGAAAATTGAAAAGCCAAAGAGAATTCTGAAGTAGCTAATGCGAAAAGAAAAATAAATCGAAAAAATTGTGTAAATTCAGTTATAAAAAAGAAAGTAAAAGAAGGAAAATTTAAAAGCTAAAGAAAATTGTTAAGAGGAAAAAGCAAGAAAAAGAAAAAAAATTGTTAAGTCGCTAATGCGAAAAAAAATATATAAATTGAAACAAATTGTGTAAATTTAGTTATAAAAAAGAAAATAAAAGAAGGAAAATTGAAAAGCTAAAGAAAATCGTGAAGTCGCTAATGCGAAAAGAAAAATAAATCGAAAAAATTGTGTAAATTTAGTTATAAAAAAGAAAGTAAAAGAAGGAAAATTGAAAAGCTAAAGAAAAATTGTTAAAAGTTAATTATAGAGAAGAAAAAAAGTGTAATTGCTAAAGCAAAAGGAAATCAATCAAATCAAATTTTGTGAGTAAGAGTAGCAGAACAAGAGTGAGTAGTTTCCTTTTTATATATCAACAAAGAAGAAATGCCAGGTACTTCCGCAGAAGAATTGGTGGAGCGGATTAACCAGATGCGACTCGATTACGCAGGTGGATCCGACCCCCCCTCAGACCCCCCAAACCCTTCTGTTCCTAATCCTAACGTAATAGAGTCCGTGGTCCGAGAGGTGCTTGAGCGGATGAACGCACCTGTCATCGGTGACTCCACGGGCATAGAATCAAATATTATACTGAATAGAACTAACATGAATGATCTGGACAGAATACCAGACATGGTCAAATGCCTACGGGAATTCTCCGGCAAACCTGGAGAGTTCAGTTCATGGCGAAAGAGCGTCGACAGAATCCTCAAGGCATACGAAGCCTTGAAGGATACTCCCAAATATTTTTCCATTCTGCACACCATAAGGCACAAAATTGTCGGCGACGCCGACACTGCCCTTGAATCCTATAGTACCCCACTCGAATGGAATCAAATCCGCAAGTGCCTGATGATGCACTATTCCGATAAGAGAGACATCGGTACCCTCGAGTACCAGATGACGACGTTGGCTCAACGTCATGATGATATTTCTACCTTCTACCAAAAGGTTTACCAGCACTTGTCGCTGATCTTGGACAAGATTGCATGTCTTGACCTTGGCGAAGAAGCAATAAGGACGATGACAAATTCGTATCGGGAGAAAGCTCTCGATACCTTCGTACGCGGGCTGAACGGCGATTTACCTCGCCTTCTCAGCATCCGCGAGCCCACCACCTTGCCTCAGGCTCTAAACTTGTGCCAAAAATTGGATAACATGTCCTTCCGCATGAATCATGCCCACACCGTAAATAAATCCCTTAGTCAACTACCTCCAAGACCCCCCAGATATAACATAAATAATAACAGATCCTTTTATCCTGACCTAACTAACACGAATAATAATAGACCCTTTTACCCTGAACTCACTTATTCGGTGCCCTTACCGCGGAACTATAACAACAACAACAACTTAAGAAACTACAATAACTATAGAACGTCCAACATGAATCCTCGAGGACAACCAAATCAAGGGAACTTTAATAATCGCCCAAATAATAATTTCCAACAACAATACAACAGCCGGCCCAACATACCACAACAACAATACAATTCGGGTTTTAACAACCGGCCCAACCTACCACCAAAGCCACCAGTCCCAATGGAAGTAGACCCCTCCCTACACTCTAGGCAGGTCAATTACCAAAATAGACCTAACACCGGTTATAATACCCAGCCCCAAGCCCAGAAACGCCCACCTTCCTCACAACATACTCGCCCTCCCAACAAAATGCAGCGTAACTTTCACGCAAATACAGGCCCATTGAATTTGAATGATTACCAAGGAGATCCGGACCCGAACCGGATCTACGATACTTACCCCCAAGACGACTATTACGGAACATCCCAACAAGGAAACGGGACTACAGGGGGACAAATAAACTTTACTTCCGAAGATCAAAACCAAACTGAGCCCGACTTGATTAATTTTTTAGATTAACGCCGTCCTCGCTTCCTTACTATGAATTCGTGACAAGACGCGGGGACACAGTGGATTTCCTGATAGACACAGGGTCCAACAAAAACTACATACAATCAACTAGGATAAGAAACCCACTGCCAAACAAACCATTCAAGGTGGAATCAGTGGCAGGAACTATCGAGATAACACAACACGCATTCATAGACGTATTCGGACCCAACGTGGGGAAAATTAAATTCTTTATTCTGCCACCCCTAAACTCATTCCATGGAATCATCGGGAATGACACTTTGAGGAAGCTTAAGGCTATAATAGATACCGAGAAAAGCACCATGACCATTTTTCCGGGAGTCATCATCCCTTTAAAACAACGAGCATCTCAGCAAGTTAACACCGTCAATATAAACACCCCACATCTCTCTGCAGAACAACAACTGCGCATTAGGAATATCATTATGAAGTGCCCGAATTTGTTTTCTGATCCAGATGAGAAACTTACTTTTACTACCCTAGTAAAGGGCGAGATACGCACAACTAGCGACACGCCCGTCTACTCTAAGCCCTACCCTTATCCTATGGCACTCAAAGAAGAAATCGAACGACAAATAGAAGAGCTCCTCGACAACGGAATAATTAGAAAATCTAAATCTCCATACAACTCACCCGTGTGGATAGTTAACAAAAAGCCGGATGCATCCGGCAAAGAAAAATATCGTATGGTTATCGACTACCGCAAGCTTAACTCGGTGACCATCCCAGACAAATACCCCATTCCTGAAATTAATGAAGTCCTATCGAACCTCGGAAACAATAGTCTATTTACTGTAATAGATTTGAAAAGCGGATTTCACCAAATACCACTACGCGAATCAGACGTGGAAAAAACCGCATTCTCCGTTAATAACGGAAAATATGAATTCCTCCGACTTCCCTTCGGGCTGAAGAATGCCCCAGCAACATTTCAAAGAGCTTTAGACGATATCCTCAGGCAGCACATAGGAGTTCGATGTTATGTTTACATCGATGATGTAATAATTTTTGGAAAAAACGAAGAAGAGCACTTAAAAAATCTGGAACTGGTTTTCAAAACCTTAGAAAGCGCTAATATGAAAGTGCAGTTAAATAAATGCGAATTTGCCAAGCAAGAGGTGGAATTCTTGGGATACGTCGTCAGTTCAGATGGAATTAAAACCAACCCTAAAAAGGTGGAAGCCGTTGCGAATTTCCCAGTTCCTCGAAATTTGAAGGAGCTGAGATCCTTTTTGGGCATGTCGGGTTACTATAGAAGATTTATTAGGGATTATGCGAAAATAGCTAAGCCTCTAACATCAATCCTTAGGGGAGAAGCCGGTAATGTCTCAAAGCGAAACTCCAGAAGAATAGATGTTCAGTTGAACGAAGAAGCGGTAGAGTCCTTTAACAAAATTAAAAGCACGTTAATTTCAAGAGACATAGTCCTAGCCCACCCAGATTTCGAAAAGGAATTCGAACTTACCACAGATGCCTCTGACTTCGCAATAGGAGCAGTCCTGTCGCAGGGCGACCGCCCTATAACCTTTATTTCACGGACACTTAACAAAACGGAAGAAAATTACGCCACCAACGAAAAAGAAATGCTTGCGATAATCTGGTCTCTGTACGCGCTAAGAAGCTATTTGTACGGATCTAAGAAAGTAAAAATAATCACCGACCACCAACCTCTAACGTATGCCCTTAACCATAAAAACGCAAACAGCAAAATGAAACGGTGGAAGGCAATACTAGAGGAATACAACCATGAATTGATCTATAAGCCGGGAAAATCGAACGTAGTAGCAGATACACTGTCAAGAATACCGAACGAAATTAATTCACTTACTCCTACCATTCATAGCGACGATAGCTCCAATCATAACCTTATTCCATGTACAGAAGTGCCTGTGAATGTTTTTAAAAATCAAATTTTTCTCAAAGAGGCAGAAACAGCATCCTATCAATTCAAAATAGTCTTCCCAACCGTTCATCGACACATAGTTGAGGAGCCACAATTTAACGAACAGAACTTAACAGAACTACTAAAAAGATATCTGAATCCTTCGGTGATTAATGGAATTTGCACGAGCGAAAGCACAATGGGGAAAATTCAAAATATCTACCCTGAACATTTTAGCAACTACAAGTGCAGATACACCCAGAAAATCGTGGACGATATCAGCAGCGAACAGGAACAGGAAGAAGTTATCCTAAGAGAGCACTTGAGAGCGCACAGGAGCGCAAAGGAGAATAAGATTCAGATCCTTGAAAAAAACTACTTTCCAGGAATGGTAAACAAAATCAAACGACTCATAACCAACTGCACGGTGTGCAAAGAAAATAAATACGAGAGACACCCAAACAAGCCAAAACTAGCAGCAACTCCACTACCAACTTTCCCGGAACATACAGTACACATAGATATTTTTCTGACGGAAGGCAAGAGGGTCATGACCGCATTGGATAAGTTCACAAAGTATGCGGTAACAAAAATGTTGAATAGCAGAGCCATAGAGGACGTTAGGAGACCTCTAAGGGACATTTTGTTTAACTTCGGTGTCCCAAGGATAGTGGTAATCGATAACGAGCCATCACTCAACTCCAACTCTATTATGTTCATGATGAAGGACGAATTGGGAATCGAAGTCTATACTACACCACCATACAGAAGTCAAGCAAACGGACAAGTGGAGAGATTCCACTCCACACTGACGGAGATAATGCGCTGCATCAAGGAAAACGGCGGACACAGAAACTTCGAAGAGCTTCTGGAAAGATCGGTTTCGGAATACAACCACACCATTCATACAGTTACAGGGAAGAGACCGGTAGACCTGTTCTTTTGCAGAAACGTGACACCAGAGGACATAGAAAGGACACGACAAAACAACTTGCAAAAACTCGCCCAGAAGCAAAGGAAGGACATCGAGCTCCACAACAAGAGTAAACACGAAATTAAGACGTACTTACCAGGACAGATAATTTATGTTAAGAAAAATAGAAGATTAGGTACTAAGCTAAGCAAACAGTATAGTAAGGAGATAGTTAGAGAAAATAGAAATAGTACAGTTATAACAGAGAAAGGTCAAGTCATACACAAGAGCAGAATACGAAACTAACGCTTTTTGACATATCTCATTTCAGACTGTTATTGGTGCGACTGTGCCTCGCTGAGGTAAGGATCCTTGACTATTCCAACGCACAACTAGTTACAGTAGAAAGAGGGACAGCCAAACTACAAACTGGAACATTTAGAATAATACACGAAATTGACATAGAAAAATACAACTACATCCTGGAAGACATTGAATCCAGGGCACATATGGAAGAGCTCTCCAAAAATCCAAACTACCCATTCATATCCCTCCTTATATCCCAAATACGGACCCACCTAAATAATCTGAAAATAGAAAGTCGATCTAAACGATCCCTAAATTTCATTGGCAGTGCATGGAAATGGATTGCCGGAAATCCGGATCATGAAGATCATGAAATAGTCGTAAATAAATTAAATAATGTCCTCGAAAACAACAACAATCAAATCCTTATCAATAAGCTTACAATTGAAAAAATTAACGAAATTACGAACATTACAAATAACATTACTAAAGAATTGCAAAATGATAAAAACAAGGGAGTAGAAGCATTCCTCAGATTGAAATATAAATTGGAAATTTTAAAAGACGAAATAGTAAATATCGCCTATGCGATACATTGGGCGAAGGCCAATATAGTAAATTCCTACATTATGTCAAACGAAGAAACAGATATCGTTAAGCAAATTTTTGATAAAGATGAAATTCCTTTTGTTAACCTAGATGAAGCTCTCGAATTTTCCGAAGTAAAGATAGCAACAAACAGTAAAGTAATAATCTACATAGTAAACTTACCCACAGTGGGATCTCAAATTTGTAAATCAATAGAAGTAAGAGCGGTTAAGAAAGATAATAACATTAACAAAATTAAATTCCATTCATTACTAGATTGCAAGGAAACCCTGTACGGAATATTAAAACCCTGTAAAGAATACAATTCGCTCCAAATATGTGTTAGAAGTAGTGTATTAGAGATAAGTAGGGATAACTGTATAAGTAGCTTGTTAAGAAGTCGCCCGCCGAACTGCACAGTAACCAACAGCCAGCACATCCCTGAAATAGAAGAGATAGCACCAGATATAATATTTTTAAACAATTTCGAAGGAGAGATCCAAATTGACGAAGAGCCCATACACCTAAACGGTACCTTTCTAATCCATTACGATAATGATACAGTAAAAATTAACGGAAACGAATTTTTCAACAAGGCCAGACTAACTAGCAATCCCCTGCCAGCTATACTTCAACCTTTTTCAAAAACCAGCAATACCGAAGAGGTATTATCCTTACAAATGTTAAAACAGCTGAATCTGAACAATATAAAACAAATTGGCTATGCAGAGGCGGCAAGTCAAGTAAAGCACGCCATTAACATTAGCCTTATCACAATTCTATTAATCCTGAGCCTAATAATTGCGCTAAAAATATGGTCGAAGAAAAATACCGAACAAAAACCGACCATCGAATTAACCGAAACAGCAATAGAAGGACTTAACCAGATATTTGAAAAACCTAGGACCTCAAACGAGGACGTTTGAATTTCAGGGGGGGAGCTGTTAGCATGGCACATGCACAAAACTTGGTTCGACAACAAAATTCCTAAGTGCAAAACGACACCCTGTTGCACAGACTTGCATGCGCTAGCTTCATCAGAAACACAACACCTCATAAACAAGAAGGAATGCGGCGATCGGTGGGAACCGCGCCGTCAGCAAATCAAGAGCAGAATCGACGACAGAGCGGCGGCAGCGTAAGCTAGGTTTAAGAATTTATTATCTTTGTAAGTTAGTTCTAAGTTTGAATTCAACCAATAAAGGAGCCTTCAGCTCCCAAAAAAATATATTTTTTTGTTTTAGTCACACCGAGTGACATAACTTACATATATCAGTTTATTTTAAAAAAATGTCGGGTTGTAAATTTTTGACATTAAAGTCGGTGAACACAAATATATTAGTGTACAAGGAATCAGCCATATCGTCGGCTAAGAGTGTAAACCTAAAATCCCGTTCTTAGCCGAATCGACTTTTTGATGCGGTTCGAAACAGTAGCCGAACGAAAGAAAATCTCCAGGCAAACGAAAGAAAATCTCCAAAATAAATATAGGTTAGGTTCAAGTGGCTGCCGCAGAGGCACACTTAGGTCAGTTTTGAAAGGCCCGTTGTGATACCACCAACACTAAGACGTCAGTCCCGGGACTCGGCCATATAGAAAATCCCTGAGTTGTTGGGATTTTCCACATAGCAGAATCCCGGCACTGACACTCCTAAACCGACACCTCGAACCACTTAGATGACTTTAAGAAGGCCATCAAGTCCTTTATGTCCAGTCCCGGGATTGGCTTAGGCCATCCAGGAAGGGGACTCCCAAAAAGCGCGTTCTCGCGCCGCTTAAAGCCGGGCAGTTGCAGATGAGGTGCTTCACCGTTTCCTCTTCCTCATCATCTTTGCAGCTCTTACAGCATCGTCGGTAGGACATACCTAGCCTTTCTGCGTGCCTACCAATAAGGCAGTGCCCAGTTAGAACACCTATTAATATGGAGATTTCTCTCCTTCTTAGGGCATGAATGCCCTAGATCTTTTTGATCCCATTTTGGCCAGGTTTGTTTGGATGTCCGGCACCCTGGGGATTGTTGCCACCTTTCGTTGGCTTGACGGAGTGTGTCCTTCAGCATTAGCTTGCGTGTGGCAAACGGCATACCTAAGCGCTCTTTATCCCGAAGAACCTGCTTGGTCGTACCGTGCCTGGAAAGTTCATCTGCCTTACAGTTTCCCCTAATGTCCCTGTGACCCGGGACCCATGTGAGGTTCCACTGTTCTGTTGGGCCATCTCTTGAAAAGATCGACGGCAGCTGAGCGTCAGTTCAGAGTTGAACGAATAAAAACCAAGACCTTTGATGGCCGCCTGGCTGTCGCTGAAAATAACGATGTCCTCGCCGATAGCGCGTTTAATTATTCAAATCGCGGCATCCAAGATTGCTGAGACTTCAGCCTGGAAGACGCTGCAGTGATCAGGTTTTCTGAAGGAGAGCTCAACTTCCAGATCCCTTGAATAAACCCCTCCTCCAACCTTGCCGTCTAGCTTCGAGCCGTCAGTGTAAACAGAAATGCCGCCATTAGTATCGGGGCAGCGATCCATCCTCCCTGCTGGGAATGCTCGTTTTGAAGCAGCTGTCTTCGACTGTTCTGGCCGCACATCGATCTGTGCCCAGAGGCAGAAAACTGTAAGATCCTAGAACACTGGAGTGTCCAGTTGTGTTTGCGCCCCAGCCTTAGGCGCAGAGCCGCTGCGGCTGCTGCCTGGTACGCTTCCAGATCGAGTGGCAGAATGCCTAGAATGGCTGAAGAGCTCCGTTGGGCGTTGTTCTTAGCGCGCCGCTTATACAGATCATGCCAGATCTATAGACTTTACCTAACAGATTCCGATTTGTGGTCTTGCTCATCGGAGGCCACCACACCACGACTCCATATAGGATGGTAGATCGGATAATTGCAGTGTAGATCCATCTGCATATTTTGGGGCTGAGACCCCACTTTTTGCCAATGGCTCTTTTGCATGTGTAAAGTGCAACACACGCCTTCCTCTGGCGCTGAATAATATTATCCTTCCAGTTTAACTTCTTGTGCAGAACTGTACCCAGGAATTTGGCTTACCAGCCAAGTTCAGGCTCACGCCATTAAGTTCTGGTAGGTCCAGCGGTGGTATTTTGTACCGGTTGGTGTAGAGAACGAGTTCCACTTTTCCCGGGTTGATACTAAGTCCGCAACGAGAGCACCATGACGAAACTTCACGCAGTGCTACTTGCATCAAGTCACACAGAGTTGGTGGGAATTTGCCCCTGTATGCTATTATTATGTATGCTATTACTATTCCCACCCCCCCCCCCCCCCCCTACCGTCCCCATATCGTCGAGATCTGTCCTGTCTCGAAGGCTGTCTCTCAACGTAGCGGGTGCCCTGCTGTCTGAAGCTTCAGAGATATTGCGCTCAGGATGGGCTGCTACCACCGTGACGTCGAGGCCTTCCCCGTCCAGCAGGCTGTCTTCCATCTCTGAGTTGGCGGATAAAATGCTTCCGCGTCGGACTTTGGATCTCTGCTGCCAGGTCGTGAGACCATTGCCACAGGCGTTGAGAGACTGGTTGTCCGCTTAGCTGCGTAGCAAGCCGCACTGGTGCTGGCTCTCATCAAGTCAATCTTACTTGATAAAGATTTATAGGTTGACCGACCCGTAGTTGCCATCGCTGTCAGTCCCCCGGTTGATTTTGAAAGGGAGGTTGTCCTCAGACGCTGTGCTTTCGCTTGATCCAGCATAGCTCTCCTCTGCTGAGGAGTGAACGTAGTTGTTGTTGGTTGTTTAAAGTTTTGTTTTTTGTTTTTCATATTTTTCGTACGACCCATCGGCGGACAAGGCCAGCTTAGGGTCAAGAAGAGAGTGAGGGGAAAGTGTGTCGTCTGCCGCGGCAGAGCCCCATAAAGTGGCAAGGCCATAGTTACTCTCCGAGGCGGCCCGGTATTAGAGAGGCTCCGTTCGATTACAGCCACGATTTGCCTCCCGGCTGCAAAGGTCCAATGGGCACGTGGTCGCATAACACCCTGGATTGGGAGGGGAAGATCTTTGTCGTCGCGCCAGAGAGGCTAGGCTTCTCTCGTGATGTAGTACCGGGCTGCGCTATAGCCACATGGCAGCGTAGCCCTGTGGCTATCGACTTAAGCACACGTACCGCGGCAAGGTGTCCACCCTTCACGAGAGTCAAAATAAATAAAATATTCAGAATTTGTATAAATCTTCATTATCGTTAAAAGCTGAAAGTTCGGTTGGTTTTCGGTCGGTTTTCGAAATTCTTCCAAAAAATATTTTTTTCTGACATTTTATTATTTCCGATCTTTTTTTTAAGAATGTTTTATTTATAAGCTTTTATTTAGTTTCACCTGACGGCTGTCTGTTATCAAATCTTGCAAGCTAAATTTGATACACTTCCCGGTGTCCGATTGATTTGAAATTCTGCACCCATGTATAACCCTGATGACAATGCAATATTATAAAAAAAAAATTCGATAGGTGGCGCGTGGGTCGCTATATTTTCAAAATTCGCATTTATGGTCCGATTTAGCTGAAATTCGTAACATGTATTACTACCATGAAAAGAAATATTTTTGTAAAAAAAAATTCCGCTAGGTGGGGCTGAGATAGCGGTAATAAAAACTCAAAATCGTAATTATGGACCGATTTGGCTGATATTTTACGTTTGCGTACCTTAATTAATTTCTAAATGTTAAAAAAAAATTGGACCAGCTAGGTGGCGCGTGAGTCGCTTTATTTGAGAATTACGAAGGTCTGTTTTCAGTGTCGATTAATTCGTTTTTCAACGAACTTCCCGTTGAGATAGGATCTTGAAATTTTCATCATCGCTTAGTTTTATACCCCAATGCACTATAATAATAATTCCGATAGGTGGCGCATGGGTAGAGATATTTGAAAAATTTAATTTACAGAGATTTTGCTTTCGATTTTGAACTAACTCCCCGTTGAGCTGGGGTTTTGAAATTTTCACCATCGATCAGGTTTTACTGACAATGCATTATACAAAAAAAAAATCTAAAATATTGCTTTATTTGCAAAAATCCAATCATCACCCAAGTTTAGTCGTTTTTCCCTATTGCCATAGAAAGAAGATTGGAATTCGCCGCGTGGTGTATTCCAAAAGTACCTTTACTTACCACGCGGCGAATTCCTTTACTCTTATGAGCATTGTCTATTGATATGCAGATGGCGCTGAAGAATGCAACAATCGGCTAATTTCTTTACTCTTTTGAGCAATTATGCATAAAAAGTTGGCTCTGCTGATTTTGAATTATTAAATTGAAGAAAAAAGGAAACAGCTAATTATTATTGAAACGCAGTTCTAATTATAAGCTTTTATTTAGTTTCACCTGACGGCTGTCTGTTATCAAATCTTGCAAGCTAAATTTGATACACTTCCTGGTGTCCGATTGATTTGAAATTCTGCACCCATGTATAACCCTGATGACATTGCAATATTATAAAAAAAAATTTTGATAGGTGGCGCGTGGGTCGCTATATTTTCAAAATTCGCATTTATGGTCCGATTTAGCTGAAATTCGTAACATGTATTACTACTATGAAAAGAAAAATTTTTGTAAAAAAAAATTCCGCTAGGTGGGGCTGAGATAGCGGTAATAAAAACTCAAAATCGTAATTATGAACCGATTTGGCTGATATTTTACGTGTGTGTTACTTAATTAATTTCTAAATGTTAAAAAAAAATTGGACTCGCTAGGTGGCGCGTGAGTCGCTTTATTTGAGAATTACGAAGGTCTGTTTTCAGTGTCGATTAATTCGTTTTTCAACGAACTTCCCGTTGAGGTAGGATCTTGAAATTTTCATCATCACTTAGTTTTGTACCCCAATGCACTATAATAAAAAAATAATTCCGATAGGTGGCGCATGGGTAGAGATATTTGAAAAATTTAATTTACAGAGATTTTGCTTTCGATTTTGAACTAACTCCCCGTTGAGATGGGGTTTTGAAATTTTCACCATCGATCAGGCTTTACTGACAATGCATTATACAAAAAAAAAATCTAAAATATTGCTTTATTTGCAAAAATCCAATCATCACCCAAGTTTAGTCGTTTTTCCCTATTGCCATAGAAAGAAGATTGGAATTCGCCGCGTGGTGTATTCCAAAAGTACCTTTACTTACCACGCGGCGAATTCCTTTACTCTGATGAGCATTGTCTATTGATATGCAGATGGCGCTGAAGAATGCAACAATCGGCTAATTCCTTTACTCTTTTGAGCAATTATGCATAAAAAGTTGGCTCTGCTGATTTTGAATTATTAAATTGAAGAAAAAAGAAACAGCTAATTATTATTGAAACACTGTTCTAATTAATTATAAGCTTTTATTTAGTTTCACCTGACGGCTGTCTGTAATCAAATCTTGCAAGCTAAATTTGATACACTTCCCGGTGTCCGATTGATCTGAAATTCTGCACCCATGTATAACCCCGATGACAATGCAATATTGTAAAAAAAAAAATTTCGATAGGTGGCGCGTGGGTCTCTATATTTTCAAAATTCGCATTTATGGTCCGATTTAGCTGAAATTCGTAACATGTATTACTACCATGAAAAGAAATATTTTTGTAAAAAAAAATTCCGCTAGGTGGGGCTGAGATAGCGGTAATAAAAACTCAAAATCGTAATTATGGACCGATTTGGCTGATATTTTACGTGTGTGTTACTTAATTAATTTCTAAATGTTAAAAAAAAAATTGGACCCGCTAGGTGGCGCGTGAGTCGCTTTATTTGAGAATTACGAAGGTCTGTTTTCAGTGTCGATTAATTCGTTTTTCAACGAACTTCCCGTTGAGGTAGGATCTTGAAATTTTCATCATCGTTTAGTTTTCTGCCTCCACGCAAAATAACAAAAAAATAATAATAAAATAATATTCGAAAGTTTTCATTCCAGGAAATTTTGCTTTTGATATTGTACTAACTTGCAGTTAAGATGGGATTTTGCAAATTTTCATCATCGTTCAGGCTTCGCTAAAAGTAAATAAAAAAATTAGCTTAATTTCAAAAATCCCATTTATCGTTTAGTTTAGTCTTTATTCCAATATCCCAAAAGTAACTTTATTAACCACGCGGCTTTATTGTAAAAGATTCTATGGTTTCTGTTGCTGCTAGCTGCCGATTGATGTCGCTGCGACATTATTGCCTCTTGTTGATAAACCGAAAGTATCTTTATTAACCACGCGGCTTTATTGTAAAAGATTCTATGGTTTCTGTTGCTGCTAGCAGCCGATTGATGTCGCTGCGACATTATTGCCTCTTGTTGATAAACCGAACTAAAAAGTAAAAAATAAAATTAAAGAAAAAAAAACTTTTTTAAAAATAAGCTTTTATTATTGGTTTATAAAATTAACTAAAAAGTAAAAAATAAATTCACTGTAAAGGAATATAACACTTTATAAGTTCATTGTAACCTTTAAAGATAATTTGGCTTCTTCGTCTGCCACAAAATAATTCCATATTGTACATAATTATATATTTCTAACATTAAAACTTTACACCTAAATTATTAAATCTTCCAGTATATATCACATTCCTAATTTTATTAATAATAAAAGCGTGTTAAATTTTGATGGTATAATTAAGAACATTTAGGACCTTCTTTTCTATTTGATGGTATAATTAAGAACATTCAGGTGTTAAATTTTGATTGTATAATTAAGAACATTTAGGACCTTCTTTTCTATTTGATGGTATAATTAAGAACATTCAGGACCTTCTTTTTTTGCTATCGAAATTTAACACGCTTTTATTATTAATAAAATTAGGAATGTGATATATACTGGAAGATTTAATAATTTAGGTGTAAAGTTTTAATGTTAGAAATATATAATTATGTACAATATGGAATTATTTTGTGGCAGACGAAGAAGCCAAATTATCTTTAAAGGTTACAATGAACTTATAAAGTGTTATATTCCTTTACAGTGAATTTATTTATTACTTTTTAGTTAATTTTATATACCAATAATAAAAGCTTATTTTTAAAAAAGTTTTTTTTCTTTAATTTTATTTTTTGTGTTTGAATAATGAAATGTCAGCAATCTGTCGCTTGCCTCTCAGCATTTTTACGCTGCTTCTTTGCTGTTTGTTGTTTTCAAAGCAAAAGCTCTTGCTTTGGCTACTTTTTTAGCAAGACAAATTTTATAGCTCAGCAACAGCAAATTATCGTTGCGTTTGCTTTTTCTGCTAAAGCATTTTGAACCCTGGTTTGGAATTCAATTAACCTAACGCCATACAAGAGAATTTAACTGTGTTCTTTCAAGTAGTCAAATCAATGTCTAATTACGATAAATTCTAAAAAATCAACTATATGAATATTCACAATATTCAGAAGAAGATGCTTTATTTAAGCCTACTTTGTGCGATTTGAAAATCAATGTATGTACATATGTGCATACATAGAGATCCTAGAGGTCGTAGAAGAAGTTTTTGGAGAATCATTAGATTAATTTTGTTCAATTGTTTAATGCGAAGTGTCAAATCATTATTGCGTTTCATTTGTCTTTATAATGAAACATATTACCTACATTTTGATATTTTGAGAGATGGTTTAAAACAAACATAACATAATTACCGATATCATTCAAGAAACGGATACGTCTTTTTTTTTCTAAACGGCCTTACAACCCAACTTAATTAATCGCACAATCGTGCGCTCACACGATGTTTTGTGCTGTAACCGATATAAACTTGCATCTCGCAGAACAAAAATTGGAAATCGAGTTGGCATGCAATTCAATTTAGGCTGCTCTCATACAAGCTGTATGGACATGAGACATTTTTGACAGAAATTATTGGCGTACGTTTGATATTCACGTTGCGCTGTGTATCATCAGAAAAATATATTTTGGATTTATCGTAGAAAATAAAGTGACTGCACCGACCTCAGCAGCATTCGCTTCAGCTTTTCTATGTAAAACTGGGTATTACGAAAGAAAAGCAATAATGCAGTTGTTGGCTACAAAAAATCGCGGGCTTGTGCATACGCTTAGCCCGCTTATGGGTTAATTAACTCCAACAAATGGTGTGGTGAGTAACCGAGATGTGTGGTAGAAATATCTTCAAAGGTGTGCCCATGTGTGAAATACAATGTTTGCCGCATTCCATTCAACAAGGAAAGTAGCCTAGCTGTTCGTCTGTTTAACTAGAAATCGCCGGTTCAAGTCGTGGCAGGTTGAAAGTTTTTTTAAGCATTTTTTTCATATATTTTTTTTTATCTTAAATATAGAAATAGAATTACCGATATCTGTAAAGAAATGAATTTTCATATATTTGTTGGTTACCTTTAGGGACCTATATTCCGAAAGATAACAACGGCGCTCGTGATAGACGGCGAATGCTAAATTACAGAAGTAAACTTCCCCTGGGTGTGCACCGCACACACTTTCTTTTTAAAATGTTTTTATTAGGTCGCTTTCGTCGTTCTTGTCTCCGGATTTTTGCATTCGATTTTGAACCAACTTCCTGTTGCGCTAGGGTCTTGAAATTTTCACCACAGTTCAGGTCGCGGTGACAATGCAATATTATGAAAAAAAATTCCGATAGGTGACGCGTGGGTCGCTATATTTTCAAAAATCACATTTATGGACCGATTTGTCTGAAATTCGGAACATGTATTACTACTATGAAAATAAATATTTTCCTTTAAAAAAATTCCGCTAGGTGGAGCTGAGATCGGGGTAATAAAAACTGAGTCCTAATTATGGACCGATTTAGCTAATATTTAGCGTGTGTATTACTTAATCAATTTCCAAATGTTCAAAAAAAATTGGGCCCGCTAGGTGGCGCGTGAGTCGCCCGATTTAAGAAATGCGAAGGTCTGTTTTCGGTGTCGATTAATTCGTTTTTCAACGAACTTCCCGTTGAGGTAGAATCTTGAAATTTTCATCGTCGTTTAGTTTTCTGCCCCACGCAATGTAACATATAATACAATATAATAATTCCGATAGGTGGCGCACGGGTAGAGATATTTGAAAAGTTTCATTTCCAGAGATTTTGCTTTGGATTTTGTACTAACTTCCCGTTGAGCTGGGGTTTTGAAATTTTCACCATCGTTCAGGTTTCGCTGACAATGCATTATACGAAAAAAAATCCAAAATATTGTTTTAATTGCAAAAGTCCCATTTATCGCTATAATGCGTTTTCAGCGCCATCTGTATATAAATAGCATCGAAATTTCAAATATTTGGATTTCACTTACATACATTTAGTAGTCGGACTTTATTGAATCCACCATTTTGAATTTTTAAAAGATGATATCAGATTCGTAATCAGCAGCTATATCAGCATTCGAGTAGGTTTATGTTATCGCTTATTATGAATCCGATGTCATATTTTCAAAACTCAAAATGGTATATTCAATATGGCGATGCATTTTTTAAAAACTGATTGGATTGCTTTGAAACTTGGTGGTGCTAGGGGGTTCATGTAGTTCCTGATCACGAATCCAAAGTCACTTTTTCAAAATTCGAAGTGGTTGATAAAATATTGCGGGGCTTTTTTTGAAAACTATTGTATCGGATCCACCAACGTGAATTTTGTAAAAGTGATATAGGAACCGTATAAGGCTGCCGGGCCGGACGGGATTATCCCCGCGCAACTTATAAACACGTTGGAGACATCATCTAAATGGCTGGTATTTCTCTTCACAGCCTGCCTGGCTCTCAACCACATTCCGGGCTCCTGGAGAAGCGCCACGGTAGTGTTTATCCCTAAGGCTGGGAAGGCATCCCACTACGAGCCAAAAGACTACAGACCGATCAGTCTCTCGTCCTTTGTACTAAAAACCTTTGAGAGGATACTAAGCGACTACCTCTTAACGACTATTGATAGCAACCTTATCTCTAGCTATCAGCATGCATACACCAAGGGTAAATCAACAGAAACCGCTCTGCACAGCCTAGTGTCTGTCATTGAGAAATCGCTGTGTGAAAAGGACTACTGTCTCGTGGCCCTCCTAGACATTGAGGGGGCTTTCAACAATATAAGTCCGGAGGCTATCAACTCCGCTCTAACTAATCTGGGCGTAGATAGACCTCTAACTGATTTAATTGACCAACTTTTAAGGGGAAGGAAAATAGCTTCTTCACTTGGTACGGTTGAGTTATCACGTTATGTCACAAGGGGAACACCCCAGGGTAGTGTTCTTTCCCCGCTTTTATGGAACCTCACAGTCAACTCGTTGCTACGTGTTATCGGAGAAGATATCGCTATTTTCAGCGATAGCCAAGCGGCCATCAAATCCCTTGGCTCATACACGTTCAACTCTGAACTGACGCTCAGCTGTCGTCGATCTCTTCATGAGATGGTCCAACAGAACCGCGTAAACCTCATATGGGTCCCGGGACATAGGGACATTGAGGAAAACTGTAAGGCAGACGAGCTTGCCAGGCAGGGCACGACCAAGCAGGTTCTTCAGGATAAAGAGCGCTAGAGCGCTTAGGTATGCCGTTTGCCACATGCAAACTAATGCTGAAGGAGCACACACTCCGTCACGCCAACGAAAGATGGCTGCAATCCCCAGGGTGTCGCATATCGAAACAAACCTGGCCAAAATGGGATCTTAAAAGGTCTAGACGCATTTATGCCCTAACTAGGAGGGAAATCTGCATATTGATAGGGGTATTAACCGGTCACTGCCTCATTGGTAGGCATGCAGAAAGGCTAGGTGTGCCCTACCGTCGATGCTGCAGGAGTTGCAAAGATAATGACGAGGAGGAAACAGTGGAGCACCTCATCTGCAACTGTCCGGCTTTAAGCGGCGCGAGAACGCGCTTTTTGGGAGTTCCGTTCCTGCATAGCCTAAGCCAGATCGCGGAACTGGGCATAAAGGACTTGATGGGCTTCATAAAGTCATCTAAGTGGTTCGAGGAGGAGTAACGGTGTCGGTTTAGGAGTGTCAGTCCCGGAATCCTGCTATGTGGAAAATCCCAACAACTCAGGGATTTTCCATATGGCTGGGTCCCGGGACTGACTTTCCTTGTGTTGGTGGTATCACAACGGGCCTTTCAAAACTGGCCTAAGTGTGCCTCTGCGGCAGCCACTTGAACCTAACCTAACCTATAGTATTCGTCATCTGCAGCTATGTGAACCCCCGAACACCAAGAATCAAAACAATCCAGTCAATTTTTTAAAAATTCACCGCCATATTGGATCCGCCATTTTTAATTTAGAAAAAACTGAATTCGGATACACAATTAGAGATGTCATAAACCATTTAGAGGCGAAGTCCAGCCAAAAAACAATGCCCATTGACCCCAGTCAGTATAAGCGTTTTAGGGTCCCCAATGGCAACACAGCTCAAACCATAACGTGAAAGTTCAAGTTAAATTTGGTTTTTTGAATCTACTGAAAAATATTTGATTAGTCGTTGGCAGGTATACAGTCTTAGCCGACGATATACATTACACGATTTCTGAAGTACATTTGACTATTCTGAAGTACATTTACGGTTTCTAAAGTATACTTGAAAAAGGTGTAGATACAGCTCACAGAATTCAGCTATCTATACGATTGATGCAATAGGGTGGCCGTTATTTTTTTTTTTTTGTATTTTCACATGGGAAACCCCTTAGATTTGGTCCAAATTAGAAAAAACCTCTATATTTTTACCTTAATTCACAAAGGCCCTAATTGACACATTTTTCGAAAACGACTTTTTCACATATTCAAGTATGATTTAGTAAAATACACCCTCACTACAAATTTTAAGGAGTTACTAGCAGTAATAACGGAGATTTTGCAAATTTACAAAGAAATATTTGGATGCGTTCAATGTAAAAAAATTTTGTTTTTTGCTTCTCCTGTAAAATTTTTTTTATGTCAGTTAGGGCCTTTGTGAATTAAGGTAACGATATACAAAATTTTAGATCGTTTGCATAATGATTGGTCGTGCCTTGAGCCCACAAAGTTTACTAAAAAACTTTTCTCACTATGGGTCGCTTAAATTGTTCTTAACTTCAGCAATATTTATTTGATTGAAAAACTTTAGGCACAAATATTTTAGGGACATATCTGATGAACAATGTTGCTCTCTCTCTATTATTTTTTTTGCAACATTAATATTTAATCTAGAAAAAACCAAATTAAAAAATAACGGCGAAATTTTCACATATCTTCGCATTTTTTGCCTGATGATTACAGTAGTTTACAATTACAATTAATTTGAAAAAATACCAAGATAATCATGTATATGGATGAATTGGCACTGGTATGCCGAGCTGTGAACATATTTTTAAAAAATTTTGTATGGGCAGGTTTTCGAGATATCGGTAATTTTGTGTTTTTCAGGTATCACGTCACTCAAAAATTCTTTTCGGCAATGATACAAAAGCGATGACGCAAGCGATACCTTGTTAAAAAGGAAATTAAGGGTGTGTTCGAGCCGCTCAATATTACTGCAATATTGCAGTCATGTTACTTTATTGATGCAATGATGCTGATGCTTAGATGACTATATGCAGCAATGATTGCATACTTTACTTTCATGTTGCGCATGATGATGTGATGCGCAACAGTGTCAACATTTTATTCAACGAACGCGCGACGTTGCAAATTTTGCCAAAACGTTGCCGAAGAACGTGATGCTCTGTCATAAAAAGTAACACTGCCGCAACAATTGCGGCTCGAACACACCCTAAAATACGCTTCCAACGACGTATAATATGTAGGGGTGGACCAAACCATCGCTGAGCACTAGAGGGTCAAAGTCGAAATTTAATCAAATTTTTACGATTTTTGAAAAAAAATTTGATTTTAAAAATGTTTTTTTATGCGAAGTTGTAAAAATCAGGAACTTTCTATTTTTTCTAAAATAAGTGTGTATAAGTACAAACCAGGGCTGTTAATTGAATGAATCAAAACAGTTATAATTCAGGAGTTACTAATTTTTTCAAATGTTTTTCGTTGAATTTAATTTGAAATTCCTTGTAGATACGATTTGACATGTTGAATTCATATTTTCCATTCAAAGAATTAAAGAATGCGAGAAAGTAATTCAGTTTGAACTGAATTACATCGAAATAACTCTCATTCTTTAACTCTCTCAATTGAATGCAAACTTGGGTGAATCAATTCAATTTTTCAATTCAGTACTCTCGAAATTTAACTTTCAGAGGTGATATTTGCGTACCTTCAGTCTTTAACATGCCTGGGATTGATTTGAAGCTGTCAAAATAGTAATAAAACACGAGACTGCCATGTATCATTGTAAAATTTGGTCCTACCCAGTCGGGAATTTGGTTAACCATAAATGCATTTTAAGTTAACTACTTAGCACCCAGTACTGTTTGAAAAGCTAACTACTTTGTATGGAACAGACTGGCTATTTTTACACGGCGACGGCCAGTTGTTCTTTTTCCTGCCTGACTTTTAGCTAGGTTAGGTTAGGTTGCGAGGGCAGGACAGAGTGCAGGACCCTGCCCACCACTTAGGCCAGTCAAGTTGGCCCATTGTGATACCATATGCGGTCTTAAGACCCACCCCATATCCGAGAGACAAACATCAACACTCTCACATTCTCACACTTGGATTAGAGGATCAAACCAGCTCGTGGAATCAATGAATTTCGATAGAGTCCTAATATCCATTTTTGAAACCTCCGTGAGGTCGTCGATGAACGGTTGGCCGAGAATAGCCAATCGTCTTCTGCTGAGTGCAGGACAATGACACAGCAGATGTTGAACACTCTCCTCCTCTTCAATACATCTGCAACTGCGACAGTAATCGTGAGTTATTACGCCCATCCTAGCACCATGTGTGCCTATTAAGCAGTGCCCTGTTAACACCCTTATCAGTGATGAGACACCGGATTTATTAAGGGACAGCAGACAG
This sequence comes from Campiglossa producta, assembly GCA_964058755.1. Taxonomy (NCBI): domain Eukaryota; kingdom Metazoa; phylum Arthropoda; class Insecta; order Diptera; family Tephritidae; genus Campiglossa; species Campiglossa producta. The sequence goes on from CAXKVI010000004.1 coordinate 45,777,040, forward strand.
TTAGTGCGCCCTTTGTTGTACGAAGGCCAAGTTAGCCTTGATATCTCGCACGTCGAGAGACCTGACCAGAGCTCATTTGCCCTTTGTAAGGTATTTGTGCTAGCTCGGAGTTTGAAAGATGCCATGGGAATGCCTACCAGATCATTTCCTGGAAGGAGATGAGTGGTGGTACCTCTTCTGGCCAGCTCATCCGCTATACAGTTGCCTTCAATATCCCTGTGACCAGGTACCCAAATAAGGCTGATACTGAAGTGCTGAGCCATCTCGTTAAGAGATCTGCGGCATTCAGTTAGCGACTTTGTGTTGTCGACATATGAGTTCAGTGCCTTTAGCGCGGCCTGACTATCTGAGAAGATAAATATCCGTTTAGCGTTTTGGGGCGTAGACGCTAGGCTTTTCACTGCACCGTGTATTGCCAGCATTTCTGCTTGGTACACGCTCCAGTGGTCGGGAAGACGAAAGGAGATCTCTAGTCCCAGGTCCGGTGAAAAGATACCTCCACCCACCTTCCCTTCAAGCTTAGAGCCATCGGTGAATATGTTCATGGCATTCCGCACAGTATGCGGTCGGTAATCCCATTCTTGTCTTGTGGGTATTTTCACCTCGTAGTTCCTAACGAACACGTTGCTTGGCGTGCAATAGTCAGTATGTAATGGTATGCTCACAGGTGCATGGGAGCCTAAAATTGTGGCGTGACCACATGTACCGCCCTTCCATACGTCGGTCTCCCTTAATCGCAGAGCTGTAATCACAGCCATTTCTTTAGCCACCAGATCGAGTGGTGGAAGATTCAGCATCGTGTTAGTGCTTCTGTCGGAGTGGAGCCGAGGGCCCCGGTTATGCAGAGTTCTGAACTCCTTTGGACTTTTTGTATCTGCTTGAGGTACGTGTTCTTGGTTAGTGCCGGCCACCAGACCAGCACACCGTAGAGTAAAATTGGACGAACAATAGCTGTGTATATCCAGTGTACCACTTTGGGAGAGAACCCCCACGATATACCAATTGCTCTCTTGCAAGTAAACAACGCGCATGTTGCCTTTTTAACTCGTTCCGCTATATTGTCGCTCCAGAGTAGTTTCCTGTCTAGAATAACTCCTAGATATTTGACTTTGTCACTGAGTACTATAGTTGTATTCCCAATTTTTGGTGGTATTAAGTTCGGTATTTTGTACCTCCTAGTGAAGAGGACAAGTTCGGTTTTCTCGGGGTTAACCTCCAAACCTGAAGCGTTCGCCCAGTCGCATACTTTAGTCAGAGCATTTTCCATTAAATTGCAGAGGGTTTGAGGAAATTTTCCCCGAATGATAACGCAGATGTCATCGGCGTACGCGATCACTACTTTTCTATAACAGATACCAGAGAATGCAATGCAGTGTCAGTCGATCTACCTTTACTATAGGCGTGTTGAGCCCGCGACATATGAGTTGAGTCTATCGATCTTCTGACATAGTCCTCCAAAAGTCTTCCCATGATTTTAAGTGTTGCAGAAATTCACCCAGGAGGCCCGTTTGGCCTTGCGAATTTCTTTCTTGTAGTTACTTAATTTAGTTTTGTGAAGTGCCCAGGATGTTACGCTACCATCCTGTTTGGCTTTGTTAAAGGCCGACCTACATGTCCTTCTGAGATTATCTAGACTTTTAGCTAACTACAATACAATTATTTTTAGGTAGAGTAAAGCTAACTATATTGAGATAATTTTAATTCACTTTATTTATAATAGGTTTATAGTTTCCTCTTTTAAAATGGCTTTTAGTTGCCCTTTTTCATACGGCTAAAAGTCGACTAATTTGGATTAAATTGTAATCGATATACAGCTATTATTAAAAGTATTAACACCTTTTATATGCACTTTTCCGCATTTATTTTATACAAATATTAATATATATGTACATTTGGTCATTGCTAATTTACAAATACATATATGTACCTACTCCAGCAAAACAGATCATTTGTATGTGCATGTCCAAAATGGTATGTGTAATACTTCAAAATTTAATTTAAGGCGCGTATGTGACGCTCTTGATGTTTGCTCAACTTCATAATCGCCTCCTCAATGATTCTCATGCCACCATTGGAACGCATGCCTTTGGTAGAAAAGTTGTGATGGTCCATCCATTGGTTTGGGATTAACAACAATGCGTTGGCTTACCATCGGTTGAGTACATATGTGTCCTTCAAACAGATATTCTCACCAGTTCCAACGATCCAGAGATAGGTGGCTTGTACTCTATAACTTGGTTTTTCGAGATGGCGTTACCGATCCAGCAACGTTTTGCTTAGTGCTGCATTTGATGAATTCTTAGGGAAATGTGCCTCACGAACAAAGGTCAAATTACGGTTGCGGAACTGGCCTTATATTAAAATTGTTTGTTAAAAATATGTAAAATTCTAATTTAAAATTTTTTTTGAAAAGTTTTTGAAAGTTAAAGCAATTTGAACTTCTCAAACAAAAACAAAGTATAAGCTGCTTTCTGCATTACTTTATGGCTCGGTAAAAGTTAGCCTCAGAAAAACAGGGAAATGTACATACATAAATAAGTTTGTTCTCAAATGGTTGATTTCTGCATGACTTTAGGATCAACTAAAAAGCAATTGGTTGGTTTCTGCATGACTTTAGGCCCAACTAAAAATCAATTGATTGCTTTCTGCATGACTTTGCAGTTAGCTGAAAGTGAGCCTTAAAATTGTTTGTTCTCAACTGGTATATTTCTGCATGACTTTGTGGTTAACTAGAAGTCAGGTTAGAAAAATTGAAACAAAGTCAAAGAAATTGTTCCCAACTTTTGTATATTTATTACAAACCCATTTATTTCTGTACATATCAAGTGCCATACTTTTCTTGCCTTTTTTATAACGAAACCTCAGATATGTCAGTAATCCCATCTGACTGAAGTAAATGCGCAAAATTCAACACATAGATATTTGAAGCCAAACTATGGACGCAAGGTAACTTCTTTTTTTCAGGACAATTAAAACTCGAAATGTCGGTAAGGCAAATTCGAAAGCGAGGACCATATATCTAAGTCATACATTTTACTTAGCTGCTAAATCGACATATTTATTTTCTTTCAAAAAATCCCACCGATTCTGAGATAAATGAGAAAAGAAAAAATTTGGATTTGTTGAAATTGCTACACTGTGAAGAGCGGCCATGATTTTTTCGGTTTATAAACAAAACAAAAATTTGAAATATGAAAAGTTAAAATTGACAAGAGCTCAATGCAGAAACATACCCAGCGGGAAATATATTTTAACGACATGTTAGCATATTTGCCACTGATCTTAAAAAAATAAAAATGTATTATTCTTTACCTAAAAGCTCACCTAAAGTCATGAATATTTCATGTATATAGTAGCTATCATACAAAAATATAAACAAAGCGAAAAACACGTTCGTAAAAGCAAAAATAGCATATCAAGGAAAAGTCCATCGTTTGGAAAAATTTTAACATATTCCGATGTTGCTAAACATTTAGATGACAAAGCAGGATAGGAAGAGGACTTTGAAGCATCGAAGCGAATAACGTTCTAAGTTACAAAATCAGAATTTGTCAGTAGAGCGAAAAATCGCTAAAGTCATATTTTTTAAATTTATTTTTCTTATCTGTCTCCTTAACTTTTACTTTTATATCTTTTATATTATCAGGTTTACACTTTCGACGCTTCTATGCAAAATAATGTATGTCACTTTAAATTACCCTACTATTTTTAAATACATATTTACAGTTTTGGTGTCAAATTTTAGAAAATTTGTTATCTGGGCAATGCAAGAGAGCAATACAAAATGTTTTATGCAATGAAACCGGTTTTGCAAAATTTACACTTAGAACGTTATTCGCGATGATGCTTCAGCTGACAAGCACTTTATGATTGTTTAGTTCTTTTCCAGCATTTGGTTTACAACACTAATCACATATCAAAAGTGATTAAAACTTCTCTGTGTATGTACTAATTAAAATTAGAAAAAATCAAAAGAAATTAGGCAGTTCAAAATGTCTCCTATTCGGCTTATCTATCATGCCTATTACGGTATCCGACGAATGCCATGCGCGGGGAATGCGAATCGAATTGAGAAGATTTGGTATTCTCATAACCGATCGGCAATGGAGTTCGCGAATAAAAATTTGTTGATAAAGCAGTTCGCGGATTCACTGTATTCCCATAATCGTAATCGAAACGCAATAAGTGTCTTTTGCTCTAAGTGGCATTCGCTGAATAATTGTTGCGGATTTAAAAAAAAAAATTGAAAACATCACGCAATAAGATGGAGTTCAATAAAAGGTGACTTATTTTTAACATTTTTTAGTAAATTATATGTGCTTACTATGTTTTCTAACAGAAGTCGTACCACAAACCGAGAGCAATTCGCTTTAATGGTTGAACGGATGAAGCTCAACGGGGGCATTGCCAAAAGTATGTCCAATGAGCCACCAGAGGTAGTATCCGTGTTCTGGACATCACTTAGCACGGACTTAAATGCGTTAGGACCTCCAACAAAGTCCCTTGCCGAGTGGAAAAAAGTAAGAAAGTTGTTTATTTATAAACCATTTTTATTAAACTTGAACTATTTTCAGGTATGGTCAGATTTTAAATCCTCCATAAAGAAAAAATTGTCTAACAACCGAATACAAATGCGAGCAACAGGTGGAGGTCCAAATAGGGAGGTACAATTGACTGCTTTGGAAGAGGAAGTTGCGCAGCTGGTGAATATTTATGACGCTCTATCCCTCACGGACCTTCTTACACTTGCGGAACTACTTTCATCTTCATTATTTTTAAAATAAAAAGCAATCGAATCCATTTTAACACAAATTTAATTTTTTCCAAACACAAATTAATTAAAAATGACAATTCAAAAAATGTCAAAAAGCGTTTGCCACAATCCGCTGCGTGAGTCGATAAAGCAGCCATCCGACGTTTATGGGAATACCGCAAACTTCAACATGCGAGGGGAGTGCGAATCGAATGCCATTCGCGGGAGTGGCATTCGTCGGATACCGTAATAGGCATGTATATTATTATTCTAAAACACGGCACTTAGCTAGACTAAACTACAATACGTATATAAACGAAATGTATATCAGATGAAAGCTTATCATGAGCATGTTTGCAAAAAATTATAACAATTTCAATAAGTTAATTTGTTCATCAGAAATTAGCGTTTAAAGTTTGCTTATTTACCCCTGCACTGCTTTTTTAGTCAAAGTAGCGCAAAATCATATGTACTTACATACATACATATTTACATTTTTTCAATGTTTGTCTATTTCGACGGAAATCCGTGCGAGCATTGTATGTACATATGTATGTATATTAGGGTGATTCAAATCAAAAAAATTTGGTTTTTTTTCGGTCTTACCCCCTGAAACTTTAGGTATTGACGAGAAAATAAGCCTTGCAAAAAATTAGCGGTCTAACTTAACCCATTTTGTATGGGGAAAAATAGTATTTTTTTCAAAGTGAATTTTTTTTTTAATTTTTGACACTTTTTTGAAAATATTTGTACATACTCTTAAAGAAAAATTAATATATATTTTTTCTTTAAATCAAATAAAAAATCCATATAAATTGTCTTAAATATTGCTAAGTTATGGTTAAAGAAAAAAGCTAGAAAATCCTCAAACTTTTTTTGACCTAACCAGAATTTGTAATTTACCCCCTCTAAAAAGATTTAAAAACACGCCTGTATAATAAATTTCTATACAATTTGGGTTTTTTGGTAAGTTTTTCCGAAAATTAAATTTTTTTTAAACATACCCTCATATTCATAAAAAATAAAATTGGTTTATAAAGCTTTTTAAAATGACATTTTCATACAAATTTTGAATAATAAGAGCTTAATAAACCTTTTATATTTTTTATGAATAAGGGGGATATTGTTCTGTTTATCGGACTTCGGTAGATTATTTCTATAAATTTTGAAATATAAAAATCCATAATTTCTCACAGGTCCTTAAATTTTGTACTAAACGAAGTGGTTAGAGGTCAACTAAAATATTACTAAAGACATTTTGCCCCGTTTCAATATACCTAAATTTTTTTTTTCAAAAATGAAATCAAAAGTCAATATAAAATGTCTTTTTAAATATTTTCAAGTTAGGGTTGAGGAAAAAAGCTTAAAACCCCTCAAACAGTTTTTGCATAAGGCTAGATTTTGCCCGGTTTAACCAATTTTGAATAACTTTTTTTTTTAAATCAACATACCCACATTTTTTTCAAAAATCAAATCAAAAATCGATATGAAATGTCTTTTTAAATATTTCTAAGTTATGGCCAAGGAAAAAGGCTAGAAAATCCTCAAACTATTTTTGCAAATGGCTACATTTTGCCCGGTTTCACCACTTTTGAATATTTTTTTTTTAAATCAATATACGTACAATTTTTTTCAAAAATCACATCAAAAATCGACAAGAAATGTATTTTTAAATATTTTTAAGTTATGGTTAAGGAAAAAAAGATAGAAAAACCTTTAACAGTTTTTGCAAAAGGCTAGATTTTGGCTGATTTTACCACTTTGAATACATTTTTTTTTTTAAATCAACATAGGTACCTACATTTTTTTTTAATCAAATCAAAAATCAAATTAAAATGTCTTCTAATTATTGCTAAGTTATGGATAAAGAAAAAAGCTAGAAAAACCTTTAACTGTTTTTGCAAAAGCCTAGATTTGCCCTAACCAGCATTTGTAATTTACCAACACTAAATAATAAATTTCTAGAAATAGAACTCATATTTCTACAAAATGAATTTCATTCTTTCACTCAATAAGCTCCTCCTATTATTAGAGGCATTATTTTCACTCCTTCGCTCATTGAGTACTTCGGTCCATTATCTATTATATTAATAGGCTAACAAATTTTACATATAAATATTTGCCAAGCTTAAACCCATACTAAATATGCATAAATATTTGAAGACATGCATGGATGAAGGGGGTATGTCGCATTCTCACTCAATTTCTGTTTTTGGCATTGGTGAATAGTGTTTATGCAGATCTATATTTCTCTCTTATCAGAATCTGTCTATCGTGAAAATTGTAGAAGATAATTCATGGATGAAGGGGGTATGTACACAACTTTTCAACATGAATTGTGGAAGAAGGGGGTATGTTCCGATTTTTTCATATAAAACACTAAATATAAACTTATGCTTTTTATTGCATATTATGCAACGTTTTTTATGGCTTTGCATAATTTTTTTGTCAGTTTTCCATAAAGACTCGAAAAAAACTCAAATGTGTAAGCAAAACTTTAAAGCCGATTTTCTCGTTTCACTCAAAATGCGACATACCCCCTTCATCCATGCATGTCTTCATTTATGAAATGCATATGGATTTGTTGGCATACCTCTAAGGCAGTGCACAATTATCAAATATATATCCAATCCTGCTTCATTTATCTGTATGAAGCGAATGAAACTTTCTCATGCCACTTGAATTGGTTATCTGACAATCAATTTGTACATAAAGCGATAGCCCAGTGGGAAGCGTCGGGGGTAGTGGTCGAACGGTTAATGGTTCAAGTACAGCTATCGGCCACATTTTTTTTTTTTTTAATTTTTTTCATTGAAAATTGTTTTTATTTTTTCAATATATAAATATTTCTTATCTTGACTTTTTTAAAATTTTTAAGTTTGTGATCTCTATTTTCGAGAAAAAAAATTGCATACATACCACCCATTATAGAAATGCGATAACCGCTTATTCAATTTGGGTTTTTTTTTGTCTAATTTTTGATGATATAAGATCGAAGTTGCGAAATTTTTTCAAACACAGTAGTCTATTTATCGGACTTCGGTAGATTACTTCTATAAATTTTAGTGATTTCTACCGTTTGAGACAAAGTTGCTGATAGACTCCCTATTTAAAATATAAAAATCGACAACATATTTAATATGTATTTAAATTTTGAACTAAATCAAGTGGTTAGTGGTCGTCTTAAATTTTACTGAAGCTAACAACTGATTTCTATTCATATGTATGTACATATGTATTAAGTTTTAAAAGGGCAGATTTGCAATCCGAGCCACAAACAAGTCTAGACCAAATTGAATAGAAAAATTAATATATATTTTTTCTTTAAATCAAATAAATAATCCATATAAAGTGTCTTAAATATTGCTAAGTTATGGTTAAAGAAGAAAGCTAGAAAATCCTCAAACTTTTTTTGACCTAACCAGAATTTGTAATTTACCCCCTCTAAAAAGAACTCATATTTCTACAAAATGAATTTCATTCTTTCACTCAATAAGCTCCTCCTATTATTAGAAAAATTATTTTCACTCCCTCGCTCATTGAGTACTTCGGTCCATTATCTATTATATTAATAGTCTAACTTTGTTGTTGGTATATTGTTAATTTTTAAATTCTGATTCTCATAAAGCCTAATTGCAGAATTTGATAACTGTTTTGTGCATAAGGTAATGGCGCGGCGGTGAGCGTATAGAATACGGTGTGCACAGTTGCAAGACCCGGTTGCGGAATATTCCTTTTTTTTCTTAAATTATGTTTTTTTTTGATATTAAAAAACATTTAATCTTAACTATTACAATTTACTTAATTTTCAACCTAATATTTTTTTGTTCTTCACCTGCTCAAAACGATCGCATAAATTAGTGGCTATTTGTTAAGCACAATCTCATCATCCGATTATTCAAGTGCAACATAAAATCTCGAAAACCGAATATTTGCATGGCATTTGCCATAAATAATTTTGAAAAGGGCTGCTGTAATTTAATATTTTTATTATATAATAACAGCCGCTATTTTTTAAATTCTTTGATGGTCTCATTTTGCCTATAGATGAGTTTTTAATGTATACATTTAAGTTGGTCGAGGTGACAAAAAGTTGATCAGATGTTTGAATAAGTTCAACTATTTTAAATTGGTCGAATTTCGACCACGGGATATACTAGTAAATCTTATTACACTTAAGCTGTAGATGCAACACCGCAACTTAGATATATTATGATAAGTCCTAATACTTAAGTAAGATGTCAGAAACGTCCCTCACTGTACCAATTCCCACTGGTGCGCTGATTGTATCATGAAATATTGTCATTATACATTTTTTTATTTTCTTTGACATTTGAAGTCAATCCCGGGATTGTTTTTTATAAGTCCGAAATCTCGAAAAGAAGTTAAAAAATCCCGAATGTTTAAAATAGCTAGTTTCTTACGAATAATATGACATTAAGTTGGATTAAGGCAGTTTTTTGAGCTATTGGTTTTATATACAATCATAAAACCAGGGTATAAAAATTAACACTTAATATTGAAGCCCACTTATGAATGGAGAGAAATTTTATAAAATCCCTAACATTTTTCGCTTGTTGATTTGCATTAACTTCCAAAAGCAGCCACTAGAAACCTTAAGAAGATGTTTGATTAAAATATAAAAATATTGCTATTTTGTAAAGAAAAAGTTATAGGATATATTTAAACTCTACTTACCTATTTTTTAGATCTATTTAAGCATCTTGTTGGTAATGCAAATAATATTGATGTACTGTCTTCATTTTGTTTGTTAAAATGTATAAAATATATAAATAATACACAAAACTAAAATAGCTACCATCCCTACTGTGCCTTTTAGGTGCTGTCATTTTTATTAACCCGTTTCTTATCCGTGCTAAAAAATGTCCCTAATTCGACACCATCACCGACCAGAACTCCGGTCACCCATTGAAGACTTGTAAAAAGCCGGGATACTACCAAACAGCCACGTCTATTGTAAAATCGAGGATTTACTGCTTTTATGAGCTTTTTTCAGGCACTCCACAAAATTAAAGATGTCTTTCAAAATTTGCACAAAGTTCAGGGGTGCTTAGCAAATGGCCATCCATAATTTCAACGTTTTTGGCAGATTTTTTAGAAAATTTCTTAGTTTTGTAGGACAATCAATTTCAGTGGTATGATGTGCAAGTTAGAACTAACTGAAATATTTTCCTGATTTTTAAGAATTTTTTTCGATGAGGGTGTTAAGTAATTTCTTTCATGCAACGCATAACAACATTTAATTTCGCATTAAAAAAAATTACTCAACACAATCGACGAAAATAGTTCTTGAAAATCAGGAAAATATTTCAGCTAGTTCTAACTTGCACATAATTATGCTGTTTGGCCTGCCAAATTGAGTCCTCAGAAATTCATACAAAAAACTGCCGAAGAAGTTGAAAGTTTAGATGACCGATTTAGTCCCCTGAACTTTGTGCAGATTTTAAAAGACATTTCAAATGGTTTCTGCTATACTATTAAATGGAAATTAATTCTACTACTAGTAATTGTTGACTAAAAAAATCGAAATAAAATACTCATATTTGAAAGAATTTCCATATTTAAAAGTATAAATAAAAAAAAAGAATTGATTTTTTTTTCGCTTTTCCAAACTGATGTATGTATATGACTAATAAAACCACGAAAGAGCTCCGAATTTTTTAATATTCATAAAAGGCATGAGTTTCAGCTGAACCATGGTTCAATAATACAGGTTGAGGCAAATGCGAATTCCCATGTATTTTGTTTTTGTAAATTTGTGGGCAGATTGTCAAAATAAATATTCGCCCTGGACAAAATCCGAATTCGCCTTCGGCTCGTTTGGTGAATTGCATGTGTATCTGCAGTGCTCGTCGAAGGAACACTGATGCTATTGGCAGTCATCTTGGGTACTTTCCACCAAATATTATGTGAATCATTTTTGTTTTCTGCATTTTTCCCGTAAAAATTGAAAATAAAAGTTATCTCATTAGAATAAACGGGTTGACTTTCGCACAGTGCACTATGCTTTGGTAAAAAGGAAACATGTCAAGATAAAAAGTGCGTCGAAGTTGTTTACATAAACAAATTGTGGATTAAGCCCCCGGTCTCTTATAGGAAAGTGTAATTTTTTGGGGTTTCGCGCGGTTTTCTCGCATACCTTTTGATAGAATTGAGATATTTTATTTCTGTTTTCAGATTCTTAATTAAGACGTAAATGCGCGTCTTTGGGTACTTCATTTGATATATTTTATCCGATTTTCGGTAGGTACCCATATACATATACATACTTATGTACACACTAAAATAAAAATTTCCTTTAGTTTCTACTTTCACAGTTGAGATGTGTAGGACCTCCTCTACCATTCTCCCAAAGTAGTTTTTCCCAAAGCGTGGTGCACTCTCAGAAAGTTTCCCCCTGCTGATAACTACTACTTCGTTTCAACGAACACTGCTCAGAAAAAAAGTGAGCCAAAGTTATTACTGATTTGTTTCAACGAATATGCCCATTTTTGTAAATAAAAAAGTTTTAGTTCGTCTTGTTGATAACTCAACATGTATAATTGAACCATGAGCTGAACGTAATATAAACGCACTCCGGCAGTTATCTGTCAAAAATGTGTATTGCCCGTACAACTTGTAGATATGGGAGCAAGGCAAATTCATATATGGTAATAGCAGGGCGAATTCGGCAATATTTGCTGTGCGTTGAAGATCTTTAAAAATACTGAAACACTTTCGAAGTTGTTAAATTTAAACGTGTTAAATTAAAATTTTCCAAAACTAAATATGCCACTATATGGACCTGGTGTAAAATTTTCTTATAGATTGCTGGAAGAATTTGACCGTGAATAAAACAATTACCTTTCAAAATCATACGTTTTTTTTATTTTAACTTGAATTTTCCCAAATTCTCATATTTCTTACACGCGGATAAGCTTTTTCCACTAATTTTATGTTATAGATTATTATAATATTTAATGTCAATTTTTTTCTTTTAATTCTTCTAGCGTGAAAGGAACTTGAAAACTTTTAGTAGTATTTTGGGGAGTAAATTAGCATTTTTTCAGTAACTGATTCGTTCTGAATGCGCTGAATTAACTCTCCAAAGGAATCAAATCAACTGAATGGCCATTCTGAATTAAACAGCTTTTCTTCGTAATTCTATTTTGAATTCTTGTTGAATTGACACTTTGCGGATTTATAAATCATGATTTCTGTAAAGAATTGCTGAATGCGTAAATTGAAGTTAAATTATTCAACGATGAAAAGAATTTCAAATACTGAATGAAGAAAAACTATGATTTCAAACTAGAGATGGGCGGCGTGCGTGTTTTTTACCGTAACACGAAACACGCACGCGTGTGACCATGTGCGCGTGTTCGAAAATGCGATTTCGTGTCGTGATTGTGCGTCATCGTGTTGAGCCCGAAAACCATAAAAAAACACGCACGAAAAAACACGATCTCCTTTTTTTACCAAACTGGGTTGGCACATTATATTTTTTCTAAATTATATTTTTTTATAAGTTTCTAATTACATGCCATCTTTACAAATATATACAAAAACAAAATAAAATCCATGAAATACAGTTTTATATTTTTTTCGTGCGTGTCGTGTCGTGTCGTGTTTTGGTATTTTTTCCCCGTGCGTGTTAGTGCCAACTTTTGAAAATCAGTTTCGTGACCGTGTCGTGTCGTGTTGCAAAAATCATGCACGCGCCCATCTCTATTTCAAACAGCAAAAGATTTAAATCTTTAACAGCTCTGGTACAAACACTAAGCATAATATTACCAAGATCTAGAAAAAATGATTTTCGGCGATTTTGTTTGTAAAAATTTTTAAAAATATGTTCACAGCTCGGAATACCAGTGCCAATTCACCCATATACATGAATATCTTTTTTTTCAAAGTAATTGTAATTGTAAACTACTGTAATCATCAGGCAAAGAATGCGAAGATATGTGAAAATTTCGCCGTTATTTATTAATTTGGTTTTTTCTAGATTAAGTATTAATGTTACAAAAAACGAATACAGAGCAACATTGTTCATCAGATATGTCCCTAAAATATTTGTGAATAAAGTTTTTCAAACAAAAAAATATTACTGAAGTTAATAACAATTAAAGCGACCCATAGTGAGAAAAATAGCATTTTTAGCAAACTTTGTTGGCTTAAGGCACGACCAATCATTATGCAAACGATCTAAAATTTTGTATATATAGTTTTTTTCTAATTTGGAACAATTCTAAGGGGTTTCCCATGTGAAAATACGAAAAAAAATAATCCCATATAACTTGCGGTCACACTATTGATGCAATGTGACGGCATTGTCAGCTCAAGAACGGCAAAAGGATTAGGCGGGGTGTAATAAGTCCTTTTGTAATAATGCCTTTAATAATGCCTCATATCGCAACCAAAGTGAAATAAAGCCTTTATTTTGAAATAAAGAAATATCTTATTATTGCCATGCAGTCATTTCAAAATTTGTAGTGATTACTTCAAAAAAAATGGAACATAAACAAAAGTAATTCAATTGATGTTTTCTTTTTTCTTTGAATAGTTTTATTTTGCATTACATTTACTATATTTTTCTGAAATAAAATTAAAATCTTTGAAAGTTTCAAAAATTCAGGATTCCACTTTTCTGCAAGCCGGGCTATAATTTTATATTTAACAACGGAGTTGCGGCGCGGTGAGGCGCGGCGTGCACGGCCCGCGATGTGTTGTAATGGCATGTTCAAGGTGGCGTTGTAAGCCAAGGGGGTTTAGTAAATTGATATGGATTATTAGTCTTTTTTGGTAGTTGTCCCCTGTACCAGGCACTTGCCACAAATTGAAATAAAACCTTTAGAGCCTTTTTTTCACATTTCAAGTGAAATAATGCGTTATTGTTAATAAAGGCTTTATTTCTCAACCGATACCGATATAAGGCCTTATTACAAAAGGACTTATTACACCCCGCCAAAAGATTAGTGTTTTGACGTTATGATTTCTGTTTGTTGCAATCAACGAAACGAAATCTTTTTGACAATTTCTTTTTAATGATTAACGAAATACCTATTATTGTTTCGATAGTTGCATTATCGTTAGTTATCCAGTTATCCATAGAAAGTCAATTTGATAATTTTCTAAACTTTATTGACCTAAATGCCAATGTTTCGCTTGTGCACATATACCACGACGAAAATGCTTCGTATGTATTAGTTGCTCCGCTTCAAGGGGATTTTAAATGTTTATTATTTCTTACTACTTTTACACAAGTTTACTTTTTACAAGTTTTTATTTACAGTTAGTTACTTGATGCTTAAAATGTAATGCAGAAATGGAAATATAAATTTGTTATTTTAGTAGTTGCTATGCAACTACATACAAGGATTTCATAATAGTTCTCGAGATATACGTTGTGTTTGGAAAATGCTGTCAATACGAGAAAAAACGTCGCTGGCCTTTTGTGCTGCATCAATTCTAAAATGCAAACCTCTCAATGCATAGTAGTCAACCAAGGGTTTAGTTTGCTTATGGTATGCTTCTAATCGCTTTTTTAAAGCCTCTGCGTTATCATCACTACGACGAATAAGAGGTTCACCAGTCACCTGAAATAAAAGGAATTAAGTTTGCTTTATGCCAAAAACATGAATGTGTAAAAAGTTCCGAAATAATACTAAAAATCACAGCTCTAGCCGGGCGCGGTATACAGACGTTTTGCTCGCTGAACAGTTAGTTTGTTGTAGTATTTTTGCTACTCTTTGAGTGCTTTATTTTTTTTCGAGGATTTGTGTTATAGGGCTTATAGACTAGCGCAAATTCGGAATTAACTGCGATGAACGGAATTAATTTGAGGATAATCCCAAACATGAGGCGGATTTTGGAGGATAAAACAAAAATTTGCACTGGCAACATCCTTCAAAAAATAAAAAAAACAGCAACAAATGCAAGCAAAGTTAAAATCAGTACTTCACTTAATGCTCAATGTTGTATCAGGGTAAAATTTTGATCTTATTAGGGCCACTTGCATAAAAGCCGATTAAGCCTAATCGGTGATTAACTTGACAGCTAACCATACAAAATACGTCAATTAAACTCCGGTTAGTCGCTATCAGCTTTTATGCAAGCGGCCCTTAAAGAGCATTAAGAGCCCTGTTAAACATCCTTAACGCTAACGCCATACCCATAACGCTAACCATCTCCAATGTGATCGATTAATCTTGCAGTAACCATAAATAAGTGATAATTTAATTAGGTTAGGTTTAGTATTAAAAGGCCCGTTGTGTACTACCAACACTAGGAAAGTCAGTTCCGGGACCCTGCCATATGGAAAATCCCTGTATTATTGGGATTCCCCACATAGCAGAATCCCGGGACTGACGCTCCTAAACCGACACCGTTACTCCTCCTCGAACCATTTAGATGACTTGATGAAGGCCATCAAGTCCTTTATGTCCAGATCCGTGACCTGGCGTAGGCTAACCAGGAAGGGCACTCCCAAAAAGCGCATTCTCGCGCCACTTAAACCCGGGCAGTTGCAGATGAGGTGCTCCACCGTTGTAATATATCAGAGCATGTCACTGCAACAACGATGCACACGCCTACTTCTAAGGCATGGAATGTAAACATTCTGCAGCGTCAACGAATCTCTAATTACGTTCATTTTCTCACGCTAACTACATGAACAGCACAAGCTATGGAGTGACGTCGGTTTGCAGACGCTAGCCTCATATTCGTGGATATGAGCGACTGCATTATTGACGACTTCACGCTTGGTACATGTATGTATGTATGTGATTGTATTGTGTGTACGTTGGTGACTGCACTGAGATGTACTCTTTGAGATGGCGATCCTGCCAGGAGCTCATGGCTAATTGCTTACCATTGCAATTTCCGAATAATCCTGTCAGGGTTTAAATCCAAAATTAAGAGCAAAAGTTTTTCTTTAATTTTTCCTTATTATCCTGGCAATCACAATATTGAAATAAAGTCCAGGTGCACTCACTCGAGGAGTTGCACCGCATTTTAACACGAGGAGAAAAAGGATAACGATATTGAGTTCCGGCATTAATGACAGAAAGCCTCATCCATATACAATTAATGACAGAAAGCCTCATCCATTGCGATAACGATATTTTGCGCGCAGAGAAGTGGAATATCGAGTTCCGGCATTGATGATAGAAAGCCTCATCCATATACAATTAATGACAGAGAGCCTCATCCATTGCGATAACGATATTTTGCGCGCAGAGAAGTGGAATATTGAGTTCCGGTATTGATGACTGACACACTGAGCAACAATATTGAGTTCCGGTATTGATGACTGACACACTGAGCAACAATATTTGGATTTTTACATATATGATGATACACAGAACCCAACGGGACGAAGTTTTAGTATAAGTATGTATATATAGATGTATGTTTTTTTTAAAAACTAACATTAGGGCAACCTAACGGCTGCCTTAAGTTAGAAGGGCAAGAAATACTTGCCGTTTCAAAAAAAAAGTTTTTTTCCCCTCTATTAATAATATGTCCTCGGAGGACATACAATCCAGAAACGAATTCGACCAAATCTTTTCCAGACTAGTTCAATTGGGCCTGGAAGCGACTCAAAGAGAAATAGAAGAGCAAGTCAGGCAAGGCCCTAAGCCGCTGACTTTAGAAGAATACAGGAAAAGAAACAAATCTAATAAAATTTCTGAACCACGCATTCCAGGACCAGTGAAGTATAAAAGGAAAAAAGGAGGTAAAAAATATCTCAAGAGAAGGAAAATAGCTGAATTATATCAGCAAATAAACTTAAGTACTAGTAGTGAGTTAAAAATTAAACTGAAGAAGGAGGTCAAGAAGCTAAGAAACCAAAATTAATAAAAAATGAAAAATTAATAAAAGAATTTTTTTTGTAATGTCCCATATTAAATGTAAAGGTCCACTTGCCTCATCGGAGGAAATACAAAGAGAAATAGACGAATCAGTTCTACCACGTAATTACGAAAAAGAACTGGTTTGACTAACCAAATTTTGGAAATCGGTAGGAATGACAACAATGACTAGGGAACCCACAGTGGAGGATTTAAAAAACCCCACTACCTTAGTAGAAGAAACCAATCGTATGATGAGTTTGTGCGGTTTGCAACCTGGTTGTTACAAAAAAAAAAATTTAATAAATAAATTTTGAAAAAAAATATATATATATTTCTTTTTGGATTGAATATTGAATAATTGTCTCGTAATGGGAGGTAAGGAATCGAAAGTCAGTGACCCAAACGCTAATGTGGTAAACATTTACCTTGTTGTCATCGTTGTTATCAACGCAGTGAGTTTATTCTTGAAAGTCTATTCAACCCACAATAAATTTCTTAAAAAGAGATACCAGAGCCGCGCAGACGGTCTGGATAAAGTTTAATTTTGAATTTTTTTTTAATACTCAATGGATAAATGGGGAGAAATTTCGAATGAACTCGCTGAAAATAAGGTAAATGCAGAAAAATCTTACAAATGCATATGCAAGAACATAAAAATTAAAACAGAGACAGTAAAGAAACATTTAAGTGTCCTACTGTTATCATTAAATAATATAGGAAAAATCATACGCAGAGTAAATCATACTCTAACGAAAGCTCACCAATTGGAATCCTATCAAATATTTTCGAGTGTCAGAGACAAATTGGTATCCTCGTTCTCCAGGTATAACGTTGATGTTGAAGTACCAACCTCCTACGAGCAACAGATCGATATCGATTTTGACGTTTGGTTGTTCGAAGGTGAGTCAGATACCGAGGAAGAACAAAAAGTTCCCAAAGATACCGATAAATCCGCTCAAACTGAGATTGTTGTGCAAGAGGAAATATCTACACAAACAAATATTGTCAATTCAAGTGAACAAAATTCACAATCAGATACGAATATGGCGCAAACAAAGATAGCGTTCATTAAGACTGCGTCTTCGATCTTGCCCGTATTCGATGGCAACCCTGAGAACTTACGTCATAAGTACAAACTTATGTAAAATTTTCGGATATTTGATAAAAAGCAATCGATTTTTTCTATAAATATGACCCAGTGGCCACATGTATTTTTTTACAAAACTTCCTTAAATACAATATTTGACGTAAAAATAAAATCATTTGTAATTTTTTGTTTGAATGTCGCTTGGGCTGAAAAAGTTATATCTTGGAATCGCCTGATTCTAGAAAATGCCACATACAAATCTCCGTGTGAAAACACTTGGCTAGGTAAATACAAACCGGCTTTATCAAATGTTTGGCCTTGGGCTTTGTTGATAGTCATAGCGAAAGCTACTTTTAAGGGAAACTGTTTCCTAGTCATCTGCCGAATGATTTGACACTGATTGCGTTCTCGCCTAAATGACTGACGACCATCCTGGCACCATTTATAAGTCCTTCTTTGGCATTAAGATTACGAATCAACATTACGATTGCATTTTTCTTCAAAATTAGTTTATGTGGAGGTAAGCCGGAAGGATTTAGAGAGTTAAGAAACTCAGTTGGATAATACTCGGCATTATTAGTTTCATTTTTTTCGACTGTATCACAACTTAGATAAACTTTACTATCCCCGGGTAATAATTTTGATACTATACACGCATTAAAAGTTGAGCATTCGTCATTTTTTGGGCATAAAATAGCTGTTGAGTAAAAATTTGATATGTTACTGTCATTTATTTCATTTGTGCCGTAAACCTTAGCAATTAGGCTATCATAATCAGCGTAGTATTGTCGTGTATTTTAATAGTATTCTCGGATATTTCATGTTGGATTTCTAAGTCACCATGAATGTGAACACATGTAACTCATGTAAAAATACACATTTTAGAACTTACCAATCATATATTTTATCACGGTGTATAATAACAGATCCAATAAGAAACATCCATAAGATTTTCAATTAACAAATAAAATCAACTGCACTTGTTGTGAGAAAGAATAAGAAAAATATTCGCAACAGGTGTTTTGCAAAGACTTTCACCACTGGCAATTACCCGCCCGCCCGCCATCTACATTTGAACATTTGAAAAGAATGTCCATTCACCATTAACAAGGACATGAATTTTGACGAAATATTTTTAGCACGGGGTTTCAGTCTTGCCCACTATCCAATAAAATGACAAGTTTCAAAATCGGTGGTGTTTTAAAAAAAAAAAAATTTTGTGCACACTTCGTATGGCGTTACGCAGGTGCAATGACGAGGTTTTGAATTAATTTCATGTTTTTTTTTACATTTTCTTTCACATATTCTGGTGTATAATTAATAACGTATTGCATATGTATAAATATACATATGTATATCTACTGAATAAATAAGCACTTGAATTGGGAGTTATTTCATTTTTCTTGGGACTTATTTCATTTTGGAGTTATTTCATTTTTTTTTTTTTGGAAACTGGGGCCTCAGTATGAAATAACTACCAAATATTGGGACTTATTTCATTTCCTTCTTTGGGAGTTGTTTCATTTCTTAGAGTTGGGACTTATTCCATTTTTTGGTGGGATTTATTTCATGGGACTTATTTCATTTGGGATTTATTTCGTGGTACCGGGTTGAACGGCCAGCTCCGTTATAACTTTATTCTGCTTTTGCAGGTACCCCTTTTGCTGCTTCAATGTTTTATAGCTGTGGCACTCATGTAAGCTCGGAAGTTCAGGATGTGAAATCCAAAATATGTATGCTCTATAGCTTATTCCTGCAGCGCGCATCTCAACTACATACTATCACAGACGAATCCTATTTCTAATGCATGTCATACCAAAAGGTAGCTGATCTCTGATGCATTATTTTCATGGCAGAAAATGGCCAATGGCTTCACGTATTGAGTTCTCGCCCTGCCGATCATTGCTCTAATGTATAGTAAGATCTATGCACCTCCGCCTTATCCTTACCTCTGTTGTATTCTTCAGACTCTCACTAAAGCCCACGCAGGGACTAGGCGGTATGCCGTACACAGAGCCAGAAATGCCTAATAAAATACAACAAAAGTCATATGATATCTCTATAGATTTTCTTCAAGAAGAAGTTCTTTTTATATTTGTAGAGAAAAAATTATTAATGTATGTAATTAAAGAGAAATCTTGCAAAAAACGAATAGATTTTAGTTTGAATGGCATCTTTAATACGCTTCCATACAAAGGTACATACATATCGTTACCCTAGTTAGGGCCTTTCTATATTAGTGTAACGATCAGTGGCGTAGATAGGGATGGGATTAGGCGATCAATTTGTAAGTAATTTGTATATGGCGCGCTTTTTGAAGCTATTCCCTTCCTTCCATATGAACCACGGGTGCATATTTCCAGTTTTTTGGTTCTTGTACATGGGGAGCGGAAATGTTTGTATGTATATGAAGTTTTATTTGTGGATTGAATCCAATCCACGTTAATTTTGTAATTATAGGTATTAGAAAGAATTGAATGCAAAATTTTATACAGCGGAATGGTAATCCACTGTCTAGTTTCCATGCGACCAAGCATTTAGACGTAGTGTTTTATTCGGTCTGGCTGGCATCGAACCTACCAGACTGCATTGGCATTGCGTTGTCTTAACGCTTTGAGCCATGTGCCCTGCATGCATTCTTGCATTTATATTCTTACTAATATTTGCCATGTGTTTTTCTTTCTTTATAGACTTCTTGTACACCCTATGATCCAAGGTAATAACAGGAAGCAAGTAAATTTGTATATGGCGCGCTTTTTGAAGCTATTTCCTTCCTTCCATATGAACCACGGGTGTATATTTCCGGTTTTTTTGGTTCTTGTACATGGGGAGCGGAAATGTTTGTATGTATATGAAGTTTTATTTGTGGATTGAATCCAATCCACGTTAATTTTGTAATTATAGGTATTAGAAAGAATTGAATGCAAAATTTTATACAGCGGAATGGTAATTCACTGACGAGTTTCCATGCGACCAAGCATTTAGACATTAACGCTAACTGATTGATCTGATGCATCACACCGCAATGTGAGTGGTACGTCTGGTGCCGGATATGCTAGCTGCACGGCGTGTGTGAGAATGAGTTTACATTTCTCGAACGCCCCAGTTGTGGAGTTGTCCCAAACGATTTTGGGTTTTTCGTTCTTGCTAGCGCCGGTAGTCAGGGCAAGCAGCGGCGCCTGCACTTCCGCTGCTCCAGGCATATTCAGTCCATAGAAATTCCAAGATCCGAGAAATCTACGTGGGCTTCGGGTACGTGCGGATTGCTTCGCAGCGTTCGTCAGTCGGTTTAATACGTTTACTATTTATCGAGTGGCCCAAATATATTACTTCTGGTTGTGCAAACTGACATTTTTGTAATTTTATCGAAACCCCATGCTGTTTTAAACGCCCCAGAACTGTGTTCAAGTGCTGTTTGTGCTCTTCTATGGATAAAGAGGCGATTAAAATGTCGTTTATGTAGACGTGGCAATAAGCGAGATCTCGGAAAATCGAGTCCATAATTCGCTGAAAGGTCTGAGCGGCGTTGTACAACCCGAAGGTCATCAAATTAAATTAAAAAAGTCCGAAAGGCGTTATAACAGCGGCCTTAGGTCGTTCCGGAATCTGAGAATATGCGCGGTTAAAATGATCCCAGAATAGTCGCGAAAGTACTCTGAAAACCATCCAGAAATGATCCTGGAAGGGTCCCCAAATGATCCTAAACGTAAATTCTACCGAAATTTTCATTCTAGGTAACGAAGTTCGATAATTAAAATTAAATTATATGGCGCAAGAAAAATCTGCCATTTAATTATATTCGGTACCAAACGAATAATAGTTAGATGGCAACTCATTAATATCGGTGGCAACTTCAAGCAAAAGAAAAAAAGTGTGAACAACTAAAAGAAATTTAACGGCTTTTTCAATTAGAAGAATTGATAGAAGAATTAACCGGTAAGTAAAAAAATTTGTTTAAAATATTTATTATAAAACTTGTACTAATATCTTTTGTTTTTTATAGTCGCTGGGATCGAATTTCGCCATTTGTATTATTTAAATGAAGCTGATATCGCCGACGCTGTGAAGCAGATTGGAAAGAGAGCCGAATTCCGCGTAAACTTTTTGCTTGGAGAAGAAAAAACGTAAGTAATACTACATTTGAATGGTGAAATTTTTATTGAAAGTGCCAGTGTATTTTATTGAAGAAAAAATTACATTTGTAAGCAAAAGAATTGCCTTTTGTTATACACATACATATGTTTGCTAACGTCGTTCATGCTATCAGCATGGACGTAGCAGAGCAATTTTTTCGGGGCATAGTTAATTCTCTTTTTAGCCATCGATCGTTCGTTGCGAGCGTGCATAGCAAACCCCAAACAATAGCTGTTATTGAAAAGAGCACTTACGCTATTTCTCGCGATTGTTGTCTTTAAGTTTTTCCTGATAACTTAAAGTAAAAAATAATAGTTCCCAGTTTTATAACAAAATTTAAGATATACTTAAAATTTTTCTTGAGTGCTATTTTATGTATGCATATGGATGCTTCTTTAGCACATTGGTTTGGCAGAAAATTACCAGTCCCTGTGATCCCTTATACATGTGAGATGCAGCAAAAACATTTCTTAAAAAAACATGTCTACATACTTGTGTACATGACCATAGATTATTTCTAAACAATGGTATTCATCATTGATTTGACCTTGGGCTTTTAGACAGTTTTTGTTTTTTATTATTTTATTTCATTTTTTTTCGTGGGGAAATATGAACTGAACCACTGGTTAGCAGGACAATAAAAAGGCATTCGCATTTTTCTTCCTATACCGGAACCCTTAAATAGCATAACAAAGAATATAACTTTGTATATCGTATATAACACTTACATTTCTTAAAATGTCAATTTCCTTGAGACATATGGATCATTCCATATGAAATTTAGCACTAAAATTTAAAAATGCCCACTATATTTTTTTTTTCTGCTGAGAATGGAAAATAAGTCGACACCTATTTTTTTATTTCACCCATAGTGGTAAATTTATGAGTTATGAATTTTTGAATTTTAGGCATTTTGAAAATTGCATTTTTTCATTATTTTCTAGTTCGTGAACCAATTGACGGAATTGGAACAAATTTTAGGACTGGCCTAATGATTGTTAGATCTATCCAAAGTATATTAAAAAAATTAATAGTTAACTTGACAGTTCTCTCTTATCTGTAGGAGTTTTCCCGTCAAATGAAAAAAAATATTAACCCGTTCTGTTTAAGATTTTTAATGTTTTTTCAATAGCGTGAAGAAATATCAAATTGCTTCATATAAATACAATACCGCTTGCCTCCGTTCCTTCCACGTTTAAATAGAGTTTAGAGTTCAGATTAGCTAGACTCTAGCACATTTTAGCTAAGATGGATGGTCTAATTTTTTTTCAACGGGATCTTAGACTGAAAACGCAAATGTAAGCGATTAATAACCCCTGCGGGTTAGGGGTTTACAATGGAATGGAATGTCTGCCGCAAGGGGCGACTAAAATCCATTTCGACCACGGTCACGGGGTTGATGAAACAAGGTGGTTCGGCAGCACCTGTGAGATCATAGACTCAATAGTGTACAGCTCTGTCACGTCTCTCTTACAACAGCAACAGTGAAGCCGATTAATTTCTCTTTGTAAAACTTTTTTTGTAAATTGATTACGTCATTTCGCGGACACATATTTTCCTTGATAAGACGGTACCCTGGTTTTCACTTCAGTATAAAAAAAAATCTAATCTGCATTACTCTGGCGACAAACTTCTTGTGGTGCCATCGGCGGAAATCGACAATTATTCAAATATTCAATAATGCAAAGGTCCGAAAAGTGGTAGATTCCAAAGTGGTCAAAGTTATTCCGTTACTGTTTGGGTTAGCAGATTTCGCAATATTGATAACTTTTTGGCCTGAGCAAATGCTATCTAATTTTTCAGTAAAACCATTGTATGGGACATAAAAACTGTGCTTGGTTAACAAAGGGTTAATACGCTTGTTTACATTTTTTTAAGGAAAAACTCCTACAAAAACAAAATGTTTCAGTTGTCAATTCTACCTTGTTGAATTTGCCTTGGATCTATCTAAAAAACCTAAAATTAAAAATTAATTATTTTTTTTTAATTTTTACAACATTTTTATAAACAATTTGTAATTGAGGAAAAAGAGTATCTCTGAATTTCGTTTTATTTTTATTTAATCATAAATTGGTCTTTTAATAATTTGAATCTTTATCAAATGTCCCAAATTGTGATTTTTCAATGTTTGATGTTTTTCCCATATTTGTATTAATAAAATCTTCACTTTGTTTACTTGCAAACTAATAACAGAAATAAATCTTGCACGTACAATGTTCTTTAAACAAATGAAATCAAAATTTTGCATCCACACCGTAAGAAGAACGATCGCGATTGCTCAAAAATACAATCTTCTCAATTTGTGCTCCTAACTTATCGCGAGAAATGCAAAGGCAAACGAGCGTTGTTTAAAACATCGAAAACATTTTTCGTTTCTTAAGCTTTCGGCAGAATCAGTCCGCCAATACGTCAGCTGCGTCACGTACGTCAATTTTAGAGCAATTTCTACTTTGACGTATCCGTCTTATCTGGCGTTACGCATACAAACATCCGCAGTCTACTTTGCTGTCAGTTATTTCGACGTACGTGACGTACGTCACGGATTGATTCTGCTGAACGCTTTAACGAGTGTATGCAATTATTTTATGTATATACATTGGAAACCAGCGAGCATACCAACGCGATCGCTCGTAGCAAGGCTGCTGGTATGAAAAATCGTTTGTTTACAATCTCCTAGCAATGAAATAATGCAGTTATTGTTTTAAATACCGCTCGTTTGCCTTAGCGTTTCTCGCGATATGTTAAGAGCGCAAAATGAGAAAGGGTGACAAAACCATATGATTGAGAATTCGCGATCGAATTTTTCCCCACCCTGATTTTGTGATAATTTTGTGCATTATTAGCGTAACAAAAAGATGAAGTGAAAAATGTTAGTTATTATAAATATTAATATATTTATTTATATATACATATGTAGGTCTGTGCTGGTGATGAGCTCCACAATAAAAAGTGATCAGGATGATTTCCATTATGTGGTGAGATCGCTTTCAAAAATTATGTAGTAAAATTCAATATGAAAGTATTCGATTGAGCTTCAGATATTGAATATTCGATTCCAATAATTTCGTGTTCAATGTCATATCAAATATGTGCATATTTTATTTAAATAATTTACTCTATACAGCACTTTCATTGACGTTTTTAGTCAAATCATATGCGTTTGTATTTGATTATACTATTTTTTTCCCTCAGTGTAGAAATATTTCTAAGGTAATTGGTTAAGTAAGGCTTGATTTAAAATCAGAAATCAATCCTGAGTTTAATACGCAAATAGATGTAATAGAATTAAAGGAGATAACACCTAATATGCCAGGGGAAAGAGCTGACATAACTTTTCATCAGGTGCAACCATTTGCTGATCCATATTCCAAATAGGATTGATATTTTATTAGGAGCCGAAATAATGGGATCTATATTAACTGATAAAAAAAGAATTCATATAGATTCGAATCTTTATATGGAATATACAGTTTTTGGATGGGCGATTATTGGCCCAGCGCCTGTGGAAGTAAGCAAATTTTATTGTGGAATTGTAAGTTGTAAGTTATCAGATCTTGATAAAAGAGTTCAAAAGTTTTGGGAAACGGAAGAAATTTGTAAAACAGAAAAGTTTTTAACAAAAGAAGAAAAAGAGTGTGAAACGCATTTTTCCGAAACAATTGAAATCAAAAATTACAATCGTTTTCAAGTAACATTCCCTTTGAAAAAGTCTAAATCAGAATTGGGTGATTCAAAAGGAGTAGCCATTAAAAGATTTTAAATTTCTATTTGGAACGTGGTCACATGGAGGAAGTAAGTTTTAAAACTCTTCCAAAGGAGGTAAATTCTCTTCCTCATCATTGTGTCCTTAAGCCTGATAGTACCAGCACTAAACTTAGAGTCGTATTCGATGGTTCATGCAAAACTACATCGGGTTTATCTTTAAACGACATTTCTTTGACAGGTCCAAAGTTACAAGATGATTTGTTTAATATATTAACACGATTTAGAAAGCATAAGTATGTTTTTACGGCTGATGTTGAAAAAATGTACCGCCAGGTATGGATGAAAGATGAAGACCAATATCTGCAATTAATAGTTTGGCGATGGGACAATGATACACCATTAAAAACAAGTTAAAGACTGTTACTTATGGTACTGCCTCTGCCCATATTTAGCAGTCAAATGTTTGCAGAAAATTGGCGAAATGTATAAAGATCAATATACAAAAGAAACTGAGATGATAAAAAATTATTTTTATATGGATGATTTAATGACTGGTGGAAATAAAATATCCGAATCATTAGAGAACCAGAAAAATTTGATAAACATTTTAAATAAGCATGGTTTTTCATTAAGAAAGTGGTCTGCAAATCATCCTGAACTTCTTAAGAATATTAGGGAAAATGATCGTGAAATAGAGATTAGTTTCGACAAAGAAGACTCTGTTTCAACTTTAGGGCTGGCATGGGTTCCGAAATCGGACCAATTTTTTATAAAATCAACTTGGGAACCTTATAAAAACGAAAAAATTAACAAGAAATCTATACTTTCAGATATAGCGAAATTATTCGAACCCTTAGGTATTTTTAATCCATTTATCGTGGCTGCCAAAATTTTGCTACAGGATCTTTGGAGAATGAAGCTCAACTGGCATGACGAAATACCGGATCAAATGAGAGCTGACTGGATAAGGTTCAAGGATCAGCTAATAAATTTGAGAACCATAGAGGTAAAAAGATGCATGATTATTGAAAATGCTAATGTGCTAGAGATACATGGATTTTGCGATGCTTCGGAAAAAGCTTATGGTGCGGTTGTTTACTTGAAATCTATTAGCACAAGTAATCAATTGCAAATAAGTTAAGTTAATGCAAAATCTAGGGTTGCACCAATCAAAACGCTTTCTATTCCGCGTTTAGAACTCTGTGCAGCAGTTTTGCTAGTGGAGCTGATTGAAAAAGTCACTGAAAGCTTGCAAGAAAGAGTTAATCTTGTAAGGTACTATATCGATTCAGAAATAGTATTATCGTGGCTTAGATTAGATCCAGGAAAATTGAAAACCTTTGAAGCAAAGAGAGTTGCGACCATTCAAAGAAAAACAGAGCAAACGCATTGGTGTCACGTTAAGTCAAAAGAAAATCCAGCTGACATCATTTCTCGAGGCCTATAGAGTGAGATTATCGAAAATAATTTTTGGTTTAATGGGCCGGATTTTTTAAAAGAAAATACGGGTAAAATAGCAGAATAGATAGTGTGAAAGAAATTCCTGGGCTAAAAAAGAATGTATTGATTACTGCTCTTACTAAAAACCTAGCAACAATGGGAGACATAAAACATAAAAACAATTTTAGTTTTCTAAGAAATGTAGTAGCTTTAATTTGAAATTCATAGATATCAGATTAAAAAAATCAGTCAAAGATCGTCACTCGTATCAAAAATTAGCTATAGAAAAAATCGTGATACAAACGCAAATAAAATATTTTCAAGATGATATTAAGTTATTAAAATCCCAAAAAGAAATAATGAAATCATCCAAATTAGCTACTCCTGCTCCATTTTTAGACGAAAAAGATATTCTTAGAGTAGGGGGTAGAATTTAAAAGTCTTCACTTCCTTTTGAAGCTAAACATCCTATATTACTACCGTATAATGATCATATAAAAACACTAAAGGCTGGTTTCCATTATGTCAAATGGTGTCAAATTTCATCGATTTTATCGAGATTTGGTTGCTTATTTCGATAAAGTCGATAAAAGTTGTCAAAATTTGACCTAGTGAAAACCAGCCTTAATTATGACGGAAATACACAAAAAACATTTGCATGTAGGTCCAAAAGGCTTGTTAGCTTTAACTCGACAAAAATATTGGCCTTTACGTGGAAAACAATTAGCTACTAAAATTGTACATTCTTGCTACCGGTGTTTTAGAATGAATCCTCGCTCGATACATCAGTTTATGGGGAGTTTGCCACAGGATAGGGTAAAGAAATCGCGAGCTTTTGAAAACGTTGGTTTTGACTTCCATGGTCCAATAACAATTCATCATAAATTGAGAGGTTCAAGAACAGACAAAGCCTATGCGTGAATTTTTATTTGTTGCGCTAGTAAAGCTGTTCATTTGGAAGTAGTTAGTAATTTATCAACCGCCGCATTTTTAGAAGCTCTCAAGAGGTTTATCGCGCGTAGAGGAAGTCCTAAAAAAATTTATTCTGATAATGCGACTAATTTTATAGGAGCGAAAAATAGTTTGAATGATGTTTATAAACTTTTTAAAGAAAAATATCTCATTGACCAAATTGATGAATTTTGTTCGCAGAATGAGATAAGATGGCAGACGATACCAGAAAGATCGCCTCATGTAGGAGGGTTATGGCAGAAATAGAAGCGATCATGAATTCACGACACTTAACACCTCTCTCCGATGACCCAAATGATTTACAGGTTTTAACACCTTCTCATTTTTTAATAGGGACATATCAAAGTATTTTGATAGATAACAAAAATAATATTACGTATAAAAATTATAGTGATGTGTGGAGAGATGTTCAAAAATTTAGTAATGAAATGTGGGATAGGTGGTCTCAAGAGTATTTAGGAGAACTGCAAAAAAGATATAAGTGGCAGTATCCAAAAACAAATATAAAACCGGGGCCCTTAGTGTTATTAAAAGAAGATAATGTCCCACCTCTTAATTGGAAAAGAGGTAGAGTAATTGGAGTCAAATTAGGTTCAGATAATTTAGTCAGAATGCTAACTATTAAGACGGCTCTGGGGATAACTCAGAGGGCCGTGCAAACTATATGTCCATTTCCTGAAGATTTATTTCAAACAGATGATAAAATCGATGAAATTTGACACCATTTGACATAATGGAAACCAGCCTTTAGTGTTGTTATATGATCATTATACGGTAGTAATATAGGATGTTTAGCTTCAAAAGGAAGTGAAGACTTTGGAATTCTACCCCCTACTCTAAGAATATCTTTTTCGTCTAAAAATGGAGCAGGAGTAGCTAATTTGGATGATTTCATTATTTCTTTTTGGGATTTTAATAACTTAATATCATCTTGAAAATATTTTATTTGCGTTTGTATCACGATTTTTTCTATAGCTAATTTTTGATACGAGTGACGATCTTTGACTGATTTTTTTAATCTGATATCTATGAATTTCAAATTAAAGCTACTACATTTCTTAGAAAACTAAAATTGTTTTTATGTTTTATGTCTCCCATTGTTGCTAGGGTTTTAGTAAGAGCAGTAATCAATACATTCTTTTTTAGCCCAGGAATTTCTTTCACACTATCTATTCTGCTATTTTACCCGTATTTTCTTTTAAAAAATCCGGCCCATTAAACCAAAAATTATTTTCGATAATCTCACTTGGATATAGGCCTCGAGAAATGATGTCAGCTGGATTTTCTTTTGACTTAACGTGACACCAATGCGTTTGCTCTGTTTTTCTTTGAATGGTCGCAACTCTCTTTGCTTCAAAGGTTTTCAATTTTCCTGGATCTAATCTAAGCCACGATAATACTATTTCTGAATATAGTACCTTACAAGATTAACTCTTTCTTGCAAGCTTTCAGTGACTTTTTCAATCAGCTCCACTAGCAAAACTGCTGCACAGAGTTCTAAACGCGGAATAGAAAGCGTTTTGATTGGTGCAACCCTAGATTTTGCATTAACTAAACTTATTTGCAATTGATTACTTGTGCTAATAGATTTCAAGTAAACAACCGCACCATAAGCTTTTTCCGAAGCATCGCAAAATCCATGTATCTCTAGCACATTAGCATTTTCAATAATCATGCATCTTTTTACCTCTATGGTTCTCAAATTTATTAGCTGATCCTTGAACCTTATCCAGTCAGCTCTCATTTGATCCGGTATTTCGTCATGCCAGTTGAGCTTCATTCTCCAAAGATCCTGTAGCAAAATTTTGGCAGCCACGATAAATGGATTAAAAATACCTAAGGGTTCGAATAATTTCGCTATATCTGAAAGTATAGATTTCTTGTTAATTTTTTCGTTTTTATAAGGTTCCCAAGTTGATTTTATAAAAAATTGGTCCGATTTCGGAACCCATGCCAGCCCTAAAGTTGAAACAGAGTCTTCTTTGTCGAAACTAATCTCTATTTCACGATCATTTTCCCTAATATTCTTAAGAAGTTCAGGATGATTTGCAGACCACTTTCTTAATGAAAAACCATGCTTATTTAAAATGTTTATCAAATTTTTCTGGTTCTCTAATGATTCGGATATTTTATTTCCACCAGTCATTAAATCATCCATATAAAAATAATTTTTTATCATCTCAGTTTCTTTTGTATATTGATCTTTATACATTTCGCCAATTTTCTGCAAACATTTGACTGCTAAATATGGGCAGAGGCAGTACCATAAGTAACAGTCTTTAACTTGTTTTTAATGGTGTATCATTGTCCCATCGCCAAACTATTAATTGCAGATATTGGTCTTCATCTTTCATCCATACCTGGCGGTACATTTTTTCAACATCAGCCGTAAAAACATACTTATGCTTTCTAAATCGTGTTAATATATTAAACAAATCATCTTGTAACTTTGGACCTGTCAAAGAAATGTCGTTTAAAGATAAACCCGATGTAGTTTTGCATGAACCATCGAATACGACTCTAAGTTTAGTGCTGGTACTATCAGGCTTAAGGACACAATGATGAGGAAGAGAATTTACCTCCTTTGGAAGAGTTTTAAAACTTACTTCCTCCATGTGACCACGTTCCAAATAGAAATTTAAAATCTTTTAATGGCTACTCCTTTTGAATCACCCAATTCTGATTTAGACTTTTTCAAAGGGAATGTTACTTGAAAACGATTGTAATTTTTGATTTCAATTGTTTCGGAAAAATGCGTTTCACACTCTTTTTCTTCTTTTGTTAAAAACTTTTCTGTTTTACAAATTTCTTCCGTTTCCCAAAACTTTTGAACTCTTTTATCAAGATCTGATAACTTACAACTTACAATTCCACAATAAAATTTGCTTACTTCCACAGGCGCTGGGCCAATAATCGCCCATCCAAAAACTGTATATTCCATATAAAGATTCGAATCTATATGAATTCTTTTTTTATCAGTTAATATAGATCCCATTATTTCGGCTCCTAATAAAATATCAATCCTATTTGGAATATGGATCAGCAAATGGTTGCACCTGATGAAAAGTTATGTCAGCTCTTTCCCCTGGCATATTAGGTGTTATCTCCTTTAATTCTATTACATCTATTTGCGTATTAAACTCAGGATTGATTTCTGATTTTAAATCAAGCCTTACTTAACCAATTACCTTAGAAATATTTCTACACTGAGGGAAAAAAATAGTATAATCAAATACAAACGCATATGATTTGACTAAAAACGTCAATGAAAGTGCTGTATAGAGTAAATTATTTAAATCAAATATGCACATATTTGATATGACATTGAACACGAAATTATTGGAATCGAATATTCAATATCTGAAGCTCAATCGAATACTTTCATATTGAATTTTACTACATAATTTTTGAAAGCGATCTCACCACATAATGGAAATCATCCTGATCACTTTTTATTGTGGAGCTCATCACCAGCACAGACCTACATATGTATATATAAATAAATATATTAATATTTATAATAACTAACATTTTTCACTTCATCTTTTTGTTACGCTAATAATGCACAAAATTATCACAAAATCAGGGTGGGGAAAAATTCGATCGCGAATTCTCAATCATATGGTTTTCTCACCCTTTCTCATTTTGCGCTCTTAACATATCGCGAGAAACGCTAAGGCAAACGAGCGGTAGTTAAAACAATAACTGCACTGTGGGGGAGGGATGTACTGGGTATTTTCAAAATTGTTGTAAGATGGAAACGATGGGTTGCTTATATCATGGCTAACAGTGTGTGTGTTGTAACTATTGGTGTCATGTGGATAATTTGTAACCGGATATTTATAGTTTTTGTTATCATTACTAAAATTTGCCCTTGAGTTTGTATTTAAATAATCTTGTCTCGCAGGCGGCCCAAATTGTGTATAGTTTTGGTGTCTTGCATCTAATATAATTTTGAAAGCGTCTTCTAAATTATTTGGATTTCTGGAAAATATCATTGTACGTGTAGGTTCTGGTAGGTGATCTCTAAACGTTCTAAGTGCAATTCTATTTATTTCGTCCGTCGTGTATGTATTTTCATTGTGAGTCAAATTTCTATTATGAACTCTGTTCGCTAGTTTATTTATTTGATAATAATAACATTCAATAGTACCTTGCAACCTGCATGTTTTAAGATTGTCCATTAACTCATTGCTAGTTACCTTCTCTCCGAAATTTTTTATTAGAATCTCTTTTAAAATATCCCAAGTGGTTACATTGGGGTGTCTATGTATTGCTTCCCTAGTCTTGCCTATACATTTGTTTTTTATGTACCCAAAAATTATATTTCTATTATTATCATCAAACTCTAAGACCGAAGGAATAATATTGTCGACTTGTTTAATAAAATCCGGTAGTTGATTCGAATCATTTCCGTCGAAATTTTCAATATTTTTTATGCAAGTCAAAATTAGTTGAAATCGGCTTATTTGTAAAGCATCGATTATTGATTATTATTTTTATTTATCTTTTAGTGAATATTACGAACGAATGAAAGACGGAGAACGATTATGTGCTATTAGATTTAAAAGCAGCGCTCCAGCGATAAAAAAAAAATTTAATATAAGAAATGTGCATATATACATACATATGTACAAACATACATATATTATTGAATTTGAATGATTTTTGGTTTTAACTTGGATGTTGTTGTTGGTCTTGTCTTTGCTTAGGCTGGTACTTCTCTGGTTGCAATTGTTGTTCCCACACTGCTGCTACTCTCCCACTAGTATTTGTTGCTAATTATGTTGATGTGTTGTTGTTAATGTTCTCTTGCATATAGTGATTATTAGTGCAACTGCACTCGGCTTAAATATTTATTGTTGAAACTTTTGTTGCTGTTGTTTGTTTTTTTTTTTTGTGTTTTGCGCTGTTTAGTTTTGTTCGTTAACACTCAAATTTCTCTTCTTTTGATTTTGTTATTTTCTTTTTTTATTTAGAGTTTCTCTTTTAAGAGTAATTTTTTTATTTTTAACTAATTAACGTTCTCAGCCACGCCGTACAAATATTTAAAACTCCTTGTTAGAGGTCATCTGCTTTCAACATTACGTTGGTTGGTGTGTCTTTCTTCTTTTTTTTCACTTTGACCTTGTTTGTTTAATTTCGTTTTCCTCGTCGCCAGTCACATTTGGAAATCAAACACACGTCTTCGATGTATTCTCCAAACTGAACTTTAATTCATTTTTTAAATTGTTACAAGCTATATTTCAAACTTAAACTAGGTTCTCTTAAAATTAACGGTAACTTAAATTTAATGAGAATGTTAATGAAAGCTCTCTAAAATCTTTGTGAGCCATAAGCTCTGCTTGAGCTCTCTTATTTGTATGAAGGGTATACATATGTACATATCTACAAGTCTGCACACATACTTATATCTATATATACTCAGGATATTACTATATGTGGCGTGAAAAATTCACGAAGGAATTTAAGGACGTGCATTGAATGCATATTTTGTATGGCATATTCGCAGAAGGTTGTAGTAGAGAATTTGAAAAATGCTATTGCGAGTATACCGACAGGAATGTGAACCACATATACACACATACATACCTACCTACATACACCACATGCTATTGTTCTACTACACAACACAAAAACAGAAATGCGAGCGCTGTTAAACATATACATATATGTAGGTATGTACACGCGTATACCAGCAAACAACGACCACCAAAAACTCAAACGTTTGAAAAAATCTATTCTCAACTTATTCTCAGATTTTGTTTATAAAACAGAATGATTTGTTGAACTATAATAATTAAAACATATTACATAAAATTTAACTGCATAAATGAAAACTCGCGTTTTATTAAAATAGGTATTAGTTTTGCATTATTGGCAAATCTGAATAAATAGTTCAATGAGAGCAACTGGATTTTGTTCCGAAACGAAACTTTCATATTAAAAATGTGTCCTTTAGTTTCAGAATGCTATGAGCGGTTATTTGAGATGCTTGCTAAAACTAAACTTGGCCCTTTTCAAACTAAAAAAGGGTATGCAATCAATTGTTTAGTCCTTAATGGTTTATAATTTTCTGCATTGTTTTTCCTTTGTAATAAATTGTCCACTTTTAACCAGTCTTAAAAGATGTTCATAACTACCTGCATTGTGCAGTGGTTAACTAAAAAAAACTAACTAATGGCGGCGATATACCAACAGGTCATCATAACCTCTAACGAGATTTTTAGCCGAGCTTCTCTTTCCAACTTGTGGTGTGTTGCTTTTTGAGTTTTTCCTACAAGTTGGCGGGACCTACAGTTTTTTGCCGACTCCGAACGGCACTTGCAAAGCAAATGAATTTCTTGCTGAGAAGCTTCAGCAGTGGTTAACTAGCCCTAAAAATAAGCAGGTAATTTATGCTTAGTTAAAATTGCCTGAATTGTTTTACCACGTATATGTGTTTTCCCATTATAATCGTGTCTTTAAAATATTTTCTTCCATTTATGATAAACATTTTATTTTGTTACATTTCTGAAGGCCATTAGCTATGGAAAAACCTTAAGCAACACTGCAATAAAAAACCAAGTAAGGAAAGCTGTCTTCGGCTGTGCCGAAGGCTATATACCTTTCAAGAATTAGCGTCACGATTTTCACTGTTCGATCCCCAGTACAGCCTGTTTCAATTTAACTATATTTACTATATACATTACACATCTTTGTTATAATTTAAAAAAACTTACAAAATAATAGGATCCGAGTTATCGGAACAATCGATTGTATGGAGGCTATATATTATATGTGTTCAATTGTACTGACTTACACTATACACATTACAAGGTGCAATATTTTACGTTCCTAACTTTTTAAATGCGGAAGTATTGGCCAAAAA
Organism: Campiglossa producta; assembly: GCA_964058755.1. Lineage (NCBI taxonomy): Eukaryota > Metazoa > Arthropoda > Insecta > Diptera > Tephritidae > Campiglossa > Campiglossa producta. Next base: position 45,811,857 of record CAXKVI010000004.1, read on the forward strand.
ACCTTATATCGGAACAACCGGTTGTATGGGGCTATATGTTATATTTACCCGATCTTCTTGATTTTCCTCTACACACTACATAAATTCAAAGTACTCAAGTTGCAAAATTTTATGTTCCTAACTTTTTAATTGCAGAAGTTTTGGCCAAAAAACCTTATATCTGAACAATCAACCGATGTTACATTTTCCCGATCTTGTTGATTTTCACTATATCATCATCATTTATTGGCGCTTAACCGCCTAAGCGATTTTGGCCGTCGCCTATCAAAGCACGCCAGCCATTCCTTTTTAGCGATAACTGACGCCAATTGGAAACCGCAAGGGAGTTCAAGTCATCCTCCACCTGCTGTTTCCATCTCAGTCGAGGCCTCCCCCTTCCTCTGCTGCCGAATTCGGGTGACGATTGGAAAACCTTCTGGGCTGGAGCTTCTTTGTCCATTCGCATGACGTGACCCAGCCAGCGGAGCCTTTGGGCTTTAATTCGCTGGACTATGGTCAGATCTGCGTAAAGCTCGTACAGCTCATCGTTAAATCTCCTTCGATACTCGCCGTCGGCATCACGGGAAGGACCATAAATCTTCCGGAGAACTTTTCTCTCAAATACTCCAAGGGCCATCTCATCTTCTCTTGACATTGTCCATGAATCTGAGCCATACATCAGGACAGGTATGATGAGAGACTTATAGAGCGCGATCTTTGTTCTTCGAGAGAGGACTTTACTTCTCAATTGCCTACTCAGTCCAAAGTAGCACTTGTTCGCAAGAGTGATTCTCCGTTGGATTTCTAGACTGATATTATTTTCGGTGTTAATGCTGGTTCCCAAATAGACGAAGTCCCTCACAGTTTCAAATTTGTAACTATCAACAGTGACGTGGCTGCCAAGGCGCAGGTGCGCCGATTCTTTCTTTGATGACAGCAAATACTTCGTCTTGTCCTCGTTGACCGCAAGACCCACTTTTTTCGCTTCTTTATCCAGTCCAGAGAAGGCAGCGCTTACGGCGCGGTTGTTAAGGCCAATGATATCAATATCATCGGCATACGCCAGCAATTGCACGCTCTTGTAAAAGATTGTACCATTGCGGTTTAGCTCTGCTGCTCGAATTATCTTCTCCAGCATCAGGTTGAAGAAATCGCACGAAAGGGAGTCGCCCTGTCTGAAGCCTCGTTTGGTTTCAAATGGCTCAGAGAGGTCCTTCCCGACTCTGACGGAGCTGTTAGTATTGCTCAACGTCATTTGGCAAAGCCGTATAAGCTTTGCAGGGAAGTCAAATTCAGACATGGCGGCATACAGGCAACTCCTTTTTGCGCTGTCAAAAGCGGCTTTGAAATCGACAAAGAGATGGTGTGTGTCGATTCTTTTATCATGGGTCTTCTCCAGGATTTGGCGTATCGTGAAAATCTGGTCGATGGTAGACTTACCAGGTCTAAAGCCACACTGATAAGGTCCAATCAGCTTGTCTACGATGGGCTTCAGTCTTTCACACAATACGCTAGAAAGAACCTTATATGCGATATTAAGAAGGCTGATTCCGCGGTAGTTGGTGCGGTTAGCGGGATCGCCTTTCTTGTGGATTGGGCAGAGCACACTTAAATTCCAATCTGGAGGCATGCACTCGTCTGACCATATTCTGCATAAGAGCTGATGCATGCTTTTTACCAGCTCTTCGCCTCCGTGTTTGAACAGCTCGGCGGGTAGTCCGTCTTTTCCAGGCGCTTTGTTGTTTTTGAGCCGGGATATAGCTATCCTCACTTCATCATAGTCAGGTGGTGGGACGACTTTTCCATCGTCAGGGATTGGGGTATCGGGTTCGACGTCTCCCTCGCAATTTAGCAGTGAGGAGAAGTGCTCCCTCCATAATTTAAGTACACTCTGTACGTCGGTTACCAGGTCGCCATTATTGTCCTTACAGGAACTTGCCCCGGTCTTAAAACCTTCCGTCATCCGCCGGATCTTTTCATAGAATTTTCGGGCATCATTCCTGTCAGCCAGCATCTCAAGCTCCTCACACTCACGCCTTTCGGCCTCACGTTTCTTTTTTCTGAAAAGGCGTCTCTCTTCCTTCTTTGCCTCACGATAGCGTTGCCATACACTGCGGGTTGCGCCCGTTCGCAACGTCTCCCTGTAGGCAGCGTCCTTTTTGTCCGAGGCAGTGCTGCATTCCTCATCGTACCAGTTGTTTTTGCGGGCTCGCTGGAACCCTATAGTGGCCTCAGCGGCGGTACGTAATGAGTGAGAGATATGCTTCCATTGCTCGGTTGCATCGTTAGGTCGAGGATTGCTCTCCGATAGCAGGTGTGAGAGTCGAGTGGAGAAATTGTCAGCTGTCTGTGTCGTGCGCAGCTTCTCGACGTCAAACTTTCCTTCCGTTACTGTGCGCACTTTCTTTGCTACACAGAGGCGTGTGCGTATCTTGGCTGCAACAAGATAATGGTCCGAGTCGATATTGGGACCACGAAGGGTACGCACGTCCAGAACGGTGGAGCTATGTCTGCCATCGATCATGACATGATCAATCTGGTTTCTTGTTCTTTGATCAGGAGACAGCCATGTGGCTTGGTGTATTCGTTTATGCTGGAACCTGGTACTACTGATGACCATATTGCGAGTAGCGGCGAAATCAATCAACCTAGTGCCGTTGGGGGATGTTATATCATGGAGACTAAATTTTCCAACTGTTGGACCAAAGACTCCTTCCTTGCCCACCTTCGCATTAAAGTCGCCGAGCACGATTTTGATATCATGTTGGGGGCAGCGATCATAAGTCTGTTCAAGTTTATCGTAGAAGGAGTCCTTCTCTGCGTCGTCCGTCTCCTCAGTCGGCGCATAGGCGCAGATAAATGTTATGTTGAAAAATTTCGCTTTGATGCGGATCGCAGCGAGACGCTCGTCCACGGGGGTGAACGCTAGTACTTGGCGGCGAAGTCTCTTTCCCATCACGAATCCTATACCACGCGCTTTGCCGCGTGTCTGGCCACTGTAGTATACGTCACAAGGTCCGATGGTCGTCTTTCCTTGTCCCGTCCATCGCATTTCCTGCAGGGCGGTGATGTCAGCCTTTGCGTTAACGAGGACATCAACCAGTCGGGCAGCGGTACCGTCCCTTGAAAGGGTCCGGACATTCCCGGTACATGCCCTAATATCCAAATCATTATGCCTTATTCGTTTTGCCGGGTCGTCAACATTAAAGGGGGTTCTCATCCGAGGCTTTAATACATTTTTCATTGGACTAAATTTTTTACGTGGCGGGTCCCAAACCCAGCGCACAACCCGTTTCGGGGTTTTTGGAAAATATTTACACATTTATATAGCGAGCCGCTTGCTTCAAGACAGACGCCCGCTTGCAGCCGCACCTCATGGTGAACAGACGCTGCGCAAAAACCTCGGTGAACCCTTAAACCAAGTATGTCAGAGTGGCCCCACCGGGGCTCCCTCTCTTTCTGCCGCGAGCCTAGGTAGCTCCCGTTGCCCAGAGTGCACGAACGAGGACGCAAGAGTCGGGATTGAGCAAGGTCACTTAGCAACCACACTCCATTACACTATATATACTACGTAAATAGAAAGTACTCGAGTTGCATAATTTTACGTTCCTAACTTTTTAATTTCAGAAGTTTTGGTCAAAAAACCTTATATCTGAACAATCGGTTGTATGGGGGCTATATGTTACATTTGCCCGATCTTGTTGATTTTCACTATATACACTACATAAATAGAAAGTACTCGAGTTGCAAAATTTTACGTTCCTAACTTTTTAATTGCAGAAGTTTTGGCCAAACAACCTTATATCTGAACAATCGGTTGTATGGGGGCTATATGTTACATTTGTCCGATCTTGTTGATTTTCACTATATACACTACATAAAGAGAAAGTACTCGAGTTGCAAAATTTTACGTTCCTAACTTTTTAATTGCCGAAGTTTTGGCCAAAAATTCTTATACCTGAACAATCGGTTGTATGGGGGCTATATGTTACATTTGCCCGATCTCGTTGATTTTCACTATATACACTACATAAATAGAAAGTACTCGAGTTGCAAAATTTTACGTTCCTAACTCTTTAATTGCGGAAGTTTTGGCCAAAAAACCTTATATCTGAACAATCGGTTGTATGGGGGCTATATGTTATACTGGTCCTATCTTGTCAGTTCCGACAAATGATTCCTATATTACAAAATGGTGGCCACATACAAAAATTCAGCCAGATATCTCAAAAATTGAGGGACTAGTTTGCGTTCAAACAGACAGACGGACAGACAGACATGGCTAAATCAACTCAGCTTGTCATCCTGATCATTTCGGTATATTTATTGATGGGTCCATCTCTTCTTCTTCTCATACTTACAAACATCGGACCAAAGTTATAATACCATTTCATGTTCATGAAAGGTATAATTAGGAATGCATATATTAACGCCGTCAGAGACATGACAATTGCACTAACACATACAAAAATCTTAGTGAGTCTGTCCAAAAAACATAAAGAATAAAAGCCCAACAAACACCAAAAACTCAAACGTTTGAGGAAACATCTATTCTCAACTTTTTCTCAGATGTGGTTTATATAACCAGATTATTTAATTTAAAAAATATTAAATAAAATTTAACTGCATGAATGAAAGCCCGCTCTGCTCAGTTTGATAAAGTTTGAAAATTCTATATTTCTCAATTTTAAAATAAAGGAAAATTCCATATTAAAAATTTTGCCCTTCACTTTGCGAATGCTATCAACGGTTATTTGAGGTGCGCTTCAGATTTGAGAGTACGATTGATCCTTAAATGATCTCAAACTAAGATTTCATTCAAATGTTTGTTGGGAGATAATGGCTTTTCGCAAGTAATTGCATCCACGCTACTATATTAGTTAGATTAGTACCAAATTTGGTACATACACATTCCTTTCAGTATACCTTCTGCGAATATGCCATACAAAATATGCATTCAATGCACGTTCTTAAATGCCTTCGTGAATTATTCACACCACATATGCATACGTATATGAAGATGAACGGCAAGATTACGTTCATATATAGATTCGAGAAGGCATTTATGAATGATGCACGAATGCATTCATGAACGTGAACGGTGTGGATTTTTTATACGTTCTTATTTACGAACGAGAATGCAATTTTTTTTTTAATGTTCATGTTCGTGAATGCAAATGCAAAAGAACGTACTTGAATCTTCATAAATAAATAATTCCGAACCCTGGTTTTTACCTTGGGTGCGCTTGTTGAAAAAGTTGGACGATTCAGCTGCGTACGTCCTCTCAATGCAGTAACTTCAGCGTCCATTTTATCTTGAAGCTCTGCAATCTTTGAATCATGTATTTTCAGCTGAGATGACATAAAAGCCTTTTGTTCTTCCAGTTGAGTGGAGATCTGTGATGATACCTGTGCCGAAATTTGCGACGACATTCGTGTCTCCTGCTCTTCGAGCTGAGATGCCATGTGTGCCTTCTCCTCTTCAAACTGAGATGCCATGTGTGTCTTCGTTTCTTCCAACTGAGATGCCAAGCGTGTTTCTTGTTGTTCCAACTTTGATGCCATACGTGTCTCTTGTTGTTCCAACTGAGATGCCATGTGTGTCTTCTGTTCCTCCAACTGAGATGCCATGCTTGATGTTATGTTGTTTGACATCTAAGCCAAGGCAGCCAGGGCTCCCAAATAACAGTTACTTTTATTTTAAAACTGGCCATAACAGTTATTTTTTAATTTTTATATATCGAATCGCAAATTAAGAGTAATTTTTAAACTTTTTTATTTCAATTGCAAAATAAGAGTTATTTTTAACTTTTTTTTATTTCGATCGAAAAATAAGAGTTATTTTCAACTTTTTTATTTCGATCGGAATATAAGAGTTATTTTTAAATTTTTTTATTTCGATCGCAAAATAAGAGTTATTTTTCAATTTTTAAATTTCGATAAGAGTTGTTTTTCCTTTTTTTTATTTCGATCTCAAAATAAGAGTTATTTTTCAATTTTTTTATTTCGATCGCAAAAAAAAAGTGTTTGTTTCGTAAATATGTACAAGTAAGCAAACAAGCAAACATACAAGTGAAGCTAATAAAAGCGTGGTAAAAATAAACTTTTGCTTTAACCCTATATGTATGACTTACAAAAATGTTTTCCATAAAATCGGATGTTTTGTGAATTGCTTGCTTTGCTTGCATAAAATATTGGGATTCTTAATACAATCCTTATGATCTAATTATACCCAACAGAGGTAGAACCACATTCATGAAACAAAAACTTTTATTTTCAGATCGAAATAAAAAAAATTGAAAAATAACTCTTTGCAATCGAAATAAAAAAGTTTAAAAAATAACTCTTACTTTGGTATAAGAAAGAGGTAGTCGCTCAAAACTACAACACTACAGTTAAAACACAATCAGAGTTGAATATTATTTTTTCCATTTTTTTTTTTTCTTTTTTTTAGTTTTACGACCACAATATTTATTAAACCTCAGAAATCAACATGAAGACGAAAATCACCATTCAAATCATTTTTGCAATAATATTCACGATTAAAGCGCAACAAATCGATATACAAGACCTAACGAATAATAATGGATATATACCAATAAAAATCGGAGAACAACGAACCATTAAACACTACGATAAAATCCTCCATTTTATCAACTTAACAACATATGATGAACCCATTTCATTAATTGCAGAAAACATTAAAACCCTGAAGGCAACTTCCTTCGAGGATGAACAATTATTGGAAACCTTAGACAGGAATTTTATTTTATTAAAAGCAAAAATAGATTATTTACAACCACATTTTAGGGCAAAGCGAGGTTTAGTTAACGTATTGGGTAAAGGATTAAAATATATAGCAGGTACAATGGACAGTGATGACGAAAAACAAATAGTCAATACATTAAGTAAAATGCAGGGCAATGCGCAGGACACGACGGACAATATAAACAGTATAATTTACAACAACAACTTTGCTAATCAGATTGATAATATCACTATGCACATAAATAAACAACAAAACCTCATACAAATTTACATAAATATATTTAGAGAAACAACACAAAATAAAATCAGGACGTTAGAAGACGATTTGCAATTTATGCAGCATATTTACCAAATAAATAATGATATAACCCTTTTGCAAAACCATATAAATGATATTGGACAAATAATTTTTTCTAGTAAAATAGGCATATTCCCCACAGACATCCTAACGCAAACTGAACTCAGCCTTATTCATGACTTTGATAGTTATAGGGACATAAAGATAGCAGTTATTTTTCAAAATAATAATATTATAATAACTATATTAATTCCACAATTTTCCTTTAATATTCTTTCCAAAATAAAATTTGTACCAATTCCAAATGCTAAGAATATGTCAATAATATTAGATGATTATCAAATTTTGCTAGACGAAAGTAACAATGTATATAACACATTTGTAGAAGACAACATGGAAAAAAATTTAAAAATTTTAGAAGATGAATGCATTATAAATATTTTGAAACTTAAAGAAGCCAGCTGTAAGTTAGGTCTAGCGTCTAAAAAAAGTATTGTCGAGGTAATACCAGGAATATTAATATTTAAAAATTTCAATTCAGATATCGACCATAATTGCAATAGTTTAAAAATTAAACAAACGGGAACTTTTATAATTAAATTTGAAAATTGTAAATTAATAATTGCAAATAATACATACGAGAATAGTAAAGTTAAAATGTACGACACATTTGTCTTGCCCAGCAAAATTACAAAAATTAAAGAAAACTCTAATTTCACAACAACCGAGCTAAAATTAGAAAAACTATATATTGAACCAATAAAACAAAATGAACATATTAAGTTCCTAGTAGATAAAAATAAAAATGTACACCTAATTAGCTTAAGTTCAGACCTACTAATTACATTCATTATCATTATGTCAATCTTTATTTTCATATACATTTTATATAAAATTAAATTCTATATAAGTTTTTAATCAATTAGAATTTTTCATGTCGATTGCGGACACTCGACTTAAGAGGGGAAGAGTTAACGTAACATAGGTTACCCACGTCGTCTGAAATATGATTGCACATCATAAACTAGCCGACCCAAACACCCATAAATTACTCATAATAATTACTTGCAAGTCCATGTCGCAATAAATTGCTCATAGTAATTACTTACAATAAAGCAAACCCGTGCCGAACATTTCCGCCCGAAATATGATCAGTCATAATTCGGCCGACCTAAATAAATTCCTATGAAATGCATTGGCGCACAACGATCATTTACCCAAATCCGATCGTACCTCATAAATTTTAAGTGCAATGCATTTATGCAAAGGCAAGACATTTTAAAACAATTAATTTCATAAGTCGCCTGAAATATGATTACTCGTCACATTTCAGCCGCACCAAGTAAACTCACTTCAAAGCGGCATTTAACTATTCCGCTATATCACAATCACACATACTATGCTTGCCCAATGGCAACATGCCGAGTCGGCATTCATTAAATATGGGTCATATGTACGGTGATCATAAATTTTTTTTGAAAAAACAGAACTCTTTTTACTTAAGGCTTGGTATTGCCTTCACGTGAAAATTTCGCTACCCGGCTATATACTATTTGGGGTTACACTCTCAATATTTGGAATAAAAAAGTGTTTTTCATGGCGTAATCATCTCTTTGCAGTAAAAAATGTTGCCGACGTCTGTGAAACATTGACATCGAAATCTCAAATAATTTCAACCAAAGTGCATCAATTGAAAGTCATTTTTTTAAGTATATCTTTCCATTTTGTGAATAGTATTTCTTGATGGTGAGAGACATTTCCTTGTTAATTTAAAACCTACCATAACCACGCTTGCCTTTCTGACCGAAATGTACCATTTTTGGTACGAATTTTTTTCCGGATACGGAACTTCCATATTTGGTACGTTTTTGCCATTTTAACGTACTCAATTTTTGATTTCGCTGGAGCACTTGACCGCGTTAAACATAAACTAAATTATTTTTAAAATATTTTGAAAGATTTTAAATTTTTCATAAAGTTTTGAAATTATTGAGCAAACTAACTTTACAGAGCTACTCATTACATTTGTTAAAAAAGGTTGCCGGCACAAAAAAGCAGAACATAAACAGAACATTTGCTTAAAAACAGAACATTTCTGTTATTTTCCTTAGAAAAAAAAATACGCAGAACAAGCTCCTTAAAAACAGAACTGTTCTGCCAAAAACAGAACGGATGGTCACCGTAGTCATATGGGAAAATGCATTGTCACACAGTAACATACTACAATCACCCATACTATGGTTATCCAACGGCAACATGCTAACCCAGCACTATTGGAAATGGGTCAAATAGAGAAATGCGCTGTAAACGAATTTCTCTCCCAAAATGAGCTCTTTCCCAATACATAGGAAATAAATGAATTCTTTTTACATAAGAAAATTGGGGTTGCAGAGTAGGCATAATTTTAGTATAAATAAGATAAAAATTGTAATTTAGACTAAGTCTTGTTTGGATTTCAATAAAGACGGCCACGCTGCCCGATTAAATAAAGAATAAACTAACGTTTATTCAACTTGTATAGTGTGCTAGGGCAGTGTGCGTTAGTTACTTAATAAAAAGGGATTTTTTGGCGCGGCCTTTTTCCCTTCAAATGTACTAGTTTTATTTCGGTTTGCAATTATACACACACGTAAGTAAATGTATGTATGTGTGAAACATTATGGTCCATGTCGAGCCAGATGGCGATCGGCTTTAAAAATAACTCTTGTTTTTCGATCGAAATGAAAAAGTTTAAAAATAACTCTTATTTTCCGATCGAAATTTAAAAATTGAAAAATAACTTTTATTTTTAACTTTTAGGAAAAAAATCCAAAAAAAAAAAAATCATTTCACTAATCGATGACGTTAGTTATAAGAAATGTTTGTATCTATCTAATATCTTTAAACGAGTTAATCTTGTATATTTGTATGTTCGGACTATCTCGAGAACCGCTTGACCGATTGGGATGAAATTTGGCACAAAGATAGTATGATGGATTCTAAGACTACCCACTTTAGGGTTGCCACTTGGGGCGGTTTACAGGGTTGCCACCTATCCCTTTTTTTTTAATTATGGGGATATGCCAATATGGGTATCATATGAAAGGTATTTTCGGCGAGATACCAGCTAAAATATTTTCAAGTAGAGTTGCCACCTAGGGTTACCACCTTACCACAATATATTTGTATATCCGGTACTATCTCGAGAATCGCTTGACCGAATTGGCTGAAATTTGGCATGGTGATAGTATGATTGATTTTAAGACTACCCACTTTAGGGTTGCCACTTGGGGCGGTTTACAGGGTTGCCACCTATCCCTTTTTTTTTAATTATGGAGCAAGATATGCCAATATGGGTATCATATGAAAGGTATTTTCGACGAGATACCAACTAAAATATTTTCAAGTAGGGTTGCCACCTTACCACAATATATATGTATATCCGTTACTATCTCGAGAATCGCTTGACCGAATTGGCTGAAATTTGGAATGGTGATAGTATGATCGATTTTAAGACTATGCACTTTAGGGTTGCCACTTGAGGCGGTTTACAGGGTTGCCACCTATCCCATTTTTTTTAATTATGGAGCAAGATATGCCAATATGGGTATCATATGAAAGGTACTTTCGGCGAGATACCAACTTAAGTATTTTCAAGTAGGGTTGCGACCTAGGGTTGCCCGCACTATATTTCTATATCCGGTACTATCTCGAGAACCGCTTGACCGATTTGGATGAAATTTGGCACAGTGATAGCATGCCTGATTCTAAGACTATCCACTTAGGTGTTGCCACTTGGAGGGCTTTTAAGGGTGGCAACCTATCTCATTTTTTTAATTTTTTATATTGAGTAAAATATGCGAATATCGGTATCAAATTAGAGGTATTTCCGGCGACATATCAACTAAAATATTTCTAAGTACAGTTGCCATCTAGGGTTGTCACCTTATCGCAGTATATTTGTATTACAGGGTTGCCACCTATTTAATTTTTTTATTTATGGAGCTAGATATGCCAATATGGGTATCAAATGAAAGGTATTTTTGCTGACATACCAACTAAAATATTTTCAAGTAGGGTTGTCCGCAAAAAGTCCATTACGGCTACGAAAATTACAAAATTTTAATAATTTGCCCACATATAAAGGACAGTGTAACACATCCTCACAAGTTTGGTAAGTAAAGTTAGCCCTAAATTGTTAGCACCGAGCAAGCTCGGTCACCCAGGTACTGTACTCCTTATGGCAGTAGCACTACCCCTTCATAATGATTTTTTGGTTAAAATTTTGCTTGATAACTGTTATTTGGGAGCCCTGAAGGCAGCGAATACAGAGTTTGTGTTCACATTTGCCAATTCAACTTTTTCAACTTTGCCATGTCCTTGTTATCTTTACAATGTCCTTGTTATCCTTTCAATGTTCTTGTTAGCTTTACAATGCCCTTGTTAACATTAAAATGTCCTGTATTTACACAATCCACTTCTGACACCAATTGTGGCGAATTCGGTGATTCCTCGATTATTTTCCTTGAGTTGTTGTTGTTGTTGTTGTTGTTGTTGTTAACGACAAGAACACTACCCGAAGGTTTTGGGGAGTGATGTCGAAATTAACAGTCCTTGGCCGGATATGAGCCCTGTACGCTCCGGTACTCCCTTGCGGTACTGCCCCACTGTCGCGGGAACGATTTGATATGACCAGTGAAACCTTCTAGGTCATGTCATCCCTCCATCCGTAAGGAAGGAGAAGATGGATAATGAGAGGCATCATATCCGTAGATAAACCATCGAGTTAGCACGTCATTACCTATGTGCATATTGGTCGCTTTTTACCACGGGTATGCCTACCTCGGTCATATTCTAAACCCCCAACCCGCAGGGGTACTTGAGTTTTCTTGAGTTCGATCACTGTACGTTAAATAAAACACTCAGATTCTGCTTAATAAATAGTACGCTTTATTCACTACTAAAACCCGTAGTACAATATCGCAAGTTAATTCACTGTTCAGTACTTCACTGCACAAAACTTGAAAATAAACTGATTGTTGTGCAGTAGCTATGCTGATTTATATACCCTAGCAGATTGTCAGTTTCATGATGAAACAAAATGAATAACACTTGTGAGAACAAATACGAAGTAGGCTTCAGTTTACAAAAACAAATTTTAATGTAAAAATCTAAGGAGATTTCTCCTTGATACTGTGGCATAAAAATTGTTTCGATGTGCAGACGTTTATTGGTTAAAATCTCTTTTACTGAGTAGCAATGCCGCGAATTAAGGGTCAATTACATAAAACTTTATTTCAACTTTACCTCGGACTTTGGCTTTGACAGATAAGTTCTATATACCTGTTTCAACGAAACATGGCAAATGGGAAACCTCAAAGTTGAAGCAAGGTGGACATTTGGCAAACTCTCAAATTTTGCTTGCTTTGCTTGCTCTGACAATCAGATGTTGATGTCTTTGCTTTAATTTAAGAACTAAAATTTGGAGGAAATAATAATTAATCCATTTTTTCTCTATTAAATTAATAAATTTACCAAAATACTCTGAATGCAAAGAAATAAATAACGAAAACAAATGTATAAAAGAGAAGTGTCAAAGCTTTCATTGTAGCATACCTCTGAAGTTGAGCGGAAAGTTTTGAGGTTGAAAATGTCAGGCGAGGTTAACAAAGCTTAATGTATGTGACCCTTTAGTAAACTTTTTGCCGATGCCCTTTAGGCCCTCTTTGACTATTCCTTTGGATCTTTTTGCAGTGTATCCTCTGCCGTAGACCCTTTTCGAATTGAGGCAAATAGGTCAGCGTTGCCGTTTGCAATTCTCTAAATTCTAATCTTGGCTTGCGTCATAATGGCGCTTAACCGTCTAGGCGATTTTGGCCGTTTCGTATCATTCCTTTTTAGCGATAACTGACGCCAATTGGAAACCCCAAGGGAGTTCAAGTCATCCTCCACCTGTTGTTTCCATCTCAGTCGAGGTCTCCCCCTTCCTCTGCTGCCGAATTCGGGTGTCGATAGGAAAACTTTCTGTGCTGGTGTTTCTTTGTCCATTCGCATAACATGACCCAGCCAGCGGAGCCTTTGGGCTTTAATCCGCTGAACTATGGTCAGGTCTGCGTAAAGCTCGTACAGCTCATCGTTAAATTTCCTTCGATACTCGCCGTTGGCATCACGGGAAGGACCATAAATCTTCCGGAGAACTTTTCTCTCAAATACTCCAAGGGCCACCTCATCTTCTCTTGACACTGTCCATGATTCCGAGCCGTACATCAGGACTGATATGATGAGAGACTTATAGAGCGTGATCTTTGTTTGTCGAGAGAGGACTTTACTTCTCAATTGCCTACCAAAGTAACACTTAAAAAATAAATTCCCCGAAATCCACCCCAATTACCCCCACATAATTTTCAAATATCCCTCAAACTCCCCACATACATCTTATCTTACTTACTATTATTATAAATGTGAATGTAGCGATGTTTGGATGTCCAGACGTTTGCTTCTGTTCCTCAATAACGTGAGAATGGCAAGACGGATTTTGTTAAAATTTGGTAGGCAGACAGCTAATAGTCTGGAAGGAAGTATAGGCTATTTTTTTTTTTTAATTTTGAGGGGCCGGGCAATGCTAGGGACCGCTACCTCTCGATTTTTTTGTTATTCCATATAGCTCTGAGTAAAATTCGCATACAGGTATAGAAACTTCGTCCAATATCGGTATCAAAGGAAAGGGGAAGGTCCCAGGTCTCATTTAGACTTCAATATATTTCGATAAATTTATCGATAACTGAGTTATCGGTCGAAATGCGATTGCCCAAAAACCTTAAAATTATCCTACAATATAGGTATCAAACGAAAGGGGATGGCCCCAGGCTTCATTTGGACTTCGATATATTTTAATAAATTTATCGGTAACTGAGTTATCGGTGAAAATGTGATTGCCAAAAAACTTAAAATTAACCACAATATGGGCATTAAATGAAAGGGGATGGCCAGGTTTCATTTGGGTTTCGATAAATTTATCTGTATCTTCAAAAGTTTTTTCCCTTTTGTGCAATAGCCACAATTCTAAGGTATACAAAATTATACCTGGAGGTCTTCGAAAAAAAAAAAATTTATTATAATATGAAAAAGTTAATTTGAAAGTGGCACCACTGCAAATGCTAAACCAGACCTGTTAATAATTGATTAGTAATCGGTAATGATTAGCATTTCATTGATTATTTTTTGAGAAGCCACCTAATGATTGATTACCAATTACTTTCACTTTTTAATGATTATTTTTTCAATTGATTAAAAAAAAAATCAAAAAAAATCAAAAAAATTTAAAAAAATCCAAAAAAAATCAAAAATTCAAAAGTAATCAAAAATAATCAAAAGTAATGATTACTTTTGATTTTTTGATTTTTTTTGATTTTTTTCCAGTACTGTTATAGAAAAATATGTTCATACATAAATATTCACAAACATACAAATGTATAGGTGAAGCAAGAAGTAACGGTGTAATCCCAACAAACATTTTTAGCTAATCTCAATTTGAGATGCATTTGAGAACCAATCACCTTCTCAGATCTCAAACGTTCGTTTTCAATGTGAGTAGAAATAACCGTTGATAGCACTCATGTCCACCTACATGAATTATTTTTAAACTGAATACCGTTATTGTTGACTATTTTTGTTATTGTTCTTTAATTGTCATTACATTATTACTTACATATTATTCGCAAATATTACTAAATAGCATTACTTAAACAAAAACGAATAAAAACAAAACGATTCTACTTCTACTATTCTCTACTCCAACAAAATGACTACGTCGTCCATTTTGGCCTAAAGTTATTAATCCCGGACCTCTCTCTATGGATAATAACCACTTAATTTTTGATCAATTGAACATTACTAGTCTCTTTTGGGCATACATATGTAGTTGGTATGCCCACGTTTTACTTTGTGTAGCATACTTATAAGTGTTCGAATAGAACCATCCGACCGTACCCATAGGGTTTTAAGCGAGAAATGCACGACACTACCCGTTTAGATATAAAAGGGACAAATTTTCACCACTACAACGCATATAACCATCAAACCTGGCATTTTTTCTCATATGTACATATACTTAGCGATCAAGGTTCATTCTAGAAATCCATGATCCCCAAAGTGTAAGTAGATGTATATATTTGCATACAAAGATACACAGATGTTTATACTTTTAACAACAAAACTTTAAAATAATCCAAAAAAATCAAAAAAAATCAAAAAAATTAAAAAAAATCAAAAAAAAAATCAAAAAAAATCAAAAAAATTAAAAAAAATCAAGAAAAAATCAAAAAAATCAAAAGTAATCAAAAAAAGCCGTTTTTAATTACTTTTGATTATTTTTGATTTTTTCTTGATTTTTTAATTTTTTTTTGATTTTTTTTGATTTTTTTTTGATTTTTTCTAATCGTAATCAATTAGTAATTGCTTTTTCTTGAAAGCAATTAAAATAATCATTAGTAATTAAAAAAATTTTCTAATCAATCAATTACTAATTACTAATCAAAATTAACAGCTCTGTGCTAAACACGTATTCAGTCTATAAAGCCGCTGTTGTGTGTTTAAAAATAAACTTTTGCTTTAACCCTATATGTATGACTTACAAAAATGTTTTCCATAAAATCGGATGTTTTGTGAATTGCTTGCTTTGCTTGCATAAAATATTGGGATTCTTAATACAATCCTTATGATCTAATTATACCCAACAGAGGTAGAACCACATTCATGAAACAAAAACTTTTATTTTCAGATCGAAATAAAAAAAATTGAAAAATAACTCTTTGCAATCGAAATAAAAAAGTTTAAAAATAACTCTTACTTTGGTATAAGAAAGAGGTAGTCGCTCAAAACTACAACACTACAGTTAAAACACAATCAGGGAGAATAGTCCATAAAAATAATATCAAACAGAGTTGAATATTATTTTTTCCATTTTTTTTTCTTTTCTTTTTTTTAATTCCGATCGCAAATTAAGAGTAATTTTTAAACTTTTTTATTACAATTGCAAAATAAGAGTTATTTTTAACGTTTTTTATTTCGATCGAAAAATAAGAGTTATTTTCAACTTTTTTATTTCGATCGCAAGATAAGTGTTATTTTTAAGCTTTTTTATTTCGATCGGAATATAAGAGTTATTTTTAAATTTTTTTATTTCGATCGCAAAATTAGAGTTATTTTTCAATTTTTAAATTTCGATAAGAGTTATTTTTCCTTTTTTTTATTTCGATCGCAAAATAAGAGTTATTTTTCAATTTTTTTATTTCGATCGCAAAAAAAAAGATTTTGTTTCGTAAATATGTACAAGTAAGCAAACAAGCAAACATACAAGTGAAGCTAATAAAAGCGTGGTGAAAATAAACTTTTGCTTTAACCCTATATGTATGACTTACAAAAATGTTTTCCATAAAATCGGATGTTTTGTGAATTGCTTGCTTTGCTTGCATAAAATATTGGGATTCTTAATACAATCCTTATGATCTAATTATACCCAACAGAGGTAGAACCACATTCATGAAACAAAAACTTTTATTTTCAGATCGAAATAAAAAAATTGAAAAATAACTCTTTGCAATCGAAATAAAAAAGTTTAAAAAATAACTCTTACTTTGGTATAAGAAAGAGGTAGTCGCTCAAAACTACAACACTACAGTTAAAACACAATCAGAGTTGAATATTATTTTTTCCATTTTTTTTTTTTCTTTTTTTAGTTTTACGACCACAATATTTATTAAACCTCAGAAATCAACATGAAGACGAAAATCACCATTCAAATCATTTTTGCAATAATATTCACGATTAAAGCGCAACAAATCGATATACAAGACCTAACGAATAATAATGGATATATACCAATAAAAATCGGAGAACAACGAACCATTAAACACTACGATAAAATCCTCCATTTTATCAACTTAACAACATATGATGAACCCATTTCATTAATTGCAGAAAACATTAAAACCCTGAAGGCAACTTCCTTCGAGGATGAACAATTATTGGAAACCTTAGACAGGAATTTTATTTTATTAAAAGCAAAAATAGATTATTTACAACCACATTTTAGGGCAAAGCGAGGTTTAGTTAACGTATTGGGTAAAGGATTAAAATATATAGCAGGTACAATGGACAGTGATGACGAAAAACAAATAGTCAATACATTAAGTAAAATGCAGGGCAATGCGCAGGACACGACGGACAATATAAACAGTATAATTTACAACAACAACTTTGCTAATCAGATTGATAATATCACTATGCACATAAATAAACAACAAAACCTCATACAAATTTACATAAATATATTTAGAGAAACAACACAAAATAAAATCAGGACGTTAGAAGACGATTTGCAATTTATGCAGCATATTTACCAAATAAATAATGATATAACCCTTTTGCAAAACCATATAAATGATATTGGACAAATAATTTTTTCTAGTAAAATAGGCATATTCCCCACAGACATCCTAACGCAAACTGAACTCAGCCTTATTCATGACTTTGATAGTTATAGGGACATAAAGATAGCAGTTATTTTTCAAAATAATAATATTATAATAACTATATTAATTCCACAATTTTCCTTTAATATTCTTTCCAAAATAAAATTTGTACCAATTCCAAATGCTAAGAATATGTCAATAATATTAGATGATTATCAAATTTTGCTAGACGAAAGTAACAATGTATATAACACATTTGTAGAAGACAACATGGAAAAAAATTTAAAAATTTTAGAAGATGAATGCATTATAAATATTTTGAAACTTAAAGAAGCCAGCTGTAAGTTAGGTCTAGCGTCTAAAAAAAGTATTGTCGAGGTAATACCAGGAATATTAATATTTAAAAATTTCAATTCAGATATCGACCATAATTGCAATAGTTTAAAAATTAAACAAACGGGAACTTTTATAATTAAATTTGAAAATTGTAAATTAATAATTGCAAATAATACATACGAGAATAGTAAAGTTAAAATGTACGACACATTTGTCTTGCCCAGCAAAATTACAAAAATTAAAGAAAACTCTAATTTCACAACAACCGAGCTAAAATTAGAAAAACTATATATTGAACCAATAAAACAAAATGAACATATTAAGTTCCTAGTAGATAAAAATAAAAATGTACACCTAATTAGCTTAAGTTCAGACCTACTAATTACATTCATTATCATTATGTCAATCTTTATTTTCATATACATTTTATATAAAATTAAATTCTATATAAGTTTTTAATCAATTAGAATTTTTCATGTCGATTGCGGACACTCGACTTAAGAGGGGAAGAGTTAACGTAACATAGGTTACCCACGTCGTCTGAAATATGATTGCACATCATAAACTAGCCGACCCAAACACCCATAAATTACTCATAATAATTACTTGCAAGTCCATGTCGCAATAAATTGCTCATAGTAATTACTTACAATAAAGCAAACCCGTGCCGAACATTTCCGCCCGAAATATGATCAGTCATAATTCGGCCGACCTAAATAAATTCCTATGAAATGCATTGGCGCACAACGATCATTTACCCAAATCCGATCGTACCTCATAAATTTTAAGTGCAATGCATTTATGCAAAGGCAAGACATTTTAAAACAATTAATTTCATAAGTCGCCTGAAATATGATTACTCGTCACATTTCAGCCGCACCAAGTAAACTCACTTCAAAGCGGCATTTAACTATTCCGCTATATCACAATCACACATACTATGCTTGCCCAATGGCAACATGCCGAGTCGGCATTCATTAAATATGGGTCATATGTACGGTGATCATAAATTTTTTTTGAAAAAACAGAACTCTTTTTACTTAAGGCTTGGTATTGCCTTCACGTGAAAATTTCGCTACCCGGCTATATACTATTTGGGGTTACACTCTCAATATTTGGAATAAAAAAGTGTTTTTCATGGCGTAATCATCTCTTTGCAGTAAAAAATGTTGCCGACGTCTGTGAAACATTGACATCGAAATCTCAAATAATTTCAACCAAAGTGCATCAATTGAAAGTCATTTTTTTAAGTATATCTTTCCATTTTGTGAATAGTATTTCTTGATGGTGAGAGACATTTCCTTGTTAATTTAAAACCTACCATAACCACGCTTGCCTTTCTGACCGAAATGTACCATTTTTGGTACGAATTTTTTTCCGGATACGGAACTTCCATATTTGGTACGTTTTTGCCATTTTAACGTACTCAATTTTTGATTTCGCTGGAGCACTTGACCGCGTTAAACATAAACTAAATTATTTTTAAAATATTTTGAAAGATTTTAAATTTTTCATAAAGTTTTGAAATTATTGAGCAAACTAACTTTACAGAGCTACTCATTACATTTGTTAAAAAAGGTTGCCGGCACAAAAAAGCAGAACATAAACAGAACATTTGCTTAAAAACAGAACATTTCTGTTATTTTCCTTAGAAAAAAAAATACGCAGAACAAGCTCCTTAAAAACAGAACTGTTCTGCCAAAAACAGAACGGATGGTCACCGTAGTCATATGGGAAAATGCATTGTCACACAGTAACATACTACAATCACCCATACTATGGTTATCCAACGGCAACATGCTAACCCAGCACTATTGGAAATGGGTCAAATAGAGAAATGCGCTGTAAACGAATTTCTCTCCCAAAATGAGCTCTTTCCCAATACATAGGAAATAAATGAATTCTTTTTACATAAGAAAATTGGGGTTGCAGAGTAGGCATAATTTTAGTATAAATAAGATAAAAATTGTAATTTAGACTAAGTCTTGTTTGGATTTCAATAAAGACGGCCACGCTGCCCGATTAAATAAAGAATAAACTAACGTTTATTCAACTTGTATAGTGTGCTAGGGCAGTGTGCGTTAGTTACTTAATAAAAAGGGATTTTTTGGCGCGGCCTTTTTCCCTTCAAATGTACTAGTTTTATTTCGGTTTGCAATTATACACACACGTAAGTAAATGTATGTATGTGTGAAACATTATGGTCCATGTCGAGCCAGATGGCGATCGGCTTTAAAAATAACTCTTGTTTTTCGATCGAAATGAAAAAGTTTAAAAATAACTCTTATTTTCCGATCGAAATTTAAAAATTGAAAAATAACTTTTATTTTTAACTTTTAGGAAAAAAATCCAAAAAAAAAAAAATCATTTCACTAATCGATGACGTTAGTTATAAGAAATGTTTGTATCTATCTAATATCTTTAAACGAGTTAATCTTGTATATTTGTATGTTCGGACTATCTCGAGAACCGCTTGACCGATTGGGATGAAATTTGGCACAAAGATAGTATGATGGATTCTAAGACTACCCACTTTAGGGTTGCCACTTGGGGCGGTTTACAGGGTTGCCACCTATCCCTTTTTTTTTTAATTATGGGGATATGCCAATATGGGTATCATATGAAAGGTATTTTCGGCGAGATACCAGCTAAAATATTTTCAAGTAGAGTTGCCACCTAGGGTTACCACCTTACCACAATATATTTGTATATCCGGTACTATCTCGAGAATCGCTTGACCGAATTGGCTGAAATTTGGCATGGTGATAGTATGATTGATTTTAAGACTACCCACTTTAGGGTTGCCACTTGGGGCGGTTTACAGGGTTGCCACCTATCCCTTTTTTTTTAATTATGGAGCAAGATATGCCAATATGGGTATCATATGAAAGGTATTTTCGACGAGATACCAACTAAAATATTTTCAAGTAGGGTTGCCACCTTACCACAATATATATGTATATCCGTTACTATCTCGAGAATCGCTTGACCGAATTGGCTGAAATTTGGAATGGTGATAGTATGATCGATTTTAAGACTATGCACTTTAGGGTTGCCACTTGAGGCGGTTTACAGGGTTGCCACCTATCCCATTTTTTTTAATTATGGAGCAAGATATGCCAATATGGGTATCATATGAAAGGTACTTTCGGCGAGATACCAACTTAAGTATTTTCAAGTAGGGTTGCGACCTAGGGTTGCCCGCACTATATTTCTATATCCGGTACTATCTCGAGAACCGCTTGACCGATTTGGATGAAATTTGGCACAGTGATAGCATGCCTGATTCTAAGACTATCCACTTAGGTGTTGCCACTTGGAGGGCTTTTAAGGGTGGCAACCTATCTCATTTTTTTAATTTTTTATATTGAGTAAAATATGCGAATATCGGTATCAAATTAGAGGTATTTCCGGCGACATATCAACTAAAATATTTCTAAGTACAGTTGCCATCTAGGGTTGTCACCTTATCGCAGTATATTTGTATTACAGGGTTGCCACCTATTTAATTTTTTTATTTATGGAGCTAGATATGCCAATATGGGTATCAAATGAAAGGTATTTTTGCTGACATACCAACTAAAATATTTTCAAGTAGGGTTGTCCGCAAAAAGTCCATTACGGCTACGAAAATTACAAAATTTTAATAATTTGCCCACATATAAAGGACAGTGTAACACATCCTCACAAGTTTGGTAAGTAAAGTTAGCCCTAAATTGTTAGCACCGAGCAAGCTCGGTCACCCAGGTACTGTACTCCTTATGGCAGTAGCACTACCCCTTCATAATGATTTTTTGGTTAAAATTTTGCTTGATAACTGTTATTTGGGCGCCCTGAAGGCAGCGAATACAGAGTTTGTGTTCACATTTGCCAATTCAACTTTTTCAACTTTGCCATGTCCTTGTTATCTTTACAATGTCCTTGTTATCCTTTCAATGTTCTTGTTAGCTTTACAATGCCCTTGTTAACATTAAAATGTCCTGTATTTACACAATCCACTTCTGACACCAATTGTGGCGAATTCGGTGATTCCTCGATTATTTTCCTTGAGTTGTTGTTGTTGTTGTTGTTGTTGTTGTTAACGACAAGAACACTACCCGAAGGTTTTGGGGAGTGATGTCGAAATTAACAGTCCTTGGCCGGATATGAGCCCTGTACGCTCCGGTACTCCCTTGCGGTACTGCCCCACTGTCGCGGGAACGATTTGATATGACCAGTGAAACCTTCTAGGTCATGTCATCCCTCCATCCGTAAGGAAGGAGAAGATGGATAATGAGAGGCATCATATCCGTAGATAAACCATCGAGTTAGCACGTCATTACCTATGTGCATATTGGTCGCTTTTTACCACGGGTATGCCTACCTCGGTCATATTCTAAACCCCCAACCCGCAGGGGTACTTGAGTTTTCTTGAGTTCGATCACTGTACGTTAAATAAAACACTCAGATTCTGCTTAATAAATAGTACGCTTTATTCACTACTAAAACCCGTAGTACAATATCGCAAGTTAATTCACTGTTCAGTACTTCACTGCACAAAACTTGAAAATAAACTGATTGTTGTGCAGTAGCTATGCTGATTTATATACCCTAGCAGATTGTCAGTTTCATGATGAAACAAAATGAATAACACTTGTGAGAACAAATACGAAGTAGGCTTCAGTTTACAAAAACAAATTTTAATGTAAAAATCTAAGGAGATTTCTCCTTGATACTGTGGCATAAAAATTGTTTCGATGTGCAGACGTTTATTGGTTAAAATCTCTTTTACTGAGTAGCAATGCCGCGAATTAAGGGTCAATTACATAAAACTTTATTTCAACTTTACCTCGGACTTTGGCTTTGACAGATAAGTTCTATATACCTGTTTCAACGAAACATGGCAAATGGGAAACCTCAAAGTTGAAGCAAGGTGGACATTTGGCAAACTCTCAAATTTTGCTTGCTTTGCTTGCTCTGACAATCAGATGTTGATGTCTTTGCTTTAATTTAAGAACTAAAATTTGGAGGAAATAATAATTAATCCATTTTTTCTCTATTAAATTAATAAATTTACCAAAATACTCTGAATGCAAAGAAATAAATAACGAAAACAAATGTATAAAAGAGAAGTGTCAAAGCTTTCATTGTAGCATACCTCTGAAGTTGAGCGGAAAGTTTTGAGGTTGAAAATGTCAGGCGAGGTTAACAAAGCTTAATGTATGTGACCCTTTAGTAAACTTTTTGCCGATGCCCTTTAGGCCCTCTTTGACTATTCCTTTGGATCTTTTTGCAGTGTATCCTCTGCCGTAGACCCTTTTCGAATTGAGGCAAATAGGTCAGCGTTGCCGTTTGCAATTCTCTAAATTCTAATCTTGGCTTGCGTCATAATGGCGCTTAACCGTCTAGGCGATTTTGGCCGTTTCGTATCATTCCTTTTTAGCGATAACTGACGCCAATTGGAAACCCCAAGGGAGTTCAAGTCATCCTCCACCTGTTGTTTCCATCTCAGTCGAGGTCTCCCCCTTCCTCTGCTGCCGAATTCGGGTGTCGATAGGAAAACTTTCTGTGCTGGTGTTTCTTTGTCCATTCGCATAACATGACCCAGCCAGCGGAGCCTTTGGGCTTTAATCCGCTGAACTATGGTCAGGTCTGCGTAAAGCTCGTACAGCTCATCGTTAAATTTCCTTCGATACTCGCCGTTGGCATCACGGGAAGGACCATAAATCTTCCGGAGAACTTTTCTCTCAAATACTCCAAGGGCCACCTCATCTTCTCTTGACACTGTCCATGATTCCGAGCCGTACATCAGGACTGATATGATGAGAGACTTATAGAGCGTGATCTTTGTTTGTCGAGAGAGGACTTTACTTCTCAATTGCCTACCAAAGTAACACTTAAAAAATAAATTCCCCGAAATCCACCCCAATTACCCCCACATAATTTTCAAATATCCCTCAAACTCCCCACATACATCTTATCTTACTTACTATTATTATAAATGTGAATGTAGCGATGTTTGGATGTCCAGACGTTTGCTTCTGTTCCTCAATAACGTGAGAATGGCAAGACGGATTTTGTTAAAATTTGGTAGGCAGACAGCTAATAGTCTGGAAGGAAGTATAGGCTATTTTTTTTTTTTAATTTTGAGGGGCCGGGCAATGCTAGGGACCGCTACCTCTCGATTTTTTTGTTATTCCATATAGCTCTGAGTAAAATTCGCATACAGGTATAGAAACTTCGTCCAATATCGGTATCAAAGGAAAGGGGAAGGTCCCAGGTCTCATTTAGACTTCAATATATTTCGATAAATTTATCGATAACTGAGTTATCGGTCGAAATGCGATTGCCCAAAAACCTTAAAATTATCCTACAATATAGGTATCAAACGAAAGGGGATGGCCCCAGGCTTCATTTGGACTTCGATATATTTTAATAAATTTATCGGTAACTGAGTTATCGGTGAAAATGTGATTGCCAAAAAACTTAAAATTAACCACAATATGGGCATTAAATGAAAGGGGATGGCCAGGTTTCATTTGGGTTTCGATAAATTTATCTGTATCTTCAAAAGTTTTTTCCCTTTTGTGCAATAGCCACAATTCTAAGGTATACAAAATTATACCTGGAGGTCTTCGAAAAAAAAAAAATTTATTATAATATGAAAAAGTTAATTTGAAAGTGGCACCACTGCAAATGCTAAACCAGACCTGTTAATAATTGATTAGTAATCGGTAATGATTAGCATTTCATTGATTATTTTTTGAGAAGCCACCTAATGATTGATTACCAATTACTTTCACTTTTTAATGATTATTTTTTCAATTGATTAAAAAAAAAATCAAAAAAAATCAAAAAAATTTAAAAAAATCCAAAAAAAATCAAAAATTCAAAAGTAATCAAAAATAATCAAAAGTAATGATTACTTTTGATTTTTTGATTTTTTTTGATTTTTTTCCAGTACTGTTATAGAAAAATATGTTCATACATAAATATTCACAAACATACAAATGTATAGGTGAAGCAAGAAGTAACGGTGTAATCCCAACAAACATTTTTAGCTAATCTCAATTTGAGATGCATTTGAGAACCAATCACCTTCTCAGATCTCAAACGTTCGTTTTCAATGTGAGTAGAAATAACCGTTGATAGCACTCATGTCCACCTACATGAATTATTTTTAAACTGAATACCGTTATTGTTGACTATTTTTGTTATTGTTCTTTAATTGTCATTACATTATTACTTACATATTATTCGCAAATATTACTAAATAGCATTACTTAAACAAAAACGAATAAAAACAAAACGATTCTACTTCTACTATTCTCTACTCCAACAAAATGACTACGTCGTCCATTTTGGCCTAAAGTTATTAATCCCGGACCTCTCTCTATGGATAATAACCACTTAATTTTTGATCAATTGAACATTACTAGTCTCTTTTGGGCATACATATGTAGTTGGTATGCCCACGTTTTACTTTGTGTAGCATACTTATAAGTGTTCGAATAGAACCATCCGACCGTACCCATAGGGTTTTAAGCGAGAAATGCACGACACTACCCGTTTAGATATAAAAGGGACAAATTTTCACCACTACAACGCATATAACCATCAAACCTGGCATTTTTTCTCATATGTACATATACTTAGCGATCAAGGTTCATTCTAGAAATCCATGATCCCCAAAGTGTAAGTAGATGTATATATTTGCATACAAAGATACACAGATGTTTATACTTTTAACAACAAAACTTTAAAATAATCCAAAAAAATCAAAAAAAATCAAAAAAATTAAAAAAAATCAAAAAAAAAATCAAAAAAAATCAAAAAAATTAAAAAAAATCAAGAAAAAATCAAAAAAATCAAAAGTAATCAAAAAAAGCCGTTTTTAATTACTTTTGATTATTTTTGATTTTTTCTTGATTTTTTAATTTTTTTTTGATTTTTTTTGATTTTTTTTTGATTTTTTCTAATCGTAATCAATTAGTAATTGCTTTTTCTTGAAAGCAATTAAAATAATCATTAGTAATTAAAAAAATTTTCTAATCAATCAATTACTAATTACTAATCAAAATTAACAGCTCTGTGCTAAACACGTATTCAGTCTATAAAGCCGCTGTTGTGTGTTTAGGCATGAGCACTTGCATTGGTGTTTTCGTAGGAGAACCTGATTTTGAGCGAACGATTTGCTTTGTTGGGAGCAAAAACAAACACAAGCAAGTACATGAACTTGATTGACCATACATACAGTGTTTACAAAAATAATGGCATGTGAGTATTCATGTTCAAACAGAGAAGAGAAGTGACCAGGTGGGGTGTTTTTGTAACAAATCTTAAAAAATCTATTGTGAAACATTAGAAAAATAACTTACATATAATAAAAAGTAAATTTATATAATGCAAAAAAACGACGGTAGCAAATTATTAGCAAAAGTAATACAAAATATTGTGAAACAAAAAAATAAATTTAAAGTAAATATGTGGAAAATCAGATATAGGAAGAAACTCAACTAAAATAAAATAAATAAATAATGAACTTTATTAAAAAATAATCCAGCAGGAAAAGAAAAAGTAAGAGAAAGAAAGGAAAGGAAAGGAAATGAATTCAATTCAATTCAATTTATTTAAAGTAATATTAGTACAATTAGATTTTTATATTTTATGGTACAAAATTAAATTTGGAAAAAGAAAAGTTCAGCCAAATTATAACTAAATTAGTAATAATTAATATTAATATTACAGAAACAAATAAAAAAACAAAAACAACATATAAACACTAACAACAATCAATAATGGTCCTTAAATAGTAAAAGTAAAGCAAAATAAAAGTAAAAAGTTTATTGACACAGGGTCAGATCATCTTAGATATTCATTTGCAAAAATAATTTAAAATAGATGTTTTGAAATTTGTTTTGTTAAAACTTGCTCTTATGTTAACAGGAATGGAGTTCCAAATACGAATCGCGTTGACGAAAAATAGTCTTGCTGAGGTCAGCGAGTCAAATAGGGGAATTATTAGGTCAGTTACCCGAGCAGATCTGGTAAAAATAATTATAAAGATAATTGGGGACTCTCAAAGACATTAAATTAAAGAGAAAAATACAGTTTCTGGCTTTAAGGTAACCCAAATTTCACAACCCAAAAGACGATTTTTAAACTCAGAAATGTGATCAAATTTGGACAGGCCATAAAAGTACCTTGTCACGTTGTTAAATAAGAGGGAAATCTTGCGGGCCGAGAGACTATCAAATTTGCTATAAACCAATTCGGAGTATGTTATGATAGGTACAATTAATTGCAGGGCAAGCTGCCGCCTGGTTTCAGTTGGAGTATAAAAACCAGAGTATCTTAGATTTCGTAAAGTGGTATATACCTTTCTAACAACAGAATTGACGTGATCACTACATGAAAGAGTAGAATTTATTGTAAAACCCAAGTTATTGACTTTGTTAACTAGCTCCAGAGTTTCAACCCCTAAATGTATCGCAGGGAAGAGGTTAATCGTTCTAGTTCTTTTACTAACAACCGGAAGAACGAACGATTTTTTGGAATTGAGTACTAAACCATTGGCAGACGCCCACTGAGAGATTGCCAACAAGTCTGAATTCAGTTGGATGTCATCAGCATACGCATGAAGCTCCGAATGCTGGCACACGATAAAAACATCATTTATAAATATGCTGAATAGTAACGGGCCCAATATAGAACCTTGGGGAACCCCACTTATAACCGGTTTTAACTGTGAAAGCTCAGATCCAACTCGGACCCATTGGTAACGACCAGCTAAATAGGTTTGCAAAAGGCTGACTGCACTTCTACTACAACCGAAATATTTATCAAGCTTGTAGCATAAGAGTGTATGGTTCACTGAATCAAAGGCTTTGGAGAAATCGATCAGATATAGCAAGGTTAGCTCCTTTCTATCAAGATGTATCACAGTAGCAACCTTCCACAAGCTAGGGAAACAGGACGTAGTAATGCCATGGTTAATTATATGAGTAAGTGTACCGACAATACATGGTAATATGATTTTTATAAACTTAATAGATAGACGATCAATGCCCTCAGCATTCGAACTTATTTTAAGCACGCAACTGCTCACATCAAATTCAGATACAGCAGTGAACTCAAACTTAGGACCGGTAAAACATAATTCATCACGAGCGACAAACATAGGAATATTGCCACAAATCGAACTTTGATCAAGAAATGCGTTGTTCATAACGTCAGGATCCAGAGTACATTTGTTATGATGTTTTTCCCGCACCCTTAAATGGTTTATATTTCGCCAGAGTATTGTTGTTGTTGTTGTTGTTAACAATGCATTGCCATGTCTAGAGTGTATGATCATTCCGAAGATCTTCATCAAGCTCTTCTAAGGGGAGTCCAAGGAAACGTGCAGTTTCAACAGGGTTTGTCCAGAGGGACAGAGGGGTTAGAAGAGTAGGTTCAGATGAACAATTGAAGAGATGTAGAGTATCATGGGGGGTCCTACCACATGCAGGGCATGTATTTAAGATTGTATCATTAAGTCTGGATAAGTAGGAGTTTAACCTTACACTATATCCAGACCTAAGCTGTGCCAAGGTCACTCTTGTCTCCCTTGGTAAGGTGCGTTCTTCTTCAGCAATATCCGGTGGAGGACTGTTCAGAACGGGATTCACAGGTAGAGATCCGACAAAAGTGTCTACCGACTCGGTGTGGATGTCGGTTAGAGCCCGCTTATGATTCTGCAGATCAAACGGCAAGGTAATATGATGCCGGATCTCATCATAATGCTTACGGAGATGTCTCCTTATGTCTCTCGGGGGCGGATCTATGTCCAAAAGATGACGGTTTGGATGTGCTGGCTTGTGGCAGTTCAGAAGGAATTGCCTGCTCAGCATATCCGCATGCTCTTTTACATTGAGCCTCCTGATGGAGGTGAGACTCGGAAGACATGAGGAGACATCCCGTAGCAGTTCTGATGGCAGTATTTTGGCAGACTTGTAACTTCGTCCAGTTGGTGTTATGTACATTAGGCGACGATATGGGTGCAGCATAGTCAAAGACTGGTCGGCCAATGGCCTTATATGTAGTCAGCAACGTTTCTTTGTCTTTTCCCCAAGTACTGCCGTCAAGTGACTTGAGGATCTTGTTGCGACCACGTACCTTTGAGACCATTGCAGACACATGACCAGCAAATGAGAAAGTATTATCCAGTGTCATCCCTAATAACTTTGGGTGGCTGACAGTTGGTAGCTTAGTGCCATCAACGAAAATGTCTAATTCATTTCTCACCTGATGCGTCCATGTCGTAAAAAGCGTCGCCGTTGATTTTGTCGGAGATATTGTCAGATCTCGCTCAGTGAAAAACCTGGAAAGGTCGCAGAGGTAACCATTGATTCTCGTACAGAGTTCATCAGTATAGGGGCCCTTCCCCGTCGCCATTATTGTACAGTCGTCGGCAGATGAAACGACGGAGACGCCCTCTGGTGGTGGGGGCATCTTCGATAGATAGAAATTAAACAGTGTCGGGGATAGGACACCACCCTGTGGCACCCCCTGTCTAATACGTCTAGGTTTTGATGTTGCGTTTCTAAAGTTAACCACCGCCTGCCGTCCATTCAAATAATTAGCGGTCCATCTCTTTAAACCATCAGGTATCTGTGTCTCAAACAGATCTTGTATGAGAGTGGCATGGTTGACTGTGTCAAAAGCTTTCGACAGGTCAAGTGCCACTAACACAGTCCTGTGATTTGGTTGGTTTTGATATAGGCCGCTATTTATTTGAGTTGTAATGGCATTGAGTGCGGTGGTGGTGCTGTGCAGCTTACGGAAGCCATGTTGATGACTAGCCAGGTGCAGATTTGCAGTATAATACGGGATCAAAATGGACTCTAGCGTCTTCACTACCGGTGACAAAAGTGATATAGGACGATATGAATCGCCTATGTTTGCCGGATTCCTAGGTTTTAGTAATGGAACCACTCTCGCCTTTTTCCATATTTCAGGAATGACGAAAGTGTTCAGTGAAAGACTGAATAGAGCCGCTAAGTATTTGTGTTCCTCCTGGCCTAGATGTTTCAGCATCTTCATGGCAATGCCGTCGGGGCCGATGGATTTTGAGGGCTTAGCCTGTCTGATGGCTTCCTTGACCTCTGAGGCAGTGATGACAATGGGCGTATTTTGGGTTTTATATTTACGCGCCTGTCGCATGGTTCTACGTTTAGCTCTATCGGGCGGGGAATGTAGTACAAATATTCTACAGAAGGAGTTCGCACATCCCCTAGGGTCCTTCTTCACCCTGTCACCGAAAGTAATATCTACTTTATCCTTGTGTTGCGTTGGATTAGATAGAGCTTTGACCGTAGTCCATAATTTGCCAACACCATCAGAGAGGTTGCATTGCTCTAGGTGTTGTTTCCATTTGGCCAGTTTATGTTTATCGACCAACCTACGAATTTCCGCGTTGAGATCCTTTATACGGGGGTCTGCGGGATTGAGAATTCGCACTTCATCTCTTTCTCTAGCCATGGCCGCTGCCTCCGCGGGGAAATTTGGTCTTATTTGAGATATTCGACCCGCAGGAATGAAGCGTTTAGAGGCCGAGTCAATGATGTTGCGGAAGTCTCGTTCGCCTTTGCGTACGTCCGTAGGAATGGGTAGAGCAGCCAAGGATTCGTCCGTATATGTCTGAAAACTGTCCCAGTCCGCCTTGGTAAAGTTAATATAATAATATATAATACATGCTCAGGTGTAATAAAGTCCGTCGGTCGTTCGATGGTAATGACTACTGGGAGATGGTCAGACGCCAACGTGAGTATGGGTCGCCAATTGGTGTTGTTCAATAGTCCTGCACTTACGATAGAAATATCTGGCGAACTATAGCAGTTACCCGATACTCTCGTTGGGGCGTCTCCGTTCAATGTACAGAAAGCCGTATCATCTATTTGTTCTGCAAGTACATGCCCCCTATTGTCTGCTGGCAAGTTTGAGTGCCACATGTCGTGGTGCGCATTGAAGTCGCCCAGGATCACGCGGTTATCTCCTCGTAATTGCAAGCTAATGTCGGGGTGATAACCGGTGGGGCAACTTGAGATAGGGGGTATGTAGATATTAATGATTTGCAGATCGACATCTCCTGTACGGATGGAATTACCTTGGCTTTCTAAGATATCATCCGTTCCTTCGATGTCGGTATCAAATAGATGATACTGTACAGAGTTGTGCGTTATGAACGCTAGACCACCTCCCAGACCTCCTGTTACTCTATGACGGTCTTTCCGGTGGATGTTATATCCGCCATAGGTAATGAGGTCCGACCTAGGACTGAGCTTGGTTTCTTGGACTGCGGCAAGTTTTATGTCATATTGCGTCATCAAAATAGTTATCTCTGCGATATTACCAGTTAATCCGTTACAGTTGTGCTGTAAGATTTGGAAGTGCGCCGGTGGGGTCGATGTCGAGTTAACCATAGGCGTGAGAGACGGATGTGTTCGCCCAGGTGTTGGTAGGCTAAGACCAAGGCTGTGCCTCAGCCTAGTTAGCTGTGGACCCGATGTAACCGGGTTGGCTGGCGTCGTAGGTTGAGGTGTGTTACAGCATGGTGCGATGAACGCATCCGTCCAGAGGTTCCTGTTAGCGAGCCCAGAGCATAGATGTACGTGGCATTGGCCTAAGCAGTTATTGCATTTGACCGATGACGCGAGCGTGTAAGTTATCACAAGTTTCTTCCCACAAATGTCATTAACCAAATGGCACAGTTGTCTTCCTAGCCTTCGCCTAGGTCAATCACATTCACCAAATTACGACAGCACGCCACCTCATGCAACTAGCTGGATCAGCAGAAATGCGATCACACGGTATGATCGCATATCGTTGTTGGCACACTTCGCTGTGTCATCGAAACAATAGCTATTGCTATCGTTTGTGGTCATTGCGCTATGACAACATCACAAGTGCCACAATTCTCTTCATCATGTTTAGCTGCATCAGCAAAAGCAGCTATTGCAACAGCAGCAAGTAAACATCGTTAGCGCAACGGTTGTGTCAACGTCGCTAACCGCCAGCAGAGCAGCAGCAGCGTTATCCAACGTCGTAGGCTAGGTGGTCAGTTAGGGTAATTATTAAGCTTCAGTTTTAGAAAGAACTCAATAAAGAATACGTGCTAAAAAGCACAATTGGCGCCCAACGTGGGGCTGGAAAATACTAATCATTTTTGATGCTAAGGGACAAATAATAACCACAAACAAGTTAGAAGGATTTGAAACAAGCATCCTGGTGAATACGAAGTTAGAAGGATTTGAAACAAGCATCCTGGCGAATACGAAGTTAATGATAATAACCGCAAACAGCTAGAGGGATTTGAAACAAGCATCCTGGTGAATACGAAGCTAGAAGGATTTGAAACAAGCATCCTGGCGAATACGAAGTTAATGATAATAACCGCAATCAGTTAGAAGAATTTGAAGCAAGCAACAACGGAAGGAGTAGAAACAAGAATCGTTACAACCCAAAGAAGAAAATCAAGAATTAACGTAGGCTAGGATAACACCTAAGTATGAAGAGGTAAGTGAAGTGCTCTAAAAGAATTAGTGAAAGTGCAAAACCGAAAATTAAAAAAAAAAATTAATAAAAAATAGGTGCTAAATAAACCTGTGTCCTTTGTGAAATTTTTTAAGAAAATCTTTGAATGTTAAATGACCGAGGTGTTGGAGGACCTCTTTAAGAATTTAAATTTAGCAGCAAACAGACAAAATACAATGAATACAGAACAAGTTAGCGAGATAGTAAAAGCAGAGGTCAGGAGAGCTTTAGCCGAACAGAAAACCGAGTTTGACAGAAGGCTTCTTGCTTTACAGAATCAAGTAACAATAAACAAACCTAAGGTAGAAAAATATAGTAGGGTAACAATCAATCCCCTTACTACCTGCGACATTACGCTAGACGCGATAAAGTCCCTTCCGGAATTTTTTGGCCACCAAGGCACGTACGTATCCTGGCGGGAAGCCGCACACAATGCCTATGAATTATTTAGGAGATACGACGGCAGTGAACGCCACTACCAAGCCGTTACTATTATTAGAAACAAAGTGAGAGGTGCTGCCGACGCAGTACTTTCTTCTTTTAACACAGTGCTTAACTTTAGCGCTATAATCTCCAGACTTGACTTTACTTACGCGGACAAACGGCCGATATACTTAATCGAGCAGGAATTGTCCACCCTGAGACAGGGATCAATGACATGCCTAGAATTCTACGATGAGGTAGAAAAGAAGCTAACTTTGTTAGCAAATAAGACAATTATGTCCTCCGACCTCCCATCCGCCCTGGCTTTGGCACAAGAAGTAGATGCCAACAATGAGCGTTACGCTTTCGCAATGAAACCTCCTTCCTTGGATTTCAAGGTCAATAGGAGGAAAGGAAGTCAAGCTCCTTGTTGACACGGGGGCGTCAAGGAGCTATATCAGGCCCCTTCCAGGGCTGAAAGGAATAAAACCAGTAGAAAACTCATTTTTAGTAAAGTCTATTCATGGAGTTACCCCCATCAAACATAAATGCAAGGTTAAAATTTTTGGGACAATAGCAGAATTTTTTCTATTACCTAATCTTACTTCATTTGACGGTGTAATTGGCCTTGACTTATTGAACAAGGTACACGCGTCTATTAATTTAAAAACAAACACAATAACACATGATTTTGGTAAGGAGATTATACTATTTGTATCTAGCGAGGATGTTAGTCACTTGCGACTGCAGGCAGAAAACGTCCCACAAAATCTAGAAGAAGCATTCTCGAAAATGATTGGTAGCATAATCGGGGTTTTTGCAGACCCCAACGAAGCACTACCATACAACACAAACGTAGTAGCAACGATTCGCACTACAAACGAAGACCCCGTGTATTCAAGGCTATACCCTTACCCATTGGGCGTCTCGGATTTCGTGAACAAAGAAATTCAAGAACTGCTAGCAAACGGCATCATTCGCCCATCCAGGTCACCATATAATAATCCTATATGGGTGGTAAAAAAGAAAGGCCTTGACGAAACTGGGCAAGAAAAAAAGCGGATGGTTATAGATTTTCGAAAGCTCAACGAAAAAACCATCAGCGATAAATATCCAATCCCGGATATCACGGGAATTTTATCAAATCTAGGTGGAAGTAAATTTTTTACTACCCTTGATTTGAAATCTGGTTTCCATCAGATCAACCTGCTGGAACGGGACAGAGAAAAAACAGCATTTTCCGTAAAAAATGGAAAGTATGAATTTTGTAGATTGCCATTCGGTCTAAAGAATGCTCCCAGCATTTTCCAGAGGGCAATAGACGATGTGTTGAGAGAACACATAGGAAGAAAATGCTTCGTCTATATGGATGATGTCATTATATTTTCCCGAAACGAAGAACAACATCTAGATGATGTGGAAGTGATTTTGAGAAGTTTATTTGAAGCCAACATGAGAGTGTCGGCGGAAAAATCAAAATTTTTCAGAACCGAAGTAGAATTCCTGGGTTTTTTAGTTTCACAGGGCGGAATCAGGACGTGCCCGGATAAAGTGGATGCCATCAGGAATTTTCAGGAGCCCACTACTCTGAGGGGGCTAAGATCATTTTTGGGTTTAGCGGGGTACTACCGCTGTTTCATTAGGGATTTCGCTAAAATAGCGAAGCCACTTTCAAATATAATGAGGGGTGAATATGGCCGAGTTACTGCGTCACAGTCGAAAAAAATCGAAATTGATTTGACTGATGAACAGAAAAAAGCCTTCACTACCTTAAAAGAAATACTAGCATCAGAAGAGGTGACACTAACCTACCCTGATTTTAATAAATCGTTTGATTTAACCACGGATGCATCGTCGCACGCAATAGGAGCTGTCCTGTCACAAGAAGGAAAACCTATAACAATGATATCCCGTACTTTGACCAGTAGTGAGGAACATTTTGCCACAAACGAAAGAGAGCTGTTGGCCATCGTTTGGGCACTTAAAACCCTTAGAAACTACCTGTACGGCGTAGAAGATCTTAAGGTTCATACAGATCACCAACCGCTCACTTTTGCGGTTTCAGACAGAAACCCTAATTCAAAAATTAAAAGATGGAAAGCCTTCATAGATGAATGTAATGCGAAACTAATTTACAAACCCGGTAAAGAGAATGTAGTCGCAGATGCGTTGTCTAGGCAACATATGAACGCCCTGGATAACATGAGTACCGAAACAATTCATAGCGAAGTTTCGTCAACCAACACGATTGAGAGAACTCATAAACCAGTGAACTGCTTTCGTAATCAGATACTAGTAGAGGAAGGCATAGAACAAGGGAAAAGAACGTTTATAATTTTTGGAAAAAAAACTACACATCTAATCTCGTTCAAGAGTAAAGAGGATTTAATAAGCCTCCTACAAGAAGCGGTAAAAGTGGATGTTGTTAACGCAATATACTGCGACTTACACACACTAGCACAATTTCAGGACAAACTGGTTGAACTTTTTCCAACAGTCAAATTTAGACATACGGAAAAATTTGTCATCGACATAACAGACCCGAACGAGCAGCAAGAAATTATCGCTGCCGAACATAATCGGGCACATCGAGCGCCCCAGGAGAACGTTAAGCAAATATTGGAAGACTATTTTTTCCCCAAAATGGAGAGAAAAGCCAAACAATTTGCCTCTAACTGCCACACATGCTCTCGGGCGAAGTATGATCGCCATCCTAAAAAGCAACTTATTGCTCAGACGCCCATTCCTACATATTGTGGAGAGATCCTCCACATCGACATATTTTCAACGGGCTCCAAGTATTTCTTAACTTGCATTGACAAGTTTTCAAAGTTTGCTATAGTACAATCCTTAAAGTCCAGGACATTAGTAGACGTAAAGCCACAGCTTCTTCAGCTAATCAACATGTTTTCAGGTACAAAAACTATTTACTGTGACAATGAAAAGTCACTAAATTCTAATAGTATCAAATCCATGCTCAAGAATCATTTTAATATTGACATCGCGAATGCCCCACCCCTTCACAGTACATCAAATGGCCAGGTGGAGCGATTCCATAGCACATTGATAGAAATATCGCGATGCCTCAAAATTGATACAAATATGGATGACATTGAAGAAATTATTCTTTTGGCCACAATCAAATACAATAGGTCCATTCATACAGTAACGAAAATGAAACCTATTACAATTTTTCAGTCAGGCAAGGAGGATGAACTGGTAACCTCTCGCCTGGAGGACGCGCAGGATAAGGAGCTTGAAATACATAATAGGAATCGACAAGACAGGGAGTTTGCAGTGGGAGAGAAAGTGCTAGTTAAAAACAATAGAAGACTAGGAAATAAATTGACGCCTCTCTACACCGAAGAAGAGGTCGAAAAAGATCTCGGCACTACGGTGCTTATAAGAGGAAGGAGGGTCCATAAGGACAACCTTCGCACAAGCTAAGTAACTTATGTCATTTACATTTTTATTTTTAGGGTTTCCCTGGTATTTCTCACATTGTTATCGGCATCGTTGTCAACGGGACGGATAATGGACTACACTTACGCAAGGTACATCCCAGTGGTAGACGGAGATATTATAATCTGGGAAAATTTCGGACACATCAAGCATATCACCAACTTAACTCTCTACGAACTACTACGAGACGAAACGTTTAACGCAACAGACCATTTACCCCAATCGCAGATGAAGAAAATATTGCACGTAGACATAGGCCAAATAGACAGACTTCTACAATTGATAAACACTCACCATAGGCAGACGAGAAGTTTAAACGCCCTCGGGACATTATTAAAATATATTACTGGCACTCCTGACCACGACGATTTCGACAGACTGAGTAGCACAGAGGAACAATTAATCGACTCACAGGACAGGCAGTTCATTATTAATACGGAAGTACAAAAAGAAATTAATAGCCTTACTATCACAGTGAATAAGATCCTAAAACAAGCAAAACAAAGAGAAATAGACACAGGTTATCT
This sequence comes from Campiglossa producta, assembly GCA_964058755.1. NCBI lineage: Eukaryota > Metazoa > Arthropoda > Insecta > Diptera > Tephritidae > Campiglossa > Campiglossa producta. The sequence continues at coordinate 45,848,654 of CAXKVI010000004.1, forward strand.
CTACGACATTCTTATGGCCAGAAATAGGGCAATGATAACAGAATTAAATAACTTGCTCACCTCCATTACTTTCGCAAAAATTGGAACGCTCGATCCTATTCTTCTGGATAATGCGGAGATAAACTCAATAATCAAAATGAAGCACTTCACAAACCTCACGATAGCCGATATCATATCTTTAGTTAAGATTAAAATAGTCCAATACAATAACGTAATATACTTTTTAATGAAATATCATATACCTAGATTTAGATGCAAGAAAATACGTATTTTTCCAGTAGCCCACGACCACCAAATTCTACATTTGCAAGAACCCATCTTAGCTACATGCGACAACCAAACTGTAGCGGCAAGAAATTGTAGTAACACAACCCCAACATTCTGCCTAACATCATTAGCAACTTCATGCGCTCTACAGCTAATGACACGCAACACGGCCAACTGTGGTACAACATACAACAATCTCGCTCCTATCACATCGATAGGTGACGGTGTGATTGTTATTAACGACCAAACGGCGGTCATAGAAGAAAATGACGAGGCTCCAATTACAGTATATGGAACTTACCTGGTGGCCTTCGAGAAAATGGTAAGAGTTAACGGCACCCTATTTTATAAGGAAAATTCCACGGCGCCTTTGAAACCTGAAGCGCCATGGTCCCCAGATATCAACTTGACACAGCACATAGAAATTCTGAGCGCACCTTACCTTCACCACGTAAATCAGCAAAACCTTCAGCATATTAAACATCTGCAGCAAAGCGCCAAACGCAATAACCTGGTAAGTTTCGCCGTTTTGGGAGCCGTACTCATTATAGGAATGCTCGCATACGCATTTCAGCGAGCAGCAGCGAACAGAAAGAAAGCGTCCTTAGCCAAATCCATCAAAGCCGTTATTGAAAATGCCGCCATAAGGTCCGCGGACGTCCCTAACTTAGAAGGGGAAGAGTTATCACAAGTTTCTTCCCACAAATGTCATTAACCAAATGGCACAGTTGTCTTCCTAGCCTTCGCCTAGGTCAATCACATTCAGCCAAATTACGACAGCACGCCACCTCATGCAACTAGCTGGATCAGCAGAAATGCGATCACACGGTATGATCGCATATCGTTGTTGGCACACTTCGCTGTGTCATCGAAACAATAGGTATTGCTATCGTTTGTGGTCATTGCGCTATGACAACATCACAAGTGCCACAATTCTCTTCATCATGTTTAGCTGCATCAGCAAAAGCAGCGATTGCAACAGCAGCAAGTAAACATCGTTAGCGCAACGGTTGTGTCAACGTCGCTAACCGCCAGCAGAGCAGCAGCAGCGTTATCCAACGTCGTGGGCTAGGTGGTCAGTTAGGGTAATTATTAAGCTTCAGTTTTAGAAAGAACTCAATAAAGAATACGTGCTAAAAAGCACAATTTGTATAATATTTGCCGACAAACAGTACACGTAGAGACAGGTGCGAGAAGATGTTGATACTGACTCACGTGAGAATTTAAACGGGAGGGGGGGGGGGGTGTGATATAGAAACAGAGAGAGACTGGTTCTCGGAATTGCTCATGTCTAAACTGCCCCTGTGGGAGCGAGAGTGTTGAGCTGCTGCGCGTGATGTTGACGCCATAAGACACGAGCAACAGTCTGGAGTTTGTGTGGCGGGTATAGCAGAAGTGCTGCTAGTCGTTAAGACATTATTATTATTACTATTAGTATTGCTACTAGAAAGTGGCGGTAGGGGTGCGCTTGAACGGCGCTTACCGCGGGCCGCCCGAGGGCGCAAACAACAAGGGTCCACTAAAGTACTAATGAAAGTACGGGGTCTGTGGATGTTAAGGTTAAGCCCTGAACATCCAGATTTATGGAGCCATCTCTTACACGAGAAGCATTGCACAGAATGCGACCGTTTAATATATATCTTTTTGCAACAGACACTGCATATCCATTCTTTTGGTCCGGGGTTCGGCTCAACGCCCGCCCGTAATAACAGAATATCTTGCAGCCCTGCTGCAAGGGGGAGGATGATAGTTTCGGAATGGGACAAAACATACTAAACAGGGTTACTCGCCAGAGTATTCGAGATGGGAGTTTAGAGCTTAACTTTACGCTGAAATATATTTTCTTTTCCCGTCTAGTGATATGTGTAGCAATGTTCCTCGCCGATTTATAAGCTTCCCATTTCTCTTGCGTGGGCAGTCGTTTCCATTTGGAGTGTATCTTATTACGCAGACGAATAGCCTCTAGGGCTGCACTATTAAACCACGGCGCGGAGGGACTTTTTATGGGAATGACACGAAGAGATACATGCTTATCAAAAATAGACTTTAAAACATTAGTCAAAAAGTTTAGCTTTTCGTCAACAGTTTCTAGGTACCAACAAGCTGTCCAATTAATACTATTAATATCAAAAAAGAGATTTTCAAGGTCAAGGCAACGAAAGTCCCTGTATGAAAAACTGGCATTTTCAGTTGGACGCTCAATATTGACATCCAACGAGCAAAAGATCAAATCATGATCAGAGATAAAACTTATTTGATCAAACTTCCAGACACTGCTCATATCAGAAACAATGAAATAATCTAAAAGACTAGGTGCACAATTATTTTCATATCTCGTTGGAACAGACTGATTCACTAGTGAGAGTCCTATGCCTGCAATACCTTCGAGCAAATTTTCACTGAAACTATCACGAACAGGAAGGTTGACGTTGAAATCTCCACCAATAACAATATCATCATACTCAACTAGATAAGTAGATACAACATCAAAGAAGGAGCTCAGTCTAGTAGACCTCAGGGGATTATAAACACAACCGACAAGAGTTTTACTCCAACAAACAAAAACTCTGTATTGCAACTATTAGATTTAAGTACAAGTTTCATAGTAAGGTAACTCCTGCAGTAAATTGCAACGCCGCCACCTCTTTTGCCTGTCCTATCATTACGCATTAAAGTGTAGTTGCCTATGTTAGTGACAGACCCACACAAGTTATCATTGAACCAAGTCTCAGACACACAAACAACGTCAACTAGCGACTTTTCAAACACATTTCTTACAAAGTCTAATTTATCCGAATTGAGACTGCGGGCATTGAAATGAACAATGTTAAGCCCCCTACTTTGGCTGCAAATAACATTGAGTAGAGCAAGACTATTCACGTCATTACTACGAGATCTGCAAGGCATAACCATTAACAGAGTTTAACAAAACAAATTTAAACACCTTATGTGAAAAAATAAGAAGAAGAAAAGCTAATGGTACTTAAAAAAATCTTACAAGATAAAGAAAATAATAATATTAAATCCTTGTTATTGCAGCTAGCGAAATCGATATAGGTCATTTATTGCAGCTATTTTAACCGCTGGAGTACTCCGTTCAATGCGAACATAAACCTGTCCTCTCAAAGAGAAAACGGCATGTAACTTATTTTCCCGCCGGATTTTAATAGCCTCTTGGAGTATTTTTCTCTTTTCCAAAGAGAGAGTTTCGAAGATACTAAGTTTTCAACTTCTTTCTTTGCTCAGAAAATGCACGAAGAGTACGATCACGGTCACTCACACTATACAATTTTACAACGATAGCATTTTTCGCTCCAACAGTAGTTGTGCCCACGCGGAAGATATTTTTTAATTCGGGTACCACGTTGTCAATTGAGAGGCATATTTCACTGAAGATGCTCTTCAAGTTTTCTCCCACTGTATATGGCACACCAAACGCGATTGCGTCGGCAGAATACTGAGATGTAGTTTGCTGAGAGATTACACTAGCAAGAAACTGGCTCAGTTCAATTAACTCGCCATGTTTCTCAACACAAGCCTCCAAGTGAACAATGCGCTCGGCAGACTGTGCAGCTTTCAATATTAATGCAGCTATCTCATCATCAATTTTCTTTGTAAGGTTTTTCTTCCATATCGGTAATTTTTGTTGAGAATGCGGTGAAGAGAGAGTGTAACTGGTCCAATTGTTGCTTAACTCGGTCATCCAGATCTCTTACAGCAGATAATATTGTTGGGAGAGCAACGCTCTCATCATGCTTTGGCGCTTTGGCAGACGGAGATTCACCACTAGCACGACGTTTTAATAAAGAACATGATTGATTCGACGACATTTTTTGTTTATTTTAGTTTTCGTGTTAAATACAATTTTTTTTTTTTAAATAATGCAATTAATTCGGGCAAGCAAAAGCAGCGATATTATTAGCTAAAATAAGCTATTTGCGGAAGATCGCTAATATTTATGTCCAAGTACACTTTTAAGCTCGAGTCAGATAAAAAACATTTAACTTAGTTAAATAAAGATTTTATGCAGAGCGAGGAAAAACACGTCCGAACACTCCCAATTGCAAATTGAAAGGAAGGAAAAGGTAAGGTAATGCAAGAAAAGGAAGGTAAATAAACGAAAGCAAAGAAAGGTAAAGGAAAAGAAATTAAGGGAAGGGAAGGAGAAACGAAAGGTATGGTGAGGAAAGGAAGGGAAGGAAAGAAAAGGGAAGGATAGGAAAGAAAAGGAAAGGAAATAATGAAACGAAAGGAATGGAATGAAAAGGAAAAGAAATGAGAGGAAAGGAATGGAAAGGAAAAGAAAGGATAGGAAATAAAATTGAGGCTACCTTACTAAATGGTATAGAGAGTAAAAGGCAGAAGGAAGACGAATGTGAAGAAGGAAAATATAGAAAAGAAAAGGAAAAAATAGTTAAATCAAAGGAAAGAAACTTCAAAGAACGTAGTAAATTAGAATAAGTTTATGTGGTTGAATTTCAACCACGGGGCAAACTCTACTCCTTAAAATTGCCCTACAATATGGGTATCAAACGAAAGGGGATGGCCCCAGGTTTCATTTGTACTTCGATATATTTATCGATAGCTAAGTTATCGGTGATTGCACAAAAACCCCAAAGTTGCCCTACAATATGGTTCTCAAACGGACGGAAATGGCCACAGGTTTTATTTGGTCTTCGATATATTTCGATAAATTTATCGATAACTGAGTTATCGGAGAAAATGTGATTGCCCAAAAACCTTAAAATTGCTCTACAATATTGGTATCAACCAAAAGGGGGAACTCCCCAGTTTCATTTGCTCTTCGATATATTTCGATTAATTTATCGATAACTGAGTTATCGGTAAAAATGCGATTGCCCAAAAATCTTAATATTACCCTACAATATGGACATCAAATGAAAGGGGATGGCCCCAGGTTCAATTTGGACTTCGATATATTTCGATAAATTTATCGGTAACTGAATTATCGGTGAAAATGTGATTGCCAAAAAAACTTAAAATTAACCTACAATATGGGTATCAAACGAAAGGGGATGGCCCCAGGTTTCATTTGGATTTCGATATAATTCGATAAATTTATCGGTAACTGAGTTAACGGTGAAAATGTGATTGCCCAAAAACCTTAAAATTGCCCTACAATATGGGTATCAAACGAGAGGGGATGGCCCCAGGTTTCATTTGGACTTCGATATATTTATCGATAACTAAGTTATCGGCGATTGCACAAAAACCCGAAAGTTGCCCTACAATATGGGTATCAAACGAAGGGAAATGGCCAAAGATTTTATTTGGTCTTCGATATATTTCGATAAATTTATCTATAACTGAGTTATCGGTGAAAATGTGATTGCCCAAAAACCTTAAAATTGCCCTACAATATGGATATAAACGATAGGGGATGGTCCCAGGTTTCATTTCGACTTCGATATATTTCGATAAATTGATCGGTAACTGAGTTATCGTTGAAAATGTGATTGCCAAAAAAACTTAAAATTAACCTACAATATGGGTATAAAACGAAATGGGATGGCCCCAGGTTTCGTTTGGATTTCGATATATTTCGATAAATTGATTGGTAACTGAGTTATCGGTGAAACTGTAATTGCCCAAAATCCTTAAAATTGCCCTACAATATGAGTATCAAACGAGAGGGGATGGCCCCAGGTTTCATTTGGACTTCGATATATTTATCGATAACTAAGTTATCGGCGATTGCACAAAAACCCCAAAGTTGCCCTACAATATGGGTATCAAACGAAAGGAAATGGTCACAGGTTTTATTTGGACTTCGATATATTTCGATAAATTTATCTATAACTGAGTTATCGGTGAAATGTGATTGCCCAAAAACCTTAAAATTGCCCTACAATATTGGTACCAACCAAAAGGGGAGTTTGCCCAAAATCCTTAAAATTGCCCTACAATATGGGTATCAAACGAGAGGGGATGGCCCCAGGTTTCATTTGGACTTCGATATATTTAGATAAATTTATCGGTAACTGAGTTATCAGTGAAAATTTGATTGCCAAAATAACTTAAAATTAACCTACAATATGGGTAGCACAATTTTCTATAGGGAATAGGTATAGGTAATCTTCTTCTTCTATATATATAAAAATGAAATGTACTCTGTATGACCGCGGCGGCTGTCTAAACGGCTGAACCGATTTCTATTCGGTAAAATTTAGTTTCTTGGACCTTCTCTGTAGCAGGTTTATAAAAGAAAACCGATTAAAAACATTTTTTTTTTAAGCCGAAAAATTAAGAAAGCTGAGACGTCTAAATTTCACAATTTTCTATAGGAAATAGGTATAGGTAATCTATATATATAAATACGAAATGTACTCTGGACCGCGGTTTCTGTCTCAACGGCTTAAGCGATTTTTATTCTTTAAAATGTATTTCCTTGGACCTTTTCTGTAGCAGGTTTATAAAAAAACCGATTAAAAACCTATGTTTTGTTGCCGAAAAATGAAGAAAGCTGAGACGTGTAAATTTCACAATTTTCTATAGGAAATAGGAAGTTTATATATAAAAATAAGATGTCCTTCGTATCTCTGCGAGGCCTGCCTTAACGGCTTAATCTATCTATTTTCTGCAAAAAGTGCTTTCTTTGACCTTCCCTTTAGAAGGTTTATAAAAAACCCGGTTAAAAATCTTTTGTTTTGTTGCCGAAAAATTAAGAAAGCTGAGACGTCTAAATTTCACAATTTTATATAATCTATACATCGCTACCTCAGAATACGAATGTCGTTTGTGAATTTTGGGCAGAACGAAGTCTGCGGGGTCAGCTAGTTTATATATAAAAATGAAATATCCTTCGTATCTCTGCGATGCCTGCCTTAACGGCTGAACCGATTTCTATTTTGTAAAATGTACTTTCTTGGACCTTCTCTGTACCAGGTTTACAAAAAAAAAAAAAAAACGATTAAAAACCTTTTGTTTTGTTGCCGAAAAATGAAGAAAGCTGAGACGTCTAAATTTCACAATTTTGTATAGGAAATAAGTGGCACCACACAAAATGATTTTTTCGAAAATATTGGTATAATCGCGAATTATGGAAATGAATTCAACAAAAATTTATTTATTTTTGTTGATCTTCCAACAGTTTTTTTATCAATCTACCTAATTTGGTGAACTTCGACAACCGAATTCTTATCTACAATGTTGAAAGGGTACTTCGTAGGGGCGGGCAAGGCCACGGGTATATACTAGTATAAAATAAAAATGTTTGCCACTTAGGTCCGATTTTATAGTAACATACTTAAGTTCCATAGTTAACTATGGATTGGCAATTTTATTTAAGTTATTTAATTGAAATTTTAGATACTAACTAAATTAGTGGTAGACGGCCTTCTGATATCTGACCAGAGGTTAACTCACCAACGTTGGGAGGTTTAAAAAAAACTTTATTTTACTATAACAAGGAGCTTTCCAAATTATTACAAGTTTAAAAGTTCCACTAAATTTATCCCCACTACAAAACAGTATTCCGTTTTTCAAGGGTAGCTGTTTACGACAGCGCTAAAACACGTCGAAAAATGTTGGGGAAGGTATCAAAAGGCGTGTTACGGATTTTTCTATTTATTTGCCTTCCCGTTTTCCACCTTTCTCCTTCCCGTTCATGACGTCACGTTACAACTGCAACACTGCATTTCGGCCATCTTGAATCCGTCCATGGTTGCCCCACAACACAGTTTTTTTAAATCACACCAGCGGTAAAAGTATAGTATGGTGGCAATTCTGTGTCAACTCATGACGTAGCAATAAGCTGATTCTGTCAAAACTGGCTAATTCATTCTAACAGTATCGCTTTTAGCGAAAACGGTGAAACCACCTTTGAAAGTTCCAATTCGCTCAATTTTTCTTAACCAGAATCAAACGATTCCAGGAAATTTAGATCTGTCAATATATCTCAGTTCGTGCGATTTATTGTGTTCTTTAGACTCGAAGGAATGTTTTGTATACCATTCTTCGCCTTCAAATATAGGGTAGCTCTTCACATCCATAACAAATTTAAGAGTAGAAAGTAAATCACAAATTTTTTGGGATAGTAACCATAACCTAGGTTTAATTAATTGTGCCTCCTTTTCTGTACCCCGTTTCTGTAAAAAATCGACAAAATTCTCGATTTTAATGTCGTCACACTCATTCAAAATTGAAAAAAAAAATTTTGTCACTACGTCAAAAGCAAGTGAGAAAATAAATCGACAAAATAAAATTTTTTTACAGAAAAAAAAATGAGTGAGACGTCAAATCGACTATTTCAGTCGAGACGATCGATCGAATTGAATTACAGATACGCAGTATTGGAGAGGCTGGTCTCGATTTTCCTTTGCTAAAATGTGTGTTGATAGTTTCGTAATATTTTGTCAAAGTACTTTTATCTACATTTTGTTTTTGTACCAACTAACGGTAATATTTTGCTTTCGGGCTCAGTGAATCTGCTTTCAACTTTCTTTTACTTTACTATATTGCGAAGTATATTTTTCGCAAGAGCCGTTTTTCGTATGCTTTCGAGCAACTTCAACGCTAAGCTATTTCATCTAAAAAGACATTTTGAGTTTTTCCATAAAAACATAAATGAATTAACCCAAACTAAAAATGAAGATTTATTTAGAAAAAAAAAACGCGTGTAGCCAGTACACGTGAAAGAAGTTAACTTCTTAAACATTCGTCTTACACATGAGTCCATCCAGACCTTTTCCATTTTTAATCTCCAAAAAGACTACTTTGGATTAAGTTAGAGATTTGAAAGCACACATATATATGCAAAACCGTCTTTCAGGATAGGATTGCCATTTCTTGGGGAAATGTTTGTTCTTTCAAATGAGCAAGATTTCGTTTGCTGTTTAATTTTCAATAGAGAAAAATGAGCTATGACCATCGAAATCCGTCACGCAAAACCAGGCGATCATAAAAATTAGCGCAGAACTTGCACCATTTCAGCCATACTCATCGATGACGGACGTTGTAAAATAATTTGTCTGTACGCACAAACATTCATACTCCTTGAGTTATGTATGCGTGTAAAAAGTCGCATAAGCCTTTGTTCTCGTACATCGCGAGCGTAAACCCACACGATGTGGTTTCTGCGCTTGTTTGATAGCGACTGCAATTATTTTTCATCCGAAAAATCTAAACAAAGAAGCGAAGGTTTTTGGACCTTGAGAAGGAATGCAACAGCGATTGTCATCATCGTGTTAGCTGGCTTACGAACAAACATTCATACTCGTTTAGTTATTATATTGCTTGCTTGTTTTATGAGCGTCTAGGCATATAACTTAAAAATTACTAAAATTACTCCATTTATTTCTATTTCCGTTGCATAACTTCCGTTGCATTGTCATCCATTTTCTCAAATTTTACTCTCAATCAAAAACTTCATATCGCCGCCTAAGAAGCTAACTTCAAAAATATTTATATATTAAGTTGGTTGGCTAAATGGAAGGGCCGGTGGGGAAAATCAATGTAAAAAGAAGCCAAAATATTTTTTTCTATAAATAATTCTTCTCTTTTAGTTTCGGTTAGATCACTTATGTTTTTATGGAAAAGCTCAAAATGTCTTTTTAGAGGAAATATCTTAGTACCTGAAAAAGATGTGTGGTATAAAAGGCATAGGAGTTGCTCGAAAGCATTGGGCATCATAAAGTATCTGAGCAAACCAGCTTCGGAGCGCTCTTAAATCTGAGCTTTTATATGAACTTTTTTATGAGCTTTTCTGAACATGCGCATAAATATGATCGTGATATGAGCTTTTCTGAGCGCGTGCATAAATATGATTATTTTATGAGTTTTTCTAAGTGTAAGTACTTTCATTATTTAGATTTAAATGTCAGAATCTTTTCTATTTGAAAAAAGTTTTTCTAAGAATATCAAATAAAAATTATTTTCAGAATAATGATTGTTTTATGTATGGAAAAAATTTTTTATCTCTTTAATTACATCTATTTAGGAAGGGTACGGTTAAGGGTTTGGAAATTTGAATGGGAAAACTATTGGAAACAAAGCAAAATAAAACAGAAATAAAATGAATAAAAAATTTAAAAGAGGAAAAAAATCTTAAAGGTACAAAAAAATTATGCAAAAAATACTCTTTTATGCACTGGTTTAAGACCTCGAAAAATCATTCAAAAAAGACTGTTTTATGCATGAGGCTAAGAGCTCTTTTATGAATGACCAGTTTCATAGAAAAAGCCACGCAAATATGAGCATTTTATGACTGTTTATGATTAAGATAAGAGTCCTATATGCGCTCATTTAGAGCTCTTACGGTTTGCTGGGATTAATCGTATGGCATTGTGCGACGTGGTATAGCAGCGCATAAAAACGAAAAATGTACGCGGATACGTTCTTGTCTTTTTGCTTGCCCGCAAGATACTAAAGCGTTCAGCAGAATCAATCCGTCAGTACGTCGAAATAACTGACAGCAAAGTGGACTGCGGGTGTTTGTATGCGTAACGCCAGATAAGACGGATACGTCAAAGTAGAATTTGCTAAAATTGACGTACGTCACGCAACTGACGTATTGGCGGACTGATTCTGTTTCCCGCTTAAACGATGCTACGTTAGCAGAAGGACACTCAACTAGTCGTTTTTCACTAAAGGTGCCATTACCGATACTTAGCATAGACTTGACTTGACTCAAATTTTTTGTAAACTTTGCACTATTTTTTGAGTAATTCTTTTTCTTTCCTTTGTGAAATTTTATTTTTTGAGTAATTCTATATATTTTTTTATTTAATTTTATTATATTATTTCTGTTATTTTATATATATCGTCGATGCCTATGCAATACCACCTATCTACCGGGAGCAAAACCTCCCAAATGACGAAAGTGGCAAAAATGAGATTATAAAAATAACAAATTTCATATTCCAACAAAAAATTAACCAAAAAAACGGAAAAACGCTGAGCGAATGTATGGGGCAAGGCCGTAGCCAGGATTTCCACATTATCAAACAAAACGTCGTTTAATTGTGCAAGCATTTATTATAAATAAGAAGTAAGTACTCAGGCACATAAACTCAGGTGTATGCATGTAAAGCAATTAAATAAAAACTAAAACTAAAAAATAATAAAAATTCAATAAAAACTAAAATTAAAAAATAATAGTTCAATAAATACTAAAATTAAAAAAAAATTCAATAAAAACAATCAAATTAATTGTATTAAATAATTTCATTTAAAATTTAATCTAAGATGAAATTTAGGCGTCTGGACTTTTTAGCGGCGAAGTCATCTATTAACTCGTCAGTTTTTATTTCAATTCGGCGATGTATACTCATCAAGGCTAAGCCATTTAGTCTTTCCTCTCCTGTGGAGTTACGCAAAAAACTTTTTAACCTTTTCAGTGTTGAAAAGGACCTTTCCGCTGAACATGTAGTGACCGGTATTGTCGCATATACCTTTAACAAAGAAAAAATTGCTGGAAAAAATCTTTTATTGCATTGATTTAGAGCTTGAATAGCAGATGATGGCCGTTTACAAGTTTCTTCTTGGATCCATTTTTTTTTTTCATAACACAAACTCAGGAGCAAGTCCTTCGATGTCAATAATACCTTTGTATATTTCAAGTTCTTTTGCATCGGACTCCTTGAAATCAACTTCTTTTAAACAGCAAGTCGAAGGAATAAAGAAATTAAATTTTTTAAGAATTAATTTGTGTTGAATAAATTTGTCTTCCATTTGTGTGGATATATCATCTAGAAAAGGAATAGCAATAGCCACTCTGAAATATGTTTCAGGATCTCCCGCTTGCTCTTTTTGAATAAAAGCGATACGTGGAAGCTTTATCTCCCCATTAATGGTCTTTAAAAGTTGGCACGCTTCTCTGAATATTTCGCCGAACTTTTCATTTACGGTATGGCGTACTACATTCCCCACCCGATAGAGCTAAACGTAGAACCATGCGACAGGCGCGTAAATACAAAAACCAAAACACGCCCATTGTCATCACTGCCTCAGAGGTCAAGGAAGCCATCAGACAGGCTAAGCCCTCAAAATCCATCGGCCCCGACGGCATTGCCATGAAGATGCTGAAACATCTAGGCCAGGAGGGACACAAATACTTAGCGGCTCTATTCAATCTTTCACTGAACACTTTCGTCATTCCTGAAATATGGAAAAAGGCGAGAGTGGTTCCATTATTAAAACCTAGAAAGCCGGCAAACATAGGCGATTCATATCGCCCTATATCACTTTTGTCGCCGGTAGTGAAGACGCTAGAGTCCATTTTGCTCCCGTATTACACCGCAAATCTGCACCTGGCTAATCGTCAACATGGCTTCCGTAAGCTGCACAGCACCACCACCGCACTCAATGCCATTACAACGCAAATAAATAGCGGTCTAAATCAAAACCAACCAAATCACAGGACTGTGTTAGTGGCACTTGACTTGTCGAAAGCTTTTGACACAGTCAACCATGCCACTCTCATACAAGATCTATTAGAAACACAAATACCTGATGGGTTAAAGAGATGGACCGCTAATTACTTGAATGGGCGGCAGGCGTCGGTCAACTTTAGAAACGCAACATCAAAACCAAGACGAATTAGACAGGGGGTGCCACAGGGTGGTGTCCTATCCCCGACACTGTTTAATTTCTATCTATCGAAGATGCCCCCACCACCAGAGGGTGTCTCCGTCGTTTCTTATGCTGACGACTGTACAATAATGGCGACGGGGATGGGCCCCTATACTGATGAACTCTGTAATAAAATCAACGGTTACCTCTGCGACCTTTCCAGGTTTTTCACAGAGCGAGATCTGACGATATCTCCGACTAAATCAACGGCGACGCTTTTTACGACGTGGACGCACCAGGTGAGAAATGAATTAGACATTTTCGTTGACGGCACTAAGCTACCAACTGTCAGCCACCCAAAGTTATTAGGGATGACATTGGATAATACTTTCTCATTTGCTGGTCATGTGTCTGCAATGGTCTCAAAAGTACGTGGTCGCAACAAGATCCTCAAGTCACTTGCCGGCAGTACTTGGGGAAAAGACAAAGAAACGTTGCTGACTACATATAAGGCCATTGGCCGACCAGTCTTTGACTATGCTGCACCCATATGGTCGCCTAATGTACATAACACCAACTGGACGAAGTTACAAGTCTGCCAAAATACTGCCATCAGAACTGCTACGGGATGTCTCCTCATGTCTTCCGAGTCTTACCTCCATCAGGAGGCAAAACTGCTCAATGTAAAAGAGCATGCGGAAATGCTGAGCAAGCAATTCCTTCTGAACTGCCACAAGCCAGCACATCCAAACCGTCATCTTTTGGACATAGATCCGCCCCCGAGAGACATAAGGAAACATCTCCGTAAACATTATGATGAGATCCGGCATCATATTACCTTGCCGTTTGATCTGCAGAATCATAAGCGGGCTCTAACCGACATCCACACCGAGTCGGTAGATACTTTTGTCGGATCTCTACCTGTGAACCCCGTTCTGAACAGTCCTCCACCGGATATTGCTGAAGAAGAACGCACCTTACCAAGGGAGACAAGAGTTACCCTGGCACAGCTTAGGTCTGGATATAGTGTAAGGTTACACTCCTACTTGTCCAGACTTAATGACACAATCTCAAACACATGCCCTGCATGTGGTAGGACCCCCCATGATACTCTACATCTCTTCAATTGTTCATTTGAACCTACTCTTCTAACCCCTCTGTCCCTCTGGACAAACCCTGTTGAAACTGCACGTTTCCTTGGACTCCCCTTAGAAGAGCTTGATGAAGATCTTCGGAATGATCATACACTCTAGACAGGGCAATGCATTGTTAACAACAACAACAACAACGGTATGGCGTAAATCTTTGATTACTTGCAATACGACTTCGATATGCTCAATTGCTTTCGGCAAATCCAATGAAACTGATTGCAAAATCTTACATAATGGCAGAGTCAGGGAGAATACTGTCGATACCATAAATAGGCTGATAACAAATTCGCAGCTTGTTAAAGATTTTAGAAAGGAACTTGCCTTAGATGATGTATCAGTATCTGGATCAAAAAGTAACTCCTCAAGAGCTGCGATAATTGCAGGAAGCATTTCTTTAAACCTCAGTAAACTATCATGATTTTCCACCCAACGAGTTGCGCACAGCGAAATCAACTTACTAGACACAGCTTTCGGAAATAACGTTTTAATTTTTTCAGTCAGGATTAGAGTTCTTTTTGCAGACTTTTTCAAAAACGACACAACGGTCTTAACAGTGCCAAAGCAATGTCGAAGTAATGCACTTCACAAGCATGTCCCAACGCTAGGTTTAATGAGTGAGAGCAGCAATGTACATACATAGCTGCAGGAAATTGTTTTCTTATGACTGCTTGTACTCCCTTGAAACTACCCTTCATTGCCGCTGCGCCATCGTATCCCTGCCCTATCATATATTTTTCATTTATACCTAATTTTCGTATGGTTTTTAATATAACTTCTGCCATATATTGACCCGTAGTATTTTCAAGACCAACAAATTGCAAAAAGTCTTCCCGCATAACATTTATTCCATTATCGTCAACGTCAATATAGCGCACACATAGCGACATTTGCTCAATTTGTGCAATGTCTGTTGTCTCATCTACTAAAATAGAGAACGATTTGGCCATATTTATTTTTTCCACAACTTTGCGCTGAATAAACTCTCCACAACTTTCGATTATTTCATTTTGAATGGTTGGGCTTAAATACGTCGAATATTTAGCTGCAGTTTCAAAATGAAGTTTAGCAATCACATCACCACAAGCTATTCGCATACGCAAAAGTGCACGGAAGTTACCGTCATTCTGCTCTGGTTCTTCGCCAAGCGGTCCACAGTCGTCTGTTCCTCGCAAGGCTAGTTCTTGCCGACCACACAACTTAATCACCTCAATAATGGCTACTAACTTACTTCTGTTCGGTTTGACTTTTTCCATACGTGCAGTCACAATTCGGGAACGTATATCAGGTGCCGCCTTTGTCCAGGTTTTTAAAAAGTTGTCAGCATAAATAATGTTAGTAGCATGATACTCATATTTTGAGTGCGCTTCAAAGCTTTCAATGGCATTTTTCCATCTGGTGAATGGTTTGGACACAAATGACTCCAACTGTCGGTGATTGCCTTTTCCAGCGCATTCTTTGGAGAACAGAACACAATATTTGCATAAAGCACCTGTCCCTTTGGCTTGCGTATAAACCAGCCATTCATATCTAAAAATTGCAAAAATTATTTAAACTTAAATATGGCATTAATGGTATTAATACTAATACCTTTTCAGCCAATGATGTTGGAACTTTAAATTCCTGTTTCCTATAATGGGAAACACAAAAGACTCTTCAGGTATCCACGGTGAAGTAAGAAGGGTATATTTTTTCCTCTCTTCTACGGCTATTCCTAAATAATCACCAATGTCGGAGGTGTTTGTATTTGAAGGCAATACAATTTCTGAAGGTGTAGCTACTTGACTTGATGTCTGAAAGCCTTGTTGCCCAGGAGCACTATCGTTTTTTACATTTTTGCTTTTAAATCCATATTCGAATAGTGACTTCCGTTTTACACTCATTGTAACTTTAATAAAAACACTTCATTTCACAAAATTTTCTGCGCTGCAAATGTAAACAAACATCAGCTGTTAGTTAGGGCTCTTGCTTGCAAAAATGCATGGTCGTAATGAGAAGTACGCACCAGTGTTGGACCTTACAACATTGGTAGCGTGGTGGATTAAATCAAACCGTGGTAGATTTTTTAATTGCAAAATAACTTTAATTTTTGTTCATATATCTGAGGCTTTTTAAATATTCGTATATTTTTAAGGTTTTTATTGTACTTGTGTCCACATTTCGGGGGGGGGGGGGGGGGGGGGGGGGGGTTCAAACCCGTTGATCCCCCCTCTGGATACGGCCTCGTGAAAAAGGATAGTTGAAAGAAATTACAATCCTTACATAGAGCGTTTTGATGTATTACCAAAAATATACGAGAACATTAGAGTGCCAAAAAAAAGTTCCACACTTTCTATCGGAATGATTAAGCTTGAATTTTTTTTTTTTGTAGCAAAATTGCTTCTGCCGGCAAATGAAAGATATCCAATGAAAATAAAAACAAATTTGACATGTGAGAAATTATAAGCACCTGCAACTCTAGTGTCTTGATTTCTGTTTGAAAACTGGAAGCTCCGTCGGAATAGCTGATAGACCCCAATATGCAACAATAATTGCATACTTTATTTTCATGTAGCGAATGATGAGCTTGTGATGAGCAACAGATTGCCAACATTTTATTCAACACACCCCATATTTTTTTATACGGGACGCTACTGAAATAATTTTTTCAAATTTTTGACAAGCGTACAATATTTGTGACAGAAGTACATACTTACATAAAGAAATGCTGTCTCCAAACCCTGTGGGGAGTTCATATAGCTCCAAGTCAACTATTAGTTCACAATTTTCATCCTAGCTGTTCATAGTACCATTGGTATAAATTAATAAAAAAAGCAATTAGTTTTTCGAAACCTTTTTTCAAATACCAAATGTCTACAGATTTCTATACCTATAAGTACTTGGTTTAGTTAACTAATCAATTTTAGCTATGAGTTATTAATAATCATTTATTTACGTTTTTGGTTTGGGTTTATCATGCATTCATACCTAGCTGTCCAGTCCTCAAATAAGGTCAAAACCGATGTTCTAAGCCAGATCAATGCTGACATCATACAAATTTTCAATGAAATCAAAAGCTGACATAAAAAAGATAATTTTTTTATCTGAAATTCAACTGCTTAAAGAATTGTCGATTCAATTTTTCAATTGAACAATGAATTTGTTTGAAACTTCAAACTTTTTCTTCCTACCACATGTACATATATTCTTCTTCAAAAATCGCTTAAAACCAAAGAGATTTGCTCATAAAGACAAACTTCTAAATTTTATTAGGCACTTTTGGCTCTGTGCATGCTTATCGGCTTCGGTGTTGCAGGTTTTTGAAAGGGAAATGGGAAGGGATAGGAAAAGAGAATGAAAAAGGCAAATTTTGCAATAACAATCGTTTTGACTTTATTTTGTCCTACCTTTTTTAATGTCTTAGGTATCCTAGACGAGTACAATTTATAAAAATGTACTACATTATTATTAAGAGGCCATTATAGTTCACAACGGAAAAGCATCGGAGTTGTTGCCTACTTAGTCCAAAGTAACACTTGTTGGCAAGGGTGATTCTCCGTTGGATTTCTAGACTGATATTATTTTCGGTGTTAATGCTGGTTCCCAAATAGACGAAGTCTCTCGCCGTTTCAAACTTGTAGCTATCAACGTTGACTTGGCTGCCAAGGCGCAGGTGCGCCGATTCTTTCTTTGATGACAGCAGATACTTCGTCTTGTCCTCGTTCACCGCAAGACCCTATTTTTTCGCTTCCTTATCCAACCCAGAGAAAGCAGCGCTTACGGCGCGGCTGTTAAGGCCAATGATATCAATATCATCGGCATACGCCAGCAATTGCAAGTTCTTGTAAAAGATTGTGCCATTGCGGTTTAGCTCTGCTGCCCGAATTATCTTCTCCAGCATCAGGTTAAAGAAATCGCACGAAAGCGAGTCACCCTGTCTGAAACCTCGTTTGGTTTCAAATGGTTCAGAGAGGTCCTTCCCGATTCTGACGGAGCTGTTGGTTTTGCTCAACGTCATTTGGCAAAGTCGTATAAGCTGTGCAGGGAAGTTAAATTCAGACATGGCAGCATACAGGCAACTCCTTTTTGCGCTGTCAAAAGCGGCTTTAAAATCGACAAAGAGATGGTGAGTGTCGATTCTTTTATCAAGGGTCTTCTCCAGGATTTGGCGTATCGTGAAAATCTGGTCGATGGTAGACTTACCAGGTCTAAAGCCACACTGATAAGGTCCAATCAGTTTGTCTACGATGGGCTTCAGTCTTTCACACAATACGCTAGAAAGAACCTTATATGCGATATTAAGAAAACTGATTCCGCGGTAGTTGGTAGGGTTAGCGGGATCGCCTTTCTTGTGGATTGGGCAGAGCACACTTAAATTCCAATCTGGAGGCATGCACTCATCTGACCATATTCTGCATAAGAGCTGATGCCTGCTTTTTACCAGCTCTTCGCCTCCGTGTTTGAACAGCTCGGCGGGTAGTCCGTCTTTCCCAGGCGATTTGTTGTTTTTGAGTCGGGATATTGCTATCCTCACTTCATCATAGTCAGGTTGTGAGACGACTTTTCCATCGTCAGGGATTGGGGTATCGGGTTCGCTGTCTCCCTCGCAATTTAGCCGTGAGGAGAAGTGCTCCCTCCATAATTTAAGTACATTCTGTACGTCGGTTACCAGGTCGCCGTTATTGTCCTTACAGGAACTTGCCCCGGTCTTTAAACCTTTCGTCATCCGCCGGATCTTTTCATAGAATTTTCGGGCATCATTCCTGTCAGCCAGCATCTCAAGCTCCTCACACTCACGCTTTCGGCCTCACGTTTCTTTTTTCTGAAAAGGCGTCTCTCTTCCTTCTTCGCCTCACGATAGCGTTGCCATACACTGCGGGTTGTGCCCGTTCGCAACGTCTCCCTGTATGCAGCGTCCTTTTTGACCGAGGCTGCGGTGTATTCCTCATCGTACCAGTTGTTCTTGCGGGATCGCTGAAACCCTATAGTGGCCTCAGCGGCGGTACGTAATGAGTGAGAGATATGCTTCCATTGCTCGGTTACATCGTTAGGTCGAGGATTGCTCTCTGATAGCAGGTGTGAGAGTCGAGTGGAGAAATTATCATCTGTCTGTGTCACGCGCAGCTTCTCGACGTCAAACTTTCCTTCCGTTACTGTGCGTAGTTTCTTCGCTGCACAGAGGCGTGTGCGTATCTTGGCTGCAACAAGATAATGGTCCGAGTCGATATTGGGACCACGTAGGGTACGCACGTCTAGAACGGTGGAGCTGTGTCTGCCTTCGATCATGATATGATCAATCTGCTTTCTTGTTCTTTGATCAGGGGACAGCCAGGTGGCTTGGTGTATTCGCTTATGCTGGAACCTGGTACTACTGATGACCATATTGCGGGAAGCGGCGAAGTCAATCAACCTAGTGCCGTTGGGGGATGTTATATCGTGGAGACTGAATTTTCCAACTATAGGACCAAAGACTCCTCCCTTGCCCACCTTGGCATTAAAGTCGCCGAGCACGATTTTGATATCATGCAGGGGGCAGCGATCATAGGCTTGTTCAAGTTTATCATAGAAGGAGTACTTCTCTGCGTCGTCCGTCTCCTCAGTCGGCGCATAGGCGCAGATAAATGTTATGTTGAAAAACCTCGCCTTGATGCGGATAGCAGCGAGACGCTCGTACACAGGAGTGAACGCTAGTACTTGGCGGCGAAGTCTCTTTCCCACCACAAATCCTACACCACGCGCTTTGCCGCGTATCTGGCCACTGTAGTATACGTCACAAGAACCGATGGTCATCTTTCCTTGCCCCGTCCATCGCATTTCCTGCAGGGCGGTGATGTCGGCATTTGCGCCTATGAACCAGTCGGGCAGCGGTACCGTCCCTTGAAAGGGTCCGGACATTCCCGGTAGATGCCTAATATCCAAATCATTATGCTTTATTCGTTTTGCCGGGTCGTCAACATTAAAGGGGGTTCTCATCCGAGGCTTTGAATTCGTTTTCATTGGAATTAAGTTTTTTACGTGGCGGGTCCCAAACCCAGCGCACAACCCGTTTCGGGTTTTTGGAAAATATTTACACATTTATATAGCGAGCCGCTTGTTTCAAGACAGACGCCCGCTTGCAGCCGCACCTCATGGTGCACAGACGCTACGCAAAAACCTCGGTGAGCCCTTAAACCAAGTATGTCAGAGTGGCCCCACCGGGGCTCCCTCTCTTTCTGCCGCGAACCTAGATAGCTCACGTTGCCCAGAGTGTACGAACGGGGACGAAAGAGTCGGGATTGGGCAAGGTCGCACAGCAACCACCCCCATTACACTCCTTGTATATCTACCTACACAAATATTCTGTGCTCCTGTTACATTTTTTTTGAATTTCAAAGAAATGAAGCAAATAAATTGGCGAAAATCGCAGATACCACTTAAACATGCTTGCGAATTACAGTAGAAATCTGCCGCCTTATTACCCGGGTAAAACCCGGGTAAAAACTGGGAACCCGATTTAATCGTTAGAATTCGATTAGTGACAGCTAGTCGACTAGCTGAAATCGAATATCTGCTATTCGATTTTCAAACAGCACAAAAGTTGGTAAGTGAACAACTCGGAGATGGAGGACAGCCTACAGGACGAGGAAGTCCTCGACGTCACGGTGGTAGCAGCCAACGCTGAGCGATTAACATCTAACGCTACAAGCAGCAGGACTCCTGCAACGCCATATCGGGCAGTTAATCGGAACAACTCGTCGTTGATAGGCAACCTCCGGGATGGGGCAAACCTCGACGACATGGGGACGGCAGGGAAGTTTGTGCGCTCTCATGTTGGTGGTGCTTCAGATTAATCTGCACAAATCTAAAGTGGCTTCGGCTGCTTTAAGTAGTCGTCTTTCTAAAGGCGACGTGGATGTGGTCCTCATCCAAGAACCCTGGGTCAATAGCTCGAGAATCTGCGGATTGGGGACTAAGGGCTTCAAGCTCATTCGAGCCAGCGAGGAGAGCAAAGTCCGAACGTGTATTTTGGTCAAGTCTGAGTTGAACTCCTTTCTCCTACCTAACTACACCAATGGTGATATTACCGCTATCAGTCGAACGGTCGACAGCACCCGCCTGACGGTTGCGTCGGTCTATATGCCCTACGACGCCGAAGAACCCCCACCACAAACGGAGGTGAAAGACCTGGTGTCAAATTTCTGCACGGGTAATCTTATTATTGGAGCGGACGCTAATGCTCACCATGTCCAATGGGGGAGTTCCGATATCAATGCCAGGGGCGAGTCTCTGTTTGATTACCTCTTAACAACCAACCTGGTAATTTGCAACGTGGGTAATGAGCCTACTTTTATCACTAAGACCCGTAGGGAGGTCATAGACCTCACTATCTGTAGTGAAGGCGCTTATGGGTGGGTCAGAAAATGGCGGGTTCTGGAAGAACATTCATTCTCCGACCACCGTTACATAGAAATGGTTTTAGACTTTATTGTAGAACAACCAATCATGAAGCGCAATCCACGTGACACAAATTGGCAGTTACACAATGAAATATTAGGCAGAGACCTCCCAGTACTGCCCTCACAAGCCCCCTCATCAGTAGAGGAGCTGGAGGATCTTGTTACTACATTTACATCGGCGCTCTCAAATGCTCTAGGACAGGCTTGTCCAGTGCCAAAACCACGCGGTAAACACAGGCCACATTGGTGGTCCTACGATTTGGACTCGCTCCGAATATCATGCCGGAAACAATTTAACAAGGCCAAGAGCTTCGGCTGTGAGCCTCATTGGCACGAATATAAAGCTAAACTAAGGGCCTACAAAAAAGCTCTGAGACAGGCGAAGAGAACCTCGTGGAGAAATTTCTGCACTGGCGTCGAAAAGGTCGACGACACAGCGAGACTTAGACGAGTCCTCTCGAAAAGTCAAACAACCATCAGCTATCTGCGAAAACCTGACGGATCCTGGACCAGCACGGAAGAGGAAACCCTTGAGCTGCTCTTGAATACACATATTCCGGGGAATCTGCATGATGCACCACTAGCACCTGCAACAAACCTGGCAGTAAATATACCCGTCACTGAGGAAAGAGTAAGGTGGGCAATTAAAAGCTTTGAACCGTATAAGGCTGCCGGGCCGGACGGGATTATCCCCGCGCAACTTATAAACACGTTGGAGACATCAGCCTGCCTGGCTCTCAACCACATTCCGGGCTCCTGGAGAAGCGCCACGGTAGTGTTTATCCCTAAGGCTGGGAAGGCATCCCACTACGAGCCAAAAGACTACAGACCGATCAGTCTCTCGTCCTTTGTACTCAAAACCTTTGAGAGGATACTACGCGACTACCTCTCAACGACTATTGATAGCAACCTTATTTCTAGCTATCAGCATGCATACACCAAGGGTAAATCAACAGAAACCGCTCTGCACAGCCTAGTATCGGTCATTGAGAAATCGCTGTGTGAAAAGGACTACTGTCTCGTGGCCTTCCTAGACATTGAGGGGGCTTTCAACAATATAAGCCCGGAGGCTATCAACTCCGCTCTAACTAATCTGGGCGTAGATAGACCTCTAACTGGTTTAATTGACCAACTTTTAAGGGGAAGGAAAATAGCTTCTTCACTTGGTACGGTTGAGTTATCACGCTATGTCACAAGGGGAACCCCCCAGGGTGGTGTTCTTTCCCCGCTTTTATGGAACCTCACAGTCAACTCGTTGCTACGTGACAAAAGTGGGGGGGGGAGGGGGGGGGGGGGGGGGGGGGCGGGAAGATAGTGGCATACGCAGACGATTTAGCTATTGCATTCAGAGGCAAGTTCCCACAAACTCTGTGTGACCTGATGCAAGTAGCACTGCGAGAAGTTTCGACGTGGTCCTCTCGCTGCGGACTTAGTATCAACCCGGGGAAAGTGGAACTTGTCCTCTTCACCAACCGGTACAAAATACCGCCACTAAGCCTACCAGAACTAGATGGCACGCGCCTGGGCTTGTCGTATAAGGCCAAGTTTCTAGGCATAGTTCTGGACAGGAAACTGAATTGGAAGGAGAATGTTCTTCAGCGCCAGAAGAAAGCTTACATCGCTCTTTACACATGCAAAAGAGCCATTGGCAAAAAATGGGGGCTCAGCCCTAGAGTATGCAGTTGGATCTACACGGCCATCATTCGTCCAATCATGCTATATGGAGTCGTCGTATGGTGGCCTGCGCTGAGCAAGGCAACATACCTGAATCTGTTGCGGAAAGTCCATAGATCCAATATGATCTGTATAAGCGGTGCGCTAAGGACAACGCCCAACGAAGCCCTCCAGGTCATTCTGGGCATTTTGCCACTTGATCTGGAAGGGTTTCGGTCAGCAGCGGCATCAGCTCTGCGCCTAAGAGAAACCTCCAGTTGGGGGGCGGGTACTATTGGACACTCCAGTATTCTGGAATCTTACAGCTTTCTCCCTCTAAGCACAGATCGTTGTGCGACCACTACAGTCGGTGATAGCTGTTTCAAAATAAACATTCCCAGCAGAGAAGACTGGGAGAGGACGGATTGGTGTCCCGAAACAAATGGTGGCACTTCCATATACACCGACGGCTCGAAGTTGGACGGCAGAGTTGGAGGAGGGGTTTATTCAAGGGATTTGGACCTTGAGCTCTCCTTCAGACTACCTGATCATTGTAGCGTCTTCCAGGCGGAAGTCTCGGCAATCCTAGACGCCGCGGCCTGGTTAAGCAAACGTGTTATCGGAGAAGATATCGCTATTTTCAGCGATAGCCAAGCGGCCATCAAATCCCTTGGCTCATACACGTTCAACTCTGAACTGACGCTCAGCTGTCGTC
This sequence comes from Campiglossa producta, assembly GCA_964058755.1. Lineage (NCBI taxonomy): Eukaryota > Metazoa > Arthropoda > Insecta > Diptera > Tephritidae > Campiglossa > Campiglossa producta. Next base: position 45,872,383 of record CAXKVI010000004.1, read on the forward strand.
GATCTCTTCAGGAGATGGCCCAACAGAACCGCGTAAACCTCATATGGGTCCCGGGACATAGGGACATTGAGGGAAACTGTAAGGCAGACGAGCTTGCCAGGCAGGGCACGACCAAGCAGGTTCTTCAGGATAAAGTATGCCGTTTGCCACATGCAAACTAATGCTGAAGAAGCACACACTCCGTCAAGCCAACGAAAGATGGCTGCAATCCCCAGGGTGTCGGATATCGAAACAAACCTGGCCAAAATGGGATCTTAAAAGGTCTAGACGCATTTATGCCCTAACTAGGAGGGAAATCTGCATATTGATAGGGGTATTAACCGGTCACTGCCTCATTGGTAGGCATGCAGAAAGGCTAAGTGTGCCCTACCGACGATACTGCAGGAGTTGCAAAGATGATGAGGAGGAGGAAACAGTGGAACACCTCATCTGCAACTGTCCGGCTTTAAGCGGCGCGAGAACGCGCTTTTTGGGAGTTCCGTTCCTGGATAGCCTAAGCCAGATCGCGGAACTGGACATAAAGGACTTGATGGCCTTCATAAAGTCATCTAAGTGGTTCGAGGAGGAGTAACGGTGTCGGTTTAGGAGTGTCAGTCCCGGGATTCTGCTATGTGGAAAATCCCAACAACTCAGGGATTTTCCATTTGGCTGGGTCCCGGGACTGACTTTCCTTGTGTTGGTGGTATCACAACGGGCCTTTCAAAACTGGCCTAAGTGTGCCTCTGCGGCAGCCACTTGAACCTAACCTAACCTAATCGACTACTCGACTAGTCGAGTAATCGATTAGAATCAAGAGCCCTATTATCTATAATCAGTATATACTCAATGCCCAAACAAAACTATAAAGAATTTTGGGAGGAAAACAATTTTTTTTTTTTTTTGGTTGGCCTAATATGAATTTAATTTATCTGACAGCTAGTTTTGCGGCTGCCATATTTATTTATTTATTTATTTATTTAAAGTCGACACAACACAAAGCGGTCGACTGTTAATATCTCAAGTATTGTTACAAAACAAAAACATATATATGTACAATTAGAGTATATAGAATATAATAAAAATATAATTAATAGAAATTAAGCAAAGCGTAAATTCATTTATTTATAGTATTATGTGCAGCAAGCAGGAAAGTTGTAGAGGCCGTGCTTTAAAGTTGTGGGTAGAAATCGTTAGGAACCAAACTTGATAGTCGTATATATTGTCGGAATGGACGCGATTCCGAGCAACATACTTCCGCAGTCCTGGGAGCGATGTGAGATTTGCTGGCGGAATGGACGCGATTCCGCGCAGCATCTGATAGTATATTCCAGTTGACTGTTTATTAGGTAATTGAAATATTCCAAATTGGTTTCGGAGATATTTTAGGATATTAATTATGGAGCCGGTGGAATGGACGTGATTCCACGCAGCGTAAGTTTAAAGTTAGAGGTGTCTGCCGGCTTTTTGTAGTTGTGTACATCAATCTAACTGGTTGGGTGCAAGACTGTCGTGTAATTAGTCAGCAGTTAGCAAATGTGAAAGTATTGCATTTTGTAGTGCGGCAGACGAGCATTCAAAGCTGATGCAGCTATATAAGACGTTGTAGTATGAACACCAAATATTCAGAGGATTGTTTTTTGCAAAGTTTAGACGACAAATGGGTAATTGAAAAGGCACATAGTGCCTGGATGTCCTAGCAGGAACAGCAAAACACAGTCGACTAACAAGGTCAGTTGAGTCGACCTCGCCAATAATTAGCTTATGGAGGAACATTACACCTAGTAAAATCCTACGATTTTCCAGAGAAGGCAAATTTAAGAGAAGAAGCCTATTTCTATAAGGGGGCAGATGGATATTTGGATTCCAATTAAGACCACGCAGAGCAAAAATCAAGAATTGCTTTTGTACTGACTCAATCCGCTGTATATGAACTTGATATAAGGGGCACCAGACACACGAGCAATACTCAAGTATTGGGCGAACTAGCGATGTGTAAAGGATTTTCGTGAGGTACGGATCATCAAATTCTTTAGCCCATCTTTTAACAAAACCAAGCACACCCATGGCTTTGTTCGCTATAGATGAAATATGCATATTAAAACTTAGTTTAGGGTCAAAAAGAACACCTAGATCAGTTACATCAGGTATACGTTCCAATAGAGTGTCATTTAGTAAATAGGATATCAAAACTGGCTTTACTCGATGAAAAGTCATTAGCTTGCATTTCGAGCTATTCAATATTAATAAATTAACTGTACACCAGCAGTGAAATGACTCCAAATCAGCCTGGAAGAGATCTGCACGGAAAGGAACAGTAGGCAAATATGTGAAACAAAGTTTCACATCATCCGCATACATAAGGGTTCGGGAATGAGAAATTACTTGTGGTAGGTCATTTATAAAGAGGGTAAAGAGCAAGGGACCTAAATGACTACCTTGAGGGACACCGGAAGTTACGTCAATGGACGTAGACAAAGTATTTTTAAACAAAACCTGCTGAGTTCTGCCTTTAAGATAGTTAGTAAGCCATATTAACAACTGATTCGGAAAACCCAATAAGTCAAGTTTATGAATTAAAAGCTCATGGTTCACAGAGTCGAATGCTTTGCTAAAATCAGTGTAGACTACATCTGTTTGGTTACCTTTCAGGAAACCATCCATAACAAACGAGGTGAACTCAAGCAAGTTAGTTGAGGTTGATCGTCGGGGCACAAAACCATGCTGACACGGTGATAATAAAGAACTACACCGATATTGCAGTTGGCGTGTTATTATATGTTCAAAAGTTTTAGGAATAGCTGAGAGCTTAGCTATGCCCCTATAGTTCTCAATATTTGACCTACTACCTTTTTTATGTAAGGGTATAATAAAAGATTTCTTCCAAATTGTAGGGAATTCCGCAGATTCAAGAGATAGTTTGAACAGTTTAAAAATCGGGTCAGATAAATGTATGGCACAGAAGTTCAGCACACAGCTGGGAACACCATCAGGGCCAGGGGAAAATGTAGGTTTCAATGCCAGAAGACTTTGTAGAACAGTATTTTTATCCAAAGCAGGTATGTGAATGCTATTAGAGCAATCTAATTTATAAGGATAGGGACTTGACAGAAACCTATTAGATGTATAGGTCGACTTAAAGAATTCTGCAAATAGTTCAGAAATATCATGATCTGAGTTAGCACTCTTATCTCCAAGGGAAAAGGAAGAAAGAAATCCGGTAGTTTTCCTTTTTGAATTAACAAAATTGTAGAACCTTTTCGGGTTATTAAAAAATTGAGTTTTACACCGCGCTAGATAACCTTTATAGCACTGTTGATTCAGCAACTGGAGGTTGGAGCGCGCTACTAAATATTTAGAATATTCAGCAGATACACCTGTTCTCTTAAAACGCTTGTATAGCCTGGATTTAATATTGCCAAGTCTCACAAGCTGTTTAGACCACCACGGCGGCTTAGCCGTACCAGCACTAATATAGCGAAACGGGACACAACTGTCGAAAAAAGCGTTAAGGGAAGTATAAAATAATGAGGTTGCAGACTCGATGTCATTACAAGCATAGAGATCTGACCAGTCGTGGGTGGCAAACAACTCATTGAGCTTGACAAAGTTAGTTTTATAGAACCATCGTGTGCGGGACCGTTTTCTTCCATTGGTAGCACCACGCCCCCCAAGGTGCACAATGTCCAAAGCTATCTCAAGCGTATTGTGTAGTGTGTCTTCAGGAATAGATAGCGGAGTAATTCGATTAAGAGCAACCCCTACAGAATCGTCAACGAATACCAAATCCAGTAATTTATTTTTACAGTTTTGTACGTTGTTAATTTGTACAAGAGATGTGGCAGAAAGGTCAAGGAGGAAATCATGCTGTGTAGTAGGGGTTAAAATGTTTGAATCATTTGTGCCGACCCAACTAACCAAGGTTAAGTTAAAATCACCAAGAACTAAAAGGCGATCTTTATCTCTCAACTGAGAATATAAAGTCCTAATAACGGAGTTATGCTGATTATATACAAGCAGATTCGAATGAGGTGGTATGTACGAGCAGGAGATAAATAGGTTGAATCCAGTCATTGAGAGCTTCACTGACTTCATGACTTCAATATCGGACACATTGCCCAAGTCGACCAACCCGGATGGAAGACGTGAGTCGACAGCTATAAGGACACCACCTGCCCTGGTTTCTCGATCACGCCGATAAACGACGTAATTACTGCAGAAAATCTCAGAATTGAAATTATCAGGTTTTAACCAAGTCTCTGTGAAAGCGATTGCATGTGCAGTAAATATATATGAATAATATAGATCCAAAATTTCTTATCACTATGGAATATTTGGAGGATTTTTTTTCAAACTGTGTAACAAAAAGGTATGGCATCACGTAGTTCTCTCGCGGCGTTCTAAATTTAGTGAATTTACGTAGAAAATCAAAACTCATCAGATTTCTAAGTCAAGTCAAGTAGGTAAATCGATTATATGCAAACTTCATATAACAGAACGCTAAGTGCAGGTTCCCAAGTCAAATCAAGTCTATGCTAAGTGTCGCTAATGGTTGCTTAACACTGCTGCAGTTACTAACATTGCTGCAATTATAGTTTTGGTGACCGCTGATATAAAGGCATGGTTTATTTATTACGCCAAGTGCTACCAGCCATTTGTGCTGCGACATATTTGCTATTGATATCATTGCACACGACAAAGTAAAAATTCTTGAAATATTACAAATTATATAATTTTAGTGAAAACAACGGATATATAAACGTATTTATTTGGAAATTGTTGAAATATCCACATATTTCATCACCCCATTTTTACAAAAGTTTAACGACAACTGAACAATTAAATAGGCGCAATATAGAAGTATTATATATATGGTTTTAGTAACGAATGGGCTCAAAAACTACTGCACCGATTTTCACCAAATTTTGAAAGTTTATTCTTTGGATAAGTCATCTCAACATAGGATATATTTCTCCGCTAGATGGAGCTGGAGTCGCTATATATACAAATTCCGTTTGTGCTCATAACTTTGCATTTACTTTATTTTGAAATATTCACAACAAAAAAAGTTAAGCGGTTTTTTCGTCTCCTGCACAGTTACAAAAAAAAAGGACTTGGTACATTTGCTCACGAAGCCAGCGATACTCCACTCTCCAGGCATAAATTTTCGAATTAAAATTGAAGAGCTTAGACTAGGTAGGGTAGGTTCAAGTGGCTGCCGCAGAGGCACACTTAGGCCAGTTTTGAAAGGCCCGTTGTGATACCACCAACACAAGGAAAGTCAGCCCCGGGACCCAGCCATATGGAAAATCCCTGAGTTGTTGGGATTTTCCACATAGCAGAATCCCGGGACTGACACTCCTAAACCGACACCGTTACTCCTCCTCGAACCACTTAGATGACTTTATGAAGCCCATCAAGTCCTTTATGTCCAGTTCCGCGATCTGGCTTGGACTATCTAGGAACGGAACTCCCAAAAAGCGCGTTCTCGCGCCGCTTAAAGCCGGACAGTTGCAGATGAGGTGCTCCACCGTTTCCTCCTCCTCATCATCTTCCTGCAACTCCTGCAGCATCGTCGGTAGGGTACACTTAGCCTTTCTGCATGCCTACCAATGAGGCAGTGACCGGTTAATACCCCTATCAATATGCAGATTTCCCTCCTAGTTAGGGCATAAATGCGTCTAGACCTTTTAAGATCCCAGGCCAGGTTTGTTTCGATATCCGACACCCTGGGGATTGCAGCCATCTTTCGTTGGCTTGACGGAGTGTGTGCTCCTTCAGCATTAGTTTGCATGTGGCAAACGGCATACCTAAGCGCTCTTTATCCCGAAGAACCTGCTTGGTCGTGCCCTGCCTTGCAAGCTCGTCTGCCTTACAGTTTCCCTCAATGTCCCTATGTCCCGGGACCCATATGAGGTTTACGCGGTTCTGTTGGGCCATCTCCTGAAGAGATCGACGACAGCTGAGCGTCAGTTCAGAGTTGAACGTGTATGAGCCAAGGGATTTGATTGCCGCTTGGCTATCGCTGAAAATAGTGATATCTTCTCCGATAACACGTTTGCTTAACCAGGCCGCGGCGTCCCGGATTGCCGAGACTTCCGCCTGGAAGACGCTACAATGATCAGGTAGTCTGAAGGAGAGCTCAAGGTCCAAATCCCTTGAATAAACCCCTCCTCCAACTCTGCCGTCCAACTTCGAGCCGTCGGTGTATATGGAAGTGTCACCATTTGTTTCGGGACACCAATCCGTCCTCTCCCAGTCTTCTCTGCTGGGAATGTTTATTTTGAAACAGCTATCCCCGACTGTAGTGGTCGCACAACGATCTGTGCTTAGAGGGAGAAAGCTGTAAGATTCCAGAATACTGGAGTGTCCAATAGTACCCACACCCCAACTGGAGGTTTCTCTTAGGCGCAGAGCTGATGCCGCCGCTGACCGAAACCCTTCCAGATCAAGTGGCAAAATGCCCAGAATGGCCTGGAGGGCTTCGTTGGGCGTTGTCCTTAGCGCACCGCTTATACAGATCATACTGGATCTATGGACTTTCCGCAACAGATTCAGGTATGTTGCCTTGCTCAGCGCAGGCCACCATACGACGACTCCATAAAGCATGATTGGGCGAATGATGGCCGTGTAGATCCAACTGCATACTCTAGGGCTGAGCCCCCATTTTTTGCCAATGGCTCTTTTGCATGTGTAAAGAGCGATGCAAGCTTTCTTCTGGCGCTGAAGAACATTCTCCTTCTAATTCAATTTCCTGTCCAGAACTATGCCTAGAAACTTGGCCTTATCCGACAAGCCCAGGCGCGTGCCATCTAGTTCTGGTAGGCTTAGTGGCGGTATTTTGTACAGGTTGGTGAAGAGGACAAGTTCCACTTTCCCCGGGTTGATACTAAGTCCTCAGCGAGAGGACCACCTCGAAACCTCTCGCAGTGCTACTTGCATCAGGTCACACAGAGTTTGTGGGAACTTGCCTCTGAATGCAATAGCTAAATCGTCTGCGTATGCCACTATCTTCCCGCCCCCCCAGCTTGTGTCACGTAGCAACGAGTTGACTGTGAGGTTCCATAAAAGCGGGGAAAGAACACCACCCTGGGGCGTTCCCCTTGTGACATAGCGTGATAACTCGACCGTACCAAGTGAAGAAGCTATTTTCCTTCCTCTTAGAAGTTGGTCAATTAAACCAGTTAGAGGTCTATTTACGCCCAGATTAGTTAGAGCGGAGTTGATCGCCTCCGGGCTTATATTGTTGAAAGCCCCCTTAATGTCTAAGAAGGCCACGAGACAGTAGTCCTTTTCACACAGCGATTTCTCAATGACAGATACTAGGCTGTGCAGAGCAGTTTCTGTTGATTTACTCTTGGTGTATGCATGCTGATAGCTAGAGATAAGGTTGCTATCAATAGTCGTTGAAAGGTAGTCGCTTAGTATCCTCTCAAAGGTTTTGAGTACAAAGGACGAGAGACTGATCGGTCTGTAATCTTTTGGCTCGTAGTGGGATGCCTTCCCAGCCTTAGGGATAAACACTACCGTGGCGCTTCTCCAGGACCCCGGAATGTGGTTGAGAGCCAGGCAGGCTGTGAAGAGAAATACCAGCCATTTAGCTGATGTCTCCAACGTGTTTATAAGTTGCGCGGGGATAATCCCGTCCGGCCCGGCAGCCTTATACGGTTCAAAGCTCTTAACTGCCCACCTTACCCTTTCCTCAGTGATGGGTATATTTACTGCCAGGTTTGTTGCAGATGCTAGTGGTGCGTCATGCAGATTCCCCGGAAAATGTGTATTCAAGAGCAGCTCAAGGGTTTCCTCTTCCGTGCTGGTCCAGGATCCGTCAGGTTTTCGCAAATAGCTGATGGCTGTTTGACTTTTCGAGAGGACTCGTCTAAGTCTCGCTGTATCGTCGACCTTTTCGACGCCAGTGCAGAAATTTCTCCACGGGGTCCTCTTCGCCTGTCTCAGAGCTTTTTTGTAGACCCTTAGTTTAGCTTTATATTCGTGCCAGTGAGGCTCAGAGCCGAGGGTATTGGCCTTGTTAAATTGTTTCCGGCATGATTTGCGGAGCGAGTCCAAATCGTAGGACCACCAATGTGGCCTGTGTTTACCGCGTGGTTTTGTCACTGGACAAGCCTGTCCTAGAGCATTTGAGAGCGCCGATGTAAATGTAGTAACAAGATCCTCCAGCTCCTCTACTGATGAGGGGGCCTGTGAGGGAAGTACTGGCAGGTCTCTGTCTAATATTTCATTGTGTAACTGCCAATTAGTGTTACGTGGATTGCGCTTCATGATAGGTTGTTCTACAATAAAGTCTAGAACCATTTCTATGTAACGGTGGTCGGAGAATGAATGTTCTTCCAGAACCCGCCATTTTCTGACCCACTCATAAGCGCCTTCACTACAGATAGTGAGGTCTATGACCTCCCTGCGGGTCTTAGTGATAAAAGTAGGCTCATTACCCACGTTGCAAATTACCAGGTTAGTTGTTAAGAGGTAATCAAACAGAGACTCGCCCCTGGCATTGATATCGGAGCTCCCCCATTGGACATGGTGAGCATTAGCGTCCGCTCCAATAATAAGATTACCTGTGCAGAAATTTGACACCAGGTCTTTCACCTCCGTTTGTGGTGGGGGTTCTTCGGCGTCGTAGGGCATGTTGTTGTTGTTGTTGTTGTTGTTGTAACGAGGTGTAGCCCTGCCTAAATGTCAGACAGGGTCACCTCGAGTGTATTGCTCTTGGCCGGGTCGATATAAGAAAACGGCCCGGGTCGTTTCGGCACGATGGGTACAGCACAAGTACTGGTACCGTTCTCGTAGATCCGGCAATACAAGAAACTAAACTAGCCGTGCAGGCTATGTAGGTCATTTAGCGTTACCCAGGGTGCACCAACTGGGAGGCGACCTACTTTTACACCCCTAGGCGGGTGCTGTCGACCGTTAGACTGATAGCGGTAATATCACCATTGGTGTAGTTAGGTAGGAGAAAGGAGTTCAATTCAGACTTGACCAAAATACACGTTCTGACTTTGCTCTCCTCGCTGGCTCGAATGAGCTTGAAGCCCTTAGTCCCCAATCCGCAGATTCTCGAGCTATTGACCCAGGGTTCTTGGATGAGGACCACATCCACGTCTCCTTTAGAAAGACGACTACTTAAAGCAGCCGAAGCCACTTTAGATTTGTGCAAATTAATCTGAAGCACCACCAACATGAGAGCGCACAGACCTCCCTGCCGTCCCCATATCGTCGAGGTTTGCTCCATCCCGGAGGTTGCCTATCAACGACGAGTTGTTCCGATTAACTGCCCGATGTGGCGTTGCAGGAGTCCTGCTGCCTGTAGCGTTAGATGTTAGTCGCTCAGCGTTGGCTGCTACCACCGTGACGTCGAGGACTTCCTCGTCCTGTAGGCTGTCCTCCATCTCCGAGTTGTTCACAGCACTATCGCCAAGGGACGTGGCGGATAACATGCTTTCCGCATCGGAATCCTCCGCTTCCTCTTCTGGTAATAAGTTTTCCGGTTCCCCTGGAGCAGCCGAGAAGGCAGCGCGCTGAGCATCACCACGATATACGTGGATAACGATCTGGCCTACGCTGTAGTGTACTAGGCCATTGCACCTTTTGAGGGGCTCGATTGATTCTTTATTCATGGTGAACACCACCTGTCTGTCGGGCCCTACCGCATCCCCGACCAGATTGACACTCCAGTCATGCGTTGGAAGGGACGGATTCATTAGCCGTAGCATCCCGAGTATTCTCTCGGGTTCGTCAGGGATGGCCGGAATCCACGCCCTTGCCTTTGGACGAGCTGGAATGTCCTTCCAGTCGACGACCTCTATCTTAGCGCCCTTGTAGACTTCACCCAGTTTAGCAGCTGGTGCCTTGTACAGTGCTACGGTTTTTGCATCCTCGCATGCGAGTAATTTAATCTGACCCTGGTGCCAACCCGCATCCGTTACTCGCGCCGAACTACCCGGAAACTCCGGAGCAACGTTGAGAAGAATGTTGCCGAGTTCACTTCGCACGTAACGCCACCGGTCCTTGGGGATGGTCAGACGGTCATTGCCTCGGTCAAGGACGCCTATAAGGATCCTGTCCTTGGTTACCTCAGCAAAGCTTAGTTTGCCCGCTCCAGAGGTATTCTGATGCCGCTTGGGAGGGGGAATTAACTCCAGATCCGATCTCTGGCGCTTGAAAGGGTTAACTTTTAACCTCTTTGGCATGTAAAAATTTTGGAAATCCGGTATCACAGCTTTCGCTAGCTCTACCGATTTACTGGAATTCGGCGACAGTGATTCCTGCGGTAATCCTTCATACCTCTTCAGGATCTTTGCAGCCAATCTTTTCTCGTGGTATGTGAAGCGGCGGGGAGATGTCTCCCTGGAGTGCGGACCCGTAGTTGCCATCGCGGTCGCTCTCCTTGCCGACATCTCAGTTGCAACTTCCTCATCAAGTCAATCTTATTCGATAGAGGGTTGGTTGACCGACTCGTAGTTGCCATCGCTGTCGATCCCCCCCTTGATTGCGGAACGGAGGTTGTCCTCCGGCGTTGTTGTTGCTTCCTCGCCTGCTCCTCCATAGCTCTCCTTTGCTGAGGAGTGAAATTTGGCGTTGTTTGTTTTTTAGATTTTTCGTTTTTATTCAGGTTATTCGAGTTCATCTTGTTCGTACGACCCATCGCCGGACAAGGCCAGCTTGGGGTCAAAGGAAGAGTAGGGGAAAATGTGTCGTCCGCCGCGGCAGAGCCCCGTACCGCGGTAAGGCCATGCTTACTCTCTGAGGCGACCCGGTGTCAGAGGCTCCGTTCAAATACAGCCACGATTTGCCTCCCGGCTGCAAACGTCCAATGGGCACGGTTTCGCATAACACCCTGGATTGGGAGGGGGAAGATCTTTGTCGTCGCGCCAGAGAGGCTAGGCTGCTCTCGTGATGAAGTGCCGTACGGAGCTATGATCACAAGGGCAGCGTAGCCCTGTGGCTAGCGACTTAAGCCCTCGTACCGCGGCAAGGTATCCACCCTTCACGAGGGCAAAAAGCTTAGACTAAAATTTATGTAAATAAACATTTTTTTTTTTTCAACTAATTCATGGCGTTTTAAATCATATAAATCATGGTTTTTTTTGCGGCATTTAGAAGTATCAAATTTGAGTACAAGTTGAGAACTATCCCTTTCTCAAGTTGAGAAACAGCGTTTTTTTTTTTATATAAAAAAATTACCTTTTTGTTGAGAACGCTATCATTCTCAAGTTGTTTCGGTGTTGAGAAACAACGTTTGAGGTTTGAGAAGTCGTAACATGTTTGTTGGGCAGCGATTAAATTAGTTTCTTTCCAAAAAGGCGTGGAAAATTTTAAATACATACAATGGAAATACAGCATGTACTAGAGAGAAAACTTACGTCATCACGCATGGGTTGTTTTGGAGGAGCGAATTCCTCATGATAAGATCTGCCGCTTGAAGGGTGAATTAATCGTCCTGTTATTCTGCGAACTAAAAAACTGTCGTCTATAGCAAACTCAACAACAGCATCAATATTGGTATTGCGTTTCACCAGCAACTCGTCCAGCTGTAACATCGTTAGAAATTAAAAAAATAATAAATGAATGTGCTCCATAAATTTACTATTATTACTGTTTTTGCCTAGTATTTTTAAATAAACACCTGTATCGATTCATACAACAACAACCTGTGAGGAGGGGTTTTCGCTATTCAAACAAACAAACAAGCAATGGCTAAAATACTCGGCGTAAAGCCTAAATTTTATAAAACTTTATTTCAACTTTACCTCGGACTTTGACTTTGACAGATAAGTTCAATATACGTGTTTCAACGAAACATGGCAAAAAGAAAACCTCAAAGTTGAAACCAGGTTGAAATTTGCAAACTCTCAAATTTTGTTTGCTTTGCTTGCTTTGACAATCAGATGTGGATGACTTTGCTTTAATTTAAGAATTAAATTTTGGAGGAAATAATAATAAATTAATTTTTTCTCTATTAAATTAATAAATTTTTCAAAACTATCTGAATGCAAAGAAATTAATAACGAAAACAAATGTATAAAGGAGAAGCGTCAAAGCGTTCATTGTAGCATACTTCTGAAGTTGACCGCAAAGTTTTGAGGTTGTAAATGTCAGGCAAGGTTAACAAAGCTTTATGTAATTGACCCTTAAGAGGCAAAGAAATGCTAAACAGACCGTTCTTGCTAACCTTGGTGAATTGCTTGAAGCCGATACTAGCCTCGACCGGTGGGGTACAATAACATCATGCGCAATAAAGCCATGTGGCCTTATTTCCAATTGGTTTTAAAAATAAATTTCTGCTTTCTAAAATCCTTTCTAAATCCCAATGACGCTTCCTTAAATCTAATTGACTGTTCCTTACACTTTTTAAAAGGCGTAAATTGGATTTCAGAAAGCGTCAATTGGATTTTGTAAAGAGCTGTTGACATTGATCAATTGAGGAATTGATTACAAAATATATTTTAAAAATTTACTTACGTACCTGTTTACATTAATCAATCAGTTTTTACGAAAACTATTTGTTTATGTCATTAAAAAAAATTAAAAAAAAAAATTAGAAAAAAGGATAAAAAATTATGTGGCACGGTCTGGGAAACCATAGTTTGTCAATCTGGGCCCCATTTCTTAAAGCTGTCCAAAATGAAAAAATGTAATAACTTCTAGTAAGCCAAGACTCTAACGATTTATATTCCATAAAAAATTATTTCATAACTCTCATACCATTTACTTACAACCAATGTAAATTTGCCATTCGTAAATTTTTAGAAGCGATTTTTATTTTCATAGAGTAGATACATTACGGTTTTAGTGGTCCGGCCAATATATACATTTGAAACAATAATAATACCCACAGAGCCGAATTTTGGTAGAGGTTCGCCGTCATAAAGAAAACTCCAAAAGTCATTATCGATCCCATGTGTGCTAAAACAATTATTCTGGGTCAAAGGTAAAAATTTTAGGATTTTTGGACTTATCTCGAAAATGGAAAGTTTTTTTGAAAACTTGCCTGAGACCAAGTTGTAGACCTGGGAATTCTCTACAAATATGGTCCTGACATTTCTTCACTGAGAGGAATCTGTTCATTTCTGTCCAAATATGCAGACACAGGCATATTTGTTTGCATGAAATTCAAGAACAAGCAAAAGTGCGGAGTAGCGATTGCGTCATATTTTGCTCGCGGCCGTCAGTAAGTGTGCCGTCGCTGGCGTCAGCATTGCAACCGCTAGTGTCAGCAGTTGCGACAGCTGGCGACCTAGTACGGTGGTCAGCAATTTCACTTACTGACGACCTAGAACGGTAGACTGCTGACTAGTGACCTAGCATTGCAGAAGTCAAAAGCAATGCACTAGTCAGCGTAATTTTAAGACCAAAATTGTATATAAGCGAAGAAATTAAAATAAAGAATTGAGAAATGCATGACAAGCAACCCTAAAGCTTCTTTAATCATATAGCGCAACTGCTTCATCGCCATTTCTCCCATCGCCGTAAATAACCAGGTTCAAGTGCCTGAAGTTATTACTCTCAAGTCTTGGTGCCACTGCCTTGACTAAACCACCATACAACCCAAACTCCTGGTGCGACCACCTCGAGACCTGTAATTTCTACGTGGTTTGGCACCTAAGCCACTCCACTCGATCCTCAATTCAGGACGGCAAATCAGCCGCTCCATACATTTTGGTGACCCCGACGTGATTTGAACACGCAACCCTCTGACCCCCTGTGACCCCGCAAGTTACAGGACCTGAACAACTCCGCCAGTCTGTAATCCCGAACACGCAACGACTTGAGCGACAACGTCAGCAACTTCTGACCCACCCTCAATCTTGCCAATTCAGTTAGCCAGCATCGGAATCAATTTCGATATGGCTCCAACCAATGAAGAAACAATGGAGACATTGACAGCCTCCCAAAGTACAACTGGAGAGCTGATAGAGACCATAATCCGTAACTTCAAAAAGGATTCAGCAGCGAGGAAAACGCCTGTATATTACAAAGAGCGCCTCGAATGCTTAGACATAGCGTGGGCCGAATTTGAGGTAACGTACAATAAAATCCGTTGCCTCGCAGATATGGATCCCAGCCACCAATATTTCACCACCGGATACTACAAAAAAATATCCGAGTTGATGTCAAAGTACAAGGAAATAATGGAGTCCGGCATGACGGAACCTCTCAAAACCCAAACACCGGACGAGCAAACGAAAGGTCTTCCCGGAAGTACCTACGCTCCCTCTCGGAAACCAGAATTGTCTTCAGCCATTAGAAGACAAAACGTGATGATAGCATCACTAAAACGGCTCCTCGAAATGGACCCTACAGCGGCAAACATGAAGCTAAAAGAGAAACTTTGGGAGCAAATACAAGAGTTCCACTTCTCGATCGGGGAAGACAGCATAGATCCTGTAGGAGATGGGTATGACATGGAGTCATACACGACTGTCGAAGCATCGGTTTATAGCAATTTCAAGCTCAAGGAAAACACGGCAAATAAAATTGAGGAAACGGTCAAAAATAAAACGATTCAGCTTCCAAAAATAACAATCCCCAAATTTAATGGGGTGTAATGGAGTGTGGTTGCTGAGTGACCTTGCTCAATCCCGACTCTTGCGTCCTCGTTCGTGCACTCTGGGCAACGTGAGCTACCTAGGCTCGCGGCAGAAAGAGAGGGAGCCCCGGTGGGGCCACTCTGACATACTTGGTTTAAGGGCTCACCTTGGGCGTCTGTCTTGGAGCAAGCGGCTCGCTATATAAATGTGTAAATCTTTTCCAACACCCCGAAAACGGGTTGTGCGCTGGGTTTGGGACCCGCCACGTAAAAACCCATTCCAATGAAAAGAACAAAAATCAAGCCTCGGATGAGAACCCCCTTTAATGTTGACGACCCGGCAAAACGAACACAGGATAATGAGAAGGATATTAGGGCATGTACCTGGAATGTCCGGACCCTTTCAAGGGATGGTACCGCTGCCCGACTGGTTGATGTCCTCGTTAACGCAAAGGCTGACATAACCGCCCTGCAGGAAATGCGATGGACGGGACAAGGAAAGACGACCATCGGACCTTGTGACATATACTACAGTGGCCAGACACGCGGCAAAGCGCGTGGTGTAGGATTCGTGGTGGGAAAGAGACTTCGCCGCCAAGTACTAGCGTTCACCCCCGAGGACGAGCGTCTCGCTGCGATCCGCATCAAGGCGAGATTTTTCAACATAACATTTATCTGCGCCTATGCGCCGACTGAGGAGACGGACGACGCAGAGAAGGACTCCTTCTACGATAAACTTGAAAAGACTTATGATCGCTGCCCCCAACATGATATCAAAATCGTGCTCGGCGACTTTAATGCGAAGGTGGGCAAGGAAGGAGTCTTTGGTCCAACAGTTGGAAAATTTAGTCTCCATGATATAACATCCCCCAACGGCACTAGGTTGATTGACTTCGCCGCTGCTCGCAATATGGTCGTCAGTAGTACCAGGTTCCAGCATAAACGAATACACCAAGCCACCTGGCTGTATCCTGATCAAAGAACAAGAAACCAGATTGATCATGTCATGATCGACGGCAGGCATAGCTCCACCGTTCTGGAAGTGCGTACCCTGCGTGGTCCCAATATCGACTCGGACCATTATCTTGTTGCAGCCAAGATACGCACACGCCTCTGTGTAGCAAAGAAAGTGCGCACAGTAACGGAAGGAAAGTTTGACGTCGAGAAGCTGCGCACGACACAGACAGCTGACAATTTCTCCACTCGACTCTCACACCTGCTATCGGAGAGCAATCCTCGACCTAACGAAGCAACCGAGCAATGGGAGCATATCTCTCACTCATTACGTACCGCCGCTGAGGCCACTATAGGGTTCCAGCGAGCCCGCAAAAACAACTGGTACGATGAGGAATGCAGCACTGCCTCGGACAAAAAGGACGCTGCCTACAGGGAGACGTTGCGAACGGGTGCAACCCGCAGTGTATGGCAACGCTATCGTGAGGCAAAGAAGGAAGAGAGACGCCTTTTCAGAAAAAAGAAACGTGAGGCCGAAAGGCGTGAGTGTGAGGAGGTTGAGATGCTGGCTGACAGGAATGATGCCCGAAAATTCTATGAAAAGATCCGGCGGATGACGGAAGGTTTTAAGACCGGGGCAAGTTCCTGTAAGGACAACAATGGCGACCTGGTAACCGACGTACAGAGTGTACTTAAATTATGGAGGGAGCACTTCTCCTCACTGCTAAATTGCGAGGGAGACGTCGAACCCGATACCCCAATCCCTGACGATGGAACAGTCGTCGCACCACCTGACTATGACGAAGTGAAGATAGCTATATCCCGGCTCAAAAACAACAAAGCGCCTGGAAAAGACGGACTTCCCGCAGAGCTGTACAAACACGGAGGCGAGGAGCTGGTAAAAAGCATGCATCAGGTCTTATGCAGAATATGGTCAGACGAGTGCATGCCTCCAGATTGGAATTTAAGTGTGCTCTGCCCAATCCACAAGAAAGGCGATCCCGCTAACCGCACCAACTACCGCGGAATCAGCCTTCTTAATATCGCATATAAGGTTCTTTCTAGCGTGTTGTGTGAAAGACTGAAGCCCATCGTAGACAAGCTGATTGGACCTTATCAGTGTGGCTTTAGACCTGGTAAGTCTACCATCGACCAGATTTTCACGATACGCCAAATCCTGGAGAAGACCCATGATAAAAGAATCGACACACACCATCTCTTTGTCGATTTCAAAGCCGCTTTTGACAGCGCAAAAAGGAGTTGCCTGTATGCCGCCATGTCTGAATTTGACTTCCCTGCAAAGCTTATACGGCTTTGCCAAATGACGTTGAGCAATACTAACAGCTCCGTCAGAGTCGGGAAGGACCTCTCTGAGCCATTTGCAACCAAACGAGGCTTCAGACAGGGCGACTCCCTTTCGTGCGATTTCTTCAACCTGATGCTGGAGAAGATAATTCGAGCAGCAGAGCTAAACCGCAATGGTACAATCTATTACAAGAGCGTGCAATTGCTGGCGTATGCCGATGATATTGATATCATTGGCCTTAACAACCGCGCCGTAAGCGCTGCCTTCTCTGGACTGGATAAGGAAGCGAAAAAAGTGGGTCTTGCGGTCAACGAGGAAAAGACGAAGTATTTGCTGTCATCAAAGAAAGAATCGGCGCACCTGCGCCTTAGCAGCCACGTCACTGCTGAAAGTTACAAATTTGAAACTGTGAGGGACTTCGTCTATTTGGGAACCGGCATTAACACCGAAAATAATATCAGTCTAGAAATCCAACGGAGAATCACACTTGCGAACAAGTGCTACTTTGGACTGAGTAGGCAATTGAGAAGTAAAGTCCTTTCTCGAAGAACAGAGATCACGCTCTATAAGTCTCTCATCATACCTGTCCTGATGTATGGCTCAGATTCATGGACAATGTCAAGAGAAGATGAGATGGCCCTTGGAGTCTTTGAGAGAAAAGTTCTCCGGAAGATTTATGGTCCTTCCCGTGATGCCGACGGCGAGTATCGAAGGAGATTTAACGATGAGCTGTACGAGCTTTACGCAGATCTGACCATAGTCCAGCGAATTAAAGCCCAAAGGCTCCGCTGGCTGGGTCACGTCATGCGAATGGACAAAGAAGCTCCAGCCCAGAAGGTTTTCCAATCGTCACCCGAATTCGGCAGCAGAGGAAGGGGGAGGCCCCGACTGAGATGGAAACAACAGGTGGAGGATGACTTGAACTCCCTTGGGGTTTCCAATTGGCGTCAGTTATCGCTAAAAAGGAATGACTGGCGTGCTTTGATAGCCGACGGCCAAAATCGCTTAGGCGGTTAAGCGCCAATAAATGATGATGATGGGGAATACTTAAAATGGATAGCATTCTTTGACCTCTTCTCCCAACTGGTAGACAAACAAGAGATCCCCACAGTTCAAAAAATGTGGTATTTAAAGTCAAACCTAAGTGGGGAAGCCGAACAACTAATAAGCCTATCAGCCACTGCCGAAAATTACGAAACAGCCTGGAAGCTGCTAAAAAATAGATATAACAATAAAAGGGTTCTTGTTGCATCCATTATGAACCAATTACTGGAGCAACCAACAATTACAGCAACGTCCAAATCAATAAAAAGGTTGCATGATGTAACAAAAGAATGCTTGCATGCATTAGTAAACAAGGGCATCCCTACAGCCACTTGGGACCCCATCTTAATACACTTGCTCACAAAAAAATTGGATCGGGGTACGCACATATTATACGAACGGTCAATAGTAAACCCGAAGGAAGTTCAAGGACTGAACAATTTCCTGGACTTTCTTGAAGCCCGCTTTCAATCAATGGAAGCAATGGGACAGAAGGAAAGGTTCGTGTCAAAAACATGTGCGGCCGCCTCCGAACCAAAGGAAACCTCCTGCTCGCTCTGCCATAATGGAAGCCACCTTTTGTTTCGGTGCCAAGAATTTCAAACAATGACACCAAATGAACGGCTCAATTACGTCCAAAGACAAAAACTATGCGTAACCTGCATGAGACCCGGGCACTCCTCTAAGACTTGCAAGTCAAGAGGATGCATGAAATGCAACAAGAAACATAATTCACTTTTGCACCTGGAAACGAGCAGAAACTCATCAAGGCCAAGCCTGAGTCACGAAGGTGAGCCCAAAATCGGGAGGACATCAGCAGCATCAGCGGAAGTAATCAGAAAAAGGACGCCAGAAGGCCAAAGGTGGACAAAGGCCATACGTCCTATTGAGCACAGCAGTAGTTATAACCAAAACAGACGCCACAGAAGTTGAATGCCGCGCGTTATTAGACTCAGGGTCACAGGTAAACTTCATAACAGAACGTCTGGTAAAACGGCTCAGGTTACCACTGAAAACCTCACATGTCAATATCACCGGGATCGGGACAACTAACACAAAAACACAACATAGAGTGAACGTTGCTTTACATTCTCGAAACACAAGCTTCGCAGCACGCATTGAAGCGCTCGTCCTTCCTCGCATCATCTCGCCTCAACCATCGCAATTCATTAATACTGAAAAATGGTCACTACCAAGGAATCTCCAGTTAGCGGATCCAAACTTCAATCGCCCTGACAAAATAGATCTACTTTTGGGAGCTGAGCACTATCACCAGCTTCTCACCATTGGGCAAATCAAGCTAGCCCCGCATCTACCAATAATGCAAAATACTGCACTCGGATGGATTGTGTCTGGCAGACTCAACGAAGGAAGCCCAAAAGATGCATCCTGTGGAATGTGCTTGGCGGACGAATCCCTAGAAACCTCTATCTCGAAACTCTGGGAACTAGAAGAGGTAAAAGACAACAAGAAGTCATTATCTATGGACGAGGAAAAGTGTGAGGAGCACTTTGCCACACACACCTCAAAAAATAAGGAAAATACCATTCCATCAGGACCCCATGGTTCTGGGGGACTCGCACTCAATAGCGCTCAACAGGTTCCTATCATTGGAACGTCGACTTCAGAAAAATCCCCAAGTGAGGACAGAGTACGTCAAGTTCATGGACGAATATGAAGCCCTGGGGCACATGACGAAAATATCAACAGATACGATTACTACACCGAACTATTTCATACCTCATCACTGTATACTGAGACCAGAGAGCACAACCACAAAACTTCGCGTGGTATTTGACGCATCTGCGAAAACATCGACCGGTCACTCCCTAAATGATATTATGTACACAGGACCAAAGGTACAAAGCGATCTGTTTTCAATATTGCTGCGTTTTAGAATGCCAAGGTTCGTGTTCACCACTGATGTAGAAAAAATGTACCGTCAAATCTTAATACCACCAGAAGACCGGCCGTTTCAACTAATAATTTGGCGAAAGGATGCCAACATGCCAATAACGTATTATCAGCTAAACACGGTCACATATGGAACTAGGTCAGCACCATATCTAGCCACGAAATGTCTGCAACAAATTGCCACCGAAAATGTTTCTCGATATGCGCTAGCCTCTCAATTCCTAAACGACAGCTTTTATGTTGACGACGGCTTAGGCGGAGCAGACAACATATCCACAGCAATGCTCATACAAGAACAACTAATAAAGATCATGAAGGAAAACTGATTCAATCTACGAAAATGGAGCGCCAACCACCCTCAACTGCTCCAAAATATAGCAGAAGGAGATCAAGAGGTTAATCTGGACTTGGAAAACACAAGGGCTGCAGCCGTCAAAACATTGGGGCTCACATGGCTCCCAAAACCGGACCTGTTAGCTGTCAAGGTCAACATAGAAGAAGTAAAGAGGATAACAAAACGCTCGGTCACGTCAGACCTAGCAAGGCTCTTCGACCCATTAGGAATACTGTCTCCTATTGTAGTAACGGCCAAAATACTCATACAAGAGCTATGGGAGCTAAAATTAGATTGGGATCAGGCACTTCCAGCAGAGCTACATACAAGATGGCTCACGTTCAGGTCAGATCTTGAAGAGTTAAAAACACTTCAGATCTTAAGGCACATTTTTAAGGGAAGACTCCCGGAAACCATGCAACTACACATTTTCTCGGATGCATCAGAGAAGGCCTATGGAGCCGCGGCCTATATTCGCGCCACGCTAAAAGAAGGCACCGTCATGACAAGGTTATTATGTGCAAAGTCACTCCACTGAAAAAACAAACAATTCCCCGCTTGGAGTTATGTGCTGCTGCATTAGGGGCCCAGTTGGCAGAAAGAATAGCAGCAGACATTCAATTTAAGGGTGCCATATATTTCTGGACCGATTCCGAGATAGTGTTGGCTTGGGTAAATTCAGACGCAGCACACACCAGATTCATCGCCAATCGCATTGCAACAATCAAAGAAACAACTAGAACGGAACAGTGGCGACATGTTCGATCAAAGGACAATCCAGCCGACATCCTGTCTAGAGGAATGTCACCAAAGGCATTTAAAGAGTGTGCACTATGGTTCTGTGGACCATTATTTTTGCATGGCAAGGAATCAGTCTGGCCGAAACGTCTCAACCCAGCCTCCAACAACCAGAACGATATAGAAGTAAAGGCCAACCATTCGAAATCACTGGTCACATCGGTAGAAGAAACGGAGATGATTTACAAGGTGAATCACGGCAACTCATTTCACCGGCTACAACGTATAATCGGCTATGTACTACGGTTCATCACGCAAGCTAAAAGCAAAACAGCAGCACAGCCATCATCACGGAGCTTAAACACGGCAGAACTGGAGCTGGCACTAATGCACAACGTCAAACAAATACAAGCGGCAGACTTTAAGGAAGAAATCAAACAATTGAAACATCATAAGGAGCTCCAGCGGTCTAGCAACTTGTCCAACCTCGCACCATTTTTGGATAACAAGGGATTGATACGGGTTGGAGGGAGACTAGAGGCTTCATCATTGGCATACGACTCGAAACACCAACTTCTTCTACCATACAACGATAACATTACAAAATTGATGTTCGAAATGGTACACAAGGAGAACAAACATTGCGGCCCGCAAACTCTGTTGGGAATGATGCGACAACGATTTTGGCCCATAAAGGGAAAAATCATGGCACGAGCAACAGTGCATCGATGCGTCACATGCAGCAAGGCAAAGCCAGAACTACTCAATCAGATCATGGGAAACCTGCCTTCCTCAAGGGTCACACCATCTCGACCATTCATAAACAGCGGTGTAGATTATTGCGGCCCTATAACAGTGCATTACAAACTTCGTGGAAAAAGGCCGCACAAGGCTTATATTGCGGTGTTCGTTTGCTTCACCACAAAGGCAGTCCACCTAGAGCTAGTGAGTGACTTAACTACCGAAGCATTCATTGGGGCCCTCAAGCGCTTCATCACCAGGCGAGGCCATTGTCAAAACCTGTTTTGTGACAATGCCACCAATTTCGTAGGAGCTAAGAACAAGCTCCCAGAGTTAAACTCGGTAATACATTCACAAGAGGCACAAGAAAAAATCATTAACGAATGCGGGAAAAGAGGAATCCAATTCAATTTCATCCCCCCAAGAGCGCCACACTTTGGTGGACTGTGGGAGGCTGCAGTCAAATCGGCAAAGCATCTGCTGCTAAGAAGTACAGCAAATGCCAGCTTAACGTATGAGGAGCTCGAAACCCGATATCACCAATGTCAGATGATCCGAACGACATTGAGGCACTTACTCCAGGGCACTTCCTGATAGGAGAACCACTAACAGCACAAATTGATGCACAAGCGACGGCTGCCAAGCTCAACCTAGAAACAAGATGGAAGCTAGTGTCCCAGCTTAAACACGAGTTTTGGAAACGATGGTCCCGGGATTACCTCAACGAGTTACAGTACCGGAACAAATGGCAAAAACAGACGGCGAACATAGAACCAGGGGACATAGTTGTACTCAAGGAAGGCAACTTCCCAGTGATGAAGTGGCCCTTGGGGAGAATAGTGAAAACTTATAAGGGTCCAGACGACATAATCAGAGTGGCACATGTCAAAACAGCATCCGGAGTGCTGAAACGAGCAATCAGATACCTCGCTCCAATTCCACGACTCAAAGATGGAGAAACGGAAACCCAACCCTCAGGCAGCCAGCCAAGTCTGGCACCAAGCTCACCGCAACCGCATCGTAAGGAAGTATCCCCAGAGGAACTACCCAAGGCAAAGCGACGAAAAGTTACGTCCATGTCAACAATGACAACAATGATAATAGCTCTGCTGGCATTTCCACTTGTGATTTCCGCAGACATCGAAACAACAGAATTCGACACCAAGATCGGCATCCACTTTGAAGGCATCACCAAGATGGAAGTGTCACGCTCTGAGTGGAAAATAATTTCCTACTACGATCTGCAGCCATATTGGGAAGAAACAGCACGCTTCATCAATGGAACAAAGACATTAAGGGCCATATGCGACACCATAGTGCTGAAATCGGACTGTGAAAACGTAGTAGACACCTTGGAAGCCGACATCGCAGAACTAACTGAAGAGAATAGCCAACTCATTGTTCGGTGTGTTGGACACCATCTATGCAGAAGAGATGTCAAGCACAATCAACATGCTCAAACAAAATGACAACCATTTATACGGGTTACTCAGCAATCAAACATCAGTTATTGATGCAACAAACAAGAGGAGCAGAACATCAAACAGAAGTTCAAGGTGGTGGATGACCAAATAGTGAAGGTGGCAGCATATGTCCGTACGGAGCAGACGCAAAGGTACCAAACAAACCTCGTCCAAACTAGCAGTACATTGGCAACTCAACTCGCACTATTATCAGCCAGACTACATAGAATCCAGGCAAGAATTATCAATACGTTGACAGATGCGCACCACGGAAGAATCAGTCCCACGTTACTGTCACCATCGCAACTTCGAGCAGAATTAGTCCGAGTTCGCAACCATCTACCCACATCACTAAGGTTGCCAGTGGACCAAAAAATTTCTTACAACTCTACAAGGTCATGAAGGTGAAAGGCGGAAGAACGAATGAGCACGTGATCTTCGAAATGTCACTTCCGTTGTGTGATCCAGAGACCTGGGAAGTGCTCAAACCACATCCGATTTCAAGCAGAATAAACAGTTCAACGGTTGCCATCACACCATGCAATGATCTCATTGCAGTCAACGCGCATCGAGATCAATATATAACATTGACAGAAAGTCAGTGGCGAGAGTGCATTACTATAAAGGAGAACCAGGTGTTATGCCTGAACGTGCAGACAAAATTCACCGCAGACTCAGGCCCTTGTCAATGCGAAATGTCACTGCTCAACAACAATCCAGGGAACATCTGCAAGGTAGCCCCGGTAGAAGACAACGCACCGATAAAACAGCTGACGCACAATAATCTCTGGATGTACGCGTTGGAGTCCCCCACTCGAATCAATGCCGCGTGCAGAGCAAATCATTCCCAGCTAACATTAAAGGGCTCAGGGATTATAAAAATTAGCCCCGACTGTACACTCAAACACAAGTCAGTCATAATTCAAGGGCATCAAGTATACTCATCTGCAATCCACGCGTCATACACTGCAACCGCAAACCTTAGCAGCATTACGTATCCTGAAAAGAAATCTTCCATAATCCTGCACATACAACCGTACATTGATCAGGTCAAAAAGATATCGACCATACAGCAAGGTTTAATGCAGGAAATAGGGACAGGGCTACCCTCACAAATTTCCCACCTCAAATACCATCATGCGACAATTGCGTATGCCGCTCTAATACTATCAATTGGCATCATAGTTGCAATCGTGATAACCTGCATTCACAAGAAGTCCCGAGCTCCCGTTACATACGCAGTTCCTCAACCACGGCCAGCTGCACGACAAGCACCATTTGCCGTAACAGTGACGTAAAGGGACCACCGCACCATTAGAGTTAGTAAGAATGAATTGTAAATTAAAACTTAGCATTAAGAATGAAATGTAATTATAACCTTAAAATGTAAACAAAAAAAAATGCCTTATTTAGAACTAAGAATGTAAAGTAAAACACAAGTAAGGGAAATGACGCATATCGAAACTCGTTGAATAAAGTCACGGGCGGGAGCATGTTCATTTCTGTCCAAATATGCAGACACAGGCATATTTGTTTGCATGACATTCAAGAACAAGCTAAAGTGCGGAGTAGCGATTGCGTCATATTTTGCTCGCGGCCGTCAGTAAGTGTGCCGTCGCTGGCGTCAGCATTGCAACCGCTAGTGTCAGCAGTTGCGACAGCTGGCGACCTAGTACGGTGGTCAGCAATTTCACTTACTGACGACCTAGAACGGTAGACTGCTGACTAGTGACCTAGCATTGCAGAAGTCAAAAGCAATGCACTAGTCAGCGTAATTTTAAGACCAAAATTGTATATAAGCGAAGAAATTAAAATAAAGAATTGAGAAATGCATGACCAGCAACCCTAAAGCTTCTTTAATCATATAGCGCAACTGCTTCATCGCCATTTCTCTCATCGCCGTAAATAACCAGGTTCAAGTGCCTGAAGTTATTACTCTCAAGTCTTGGTGCCACTGCCTTGACTAAACCACCATACAACCCAAACTCCTGGTGCGACCACCTCGAGTCCTGTCATTTCTACGTGGTTTGGCACCTAAGCCACTCCACTCAATCCTCAATTCAGGACGGCAAATCAGCCGCTCCATACAGAATCAGTTCTGAGATATCAAGACTGCAAAATTAGCTCTGGAAATTATATGAAAATATATGCCACTTTTGGACTTTTCAGGATTTTTCTCGAAAAATTTTGCATGCGTAGAAACATTTTCTTCTACCGTTTATTTGTCACGAAGTTCCCTATCGACAATGAAAATAATTGTAAAGCCTATGGCGCATAATCATAGTCAACTTAAAGTATGCGCTAAATAAAATTAGAGCATACTTTAAAGAAAAGTATACTTCATCTTATTCATAGTCGAGTTAAAGTCGGTTTTTTCAGTTAGAGCCATTGCTAAAGTTAGAGCGGCGAATAGGTGCCACTAAAGCCGCTGCTAAATATACTGAGGTTGAAAAAATCTGTCATATGTATATAGCGTTTATCGGAACAATCGATTTTTAATAATAATAATAATAATTCCCAGACGGATTACCCACCATATCCCGCCCAACCGGCACGAGGGGCGCATCCGCATAACGCGCGGATTGTTTAAAGTTGCCGAGCCGTTGAAAGGCATTGGTTTGTTAATCGTCGAGATCTAAAACTGCTCAGCTACAGAGAAAGACTCATGAGCCAAGTTAAATACTTAGATATAGAAAAAGTTACACAGTTATAAATAATTGGTTAACGAAAGATTGAGAGCCAACTGTAGAGATAGACAGAGAATATTAAATGAACAAACAAAGTGAAATAAATATAATAAATATAAATAAATATAATAAATATAAATATATATAATAAATACTAATAAAAATAATTCAAACCAGGATTAAAGGCTACAATACAGTTTCTATGTATTAAGGGCAGAAAGAATAGATTCTTTTATGCGGAGAAGCGAGTCCGAAATATCAAACGTATCAGCATGACAGTTATAATCCTGACATAAACAGCGAAATGGTTCATTTAACTCATAGTTAGTTCTACACTGTTTCAAGACAAGTGGTTTATAATGACGTGATGGCCGAGAGGGTACATTGAAATTCACCTCGCTTAGAAGAAACGGGCTTGAGAGAGATCCATTTAGTAACTTAATCATAAAAACAATTCCTAGCATTTCCCTCCGACTAGAAAGGGTGTGAAGATTTATGAGTTTCAAACGACTAGTATAAGGTGGTAGATTATACAAAGGGTCCCAATGAAAATCTCTTAGAGAAAAAAGTAAAAATTGTTTTTGGACTGATTCTAAAAGAGCTTTAGTTACATAAGGGTCACTAAATTCTTTAGACCATCGTTTGACAAAAGCTAAAACCCCTCTAGCCTTACTGGCTGTTGCGTTAATATGGAGGTTGAAACTAAGCTTGCTATCCATAGTAACCCCCAGGTCAACGAAGTCGTGCACCTGCTCGAGACTATAATTGTTAATTGTGTAGGAGGCTAGCTGAAAAGTTCTTCGTGAAAAACGCATGTATTTACATTTCTTAAGATTAAGTGGCATATAATTTAAATTGCACCAAGTAACTAAGTTATCTAGATCCGATTGTAGCATAGATTCATCCTCACACGACCTGAGTGACATGAAATGTTTTACGTCATCGGCATACATCAAGATTGTTGAAAACATTATTGTAGTAGATATGTCGTTTATAAACAGCAAGAACAGAATCGGATCAAGATGGCTACCTTGAGAAACACCTGATGAGACATGAATAACATCTGATAAAACATTTTTAAACACTACTTTTTGTGTTCTGTCAGTAAGATAAGAAGAAATCCAGCGAACGAGACCCGGCTGGAAGCCCAAGAGATCTAGTTTATGAATAAGTAATGGGTGACACACTTCGTCGAAAGCTTTACTGAAATCAGTGTAAATAACGTCAGTGTGCATATTTTTTCGGAAGCCGTTTGAGACATGAGTGGTAAATTGAAGTAAATTAGTAACTGTCGATTTTCCCTTACAGAAACCGTGTTGGCAATCAGTGATCAGAGTAGATATTGGCATCGCAAGTTGGTTTGTAATAATAGCTTCAAACAGTTTTGGGATAGCAGAAAGTTTTGCTATGCCACGATAGTTATCTATGGAAGACCTACTCCCACTTTTATGAAGTGGTAGGAGAAAAGATTATTTCCATGCTGATGGAAAAACGCCGCAGTTTAAGGATAGATTGAACAAATTGGTGAGGGGCTTGTAGATATATTTTGCACATTTTTTCAAAAAACAAGTAGGAATTCTATCAGGACCATATTTACTGGATTCTTTTAAAGTATTAAGGTAAAATAAAACATCTTCAGGGCATATGACTGGGGTATTAATTAAATTGTTTCCGTGCAGTTTATAAGGATAAATATTAGAGAGTGAATTGGTTACGTTAGAGTAGTTCGAGCTGAAAAATTTTGCAAAGGAATTTGCGATATCATGATTGTTGCTAGATGAAAGGTCTTGATATTTCATGGCTGAGGGGAACCCAAATACTTTACGCTTAGAGTTTACAAAACCATAAAATGACTTCGGATTAATAATAATGTTTTGTTTTATCTTAGAGATATAAGCCTTGTAGCACTGTTTATTCATATCGATATATTTATGTCGTAGAGAGGAATACTTTAAGTAATGTTTATTTAATCCTGTTTTCTTGAATAACTTAAATGACCGCGTCTTTTTATTTTTCAATGCCTTAAAATCTTTAGAGAACCGGGCTTGCATTGGTTGATCATGAGTAAATTTACATTTAGGAACATGTTTCTCCAACAGACTATAAATTGATTGATTGAAGTGTGAAACGTTTAGATCAATATCGCCATTATATTCAGGCCATTTTATTTTAGACAGATCTTTATTTAAATTGCGGTAGTTGGCGATACATTTTAAATCTACGCGAGGTAAATTAACCTCTTCTGAAATTAAAGAGGTGTGAACGGCAAGAAGAACTCCACCGCCGACTCTGTTCAAGCGATCATTCCTGTATACTTGATATGTACAAGGTAAAAACTCCGCATTGAAAACATGAGGTTTCAACCAAGTTTCGGTAAAGGCAATAACGTCAAAATTACATTGAAGGGATTTGTAAAGGTAACTTTTGGTTAAAGGTTAACTTTGTGTTTAAACCTCTAACATTTTGATAGAAGAAATTTTCAGATTTCAGTTTTTTGATTCGGCATTATTCTGACAGCATTTTGAACGCTCCTACTCGGTCTATTTTCAAATTCTTTTACAAGAGTTCCCGGAGGCCAAAAAGAGCAGCTCAAAACAGTTTCGAAGTTTCTTTCCGAAACATCAACTCTAAAAGAAGAAATACTTCTGGGGTGAGGAAATTTTAATTTTCTGACTGCTAAGCTTTGATCACTAATTTTGGAATTAATATGATACATCAGATCATCTTCGGAAGTGTCAGGATGATACCTAGATACAAAAATAGCTCTTTTAGGCGGGACTACAACCAGCTTCCTAGTTGGTGGTTCAGACTCAATGGGGATTGTTGGGGGCTCGATCTCAACTGTTGGAGGCTCGATCTCAATAGTTGGAGGTTCGATCTCAATAGTTGGAGGATCTAAGTTTCTCCTAAGAGAGATCCTACGAGGATTGCTGGATTTCGCCTGAGCGGAAGTACCAGAAGTGGGAGAAGCTAAATCTATGAGTGCAATTGGTTGAGGAGGTTGAGGTAAATTCGAGGTTGTTAAATTCGGGTTAGTTGACGAATCCTTGGGAAGTTGGCGCATGTTTTTGGAGTCATCAGTACCAGAAATGTCTTCGAAAAGCTTAAATGTTTTAAAGATGGAGTCATATTTTGCAAATTTCTCACTTAGCAATGTAAAATCTTTGCGGATATCGGAAAACCCGTCCCTGGTGTGCCTGAAGATTTTACAATTTTCAATTTCTTTCGAACGACATCTGGTGCAAGACCACCGCAGTCCCTTGTTCTCAGTAATAACGTCAGCAATCCTACCGTTCAACCCAGCACACTTAACGTGGGCAAGCGCGTCACACAGCCAACATGCGACACAGCGATCGGACTCGCTTTTAATTTGACATTTTTCAATAATGCACGACATCACGGAATTAAGCTCACGGGGGCTATGTGAAATATTTATCCCATCTCGATGATTTTCAACATCAACATTTGTTATATAAAAAAAGCAATTCTTACAAAATTTCACGTTCCTACCTCTTTAACTGCAGGAGTTATAGCCCAAAATCCGTTTATCGGAACAATCGATTGTATGGGAGCTATATGTAATATCTGTCCGATCTTGGTGGTTCCGACAAATGATTCCCATATTCAAAAATGGTGGCCGCATACAAAATTTCAGCCAAATATCTCAAAAACTTGGGGACTAGTTTTCGTTCAAACAGACAGACGGACAGACGGACGTGGCTAAATCAACTCATCTCGTCATCCTGATCATTTTGGTATACTTATTGATGGGTCCATCTCTTCTTCTTCTCATACTTACAAACATCGGACCAAAGTTATAATACCATTTCATGTTCATGAAAGGTATAAAAATTGATAGGTGGCAACCCTGTAAACCGCCCCAAGTGGCAGTCAGTGCTGGGTAAAATCAATTCCATTACAATTACATTCCTCAGTAATTGAGGAGGTGCGTGCAAAAAGATGTGCCCTTTTTGCGTAAACCGGCTAATTAGATAGAAGGATCTATGTTTTATGCCCCCTCCAAATATGGCTTTGATATGTTGAGCTATGTATAAGCACTTTTCTATTTCTTCAATATTATTTTTTTTGCTCATACGCCCTTACCATGTTTTTCTTATACACTATGAAATAGTTTTAAATCCATTTTATTGCAATTTTCACTATCTTCGGCTTCTTTCAAAATAAAATATTAACAGAACACATGTTTTTATGAATTTAAAACAAGATTTATAATTCGCTTTCCTGGTTATATGCAAAAAGGACACATTTAAATCTTTTTATTTCATCGTTTATGGCTAGCGATGTGGAGTGCCGCTCTTGTAACTTCACCAAGTAAAAAGATAATAAGCTATATTAAACCGTTTTCTATATACTATAACAAAAAAAAAAGTTACAATGCTTCAAAAGTTTAAAACACGAATATCTCAAAATATAATTTTCAGAGAAGTGCCGTTTTTGCACGCAACTCCTCAATTGAAAAATGTAATCAATTCGTTTCATGAAAAGAATTTCATCGTTTTGAGGCTCAAGTACAAGGTATTTTTTTATGGAATTGAAAAAAAATTACTTCATTTCATTTCATTTCATTTCATTTCATTTCATTTCATTTCATTTCATTTCATTTCATTTTATTTTATTTTATTTTATTTTATTTTATTTTATTTTATTTTATTTTATTTTATTTTATTTTATTTTATTTTATTTTATTTTATTTCATTTCATTTTATTTTATTTTATTTTATTTTATTTTATTTTATTTTATTTTATTTTATTTTATTTTATTTTATTTTATTTTATTTTATTTTATTTTATTTTATTTTATTTTATTTTATTTTATTTGAGAACAAGTCCAAAATGAGCTCATAACTTTGCATTTACTTTGTTTTGAAATATTTTGATAGCTGATACTGATGGGAAAACTACATTTTGAGATTTTAAAAATATTCATAACAACGGTTTTTTCGTCTCCTGAACAATTACAAAAAATAAAATTGGTACATTTGCTCACGAATCCAGCAATATGTTAATTAATATTCGCACCCGGTAGTCTAAAACGCCATTTTTTGATTTTTTACGAAACTGGAGAACAAAGTTTAGTCCTCTATAGCATCCTAGTCAAGCAAATTGTTTTAAAGACAATTGTGGCATATTGTTACGCTATTTATCCTATTTTAAAGCATTCTAATGCAAATTTTGTTTTGATCACAATTTATAGCATATAACACAGTGCAACAAAATTGACCAAAGTTAAAATACCTGGGAAGTAATAGCATTTTTCTGGTAGATCTCGGTGAGCTAAGAAGAACTGTGTACAAGAAATTTACCGGACACCTCGAAAATCCTGAGTTAGGGGTCAAAACCCGGTTTTCATACCTTCAAACACTTATGAGCCTGTACCTTAAGTGATTTCAACCCGATTTTTATTTTCTTTCTTGATCTCGATAGAAGAGATATAGACCCTTCTAACGATACATATATATATCATAGGTACTTGGTTCTTAAATGTAAATTTTCAAATTATATGGCAAAATAACTTTTTTTAAATTTAGTTTTCATGGAAATCTGGATAACTTCGTCAGTTTTCCATTTAATTTGCCTTATCTCAACATTTTCATAGCCTGCTAAGAATGAAACTATACCAAATTTTTTTTTTTAATTGCAAAGCCTACTACGATATTGTCAGTTTGGTAAAAAAAAAGTTTGAAAAAATGCGGCTTGCTTATTTTAAATAATTTTCTTGACTATAATAGTGCATGTAAATTAAAAAAATTTATGATGTGTAAAACTACTTTAAATAACCTATTAAATGATGTATAGTTTATGCAATTCAGTATTTTTTAAATATTTATTTTTGCCTTTTTAACAAACAAAAAAATTTAAATTTCACTTTAAGGACTCAATATGTCCTGAAAGGATAACGGTAGGTATAAATATCATATGGAGAATATGTTTCCAGTTTCATTTTGTATAAAAATTATTAATACATTATTTCTCCGAAAATCATTGTTTAAAGAGATATTGGTCTCTAAAGTCATGCATAATTTTTAGGATAATTTTTGAACTTTAGGTAGAATGCGCGTGGCTATTTCCCACTACAGGTGGTCAGATTTTTATGCAGATCTAATTTTCTAGTGTCAAGCTATCAAAAAATGCGCGGGGATAGAAAAAATTCAGTACTTTTGTAAATCCCATATGTTTTGTGGTCACTCTAATATATATATCGTAGAAATCGGGTTGAAATCACAAAAGGGACAGGCTCATAAGTGTTTGAAGGTATGAAAACCCGGTTTTTGACCCCTTACTCGGGATTTTCGAGGTGTTCGCCAAATATCTTGTACGCAGTTCTTCTTAACTCAGCGAGATCTACCAGAAAAATGCTGTCTCTTCCCAGGTATTTTTTCGTGTTGCACTGTGTAATCTATATATATATTTATATATATATTATATCTTACTTACTTATTTAAAACATCCTTTAACCGCCTAGGCGATTTTAGCCGTCTAACATGTTTCGCCAGTCTATTGGCTCTTTGTTGAGCCAACTGGCGCCAATTGGAGACACCGCGTGTTCTCAGATCTGCCTCCACTTGGTCGTGCCATCGGAGAGGTGGCCTCCCTCTTCGTCTACTTCCAGCGGCGGGTGCCGATAAGAATACCTTCTGGGCCTTCTCAGCCCAAAGTAGTACTTGTTTGCAAGATATATTATATCTATGTATATTAGGGTGATTCAAAAAAAATGTCGACTAGGTCTTACCCCCTAATAAGTTAGGTATTGATGAGGAAATAAGCCTTGCAAAAAATTAGCGCTCTAACTTAACCCTTAGGGGTGGCAATTTTTTTTTCGCCCTTTCCCATACATTTTGTATGGGGAAAATTTTTTTTTTTTTTTGCAAAGTGAATTTTCTTTCAATTTTTGAGACTTTTTTGAAAATATTTTTACATGCTCTTAAAGTTGAAGCTTTGAAGCTTCCAAAATGGTAAGCCATGTGCAATTATCTGAACTACTAAGATAATTACAGCCATTTGAAAATGACTTTAGGAGGCTGTAATTATTTTAATAGTTAAGATATTCGCACATGGCTTACCATTTTGGAAGCTTCAAAGCTTCAACTTTAAGAGTATGTAAAAATATTTTCAAAAAAGTTTCAAAAATTGAAAGAAAATTCACTTTGAAAAAAAAAATACCATTTTTCCCCATACAAAATGTATGGGAAAGGGCAAAAAAAAATAGCCACCCCTAAGGGTTAAGTTAGAGCACTAATTCTTTGCAAGGCTTATTTTCTCGTCAATACCTAAAGTTTCAGGGGGTAAGACCGAAAAAATAACCAAATTTTTTTATTTGAATCACCCTAATGTATATATAAATACGCCACATGAAAAACTTTGGGAACCTCCTGTGAGCGAACCGTTTGACCGATTTGAATGAAAAATGCACCGATGGAAAGGAAATTGAAAATAACTGAGGTATAGGGGATATATTTTCAGGGGCGTCCGCGAAATTTAAGGATGGAGGTACGGGGCTAGCGACCCCACGACCCCTACAGATTTTATTGGTCGAACTTTCGATCACAAGCGATATTAGTGCCAATAAAAGTATGTACAGGACCTCAGCAAAGGGACACTATAAATTGCGAAATTTTTTTCTTTTTTGTGTGTTTAAAAGTATTCCATGTGATTTAATGATTAAATTTAAAGTCCGTCCCTGATTCTATAAAGACGTAATTGTCAATTCCCAAGGTTCGAGATAACGTGCTCAAAGGCTTTAGAAAGTAATTATCTTTGCTGTGTATAAATTTTATAAATGTATTGCAAATAGTTTCCGCGCTAGACCAGTGTTGCTACACGTATGGTTTTATCCCTATTTGTAAGTTTTTTTTGGCAAAAAAATGTGTCCGTAGGCAAAAGGTCGGCTTTTTCATATTTTATGAAATGTAGGGTTTTTTTACAGGGAAACATGCAAGGTGCAAACATGCACCGTTTGTTGACTAACAAAAGTTTTTTGCCAACATGCGTCCTGTCAATTTTGTACTATTGCACACACATACACAGCAACACATAGAAAAACTAGTCATTTTAAATGGCTGTTTTTATTTTAATACATCGTTAAGACAATCGCACACGGTTTGACGTTTAAGAAGCCTCAACTTTAAGAATAAGTAAAGGTTCTTTGGAAAAAATTAAAAAATTATGACAAAATTCACTTTAAAAATGTCTTTTTTCCTTATACAAAATGTATGGGAAAGGGCGAAAAAGGTTAAGTTGCAGCGAAGATTTTTTGCAAAGCTTTTTTTCTCATCAATTACTAACTTTTTGGGGGTTAATACCAAAAAAAAAAAACAATTTTTTTATTTGAATCACCCGAATATATAATTATGTATAAAAACCTCGTGCAAGTTTTGTAAAGCTAATAAAAGTATCTGAAAAAAACCTCCTTTTGATAATTTCTGTACAAGCGTTGTCCTATAAAAAAAATGCAATATATACTTATGTACCTATGCGGTTTTCAGTATTTCCGCAAGTAAAAAAAATGTAGGGGTTTTTGTAGGTATTTTTTTTTTTACGCGTAGGGTAATCTAGAGAGTTTTACTTTATTTATAGGGATTCTGGAGAAAAAAAATGTGGCGTCACTGCGCTAGACGCCTGCGAAGTTGTTCCAATTGTCCATAACATATGGGCATACAAATATTGAAACTTGCTTCACCAAAACTTAATATTTTACAATTGCGTCATTATTGTACCAGGGAAGCGATATATTTTTGTATCTATGAAAAAAAAATTGGTTTTGTGAAATTTTTTTTTATATTTTAACTATGACATTGAGCTCGGCTCGCATTAAATGATTTTAGCCTCGAAGTCAGAGTAAAGTATATTTGGCTTTACCTTTGTGATAATACTAGGTAATACCCGGCGCCCTTCGATCCGCCTTACGAACAATTTTGCATCAGTGGAAATGGTCGCGATGACAATGCAATATTATGAAAAAAAAAAAAAATCCGATAGGTGGCGCTTGGTTCGCTATATTTTCAAAAATCGCATTTATGGTCCGATTTGGCTGAAATTCGGATCATGTATTACTACCATGAAAAGAAATATTTTCCTTAAAAAAATCCGCTAGGTGGAGCTGAGATCGGGGTAATAAGAACTGAAAATCCTAATTATGGACCGATTTGGCTGATATTTAGCGTGTGTATTACTTAATCAATTTCCAAAAGTTTAAAAAAAAAAAAATTGGGCCCGCTAGGTGAGTGAGTCGCTCTATTTAAGAAATGCGAAGGTCTGTTTTCGGTGTCGACTAATTCGTTTTTCAACGAACTTCCCGTTGAGGTAGGATCTTGAAATTTTCATCATCGCTTTGTTTTCTACCCCAACACACTATAACAAAAAAAATAATTCCGATAGGTGGCACATGGGTAGAGATATTTGAAAAATTTAATTTCCAGAGATTTTGCTTTGGATTTTGAATTAACTTCCCGTTGAGCTGGGGTTTTGAAATTTTCACCATCGTTCAGGTTTCGCTGATAATGCATTATACGAAAAAAAAATCCATAATATTGCTTTATTTGCAAATATGTATCCTATTTGTCGGCTCGTATTAAGTTTAGTCGTTTTGCATATCAATCTACAATCTAAAGACTACACAAAGGAATGTCAACTATCCACACAATAAAATGTCTTCACAATAGAATGTGTTTGAAAAAGTTGCTTACATTTAGGCGCACATCATCGGTAATGTAGTTCATGGAAATGTAAATGCAAACGAAATTTCGTGCAAACAAGTGTTAATATTATTTATTTTATCTCGTTAAATAGAATAATGGTATTCATGTAACCATAGAAACATCGAGTAAAACCTATCTATATATATGAGCCGTTCAGTGCACACAGTGACTAACTCCATTTTCTTTCAGAGGCCATTCTGATGCGAATGAAATACTTCCCATGCGAATGAAATACTTCATAGCCCATATCTCTGGAAGTATTTAGGTTAGGCCACTGAAATTTGGCAAGGGGTTTTGAGATCGATTCCCACCACCTCCAAAAAAACTGGGGATAACGAAAAAGGTGGCGTGGCACCTCCCATTCAAATGAATTACTTCATAGTCGATATCTCTGGAAGTATTCATGTTAGACCACTGAAATTTGGTAAGGGGTTATATGAGATGGATCCCTACCACCTCCAAAA
This sequence comes from Campiglossa producta, assembly GCA_964058755.1. Lineage (NCBI taxonomy): Eukaryota > Metazoa > Arthropoda > Insecta > Diptera > Tephritidae > Campiglossa > Campiglossa producta. The sequence continues at coordinate 45,908,268 of CAXKVI010000004.1, forward strand.
AAACTGGGGATAACGAAAAAGGGGGCGTGGCACCTCCTATACGAATGAAATACTTCACAGTCCATATCTCTGCACCTCCCATACGAATGCAATATGCAGGACAACGTCTGCCGGGTCAGCTAGTTAACATAGAAAATTGCCCAATGCGTAAATGAGCTGTAAAAATTTGTAGGGAACGAAGTTAACACAAACTTGGTGAAATTTTGTGTGCAAAAGCTCGTAAATTTACCTAATTCGTTGAAGCTGTTCGACATGAAATTTATTTAATGCATTCCATGCAGCTAGACAGAAGTAGAATATGCTAAAAAGTTACTTTTTTAAAAAGAATTTTAAAATGAAATGTATTTGATATAAATGGTTTTTGCCGGCTCGAAGTCAGAAATTCAACTTAAAAATAAAAACAACAAAGTTTCTATTTGGTTTTTTCGATATATTTCGGCTACACTTCGGTAACCATAATCAGGAACTATAACAACAGAAAACAATTTTTTATTTTATTAAAAACAAATTTAAACATTTTTTAAAAAAAGGGAAAAAACTAACAAAAATTAAGAAAAGTATTATTGGCATACATACATTTATTTTTACACGTCCGTTCTGTTCGACGCGGAGCTTTCTACTGTTTTTATTTCTATTGATTTGTTTCTTACAAGATGTGAAAATATACAAGCTACTCCTTCACTGTCTGCCTTGTAGTTCATTCGTATGTATGTTTGGGGGTGTGGTTATTATATGCAGCATTTCCAATGTGAGGCGCTTGCTATAGTTTGATTATTGCTGGAGAATTTTTACATCATTAAAGTTGGGAGAGTAGCCGCTACTCCCAGTGTGCCATAACTGCTGTTTTATGGAAATTTGACTGTGGGTATTGTTTGAAATCTGACTTGTGTTGAGATACTCTTGTTTTTAATTTGGATTTGGTAGTGCCTACGTAAACGCGATTGCACGACTCATTTTCTTTGCCATTGCATGGGATTTCATAGACCACGTTGCATTTTTCGGTTTTCGGTATTTTTGCTTTGGTATTATTAAATATATTTTTAAGTGTATTTTTTTGTTTGTGAGCTATTTTACATGTATTTTTGTCGTAACAGTCAGACTGTGCTAATCGCTCTGACAGATGGGGTACATATGTGACGGACTTTAAATATTTAGGTTTCTCTGCTACATTATGTTGATTGTCTGTACTTGTTTTTCTTATTAACATTTTTATGTTTTCGGGGAAGTCATTTCATTTCCATTTGATTCATGACCACTTCATTTCAGCGTGATTAATGTGTCTTCGAAGCAAATACGTCTTTCATCTCTTTTCTTTACTCTCACCTAATAAAAATGTCACTCCTCTCTTTAGATGTAAGAATTATATCTATTCTATTTTAAGTACTTATAAACTTTGTAATTAATGGCTGATGATGTGCTTTAAAAGACTCTGTCTTACAGACACAACCACTTTATTAAATAAATTGAATTGAATTGTAATGCTGCATATAATAAACACACCCCCAAACATACGAATGAACTACAAGGCAGACAGTGACGGAGTAGCTTGTATATTTTCACATCTTGTAAGAAACAAATCAATAGAAATAAAAACAGTAGAAAGCTCCGCGTCGAACAGAACGGACGTGTAAAAATAAATGTATGTATGCCAATAATACTTTTCTTACTTTTTGTTAGTTTTTTCCCTTTTTTAGAAAAATGTTTAAATTTGTTTTTAATGAAATAAAAAATTGTTTTCTGTTGTAATAGTTCCTGATGATGATTACCGAAGTGTAGCCGAAATATATCGAAAAAAACCAAATAGAAACTTTGTTGTTTTTATTTTTAAGTTGAATTTCTGACCTCGAGCCGGCAAAAACCATTTATATATTTATAAAATACAGGTCGCCAAACAACTATCATATTAAAATGTATTTGTTTGACATAAAGTTTTAATTTATCTTTAGCGTTCATCTAACTGTGCTGCATAGATTTACGCATTTCGCAAAGTTATACATGAATACCACTAATATGTTAATAAATTTAAAATTAAAATAAAAAAGGGATTTTATGAAACCTGACAGAATATCCGATAACAATCTTAAAAAACTTTCACAGACTCACAACTAAAAAGTATAAAATAAAAAATAGAATAAAAAAATATTTTCTAATTTAAAATGTTTTTAAAGTGAAATAAAAACTGCAAAATAATTTCTCCTCTGCCTACTTAGATTCTTCACCACGTAGAGCTTGTCCTGAACATTTGTGAGTGTGAATTCTTTTAGGTATTAAACAGTACTTGGCAAGATTGATATGTATAAAAACATTGGCGCACACTATAGGTGGTTCACATAACTATCTAACAATCATATTTCCGATTTGAGCTTTCCTCAAAAGATCCACTTTTCACGATATAGCAAACGCCAAATGTTTTTATACAAGTTTCTTCCTACAAATGTCATTAACCAAATGGCACAGTTGTCTTCCTAGCCTTCGCCTACGTCAATCACATTCAGCCAAATTACGACAGCACGCCACCTCATGCAACTAGCTGGATCAGCAGAAATGCGATCACACGGTATGATCGCATATCGTTGTTGGCACACTTCGCTGTGTCAGCGAAACAATAGCTATTGCTATCGTCTGTGGTCATTGCGCTATGACAACATCACAAGTGCCACCATTCTCTTCATCATGTTTAGCTGCATCAGCAAAAGCAGCTATTGCAACAGCAGCAAGTAAACATCGTTAGCGCAACGGTTGTGTCAACGTCGCTAACCGCCAGCAGAGCAGCAGCAGCGTTACCCAACGTCGTGGGCTAACCCACGTGGACAGTTAGGGTAATTATTAAGTTTTAGTTTTAGAAAGAACTCAATAAAGAATACGTGCTAAAAAGCACAATTGGCGCCCAACGTGGGGCTGGAAAACACTAATCATTTTTGATCCTAAGGGACAAATAATAACTACAAACAGTTAGAAGGATTCGAAACAAGCATCCTGGTGAATACGAAGTTAATGATAATAACCACAAACAAGTTAGAAGGATTTGAAACAAGCATCCTGGCGAATACGAAGTTAATGATAATAACCGCAAACAGCTAGAAGGATTTGAAACAAGCATCTTGGTGAAATATGAAGTTAATGATAATAACCGCAATCAGTTAGAAGAATTTGAAGCAAGCAACAACGGAAGGAGTAGAAACAAGAATCGTTACAACCCAAAGAAGAAAATCAAGAATTAACGTAGGCTAGGATAACACCTAAGTATGAAGAGGTAAGTGAAGTGCTCTAAAAGAATTAGTGAAAGTGCAAAACCGAAATTTAAAAAAAAAAATTAATAAAAAATAGGTGCTAAATAAACCTGTGTCCTTTGTGAAATTTTTTAAGAAAATCTTTGAATGTTAAATGACCGAGGTGTTGGAGGACCTCTTTAAGAATTTAAATTTAGCAGCAAACAGACAAAATACAATGAATACAGAACAAGTTAGCGAGATAGTAAAAGCAGAGGTCAGGAGAGCTTTAGCCGAACAGAAAACCGAGTTTGACAGAAGGCTTCTTGCTTTACAGAATCAGGTAACACTAAACAAACCTAAGGTAGAAAAATATAGTAGGGTAACAATCAACCCCCTTACTACCTGCGACATTACGCTAGACGCGATAAAGTCCCTTCCGGAATTTTTTGGCCACCAAGGCACGTACGTATCCTGGCGGGAAGCCGCACACAATGCCTATGAATTATTTAGGAGATACGACGGCAGTGAACGCCACTACCAAGCCGTTACTATTATTAGAAACAAAGTGAGAGGTGCTGCCGACGCAGTACTTTCTTCTTTTAACACAGTGCTTAACTTTAGCGCTATAATCTGCAGACTTGACTTTACTTACGCGGACAAACGGCCGATATACTTAATCGAGCAGGAGTTGTCCACCCTGAGACAGGGATCAATGACATGCCTAGAATTCTACGATGAGGTAGAAAAGAAGCTAACTTTGTTAGCAAATAAGACAATTATGTCTTATGAGAGTGGTATTGCAGACACTATAAATGAGAAATATAGGGCCGATGCACTCGGAGTATTTATATCAGGTTTAAGGAAACCACTATGTGATATCTTGTTCGCATCTAGGCCATCCGACCTCCCATCCGCCCTGGCTATGGCACAAGAAGTAGATGCCAACAATGAGCGTTACGCTTTCGCAATGAATTTCGCGAACAAATTTCAAGAAAAACCTGGCGGAAATCAAAATCCTGCCAATCAAAAGACACATAACTATGATCACGGTGTGGGTCATAAAAACCCGCATTTTTCAGTAAGCAAACAAAATAAACAGGCCAGTCGTCCACAGAATTATGGAAATGCCCAAAAACCATTTACCAGTAGTAATTATTCTGGCCAAAGGCGCATTGAGCCTATGGAAGTAGATCCCTCCATATCCCAATTTAAAAACCAAGCAACTAATCCCAACCACGAACAATACGGTAAGCCGCAAGGGAACGGGCAAAAACGTGTAGCGAACTCAGGGCGGTACACAGGACCCAAAATACAGCGCGTAAACCATCTTACCGACGAGCGGGAGTCGCAAAATGAAGAAACATACAATAACGAAGCCGAGCAGGCAGCCGACAACATCGAATCCGATGAGGTTAATTTTTTAGGGCAAAGTCCCTCCTTCCTTGGATTTCAAGGTCAATAGGAGGAAAGGAAGTCAAGCTCCTTGTTGACACGGGGGCGTCAAGGAGCTATATCAGGCCCCTTCCAGGGCTGAAAGGAATAAAACCAGTAGAAAACTCATTTTTAGTAAAGTCTATTCATGGAGTTACCCCCATCAAACACAAATGCAAGGTTAAAATTTTTGGGACAATAGCAGAATTTTTTCTATTACCTAACCTTACTTCATTTGACGGTGTAATTGGCCTTGACTTATTGAACAAGGTACACGCGTCTATTAATTTAAAAACAAACACAATAACACATGATTTTGGTAAGGAGATTATACTATTTGTATCTAGCGAGGATGTTAGTCACTTGCGACTGCAGGCAGAAAACGTCCCACAAAATCTAGAAGAAGCATTCTCGAAAATGATTGGTAGCATAAATGGGGTTTTTGCAGACCCCAACGAAGCACTACCATACAACACAAACGTAGTAGCAACGATTCGCACTACAAACGAAGACCCCGTGTATTCAAGGCTATACCCTTACCCATTGGGCGTCTCGGATTTCGTGAACAAATTAATTCAAGAACTGCTAGCAAACGGCATCATTCGCCCATCCAGGTCACCATATAATAATCCTATATGGGTGGTAAAAAAGAAAGGCCTTGACGAAACTGGGCAAGAAAAAAAGCGGATGGTTATAGTTTTTCGAAAGCTCAACGAAAAAACCATCAGCGATAAATATCCAATCCCGGATATCACGGGAATTTTATCAAATCTCGGTGGAAGTAAATTTTTTACTACCCTTGATTTGAAATCTGGTTTCCATCAGATCAACCTGCTGGAACGGGACAGAGAAAAAACAGCATTTTCCGTAAAAAATGGAAAGTATGAATTTTGTAGATTGCCATTCGGTCTAAAGAATGCTCCCAGCATTTTCCAGAGGGCAATAGACGATGTGTTGAGAGAACACATAGGAAGAAAATGATTCATCTATATGGATGATGTCATTATATTTTCCCAAAACGAAGAACAACATCTAGATGATGTGGAAGTGATTTTAAGAAGTTTATTTGCAGCCAACATGAGAGTGTCGGCGGAAAAATCAAAATTTTTCAGAACCTAAGTAGAATTCCTGGGTTTTTTAGTTTCACACGGCGGAATCAAGACGTGCCCGGATAAAGTGGATGCCATCAGGAATTTTCAGGAGCCCACTTCTCTGAGGAGGCTAAGATCATTTTTGGGTTTAGCGGGGTACTACCGCTGTTTCATTAGGGGTTTCGCTAAAATAGCGAAGCCACTTTCAAATATAATGAGGGGTGAATATGGCCGAGTTACTGCGTCACAGTCGAAAAAAATCGAAATTGATTTGACTGATGAACAGAAAAAAGCCTTCACTACCTTAAAGGAAATACTAGCATCAGAAGAGGTGACACTAACCTACCCTGATTTTAATAAATCGTTTGATTTAACCACGGATGCATCGTCGCACGAAATAGGTGCTGTCCTGTCACAAGAAGGAAAACCTATAACAATGATATCCCGTACTTTGACCAGTAGTGAGGAACATTTTGCCACAAACGAAAGAGAGCTGTTGGCCATCGTTTAGGCACTTAAAACCCTTAGAAACTACCTGTACGGCGTAGCAGATCTTAAGTTTCATACAGATCACCAACCGTTCACTTTTGCGGTTTCAGACAGAAACCCTAATTCAAAAATTAAAAGATGGAAAGCCTTCATAGATGAATGTAACGCGAAACTAATTTACAAACCCGGTAAAGAGAATGTAGTCGCAGATGCGTTGTCTAGGCAACATATGAACGCCCTGGATAACATGAGTACCGAAACAATTCATAGCGAAGCTTCGTCAACCAACACGATTGAGAGAACTCATAAACCAGTGAACTGCTTTCGTAATCAGATACTAGTAGAGGAAGGCATAGAACAAGGGAAAAGAATGTTTATAATTTTTGGAAAAAAAAACTAGACACCTATCTCGTTCAAGAGTAAAGGGGATTTAATAAGCCTCCTACAAGAAGCGGTAAAAGTGGATGTTGTTAACGCAATATACTGCGACTTACACACACTAGCACAATTTCAGGACAAACTGGTTGAACTTTTTCCAACAGTCAAATTTAGACATACGGAAAAATTTGTCATCGACATAACAGACCCGAACGAGCAGCAAGAAATTATCGCTGCCGAACATAATCGGGCCCATCGAGCGCCCCAGGAGGACGTTAAGCAAATATTGGAAGACTATTTTTTCCCCAAAATGGAGAGAAAAGCCAAACAATTTGCTTCTAACTGCCACACATGCTCTCGGGCGAAGTATGATCGCCATCCTAAAAAGCAACTTATTGCTCAGACGCCCATTCCTACATATTGTGGAGAGATCCTCCACATCGGCATATTTTCAACGGGCTCCAAGTATTTCTTAACTTGCATTGACGAGTTTTCAAAGTTTGCTATAGTACAGTCCTTAAAGTCCAGGACAATAGTAGACGTAAAGCCACAGCTTCTTCAGCTAATCAACATGTTTTCAGGTACAGAAACTATTTACTGTGACAACGAAAAGTCACTAAATTCTAATAGTATCAAATCCATGCTCAAGAATCATTTTAATATTGACATCGCGAATGCCCCACCCCTTCACAGTACATCTAATGGCCAGGTGGAGCGATTCCATAGCACATTGATAGAAATATCGCGATGCCTCAAACTTGATACAAATATGGATGACATTGAAGAAATTATTTTTCGTTTGGCCACAATCAAATACAATAGGTCCATTCATACAGTAACGAAAATGAAACCTATTACAATTTTTCAGTCAGGCAAAGAGGATGAACTGGTAACCTCTCGCCTGGAGGACGCGCAGGATAAGGAGCTTGAAATACATAATAGGAATCGACAATACAGGGAGTTTGCAGTGGGAGAGAAAGTACTAGTTAAAAACAATAGAAGACTAGGAAATAAATTGACGCCTCTCTACACCGAAGAAGAGGTCGAAAAAGATCTCGGCACTACGGTGCTTATAAGAGGAAGGAGGGTCCATAAGGACAACCTTCGCACAAGCTAAGTAACTTATGTCATTTACATTTTTATTTTTAGGGTTTCCCTGGTATTTCTCACATTGTTATCGGCATCGTTGTCAACGGGACGGATAATGGACTACACTAACGCAAGGTACATCCCAGTGGTAGACGGAGATATTATAATCTGGGAAAATTTCGGACACATCAAGCATATCACCAACTTAACTCTCTACGAACTACTACGAGACGAAACGTTTAACGCGACAGATCATTTCCCCCAATCGCACATGAAGAAAATATTGCACGTAGACATAGGCCAAATAGACAGACTTCTACAATTGATAAATACTCACCATAGGCAGACGAGAAGTTTAAACGCCCTCGGGAAATTATTAAAATATATTACTGGCACTCCTGACCACGACGATTTCGACAGACTGAGTAGCACAGAGGAACAATTAATCGACTCACAGGACAGGCAGTTCATTATTAATACGGAAGTACAAAAAGATTTTCGCCGCTGCTCGCAATATGGTCATCAGTAGTACCAGGTTCCAGCATAAACGAATACACCAAGCCACATGGCTGTCTCCTGATCAAAGAACAAGAAACCAGATTGATCATGTCATGATCGACGGCAGGCATAGCTCCACCGTTCTGGACGTGCGTACCCTTCGTGGTCCCAATATCGACTCGGACCATTATCTTGTTGCAGCCAAGATACGCACACGCCTCTGTGTAGCAAAGAAAGTGCGCACAGTAACGGAAGGAAAGTTTGACGTCGAGAAGCTGCGCACGACACAGACAGGTGACAATTTCTCCACTCGACTCTCACACCTGCTATCGGAGAGCAATCCTCGACCTAACGATGCAACCGAGCAATGGAAGCATATCTCTCACTCATTACGTACCGCCGCTGAGGCCACTATAGGGTTCCAGCGAGCCCGCAAAAACAACTGGTACGATGAGGAATGCAGCACTGCCTCGGACAAAAAGGACGCTGCCTACAGGGAGACGTTGCGAACGGGCGCAACCCGCAGTGTATGGCAACGCTATCGTGAGGCAAAGAAGGAAGAGAGACGCCTTTTCAGAAAAAAGAAACGTGAGGCCGAAAGGCGTGAGTGTGAGGAGCTTGAGATGCTGGCTGACAGGAATGATGCCCGAAAATTCTATGAAAAGATCCGGCGGATGACGGAAGGTTTTAAGACCGGGGCAAGTTCCTGTAAGGACAATAATGGCGACCTGGTAACCGACGTACAGAGTGTACTTAAATTATGGAGGGAGCACTTCTCCTCACTGCTAAATTGCGAGGGAGACGTCGAACCCGATACCCCAATCCCTGACGATGGAAAAGTCGTCCCACCACCTGACTATGATGAAGTGAGGATAGCTATATCCCGGCTCAAAAACAACAAAGCGCCTGGAAAAGACGGACTACCCGCCGAGCTGTTCAAACACGGAGGCGAAGAGCTGGTAAAAAGCATGCATCAGCTCTTATGCAGAATATGGTCAGACGAGTGCATGCCTCCAGATTGGAATTTAAGTGTGCTCTGCCCAATCCACAAGAAAGGCGATCCCGCTAACCGCACCAACTACCGCGGAATCAGCCTTCTTAATATCGCATATAAGGTTCTTTCTAGCGTATTGTGTGAAAGACTGAAGCCCATCGTAGACAAGCTGATTGGACCTTATCAGTGTGGCTTTAGACCTGGTAAGTCTACCATCGACCAGATTTTCACGATACGCCAAATCCTGGAGAAGACCCATGATAAAAGAATCGACACACACCATCTCTTTGTCGATTTCAAAGCCGCTTTTGACAGCGCAAAAAGGAGTTGCCTGTATGCCGCCATGTCTGAATTTGACTTCCCTGCAAAGCTTATACGGCTTTGCCAAATGACGTTGAGCAATACTAACAGCTCCGTCAGAGTCGGGAAGGACCTCTCTGAGCCATTTGAAACCAAACGAGGCTTCAGACAGGGCGACTCCCTTTCGTGCGATTTCTTCAACCTGATGCTGGAGAAGATAATTCGAGCAGCAGAGCTAAACCGCAATGGTACAATCTTTTACAAGAGCGTGCAATTGCTGGCGTATGCCGATGATATTGATATCATTGGCCTTAACAACCGCGCCGTAAGCGCTGCCTTCTCTCGACTGGATAAAGAAGCGAAAAAAGTGGGTCTTGCGGTCAACGAGGACAAGACGAAGTATTTGCTGTCATCAAAGAAAGAATCGGCGCACCTGCGCCTTGGCAGCCACGTCACTGTTGATAGTTACAAATTTGAAACTGTGAGGGACTTCGTCTATTTGGGAACCAGCATTAACACCGAAAATAATATCAGTCTAGAAATCCAACGGAGAATCACTCTTGCGAACAAGTGCTACTTTGGACTGAGTAGGCAATTGAGAAGTAAAGTCCTCTCTCGAAGAACAAAGATCGCGCTCTATAAGTCTCTCATCATACCTGTCCTGATGTATGGCTCAGATTCATGGACAATGTCAAGAGAAGATGAGATGGCCCTTGGAGTATTTGAGAGAAAAGTTCTCCGGAAGATTTATGGTCCTTCCCGTGATGCCGACGGCGAGTATCGAAGGAGATTTAACGATGAGCTGTACGAGCTTTACGCAGATCTGACCATAGTCCAGCGAATTAAAGCCCAAAGGCTCCGCTGGCTGGGTCACGTCATGCGAATGGACAAAGAAGCTCCAGCCCAGAAGGTTTTCCAATCGTCACCCGAATTCGGCAGCAGAGGAAGGGGGAGGCCTCGACTGAGATGGAAACAACAGGTGGAGGATGACTTGAACTCCCTTGGGGTTTCCAATTGGCGTCAGTTATCGCTAAAAAGGAATGACTGGCGTGCTTTGATAGGCGACGGCCAAAATCGCTTAGGCGGTTAAGCGCCAATAAATGATGATGATGACAAAAAGAAATTAATAGCCTTACTATCACAGTGAATAAGATCCTAAAACAAGCGAAACAAAGAGAAATAGACACAGGTTATCTCTACGACATTCTTATGGCCAGAAATAGGGCAATGATAACAGAATTAAATAACTTGCTCACCTCCATTACTTTCGCAAAAATTGGAACGCTCGATCCTATTCTTCTGGATAATGCGGAGATAAACTCAATAATCAAAATGAAGCACTTCACAAACCTCACGATAGCCGATATCATACCTTTAGTTAAGATTAAAATAGTCCAATACAATAACGTAATATACTTTTTAATGAAATATCCTATACCTAGATTTAGATGCAAGAAAATACGAATTTTTCGGGTCCCGTACGATAGGTAGGTAGGTAGGTAGAAGTGGCTGCCGCAAAGGCACACCTAGGCCAGTAATAAAAGGCCCGTTGTGATACCACCAAACACTAGGAAAGTCAGTCCCGGGGCCCGGCCATATGGAAAATCCCAGTGCTGTTGGGACTCTCCATATAGCCGAAACCCGGGACTGACACTCCTAACCGACACCGCTACCCCTCCTCGAACCATTTTGATAACTTGATGAAGGCCATCAAGTCCTTTATGTCTAGCTCCGCGACCTGGCTTAAGCTAACCAGGAAGGGAACTCCCAGAGAGCGCCTTCTCGCTCCGCTTAAGGCCGGGCAGTTGCAGATGAGGTGCTCCACCGTTTCCTCTTCCTCATCATCTTTGCAACTCCTGCAGCATCGTCGGTAGGGAACGCCTAGCCTTGCTGCGTGCCTACCAATAAGGCAGTGCCCGGTTAAAACACCTATTAATATGGAGATTTCCTTCCTTTTTAGGGCGTATATGTGTCTAGATCTTTTAAGATCGCATTTTGGCCAGGTTTGCTCCGGCACCCTGGGGCTTGTAGCCATCTTTCGTTGGCTTCGCGGAGTGTATGCTCCTTCAGCATTAGCTTGCACGTGGCAAACGGCATACCTATGCACTCTTTATCTTGAAGAATCTGCTTGGTCGTGCCCTGCCTGGCAAGTTCGTCTGCCCTACAGTTTCCCTCAATGTCCCTGTGTCCCGGGACCCATGTGAGGTTCACGCGGTTCTGTTGGGCCATCTCTTGAAGAGATCGACGACAGCTGAGCGTCAGTTCAGAGTTGAACGAGTAAGAGCCAAGGGATTTGATGGCCGCTTGGCTGTCGCTGAAAATACAGATATCCTGTCCGATGGTGCGTTTACCTATCCAAGTCACGGCGTCCATGATTGCAGAAACTTCAGCCTGGAAGACGCTGCAGTGATCAGGTAGTCTAAAGGAGAGTTCTAGGTCCAAATCCCTTGAGTAAACCCCTCCTCCGACTCTGCCGTCTAACTTCGAGCCGTCGGTGTATATAAAAGTGCCGCCATTAGTAGCGGGACACCGATCTATGTTCTCCCAGTCTTCCCTGCTGGGAATGTTTATTCTAAAACAACAATCTCCGACTGTTGTGGTCGCACACCGATCTGTGCTCAGAGGGAGAAAGCTGTAAGATCTTAGAATACAGGAGTGTCCAATAGTGCTTGCGCCCCAGACGGACGTTTCCCTTAGACGCAGAGCCGATGCCGCTGCTGCCCGGTACCCTTCCAGATCGAGTGGCAAAAAGCCAAGAATGGCCTGGAGAGCTTCATTGGGCGTTGTTCTTAACGCCCCGCTTATACAGATCATGCTCGATCTGTGGACTTTTCCTAACAGATTTAGGTTTGTTGCCTTTCCTAGCGCAGGCCACCATACCACGACTCCATACAGCATAATTGGCTGGATTATCGCAGTGTAGATCCATCTGCAAATTTTGGGGCTGAGCCCCCATTTTTTGCCAATGGCTCTTTTACACGTGTAAAGTGCAATGCACGCTTTCCTCTGGCGCTGGATGACATTCTCCTTCCAGTTAAGCTTTCTATCTAGAACTGTGCCTAGGAATTTGGCTTTATCAGCTAAGTTCAGGCGCACGCCATCTAGTTCTGGTAGGTTCAGCGGTGGTATCTTGTACCGCCTGGTATAAAGGACAAGCTCCACCTTTCCCGGGTTGATGCTAAGTCCGCAGCGAGAGGACCATGAAGAAACTTCTCGCAGTGCTACTTGCATCAAGTCACACAGGGTTTGTGGGAATTTGCCCCTATATGCAATAGCTAAATCGTCTGCATATGCCACTATCTTCCCGCCCCCCCACCTTGTGTCTCGTAGCAGCGAGTTTACGGTGAGGTTCCATAGGAGCGGGGAGAGAACACCACCCTGAGGCGTTCCTCTTGTGACATAGCGTGAAAGATCAACTGTTCCCAGTGAAGAAACTATTTTCCTTCCCTTTAGTAGTTGATCAATTAGTCCAATAAGAGACCTATTTATGCCCAGGTTTGTTAAAGCAGTGTTAATAGCCTCCGGCCTTATATTGTTGAAAGCCCCTTCGATGTCCAGAAAGGCCACGAGACAGTACTCCTTTTCGTGCAATGATTTTTCAACAATAGAGACTAGGCTGTGGAGCGCAGTTTCCGTTGATTTACCTTTGGTGTATGCATGTTGATAGCTAGAAATAAGGTTGCTATCAATAGTAGAGGAGAGATAATCGCTAATTATCCTCTCGAAGGTTTTAAGTGCAAAAGACGAGAGACTGATCGGTCTGTAGTCTTTAGGCTCATAGTGTGAGGCCTTCCCAGCCTTTGGAATAAAGACTACCGTGGCGCTTCTCCAGGAGCACGGAATGTAATTAAGAGCCAGGCAGGCTGAATAGAGAACTACCAGCCATTTAGCTGATATTTCCAGCGTGTTTATAAGTTGTGCGGGGAAAATCCCGTCTGGCCCGGCTGCCTTGAACGGCTCAAAGCTTTTGATTGCCCACCTTACCCTTTCCTCCGTAATGGGTATGTTTACCGCCAGGTTTGTTGCAGATGCTACAGGTGCATCATACAAGTTCCCCGGAAAGTGTGTGTTCAGGAGCAGCTCCAGGGTTTCCCCTTCCGTGCTGGTCCAAGATCCGTCAGGCTTCCGTAAATAGCTAATGGCTGTTTGAGTTTTTGATAGCACTCGTCTAAGTCTCGCTGTATCATCGACTTTTTCGACCCCGGTGCAGAAATTTCTCCACGAAGTTCTCTTCGCTTGCCTTAGAGCCTTTTTATAGGCCCTCAGCTTAGCTTTATATTCGAGCCATTCAGGCTCCGTACCGATGCTCTTGGCCTTGTTAAATTGCTTCCTGCATGATATACGGAACGAATCCAGGTCGTAAGACCACCAGTGGGGTCTATGTTTGCCGCGTGGTTTTGGTACTGGACAAGCCTGCTCTAGGGCATTTGAGAGCGCCGTTGTAAAGGTCGTTACCAGATCATCCAGTTCTCCCACTGATGAGGGGGCTTGTGGAGGTAATACTGGTAGGTCCCTAGCTAATATTTGGTTATGTAGCTGCCAGTTAGTGTTGCGTGGATTTCGTTTCATAACTGGCTGCTCAACAATAAAGTCTAGCACAATTTCTATGTACCGATGGTCAGAAAATGAATGCTCATCAAGAACACGCCATTTTCTGACCCACTCATAAGCGCCTTCGCTACAAACAGTGAGGTCTATAACCTCCCTACGAGCTTTAGTTATAAAAGTAGGCTCGTTACCCACGTTACAAACCACCAGGTTAGTTGTTAGTAGGTAGTCAAACAGAGACTCGCCCCTAGCGTTAATATCGGAGCTTCCCCACTGGACGTGATGAGCATTAGCGTCAGCTCCAATAATAAGATGGCCCGTACAGAAATTATCCACCAGATCTTTCACCTCCTTTTGTGGAGGAGGTTCTTCGGCGTCATAGGGCATATAGACCGACGCCATCGTTAGGCTGGTGCTGCCGACTGTTAAGCTGGCAGCTGTAACGTCACCATTTGAGTAGTTGGGTAATAGAAAGGTGTTTAGCTCAGACTTTACCAAAATACAGGTTCTGACCTTGCCCTCATCATTGGCTTGGATGAGCTTGTACCCCTTAGTCCCCAATCCACAGATCCTAGAGCTATTGACCCAGGGCTCTTGGATAAGGACCACGTCTACGTCGCCTTTAGAAAGACGACTGCTTAAAACAGCCGAGGCTGCTTTAGATTTGTGCAGATTTATCTGAAGCACCACCAACATGAGAGAGCTCAGACATCCCTGCCGCCAGCGTGTCGTCGAGGTCTGGCCTGTTCCGGGGGCTGTCTCTCAACGAGGAGTTGTTCAGAGCACCTGCACGATTTGGCGTGGCGGGAACCCTGCTGTCTGAAGCAGCATCAACGTTAGTGTGCTCAGGTTTAGCCACGATCGTGACGTCGAGGCCTTCTTCGTCAAGCAGGCTTTCTTCTATCGCCGAGTTGTTCGCAGCACCATCGCAATTTGACGTGGCGGATAACATACTTTCCGCGTCGGACTCCTCTGCTTCCCCTTCCGATGCCTTGATCTCCGAGTCCTCCGGAGCGTCCGGAATAGCAGCGCGCTGTGCATCGCCACGGTATACGTGGATCACGATCTGACCCAAGCCGTAATGCACTCGTCCGTTGCACCGTTTAAGGGGCTCGAGCGCCTCCTTATTCAGAGTGATAACCACCTGTCTATTGGGCCCAACCACATCATCGACCAGATTGACGCCCCAATCCTGCGTCGGGAGAGACGGATTCCAGACCTGCAGCATCTCAAGAATATTCTCGGGTTCTGCAGGGACGGCAGGAATCCATGCCCTTGCCCTTGGCCGAGCAGGAATGTCCTTCCAGTCGACGACATCTAGTCTTGCCCCTGGATAGACTTCACCCAGTCTTGCAACTGCTGCCTTATACAGTGCGACAGTTCTTGCATCCTCGCACGCGAATATTTTGATCTGACCTTGGTGCCAGCCCACGTCAGTACCTCGCGGCGGACTACCCGGAGACTCACGCATTAAGTGGAGGAGGGCCCTGCCCATTTCATTCCGGACATACAGCCACTGGTCTTTGGGGATGGACCAACGGTCGTTACCTCGGTCAATGAAACCTATAAGGATTCTGTCCTTGGTTACTTCAGCAAAGCTGAGTTTTCCCACTACGGGGTTGACCTGATGCCGCTTCGGATGGGGGTCTACCTCTCCGTCCGATCTCTGGCGTTTGAAGGGATTACCGTTCACCCTCTTAGGCACATAGGGCCTCTGGAAATTTGGTATCAGAGCTTTCGCTTCCTCCACCATCTTCCTTTCTTCCGGCGACAGCTTCTCCTGCGATGCTCCCTCATATTTTTTAAGGATCCTTGCGGCCTTTCTTTTATCCCAGTACGCAAAGCGTCGGGGAGATGCCTCTTTGGGGGGATTCAGACTCGTAGTTGCCATCGCGGTCTCTCCCTTTACGGCGTCGTCCTTCTCTTTCGAAACTCTGAAACCAGGTCGTGAGACCATTGCCCCAGATGTGAAGAGATTGGGTTTCGTACCAGCGCTTGATGGAAGTTTAGCTTCCGCCGTTTTCTGCTTGACTGCGTAGGCAGCCGCACTGTTGCTTGCTCCCATCAAGTCACTCTTACTTGATAGCAGTTTGGGGGATGACTGACCCGTAGTTTCCATCGTTGTCGGCCTCCCAGTTAACTTTGAGGCGGAGTTTGTCCTCCGGCGTTGTGTTTTCGCTTGCTCCAGCATAGTTCTTCTCTGCTGCGGAGTAAACGAAGTCGTTAATTGCTTTGTATTTTGTGTGTTCTTCATCTTGTTCGTACGACCCCTCGCCGGACAAGGCCAGCTTAGGGTCAAGGGTAGTGTAAGGGGAAGTGTGTCGACCGCCGCGGCAGAGCCCCATACCGCGGTAAGACCATAGTTACTCCCTGAGGCGGCCCGGTATCAGTGAGGCTCCGTTCGACTACAGCCACGATTTGCCTCCCGGCTGCAAACGTCCAATGGGCACGGTATCGCATAACACCCTGGATTGGGAGGGAAAAGTTTTGCACATTTATATAGCGAGCCGCTTGCTTCAAGACAGACGCCCGCTTACAGCCGCACCTCTTGGTGTACAGACGCTGCGAAAAAGACCCCGGTGAGCCCTTAAACCAAGTATGTCAGAGTGGCCCCCCCGGGGCTCCCTCTCTTTCTGCCGCGAGCCTAGGTAGCTCAACGTTGCCCAGAGTGCACGAACGAGGACGCAAGAGTCGGGATTGAGCGCGGTCACTCAGCAACCACACCCCATTACACTCCTCCCGTACGATATGTCGAAAAAAAAATGTCGAATTTCCAAGACCGAATTTAAAAAAGTTTTAAAATACCGAAGAGATTTTTGACCGAAAAAAAAATGTCGAAAAAATGCAAATGACCGAAAAAGGTCGAAATTTGGATGCTTAATGTAAAACTTCGGAAATTTGAGTTTAACAACGTGTTTTATGACAGTATACAATTATTTATCACTTCCTTACCTCTTACCAAGAACTTTTCAACCATTTTCCAATACAAAGTCTATTCAAATTTTCCCCTTGTTAGAGGTAACAACAGAAATATTCTCAGACATTTTCGGGCTACAAACTGCACATGTAAAAATTAAGATTGAGAATGACTTATGATTTGTACTTATTGAAAACATAACACTAATCATTTGGTAATGATCATTTCGAGAAAGTTACCGTTATCTTTTTGAGCTAAACTATGCTGGAGTCACCAATGGCAAAAATAAATCGATGGGTCTTTGATGCAAAGTCTATGTACATTTGTTTCGCTATATATGTACATCGATGCTTCGACTTGGTTAGTTTTCTAATATGTGTATATTTTTCTTATTACGTGCATATTTTTGAACAAGGAAAAGATGTTGGTCCAATTTACTTTTGTTTTTGGACAAGTGAGAAACCGAAATAACGTTTAAACGTTCAAAACTTCACAATTTTTATAGAAACATCGATACATCAAATATTTACGTGACTATAAAAGTCGCCAAAAATCAAAATTTTTCTGACATCTTTAAACCGGAGATTCGTTTCTGAGAGGTTGTTGTTAATTATATTGAGAAGAGCTTAAGAGTATGTGCTTGTAACTTTACCGTCAGGTTTTATATTTGCTTGCAAGAGGTATTGCAAAACACTAGAAAAATAATAGTCAACATTTATATATAAGATGTAGAAACAATGTAATGAATGATGTGTTAAATTCGCGCGAATTTTACACATCATTCATTACATTGTTTCTACATCTTATATATTTTTTTTTCGACATTTTTTCATTCGACA
The DNA here is from genome assembly GCA_964058755.1 of Campiglossa producta. Taxonomy (NCBI): domain Eukaryota; kingdom Metazoa; phylum Arthropoda; class Insecta; order Diptera; family Tephritidae; genus Campiglossa; species Campiglossa producta. Next base: position 45,926,054 of record CAXKVI010000004.1, read on the forward strand.
TTTTTTTTCGAGACATTTTTTTTTTTCTACCTTTTGTGTTTTCGGCAAATTTTTTTTCGACATTTTTAGTTTCGACTTCTTTTTTTTCGACATATCGTACCAGACCCGAATTTTTCCAGTAGCCCACGACCACCAAATTCTACATTTGCAGGAACCCATCTTAGCTACATGCGACAACCAAACTGTAGCGGTAAGAAATTGTAGTAACACAACCCCAACATTCCGCCTAACATCATTAGCAACTTCATGCGCTCTACAGCTAATGACACGCAACACGGCCAACTGTGGTACAACATACAACAATCTCGCTCCTATCACATCGGTAGGTGACGGTGTGATTGTTATTAACGACCAAACGGCGGTCATAGAAGAAAATGACGAGGCTCCAATTACAGTAAATGGAACTAACCTGGTGGCCTTCGAGAAAATGGTAAGAGTTAACGGCACCCTATTTTATAACGAAAATTCCACGGCGCCTTTGAAACCTGAAGCGCCATGGTCCCCAGATATCAACTTGACACAGCACATAGAAATTCTGAGCGCACCTTACCTTCACCACGTAAATCAGCAAAACCTTCAGCATATTAAACATCTGCAGCAAAGCGTCAAACGCAATAACCTGGTAAGTTTCGCCGCTTTGGGAGCCCTACTCATTATAGGAATGCTCGCATACGCATTTCAGCGAGCAGCAGCGAACAGAAAGAAAGCGTCCTTAGCCAAATCCATCAAAGCCGTTATTGAAAATGCCGCCATAAGGTCCGCGGACGTCCCTAACTTAGAAGGGGAAGAGTTATCACAAGTTTCTTCCCACAAATGTCATTAACCAAATGGCACAGTTGTCTTCCTAGCCTTCGCCTAGGTCTATCACATTCAGCCAAATTACGACAGCATGCCACCTCATGCAACTAGCTGGATCAGCAGAAATGCGATCACACGGTATGATCGCATATCGTTGTTGGCACACTTCGCTGTGTCAGCGAAACAATAGCTATTGCTATCGTCTGTGGTCATTGCGCTATGACAACATCACAAGTGCCACAATTCTCTTCATCATGTTTAGCTGCATCAGCAAAAGCAGCTATTGCAACAGCAGCAAGTAAACATCGTTAGCGCAACGGTTGTGTCAACGTCGCTAACCGCCAGCAGAGCAGCAGCAGCGTTATCCAACGTCGTGGGTTAGGTGGGCAGTTAGGGTAATTATTAAGTTTTAGTTTTAGAAAGAACTCAATAAAGAATACGTGCTAAAAAGCACAATTTACATATCAATCTTGCCAAGTACTGTTTAATACGTATAAAGATTCACACTCACAAATGTTCAGGACAAGTTCTACGTGGTGAAGAATCTAAGTAGGGAGAGGAGAAATCATTTTGCAGTTTTTAGTTCATTTTAAAAACATTTTAAATTAAAAATATTTTTTATTCTATTTTAAGGATAGGGATAGGTAAATGTATTTGCCTGCATGTTTCCCTACCTTTTGTCCTTATCCGTATCCGTATCCCTATCCCAGTGTCCTATAGCGTTCAGCAGAATCAGTCGTTCAAAACGTTCAAACAATTAACAGCTAAGTAGACTGAGGGTGTTTGTATGGGTAACAACAGATACGACGGATACGGCAAAATAGAATTTGCTCTAAAATGGACGTACGTCACGTACATGACGTATTGACGGACTGATTCTGCTGAACGCTATTATGGCTAGAGTATGATATTTTGAAATTTGAATTCAAAAAGCTGTCCGGGGATTGGCTGTTTAAAAAAGAGTGTACTGACTTTTTAATATAGTGTACCTTTCTGTGTAAATAAATAAAAAAATAAATAAAAGTTACAAAAGTCCGCCCCTAAGTTTGAAGGTTATGTTGAGGGGATTTCGGGAATTTTGTTTTTTTTTTTCATCCTTACAAAAACAGCACAAATGTTTTTTTTATTTTAACTTTTTTTTACATCTGATTTTTAAAAATTATATGTATACCAAAATTTTTATTTCGACAGCCCGCGTAATTCTTCTGAATGTCCTTTTTTATCATGAATTTCGGAGCACTTTCTTTAGGTGAGACAAAAAGGATACTTTAAGGACCTTAAACACAGTTATCTGCCGTAGCTATGTGAAAACGACTTCGGTAGTGGAATTCAGTACGCTATTTTAACAAGAGTTGTCATTGTTACGTTGACTTAACAGCAATTTTATCGATTTCGCTATTCACTACAAGTTTATTTGACAACATTTGTTACCGAAATGTCAGCTGTTATTGTTAACGCGAAATAATTGTCGACCTCTAATTTGGTGTTGTTTGTTAAAACAACCAATAGGCACTTTTCTTATATATTTTAGCTGAGACACTTCTATGTTTTGCTATGTGTTATCTGAGACAATCACCTTTTGTTTCTATGCTTAGCTGAGAATCTGCTACGTTTTGCTATGTTTACCTGAGACAATCACGTATTGGTAGTTGTTAAGGAATATTGGTTTTATGCTTAGCTAAGAATCAACTACTTTTTGCTATAATTCACCTGAGACAATCACCTATTGTGCTATAATTCACCTGAGACAATCGCCTATTGTTAATTGTTAAGGAGCTACTGAATCAACGAATCGATAGTGCAAACAACGAAATTGTTAAGCTAACAACCTGTTTCATAGTATTGTTTAAAGTTACTGAATTCCACTACTGTAGTGGACAACAACCCGTTTCATAGTATTGTTTAAATTTACTGAATTCCACTACAGTAAACAATACTATGAAACAGGTTGTTAGCTTAACAATTTCGTTGTTTGCACTATCGATTCGGTGATTCAGTAGGTCTTCCTTAACAATTAACAATAGGCGATTGTCTCAGGTGAATTATAGCACAATAAGTGATTGTCTCAGGTGAATTATAGCACAATAGGTGATTGTCTCAGGTGAATTATTATTATTATTATTATAGATAGAACCAATATTCCTTAACAACTACCAATAGGTGATTGTCTCAGGTAAACATAACAAAACGTAGCAGATTCTCAGCTAAGCATAGAAACAAAAGATGATTGTCTCAGATAACACATGGCAAAACATAGAAGTGTCTCAGCTAAAATATATAAGAAAAGTACCAATATTGTTTTAACAAACAACACCAAATTAGAGGTCGACAATTATTTCGCGTTAACAATAACAGCTGACATTTCGATAACAAATGTTGTCAAATAAACTTGTACTGAATAGCGAAATCGATAAAATTGTTGTTAAGTCAACGTAACAATGACAACTCTTGTTAAAATAGCGTACTGAACACTGGGCTCAGTAGTCCCAAAGGGAACTGACTTCATAAGAAAATGTATATTGTTGTTTATAAAAAGTTAAGGGTTTTTAAAAAACTATGGCGTATTTTCAACACACATTCGAAATTTCTATTCAAATAATAATTTACCTTTTTTTATATATATATATTTTTTTTTTTAAGTGGTTTAATTGTGATTTTTTTGTTTTTGTTTTTAAAAAGAGTTTAATTTTTAATTTTTGGTGAATATATTTCAAAAAAGATGTTAAAATACGATTTGTATTACTTTTATAAAAGTAAAACAAAGCCCCCTTATAGTCCGGTCAATATTAACATTTGAAATAACAATAATTTCCACAGAGCCAAATTTTGGTAGAGCTTAGGTTCCCCGTCAGAAGACTTTAATAGTCCTCATCGATCCCATGTGTGCTAAAAAAATTTATTCGGAGTCAAGCGTGAAAATTTTAGGTTTTTTGCACTTCTCTTGGAACTAATATTTTTTGATATTATGCATGGAGTAAAGGTGCTCTCGCTCGAGAACTATAGCCTTTACAAAAATAAATAAACGGTAGAAAAAAATGTTCTACGCATACTAAAATTTCGTAAAAAATCCTAAAAAGTCCATGTGTGACATATGTTTTTATATAATTTTCAGAGCTAATTTTACAACCGCGATATATGTTAGAACTGGTTGCTCTTAGAGAAAAAATTATAGGACCATATTTGTAGAGAAATTCCAGGTCTACAACTTGGTCTCAGGTAATTTTTCGAAAAAACTTACCGTGTTCGAGGAAAGTCCAAAAAATCTAAAATTCTAACCTTTGACCACGAATAACTATTTTAGCAAACATGACGGCGAACCTAAGCTTTCTACCAAAATTTGGTTCTGTGGGAATTATTGTTGTTTAACCACTATTTTATGTCCATTTTGACCGGGCTATTAAGGAAAAACCCCCTAGTTATTAAAAACTTGCACATTTTTATAGCAAAACTAACTGTTAGATAAAATTGCGTACTCGAAAAGTTTCTTCTTCCTACCTTAAATTCACCTTAACGACACAATTCATATGAGAACCAAAAAGGGAATTTTTAATTGCATTTCACAAGAGTAAGTGGAGTGATATTTTGAAAGTGGAACATGTGGCTGATGAAGTGTTAGCTCCTCTTTCATAACACTGTACAGCAGCCGGTTGGTACACAAAAAAATACGTACCCCGTTTTTCGAAGTTAGCCTCTCAAATTAAGTTACAGCCCAGCAAACACATTCTCAAAAGTTAGAGAAATATTGTAGTTTTATGTATCTCTAAACGAAATTCAGATTAGAGAACTACACAGTAAAAAATGAAAGACTACTTTTTTTAAATTTAATACCAAATAGTATTATTTTAAGACCCTGAAAAAGATTGGAAATTAAATTTGGACTAATGGTTTTAAAATAATACCAAAATAATACTAAATCGCTCTCTCTCTCTCAATTTTGGCAATTAAATTAGTCCAAATGGTCTTAAAATAATACCAAAATAACACTCTTTCTCTCAATTAAACGGAAAATGGTATTAATTTAATACTTTTTGGCGTTGTTATATATAAACACCAAATTGGTATTAAATTTAGACTTTTCTTTTTACTGTGTAGCTTGGAAGTCGATTAGAGGACGATTGGAGAAACACTAGAATTATGAAGATGCGTCTAATGTCACAGTTATCGATTATTTGTACGGCGTAAGTACTCATCCTTAGTGTTATACCAAAAAAATTTAATCGCAAAAGTTAGGAGATAGTAAATATGCCATTTGATTAGCATCGAAAAGAACCTGCATCTGCGGTTATACCTCCTGTAAACACAGATCCAAATTATGCAGAAAGAAGTAGCTGCAGCCACACATGTGAAGATTTTGGAGAAACAAGGACTGACGACAGAGCAGAGCTCAAATCATCACAAATCCCGAAAAAGTGAGCTGTTACTAAAAACTCCTTTCAATGATTTGGACAAGTTTCAAGACTTCGAAAAGGATGTGCAGGAGCATGGCAGCAAATATGACAGCCTGGTAATATATATTCAACCTTAAGCAAAACATATCAGTTCAACAGTTGACTACCGACATCACCTTTGGTGACAAGACATTAAATGACCCCAGGAAATGTGCGTAGGCTTTCTGTCGACAGTATGTCCCACACCCAGCGCAAGACAGGACAAGACATGGAATCTTCAGGCGCGCGCATAAACACCCGTTCCCATCACCGCTACAGAGGTTCAAGAGGCCATCCAGAAGGCCAAAACTTCCAAAGCGCGCTGATGGCATAGCCATGGTGCACCTCAAGCATATCGGCCCAGTAGGAGTTAAATATTTAACTGCCGTCTTCAATCTGTCTTTGATCACAGCTGTCATACCCGACAAATGGAAGCAGGCAACTGTGATCCCACCAGTGGCGTGCCTACGTGTTTCAATCAAGGCAAGCCCCAGTCTTTATAACCCCAACAAAAGCACATACTGCTGCCAAATAACATTTCAGACGAAGAAGAAGAGTTCAGGATAGATATTTATCGACTTTTGCATCTGATATTTATCGACTTTCGGATCTGCATAATATTATGCTTAAAGTGTTTGGTATTAAATTTTTGGAGAAAAAAATTATCCTGATTTTCACAACTTCGTACAAAAAAACCATTTTTAAAATCAAAATTTTTTCAAAAATCGTAAAAATTCGACAAAATTTCGACTTTGGCCAGCTATTGCTCAGCGATGGTTTGACCTATCACTACATTTTATACGTCGTTAGAATCGTATTTTAATTTTCTTTCGAACAAGCTATTGCTTCCGTTCTTCGCTTTTGTACGTTTGGCGAAACGATTTTTTGAATGAAGTGATACCTAAAAAACACAAAATTACCGATATCTCGAAAACCTGCCCATACAAAATTTTTTTAAAAATATGTTCACAGCTCAGCATACCAGTGCCAATTCACCCATATGTATGAATCTCTTGGTATTTTTTCAAATTAATTATTTGTAAACTAGTGTAATTTTTGAGTAGAGCGCTTTGCACGTTAACATTGTAGATATGTGTATACATATCCAGTTTGGCTTTACAGCTTATAGTAACAACAGCACGAAGCTGGCTTCGTAGTTGCATACAAAATTTCTTCCAAATTCAAAAAAACAGATGCTTCACAAAGAGATTTTAGTAAGGGATTTGAAAGCCAGGTAAAAGCCAATAAGTAAAAGCGAGATGGCCATCATCGCCTAGGCGGTTCAAGGCTATTTTAAGTAAGAAAGTAAGAGATGGCATCATACGCGCTCAAATATTTGCATGTTAATTGTTATGCTATCAGCCGACAGGTGGCAGGAAGAGCGGTAGGTATATGTTTATGCTATTGGCAGTTAGTGAAACCAAATGTAAACGTTAAAAAAGAAATTGTTACGATACATTTTTGAAACATATTGTAGCTCATAGAGGATTAGCTAGGCAAGCCGGGCTTTTCGGCTTATATGGAAGGCACGCCACTGGATCCCACTACTAAAGCCTGGCAAGCCAGCTAACGTTGGGGAGTCATATCGTCCGATATCACTCCTCTCGCCAGTAGTAAAGACACTTGAGGCGGTCTTACTCCCGCTCTACACGTCACACTTGATGTTAGCCGAGCGCCAACATTGCTTAAATGTCATAAACACTCAGATAACTGACGGTCTAAATCAAAACAGACCTAATGACAGGACGGTTCTAGTTGCTCTCGATTTGAGTCAAGCTTTTGACACAGTAAATCATGGGCAGCTTGTATCCGATTTGGAAGACTCGTCACTCCACCCCTGTCTCAAGCTTTGGACCGCCAATTATCTCAGTGGTCGTCGGTCGTCTGTTGTATTCAGAAACAAAAAATCTAAAGCCAGGAAGATCAAACAAGGGGTACCACAGGGTGGTGTCCATTCCCCGTTATTGTTTAACTTCTATATTTCGAAGCTTCCTCCTCCACCAGAAGAAGTTACGATTGTTTCTTACGCAGACGATTCCACGATATTGGCAACTGGTACTTCCGTTGATGAGCTGTGCTCTAAAATAAATGGCTATCTCCCCTCTCTAGTCGAGTTCTTCACCGCCCGAAGCTTGACATTGTCGCCAACAAAGTCTTCGGCGACCTTATTCACGACGTGGACAGCGCAGGTTGGCATGGAATTAGAAATTTATGTAGGTGATCATAAAATACCTACTGTCGCTCACCCAAAAATCTTAGGAGTGACTTTCGGCACCATGCACACTTTCGCTGCCCATTCAGCTGCAATTGTCTCAAAATTACAGAGCCGCAACAAAATCCTCAAGTCACTAGCCGGCAGTACTTGGGGTAAAGACAAAGAAACGTTGTTGGTAACGTACAAGGCAATTGGTCGGCCGATCCTGAACTATGCGTCGCCGATATGGTCGCCGGGACTTGCCGACGTTCACTGGAATCAGCTTCAGGCCTGTCAAAACACCGCGCTCAGAACCGCTACGGGGTGCGTCCTTATGTCACCTATATCTCATATACACAATGAGGTGGAAATGCTTCCAGTTAGGGAACATAATGAAATGCTAAACAAGCAGTACCTACTGAATTGCTGTAAACCACAGCATCCCAGTAGACAACTGCTTGAACTCATTCCGCCTCCTAGGACCATAAGGTCGCATTTACGTAAACATTTTGATGAGATCCGACATTATATAACAACGCCGTTTGATCTAAAGGTGCATAAACAAGCCTTGGGGCATATCCATATAACGTCAGTTGGCCATTACTCTGCGCTCTGTCCGCTAAACAATGTCTTACATGCCGCAACACCAGGCATTTCTGAAGAGGAGCGTCATCTTCCTCGAGAGACAAGGGTCACTCTGGCTCAATTACGCTCTGGATATTGTAGCAGGTTAAACTCCTACATATCTAGACTGAACCCTGATGTGCCGAATGTATGTCCGGCATGCGGCTCGTCCCCCCACAATACCAATCACTTATTTTCTTGCTCTTCTGAGCCCACTCTTCTAACACCCATCTCTCTTTGGTCCAACCCTATTGAAACTGCTAGTTTCCTTGGACTCCCGTTAGAAGATATTGATGACAATTTAGGTTAAGGAAAAATACGCGTTGGGCAGGACTACACCTCGTTACAACAACATCAACAACTACCGACAGGACTAATAACTATCACTATCCCCTGCGGGTTGGGGGTCTAGAATATGCCCGCGACTAAGATCCAAAGAGAGGACAACTCAATAAAACCCGTAATGCCGAGTGTGATCCGTACCGTGCTCATGGGATGAATGGCACTAAGTTAATGTGTCAAATAACGGTGGCCTCTAGATACCTGGCGCCCTCTGGTTGTAATCAGTCTTACTGAGATATCGTGGGCTATGTCCCAGCTGACCTTCTTTCCCCTACACTCGTGGGAATTTATGGGACCAAACGAAGGAAAAAACTTATACAACAGATCATGATAAAGCTGAACTGCTCTCAAGTGATCAGGCCAGTTTTTGGCCTTTCGGTTAATACCAAATCGAAAACTGAAGCCACAGGCATGGCGGAGCTGAACAAGCCCCCCGCCATGATACTGAAAAAGCTGCAAAACGTAAGCACTTGAATGGTTGTTGTTGTTGTTGTTGTAACGAGGTGTAGTCCTGCCCAACGCGTATTTTTCCTTAGCCTAAATTGTCATCAATATCTTCTAACGGGAGTCCAAAGGGAGATGGGTTTTAGAAGAGTGGGCTCCGTAGAGCAAGTGAATTAGTGGTTGGTATTATGGGGGGACGAGCCGCATGCCGGACATACATGGAATGGTGCCGCTCGTAAGCGTCTTAAGAGACTCCTAACTAAGGGTATCAAATACGAAATCGCCTTAGAATTGGCCAAACAGCCACAATTGGCCCGGCACAAAGGGAGGCGACCAATAAAAGAGGCGATCCAATAGTAAGACCCCACCAAATTTCCAAAAGAGGACAAGGAAGTTGCCTCCACCTGATGGCGAGGCAGCCAGTGCCTTAGTAACCGCGGCTCATCCTAATTGTGTGTCATCAGGATCTTTTCGAGATGCCCTGACCACTATCAACATAGGTATAATCCCACAAGATTATCCTACTACCATCTGGTCCTCTGAACAACTGAGGAAGTGGTTAAGCTTCAAGTTGGCGCTATTAGTCCCCGCTTCACGGTTCGCTATGGATGGCTATCAATCGTCTGCGATGATTCTAATACCGCAGAATGGTTAAAAGACGTCCCAAAACTAACTCCAAGGGAGGGGGCGAAACTGAAGGTACACTGATACAAATAATTGTCCTAAAATTGAGGAAACGTACTACTTGGTTTAAAAAAAAATATTTTTCCTATTTTTAAGGAAAAAACTCTGTTTTAGGGACAAATCTACTTAGTTTAAAAGAACATTTATACTTGCCATAAGTAAATCAATGTACTCATTTCAGTATTAAACACATTTTTACTAGTTTCAATCAATATACAAGTTTATTAAGTATAAAGCTGTCCTTAAGTTCAAAATAAGTAAATATTTCCTTATGCTGAAGACATTTTTTCCAGTGAAATCAAGGCAGTGTTTAACTTAATTTAGGACCATATTTACTTATTTTCGCTGTCGCCGCAAAAAACGTTCTGCCCGCGTAATTTTTAAGGAATTTTATTACATATTAAGTATACAACTATCCTAAAAATTAAAAATAAGTCAATATTTCCTTATGTTGGGAGGCAACGTGAGTAAGAGTGGTGAAATTCCATAAACAGAACAAAGGTGTAATTAGACGCTGTCAAGCGTAAGTATTCAATAGCTTCATGGTAGACATCTGAGTTTACCATTCGAAAAGTTGTGAGTTCGATTCTCGTTGAAGGCAATATAAGAACTGTGTAAAATAATTTTTTTTTTTTAAGTTTAAAATTACTTAACTACCATTAAGTAAATTTAAGTATAACAACTTCTTTCTTTTAAGGCAGTGCGGCCTTGGTGCAATATTGTTCCCTTCATTTACTTGAATTTGTATGGAGGTTTCCTTACTTTTAGGAAATCATTTTTATCAGTGTAGTCTCGGATGCCGAAGTACCCCGTCGCATTATCTTTGTTGGGTATTTTAAAGAGGACGATTGCCCCCAAACCAGCATTTCCTCAGAGTAGGGCCATAGTGGCGGAAATCGCAATAGCTGTAGATCCGATGTCAGCTGAAACAATCCGTCACCATTATCAGTTTGGCGTATGCCAAGGCAGCTTCGGATGCCCTTAGCAGAAGATTCAATAGAGAAGGTCTGGGAGTAGACTTCATTCAAGAACCATGGATTTTACATGGTTCTGTAAAAGGTTCCCGTCCCAGGACGGCGATGCTTCTAAACAAGAAACTGTCGTTTATCCGCTCCTACAGTTTATGACGGCTGATTTGGTTGCAGTTTGGCAAAAATTCCAACCCCAAGAGGTGAAAAGAGGCCATTTTGGCATCAGCTTACTTTCCGGGTGAGGGGGAAACAACCCCTACTGCTGAATCCAAATCCCTCATTGAGTATTGTCAACAGAAGGGTATCCCATGGGTCCTCTGCTGTGACGCAAACTCCCACCATACAGCTTGGGGTAGTAAGAACATAAATAACAGGGGTGAGCACCTCCTGGAGTTTATTAGTAGTCATAACATCAATGTCATAAATCGTGGTAATGAACCCACTTTTGTTAATGCTCTTAGAGGGTAGGTTCTTGACCTTACTCTATGTAGCCAAAACATGGCCTTCACTGTCACAAATTGGCACGTCTCGGGGGAGGAATCAATGTCGGACCACAAACATATTGTGTTCGACATGGGTCACTTCTCTGATCATTAGTCCGTTTTCAGAAATCCAAGGAAAACAAAATGGGAGCTATTTCGCTTCAACATGGAAGAAAGCGGCAATTGCTTACACCAACCGATAACTACGGTGCGTGAGATTGAGGCAGAAGCTGAAAAATTTCAGTCAGAAATTATAACGGTTTTTACTAAGAGTTGTCCCCAGGCTAAAAAACGTGTACAACGGGATGTGCCTTGGTGGAACAAAAAGCTTGCACAATTAAGATGTCAAGCAAGAAGGTTGTTCAATACAGCTAAAGAGGCGGGACTGGGTATCCCATAAAAATGCCCTAACCTGCCACAATAAAAAACTTAGGAAGTCTAAGAGGGCGACTTGGAGAGAACACTGCGAAAACATTAAAGATCTCCCTACGGCAGTGCGGCTTCAAAAGGCCCTTGTGAGAGGCCATAGCAACGTCATTGGTACTCTGAAGAACTCAGATGGGAGCTACACCAAGCAGACGGAAGACACATGCAAACTCTTGCTTGCTACTTACTTTCCGGACTGTACACCAGGCTATCAACACTCACATCCTATAGTAGATGATTCTTCAACTATTAGTGGAAGAGAAAAGAGCCTGACAGCAAAGCTAACCAATGTCAAAAATGTCCAATGGGCTTTATCGACTTTCAGTCCTTTCTATCCTTGTCTGTTACAGCAAGGAATCAACTATACAGTCCCAGTCCTATCAAATTTGTATAGAGCATCCCTGCTGCTAGGATATATTCCTAACAGGTGGACATAGGTTAAGGTTGTTTTTATACCGAAACCAGGGAAACCGGAAAATCTGCCATCGTCATATCTACCAATAGGTCTCAGTTCCTTTCTCCTAAAAGGATTGGAGAAAATTTTGGATCAGCACATTAGAGAAGAGAACTTAAAGAAACTTCCTCTGTGTAAAACCCAATTTGCGTACCAACCCGGAAAATCTACAGAGACTGCTATCCATTGCCTTACGGAAAAAATTGAAAAGGTCATAGAGTCTAAAAACATAGCCCTGTGTGCATTTATCGATATATCAGGTGGACGTAAGCCCAATGATTACTCGCTGGGTGCTGGCCATGCTAAAGCGAAGAAAAATCAGCTTTGAAATAGGAGGGAGTGTTGGCTCAATCGTAGCCACAAGAGGATGCCCTCAAGGAGGTGTACTTTCTCCTCTACTTTGGACCCTTGTCATAGACGAACTTCTTCACCTTTTGAAGGGCAACGGTTTTGACGTTCCGGGCTATGCAGATGACTTGGTCGTCTGGGTAACAGGAATGCATGACGAAACAATATCCGACCGCATGCAACAAGCCCTTCGCATCATTGAGAGATGGTGTGCTAGCAAAGGACTATCTATTAAAACAATCTTGATGCCTTTCACGCGACGAAGAAAGCTGTCCTTGTTAAAGCCGTCCCTAGGAGGCAGCCGAATAAGTTTTTCAACGGAGGCAAAAGACCTAGGAGTAACATTGGACAAGACCCTCACATGGAATGCTCATTTGGAAGCTACAGTAAATAAAGCAACGAGGGCCTTTTTCGCCTGCACTAGACTTTATGGCAAAACATGGGGGCTGTCTCCCAAAATGACGTATTGGTCATATAATACAGTTGTGAAGCCAATAGTCACCTACGCTTCCCTAGTCTGCATTGAGACTTCGAAATGTTTCTGATCTAAAAATCGGAAATATGACAGGACATATGAAGATAGTCAAGAACTTCATAAACGATCATATATTGCAAGTAAATGATGCAATAACTCCTACGCTCAAGATCACACGAAAATTTGAGGTTTCAATCGTTGATCGAGTGCTCTGGGAAACAGGGAACCCATATGCTGAATCCGATTCGGAGATTTGGTATACGGATGGATCGAAGCTGGAAGATGGTAAAACGGGAGCTGGCATCTATGGACCAAACTACAAAAAATCGGTACCAATGGGTAGCTACCCCACTATTTTCCAAGCGGAAATCCATGCAATAGAAATATGTGGGAGAGAATGACTCCGAAGAGGACCATCCTCTAAGCGAATTTACATTATGTCGGACAGTCAGGCCGCCCTACGTGCCTTGTAGTCGTACACAATAACTTCGAAGCTTGTTTATGAGTGCGTCACAGTACTTAATGATCTGGGGGCCAAAAACAAAGTGTTGTTAGGTTGGGTCCCAGGGCATGAAGGACATGACGGCAACGAAAAAGCGGGTCACCTTGCAAAACAAGGTGCTCTAACAGCATTTTATGGTCCGGAACCCTTCTGTAGGCTCACCAAGGCCCACGTAAAGGAGACCATAAGCAACTGGGAAGACAAACAGTTTAGGCAGCATTGGCTTAGCAGCCTAGGACAGAGGCAGGCCAAACTCTTTATGGAACCATCACAAAGAGCACCGGCCAGGCTCAAAAATCTAAGAAGGTGGATCTAAGAACCCTCACTGGGTATTATACGGGACATTGTAGTCTACGTTATCACCTGAGTAAATTGAATCTGTCAGATACAACAATTTGTCGGTTTTGCGAACTGGACGATGAAACGAAGGTTCACATACTCTGCGAATGCATTGCGTTAGCAAGAAAGAGAGTTTGCTACTTAGGTGGTGTCACTCTCAATCCGTTCGTGATATGGGATAAAAAACCTGAGGAGGTGCTCAAATTTATAAAGAGGCTCCGCATACAGCAATAAGCTGATAGGTCACACAATCGTACTAATGGTCGAGGTGTAATAAGGCCTTATAATAATAATTAGAGTGCGGATCTTTATGCAATTGCATATTTTTAAGGAAAAGAGATAGAGCTATGGTTATAAAGAGAAAAGTGCATGATTTTAGTCAAATATTCTTAATAGGTATATTTATTTTTTGCATATTTGACATATTGTATATAAATTGCATATTGCATATAACTTGAATACGACGGTGCACATAATGAAAAAAATGCTCTGTGCAATACATACTTTGAATTTTTTTATCTAAGAATGCTGTCTAAAAACTTTTTATTATTTGCAATTAATCAAATATTAATAGATTAGTAATTTTTGATTCAGCAATTCATGAAGTTCTAGAGATTTATTCGTAATAAGCTATGGGAAAAGCAAAGAAAAAAATGTGTGTGAAGATTAGAAATTGGGTTGAGATTATTAAAGATCCAATTTTAGGTCTGGACGGTGAAACCGTATCTTGTAAAGCTTGCAATAAGAAGGTATACATATTAAACTGTTAAAATATTTTATCCTCAGGCACGGGCTTATAATTTTATCTGTTTAGTTAATATCTACTCGAAAGTCTCAGCTAGTACAGCATCTAAACACCGCCGCCCACAAAATGAATCTAGAATGTAAAGTTGCTCAAAATGATTCAGCTATAGAACACTCGAAGAAAGATCAATTTTATTTAGATATGTGTCAAGCGATGATAGCAATTAGAATGCCATGGCGGAGCTTGGACAATGAAACATGGAGAGGTTTTCTTCAGAAATATGTTAACCATAGCATACCAAACGAGTCTACCCTTCGAAAAAATTATTTGGATGACTGCTACAGATCGGCCATAAAAACAATTAGAGATAATATCACTGACAGCTACGTATGGATTTCTGTTGATGAAACAACGGATACAGCTGGACGCTATGTTGCAAATCTAATAGTTGGTAAGTTATGTGTAGCGAAAGAACCACCAACTCCACATTTGTTGGCCTGCAAGCAGCTACCAAAAACTAACGCTGACACTATCGCTAGATTCGTTAACAACGCTCTAAGGATCTTATGGTCATACGGTGACAATGACGAGAAAGTGTTGTTGCTGGTAACAGATGCCGCCGCATACATGTTAAAGGCTGGTGAAAATTTGAAATGTTTTTATCCAAACCTTATTCACTTAACGTGCTTTGCACATGGCGTAAACCGTTAACAAGTTGATTTCTTCAGTAAAAAAAGTGTTCTTAAAGGCCCCGCTGCGTATTGAAATGTATAGGGAAATACTGCCAAATACTCCGCTACCACCAGAACCAATACTAACAAGATGGGGTACATGGTTGGAAGCAGCTATTTTTTATGCCAACAACTTCAATAAAATTAAGGAGGTTTGTTAGAGAGTTGAAGTTATAATTTCTTTTATTAAAAATTCACATGTAACTAGGTGATTATGCTTTTAAACGCGGATGACAGCACTTATATTGCTGCAGCTCAAAACATATTGCAAAGCAACACTCTGTTGGGTGATTTGGCTTACATAAAAGCCCACTTTGGTAGTTTACCAAATTGCATCAGCAAGCTAGAATCAGGAGGAGTTCCTCTGACAGAATCAATAGCCTTAACATCATCAATGCTTCAAGGACTTCACGCTGCGCCTGGACAATGTGGTCAAGTAATAGCCACCAAAATTGATGCGGTGTTGAAAAGGAACCCTGCTTTCGAGGACATGGTAAAAGTGGCAAAAATACTTTCAGGGGAAAAAACGCTTGCAACTGAGATACAAATTCCCGCCCACTTTTGGAGCAAATTTAAATTTGCTCCGGTCACATCTTGTGATGTTGAGCGTTCCTTTTCGGCATACAAGCTAATTTTGACGGATAAGCGTCACAACTTATCCATTGAAAATCTGGAGAAAACCATTGTAGTATATTGTTGTCTTAACTATAAGTAAATTTTCTTATTTTGTGTACCATTTAATTTTTGCATATAACTTGCATACAACTGGCATATAACTTGCATATATGTTGCATATCATTAAGGGTAGCTTAAAATTAATTTTTATATGTGAACTTATTGTCGTAAACCATTGAAACACTGAATAAAATATTTTAATTTTTTTGCATAAACATCCGCAGTCTAATAATAATAACTAGGATCGCCCGTGGTCGAAATTCGACCATATGAAATTTTCTTCAACTCTCTCTTAATATATGTACATATTCCCCGTTCACAACAAAACCAAGTAAGTGACTCCCTCGTGACAAATGCAAATTTGGATTAAGTGATACCATACAAACAATCTTCACATTAGGGTGGTGCAGCAAAGCAGTACAACAGAAAAGCTGACGACAAAACATTAGGATATATCTACAACAGATTTTTTTTATTTTTATTTATTTGTTTATGTCTAAGGTACAGCAGACACTTACTATTACAAATCTATTATATATAAATGCGCAAACATAACAGGTTTCTCCCTTTTTTGCAATAACCACAATTCTAAGGTATATAAAATTTGGTATGTATCGATATGTCTCGCCGAGCAGGGTGTGCGACAACAAACCAAAGATCACACCATTCGCTTTATAGAGCCGCTGTTATGGGTGTAAGTATGTATGACCACTTGCATTGTTGTGTTTGCATTCATTGCAGTAGGATGAGTAGTTTTGTTGGCAGCAATAAGATAACATGAGCCAGCGCGTCACCTTTATTGAGCTTAGGTACAAACAGTGTTTACAAAAACAAAATCTGTGCATGGGGATTCAGAGAAGCAAATGCTTTTGAAAAAAAGCACAAATAAGCTAGATCATGCACAAGGCCCTTCGTGGCTAGACTTAGTGAAATAAAATAAAATGGAAAATTGATAAAATTAAAAAAAAAGTAAAATCAGAAATAGAAAAGTGATTGAAAGTAAAAAAATAAAATTTGTTGGAAATGAAAGGAAAGGGAATAATATAAAATAAATAAAAATGAAACAAAATGGAAAAAATAAAAGTATTAAATTAAGAAAATAATAGGAAAGGAAAGGGATGGATAGAAGGAAAATTAAGGTAAGTTAAGGTAAGGAACGGAAAATATGACAGAAAAATCAAAGGGAAAGGAAAGGAATGGAAAAGAAAAAAGGAAGGAAAGAAAGGAGAAAGACAAAGAAAGGAAAGAAGAAAAAAAGAAGGGAAAGAAAAGGTAGCGAAGAAGAAGGTATGGAAAATAAATGAAAATAAAAAGAAAGAAAAATAAAGGAAAGAAAGGTAATGAAAAGCTAAAGAAAATAAGTTAAAGAAATGAATGAAAGAAAAAGAGTTGCGGAAAGGAACAAAAGAAAATAAGGAAACGGTAGGAAAGGAAAGGTAAGAAAAGAAAAGGTAATGAAACGAAATGACAGGAAGGGAAATTTAAGAAAAAAAGTGAAAGAAAAAAAGGTAAGAAAAAAATAAAAGAAAAGAAATGAAATGAAAAAAAAGAAATGAATAAAATGAAAGGCAACTAAAGCAACGGAAACGAAAGGAAAGGAAAGAAAAAGAAAATAAAAGGAAAAAAGGAATGTAATGGAAATAAAAGAAACGAAAAGAAAGAAAAATAAAAGAAAAGAACAGAGAAGAACAAAAAAGAAAGAAAGAAAGAAGGGAAATAAAGTGAAATGAAAGAAGAGAAAAGGAAAGAAAAGGAAAAGAACGGGGAAGATAAGGAAAGGAAATAAAAGGGAAGAGAAGGAAAGAAAAGCAAAAGAAATAAATTGGATGAAAGGAGAGGAAAGGAAAGGAAATAAAAGCAAATGAATGCTAAGGAAAGGAAAGGAAAGAAATACGTATGAAGACGACCTAAGAAGAATAAATAATTATCAACATTGAAACTATATTACTGAATGGTGTAAAGAGGGAGGAAAAGTCAAAATGAATAGGAATGTATAGAAACCAAAAATATATAAAATATGGAAAAGAAAGGAAAATTTAAGAAATAGAAAAAGGTAGGAAAATAAAATAAGGTTTTGTGGTTGAATTTAAACCACTGGGCGAACTCTAGTTATATTAAACTTACATTAATTGTTACATAAAAAATAAGTTTTTAATTTAAATTGCACAAAAACCCGGCATGGGCTATAATATTTCGATATATAATGGTACTTTTTTTATCGTAACCTTGTGGAATTTTACTTAAAAAAAAACCTTATCGTTAAAAATATAAACTTTTTAATGGACAAAAAACTAAATAAAGAAGTGCTCTGCGAAAAACCTTGGATTATGTGAATTATGTGAATGATGAGGGTGTGAAGATGGCGAGGATGCAATGATATTTATTTGATTTTCTACACTTTGTTTCTTTTTTTTTTGCCACAAAAATGAAGGCAAGTGGCAGCTGCCTGGATCGCTGTAAGGAGCGCTAAAAAGGGTGGGAGCGGTTTTCGAAGCGCAGAGTGTTTGCGGGGGGTGTTTGTCGGAGTTTCGATGATTGTGCAATTTGCAAGGTACCGTTTTTTATTCTTGCTTCACGCATACATATATATATATATATATATGATGTTTGGGAATTTAAAAATTTGATTTGAGTAATACCATGCAACGAATCCGCACATTAGGGTGGTGCAGCATATTTAAATGTTTTTTCTTTTAAACAAATTTTTTTTAAAGCTATTTTATGAAAATTACAATTCTGGTGTTGCGAACAAATTTTTTAATTCTATATAACTAACTTCACTTTTTTGTATGAAAAATACATTTTCTGCTTAGAAGATATACTTTTCCAATATTTTATTTCTCTAAAAATTTCATAAGTAAAAAAACTATTTAAAAATCGAAAAAGCTTAGCACATTAAATTATCAAAGCAAAAAATGTGGTTTCATACAAAAAAAGTGGAGTTACTTATGTAAAAAGGTGCATTAGTAAAAGTTCGTATGGTATTTCCCTGCAAAAAATACGATTAGTCCGGGATCAATCCAGAGGAAAAGTAGACTACTACTTTTTTTAGTCTCTTTTAGATGGAATAAATTGGTCACATTTGTTCGAGCATGTCCTATGAAGAGACTAATTGTACCCTTATCATACCAGAATGGGTATAAATGTTTACTACTTGCAGGACACCTACATATATTCGATTCTTGGTGGAAGCAAAAATTGAAAACTGTTTCTTTTTTTTTAATTTTTCGTTTTTATTTTATTTTTTAAGCAAGGAAAATTTAAAAAAAATCAGAGTTCTGTCAATTATACTTCTGTGGTCATAAGCAATAACAGCCTAAGTCAACTTAAGAAATTAGACCAGTTGAAATTTTTGCTGGTGATTTTTAATAGCAACATCGAGACATTTTTCAAGACTTTCATTGGTCTTTTTTTACTTTCTTTACAAACAATTAAATCCAATACGTTTGCCTTAGTTATACGTTTGCCTTAGTTATAAAACAGTTTTGTTACAAAAATTCGCCAGCAAAAATTTCATCTGGTCTAATTTCTTAAGTCGACCTAGGCTGTTTATGCTTATGACCACAGACTTATACTTGCCAGCGTCTAATTACAGCTTTGCTTTAAATGAGACGATTGGGGATATTTTTCTGGGCAATCTTCAACTATATGAAAAATATATTTTCTGCTTAGAAAATATACTTTTCAAATATTTAACCCCCTAAAAATTTCATAAGTGAATTAAACTTTAAAAAAATCGAGAAAACCTTAGAACATCAAATAATCAAAGTAAAAATTGGTATTTGTTTCCTTTAGGTGTCAACTGCTAATAAATTAGATAAAATTATGGGAGATAGCTCAAAAGACGGGGTTTGGCCTCAGGATGACGAATCTGGAAGCGCTTTTTAATATTTTGCTTCTCTGAAGAGGTATTTGCAATCAAAGTGGCAAGTTTTCATGTGGTTGTTGTAATTTTATTAGGCTGTACCTAAAAACGTGCGAAAAAATGCGTGCCGTGGGTCATTTTTCGATTTTTTGACCATAACTTTCCATAGAAACAAAAAATTAAAAAAGCGCTTCCGGACTCGTGATCCTGAGGCCAAAACCTGTCTTTTGAGCTATCTCCCATAATTTTAGCTAATTTATTAGCGGTTGACCCCTAAAGGAAACAAATACCCAAAAATATGTTTTTCGTAAAAAAAGTAGAGTTGTGGTGATTTCGTTTCATCAAAAAATGCGTATTTTTACACTCTTCTATTTTCCGTTTTCGTTTGCAAAATGAAGGTATAACGTCAAACAGAATATGCTTTCATTTCCTAAAAAACTCACACTTTTTACCCTCTGAAGCTTTGACAGGGTAGTTGGTTGCACTGAAAATCAGCTGACGAAAATTTTATTTGGCAGATAAATTTGGTGAAAAAAATTGGATTTTGCAATAACAATTGAATATGGTTGATAAGCGAAAACTAATTATTCATGCACATAGCATAGCAAACGGGCAATGTTTTTTGTTCGTTTTATCGATATAGCAGTTTCATGTAGAACGGGTACACTTTTATCACACTTTTACAGTATTCTGTGCAAGGGTATAAACATGTTCAACGAAATCAGCATTAGTGTCATGTAAAATTGTTCTTTAGTTTAAGTCCGTACGATATTTAAATTTCGATCTTAACATTGTGGAATTTTCTTACAAAATCATATCGTTAAAAAAATAAACTTGAACCAATAGGCAAAAAGTTAAATATATAAAGCCAGAAGTGAAGCTGGACTTTTTAGCTTACAAATGGTGTTTAGATGGCGAAGATGATATAATTTGGTACATTTTGTTGTTTTTTTTGGCACAAAAATAAAAGCAAGTGGCAGATGCTGGATCATTGCATAGTTATGTACGTGTGTGTGTAAGGGAATGAGCGGTAGGTGTGTCTTTGGGAGTTTTATAAAAGTGCTGAATAGTGATGTATAGTTCGGGTATAATAGAATGTGGAGATAACAAAATAGCTGGAGAGTTTCGAGACCTATTTTTTCTTTAATAACAAATAAACTAAAAATAATTTTGAAAATTTTTTTTGGTAAGACACCAGATTAGTCCATTCTAAGTTTCCACTATAAATTTTATAGAGATCTATCCATAAATACTATACGAAATTGGGTTGCGTCTGTTTGTATGGGGAGAGTGTTAGCCTATTAATAACCATAACTGACAAACCAACTACATACAAAATCACCTAGTGTCTTTTTTGCAAATCTAGAGTATATCTCTATACCCCACAATCTAACCAAGTTCACATTTTTCCAACAAAATCTGTACAAATTTTAATTAAAACCTTACAAAAATATATATTTTTAGAAAGATGAATTAAGCACCGTAATAGGACATACAGCGGAAAAGTTCCTAAGAAATGCTTGGCGAAAGATTTTGACGGACGCTGTTGCGCAGCAATTTTGTTGGAAAGAACTAAAGAGAAAAAGGCCGTAAGAGCGCTCAGTGTGACATCTGTTTTAAAAAGTATAATAATTCCAAGTTTGATATTTTTACATAACTAATACCTTTCCTTTATATTTAAAAGCCTTTTCGTCCAAATTTCCGCACGCAACAGATGCAGACTTGAAGCGAACACCTATAGCGTTCTTTCAACATGCCAAAGGACGATATTCCAAAAAAAAGTCATATAAAGAAAACAAAACGACAGAATAATTAATCAATTAAGTTGAAGTTAGATTTTGAATTTTTGTTTAGTTTTGGTAGCTATGAATTGTGCCTTAGTTTTTAATTTTTAAACCTGTTGAGTGCGCCATCTACTTGTGAGTTATGCGCGCTATATCCACCACACCCAACTAACACTGTGGCAACGCAATGCGTAGGCGGTCAGCTGTCATTTTTATAATTGTCACTTTATACTTTTTCTCTTCCCGCTTTGTACAATCGAAAACCACATGTGCGACACAATTCGTCTTGAAATAAAATATAAAACAAAGAAGTAAAATTGTTTTAAAGTCTTTAATTCGCGTTTTATATATACTCGTACATCAACCTGCTTATATTCGTTTACGGCAACCTGAACGCAGGTACCAATATTTGCACGTCCAGCACACGTTTGCGCACACATTGGTCCATTATGGCGCGAAAGCAACGCAAATATTCGAAGAAGGAAGATTCGAGCGCTTCCAGCTCAGTCTTGAGTAAAACCAGCTTATACGCGAGTACTCCGGCTCGAACCTTTTATTTATTTTATTATTGGATGTAATACCACACATATGTGTATGTAAATTTACGAGTACATATTAGCTTAAAACCGGATATGAAATCCTTTAACTGTGAACTAAGACTTTTTTTTTTTAATTTTAAAGATTATCGGCTTATTATTTTTAATGATTTGACTAAATACATATATATTTACATATTAGATTCCCTATCATCTCTTAACGCAATTTTAAATCTAAATAATAATTCCACCATTAGATCTTACCTAACATCACTTTTCCCAAAGATAAAACTCTTATGGATACCAGGACATTCTAATATCAAGGGAAACGAGTTTGCTGACCAAGAAGCAAAATATGCAGTAAAACGGCCATTCATAATTACAGAGAACTTCAATCCACAAGACATTAATAGCCATTTGAAAAAGATAATAATAAGTAAAGAAAAAGCACTCCTACAACACTGTAGTAAGTGGTATCAAGGTATTTTTAGAATCAATTCAAATACTCTCTATTTACGCTATGTAATGCAACAGACCTTTACACGTTTAGACCAAATTAAAGTCATACGACTACGTTTAGGACATACTAAAATTACACAACTACACTATATAGACAAACAAATCTCCCCGTTTTGCCATCTTTGTAACACAAATTCAAAAAGCAGTGTTGAACATCTAATCGATATCAGTCCAGCAATTAGCTCTATTAGATCTCGTATATTCGGTAATTGTAAACCCTCAAATTGTTTAGCTAACATTAGTAATGATAATATAAAGAAAGTTATAACATTTTTGAAAGAAACTAACTTGTATCACGAAATTTAAAAAAAAAACATGTAAATAACTCTCCACACTTAGATTAACATTTAGATCATAACCAGTACCCTTACCTTAAAAAAGAAAAAAAATTTAAATTACAAAAGTACAATATATGTACATATGTATATACCTATACCTACTTATATATATATATATATACCTAACTGTTGTATACATTTTTCGTTTATCTAATCAATACTATTAAGCCTAGAATTAAATACAATACATAGAATATAGTCAAAAATGGCCAATAAGCCAATTACAAATGTAAGTCATTAGCTATTAACATAGCCGAAGACCTTAGCTGCCGGCGCTATATAAAATTATTTGTTAGCTATAGTTTTTAAACTTAGCTATCAATATTAATAAATAAAATATTTACATATATATGTAGGTAAATTTAAGTATAAAATCTTGGAAATGTTATTTGCGTCAAAATGACGCTTAACCGCCTAGGCACGCCAGTCATTCCTTTTTAGCGATAACTGACGCCAATTGGAAACCCCAAGGGAGTTAAAGTCATCCTCCACCTGTTGTTTCCATCTCAGTCGAGGTCTCCCCCTTCCTCTGCTGCCGAATTCGGGTGTCGATAGGAGAACTTTCTGTGCTGGTGCTTCTTTGTCCATTCGCATAACATGACCCAGCCACCGGAGCCTTTGGGCTTTAAACCGCTGAACTATGGTCAGGTCTGCGTAAAGCTCGTACAGCTCATCGTTAAATTTCCTCCGATACTCGCCGTTGGTATCACGGGAAGGACCATAAATACTCCAAGGGCCATCTCATCTTCTCTTGACACTGTCCATGATTCCGAGCCGTACATCAGGACTGGTATGATGAGAGACTTATAGAGCGTGATTTTTGTTTGTCGAGAGAGGACTTTACTTCTCAATTGCCTACTTAGTCCAAAGTAACACTTGTTGGCAAGGGTGATTCTCCGTTGGATTTCTAGACTGATATTATTTTCGGTGTTAATGCTGGTTCCCAAATAGACGAAGTCTCTCACCGTTTCAAACTTGTAGCTATCAACGGTGACTTGGCTGCCAAGGCGCAGGTGCGCCGATTCTTTCTTTGATGACAGCAGATACTTTGTCTTGTCCTCGTTCACCGCAAGACCCACTTTTTTCGCTTCCTTATCCAACCCAGAGAAAGCAGCGCTTACGGCGCGGCTGTTAAGGCCAATGATATCAATATCATCGGCATACGCCAGCAATTGCACGCTCTTGTAAAAGATTGTGCCATTGCGGTTTAGCTCTGCTGCTCGAATTATCTTCTCCAGCATCAGGTTAAAGAAATCGCACGAAAGGGAGTCGCCCTGTCTGGTTTCCTCGTTTGGTTTCAAATGGCTCAGAGAGGTCCTTCCCGATTCTGACGGAGCTGTTGGTTTTACTCAACGTCATTTGGCAAAACCGTATAAGCTTTACAGGGAAGTTAAATTCAGACATGGCGGCATACAGGCAACTCCTTTTTGCGCTGTCAAAAGCGGCTTTAAAATCGACAAAGAGATGGTGAGTGTCGATTCTTTTATCATGGGTCTTCTCCAGGATTTGGCGTATCGTGAAAATCTGGTCGATGGTAGACTTACCAGGTCTAAAGCCACACTGATAAGGTCCAATTAGTTTGTCAGATGGGATTCAGTCTTTCACCCAATACCCTAGAAAGAACCTTATATGCGATATTAAGAATATTGATTCCGCGGTAGTTGGTGGGGTCAGCGGGATCACCTTTCTTGTGGATTGGGCAGAGCACACTTAAATTCCAATCTGGAGGCATGCACTCATCTTACCATATTCTGCATAAGAGCTGATGCATGCTTTTTACCAGCTCTTCGCCTCCGTGTTTGAACAGCTCGGTGGGTAGTCCGTCTATCCCAGGCGATTTGTTGTTTTTGAGCCGGAATATAGCTATCCTCACTTCATCATAGTCAGGTGGTGGGACGACTTTTCCATCGTCAGGGATTGGGGTATCGGGTTCGACGTCTCCCCCGCAATTTAGCAGTGAAGAGAAGTGATCCCTCCATAATTTAAGTACATTCTCTACGTCGGTTACCAGGTTACCGTTATTGTCCTTACAGGAACTTGCCCCGGCCTTTAAACCTTCCGTCATCCGCCGGATCTTTTCATAGAATTTTCGGGCATCATTCCTGTCAGCCAGCATCTCAAGCTCCTCACACTCACGCCTTTCGGCTTCACGTTTCTTTTTTCTGAAAAGGCGCCTCTCTTCCTTCCTCGCCTCACAATAGCGTTGCCATACACTGCGGGTTGCGCCCGTTTGCAACGTCTCCCTGTATGAAGCTTCCTTTTTGACCGACGCAGTGCTACATTCCTCATCGTACCAGTTGTTCTTGCCGGCTCGCTGAAACCCTATAGTGGCCTCAGCGGCGGTACGCAATGAGTGAGAGATATGGTTATGTTATTTACATTACATAAATAAGCTTAAAACACGTAAAAAGTATTTGAAATAATAAGACAAACAAAATAAAATTAAACAAGAATAATTGGATTTAATTTCATTTCAGTTAGTATTTTCCCATTAGAAATCGATTAGAATTTCACGTTAGAATTCGATTAGAAAACTAGCCTTTTTCTCGATATCGAGAACTAAGTCCCCTTTTTGTGGAGAACGCTATAATTCGCGACAGTTTTTCGAGTCGTTTTCTAACCTTCTACCTTAGAGAAATACATAAGAATTCGAATCGTTTTCTAATCGTCCTTTAAGGTAAATGTTTGCTGGGAGGCTTTCGAATTTCGAAATTAGACCCTTTTAACTTTGCTTTTCCAATTGCTGTATTCCAAAAACTAAAAAAGGAAAAATGTGGGCGTGGTCTGCTCGAGTAATAGTTGAGATAAATGCACGCGTTTTTTTTTGTTGGAAAGTTAGAAGCTTCAGCTTTCAAACTATGTAAAGGTTGCTTGAAAAAAGTCTCAAAAATTATACGAAAATTTACTTAAAAAAAATGTATATTGGTTTAGGAGATCCATCAGCAGAGACCCTTAATATGAAAATAACAAAACGAAATGTTGAGGTATTTGAAGCCAAAGGTCAGGACTAGAGTCCATGAGAAATTCGTATTTTTATCTCTTGATAAACATGTCCGTTTTCGAGCCTGAAAACCATGATTTTTGAGGAGTGAGTTTTTTTGCCCGATGGATGGGTTAGTCTCTTCTAGGATATGTACCCTTAATTTCTAAAAAAAATTGAGTGGCTACTTAAAACAGTGAAGAAGCCAGAGCCAGCTAAAATTGACAAAAATTTATAAAAAATTACGTATTTTCAGTACCAGGTTTTTAATGCCAGGTACTCGCTATATGATTTATTATTTACTTTTAAACAAACTACTCACTTTAACCTTTAAAACGCCATATCGCATGTAAGGATATCTCTAATAGAAACCTTTTTACAGCTATAATAGGTTAAGCCTAAAAATGACGTTTTTAAAATTTTGAAATTCGACCAGTCCGAAACCAGTGGGTATAAAAATTAAATGTGTGTAAATTTCATCCTTTAGGACCCTAAAGAAGTGTCCCTCAAAGTTTGAGAGAAATCCAAGACTAGCCGGCTTTTTAAATGAGAAGTTTTCATATGGAATGTCTCCTGTAAATTGGAGCATAGAGGCGTAATTAGTTCTAACCATGTTCAGCCAGAAAGTCCCATGACCACGCAATCTTCTCTGTGGAGTATTGAAATTAATTCTACTAAGTAAGAAAGGGGAGTCAATTTCTCTATTAATATGATCAAAGACAGAAGTCAGAGATAGAATTGAGCGTCTACCATCTAAAGACTTTAAGTTATTAAGCATGCAGCGACTCAATAGGAGGAATTGGTTCAGAGAAGTGCGGAGACCTTAAAGCATGTCGGAAAAAACATGTTGAACTCTCTCAAGCCTAGATGACATTTACTGTAAGGTCTCCAAATAAAAAACGCATATTCAAGCTTAGACCGTACTAGGGACGTGTATAGCATTTTAAGAGTATACGGATCCGTGAAATCGGAGGTAAACCGTCTAATGAAAGCAAGTGTCGCATATGCCTTCGCAATCATGTAGTTAAAATTATTTTGAAATGAAAAACTAGAGTCAATGGGGCGTATTCATAGTCCAAATTAAGTAGGTGCTTAAAGTTAGTTCCGGCTTTTAGACACAATTTCCAGTATACCATCTGTCAAAAAAGCTACAACTAAATTTAAGTACCTACTTAATCGCGACTATGAATACGCCCCAATTATTTTACCTAAACTGGACAGCCGAAAACCACCAATTTTGTACGAAGTTGGCAAGTGACAGCGCGACTTAGAGTAGGTTACGTGTGAGCATTTATTTATGTTTAAATTGAATATTTACAGTGTCTTCAATGCTCGTAATAGCAGAGTATACTTTTAAGTCATCGGCATATAAAAGAAAATTCGCGCTTTAAAGAAACTGGAAATATCATTGATAAAAATTATAAAGAGAAGCGGGCTGAGTATGCTGCCTTGTGTAACTCCAGAAGTAGCAGTAAAAGATTTGGATGATGCTCCATCAACATTCACAAAACATTTGCGAACCAAGAGGTAGGATTCAGTTCATTTTAAAAGAGTATAATGAAAACCTAAAACTATCAGTTTCGAAATTAAAATATTGTGGTTAACTTTGTCAAATGCTTTCGAGAAGTCAGTGTATACAGTGTCAACTTGGCACCGATTTTGAAATGAGGAAATACAGTATTCAGAAAAAACTGCTAGGTTAGAAACAGTTGATCTACCTTTAACGAAACCGTGTTGATTTATTGAAATCAACCGTTTCACTGCAAAGTAAATTTTATTACTAACTATGATTTCAAACCATTTCGATATTGATGATAATTTGGCTATTGGCCGATAATTAGCGACATTGTTTTTATTACCACTTTTAAACACTGGAGTTATGGAACTTACTTTCCAAGCAACAACAAATACACCTTTTTCAAGTGATTTGTTAAACAGATGTAACAAATGAGTAACAAATGCAGAACAGTTTTTGAACAGATACGACGAAAATCGATCAATATCAGTTTTTGTTGATGTTTTGAGTTGTAGTATTCCTTCATTAATATCAGCAATTGTTAAAGTTAACGATCCCTCGTGATGGGTGGACACCTTGCCGCGGTACGAGGGCTCAAGTCGATAGCCACAGGGCTACGCTGCCCTTGTGATCATAGCGCCGCCCGGTACTACATCATGAGAGAAGCCAAGCCTCTCTGGCGCGACGACTAAGATCTTCCCCCTCCCAATCCAGGATGTTATGCGACCACGTGCCCATTGGACGTTTGCAGCCGGGAGGCAAATCGTGACTGTAATCGAACGGAGCCTCTCTGATACCGGCCCGCCTCTGCCGCGGCGGACGACACATTCCCCTTGCTCTTCCTTTGACCCTAAACTGGCCTTGCCCGGCGAGGGGTCTTACGAACAAGATGAAAAATCTATTATATTAATAGGCTAACAAATTTTACATATAAATATTTGCCAAGCTTAAACCAATACTAAATATCCATAAATATTTATGAAATGCATATGGATTTGTTGGCATACCTCTAAGGCAGTACACAATTATCTAATATATAACCAATCATGCTTCATTTATCTGTAATAGCGAATGAAAATTTCTCATGCCACTTGAAGTGGTTATCTGACAATCAATTTGTACATAAAGCTATAGCCCAGTAGGAAGCGTGGAGGGTAGTGGTCGAGCGCTTAATGGTTCAAGTACAGCTATCGGCCAAATTTTTTTTTATTTTTTGTCATTGAAAATTGTTTTTATTTTTTTCAATATATAAATATTTCTTATCTTGACTTTTTTAAAATTTTTATGTTTGTGATCTCTATTTTTGAGAAAAAAAATTGCTGTGAATATTTTTAGTTGACGGAAAGCCATACAAAATAAAAATTTTAGGTCATAAATATGCATACCTACCACTAATTTGTTTTGTCAAACCCAAGAAAAGTGAATTAATAATTATTTTAACCGTATATTTTGTTGAAGTTATATGTACCATGAAATAAAAGTTTAACAATGCTTAGTGGAAACACAAGTTTTATTAATTTGGTTAATTTTTTTCTACTTTTGGTTACTTTTTTTAAAAACGTTGGTTACCAAAAAAAAATGTTTTAGTGGCAGCCCTGCTATCAACACTCGCATCCCGTAGTAGATAATTCTCCAACAATTAGTGGTAGAGAAAAGAGCCTGGCGACAAAGATAACCATGTTAACAAGGTCCAATGGGCTTTATCGACTTTCAGTCATTTCAAATCTCCAGGACCGGATGGGGTCTATCCTTGTCTGTTGCAGCAAGGAATCAACTATACAGCTCCAGTCCTATCAAATTTATATAGAGCATCCCTGCTGTTAGGATATATTCCCAACAGGGGACAGAGGTTAAGGTTGTATTTATACCGAAACCACGGAAACCGGAACATCTGTCATCGTCATATCGACCAATAAGTCTCAGTTTCTTTCTCCTAAAGGAAATGGAGAAAATTTTAGATCAGCACATTAGGGAAGTAAATTTAAAGAAACACCCTCTGTGTAAACACCAATTTGCATACCAACCCGGAAAATCGACGGAGACTGCTATCCATTGCCTTACTGAAAAAATTTAAAAGGCCATAGAGTCTAAAAACATAGCCCTGTGTGCATTCATCGATATATGAGGCGCTTTCGATAACACAGTGTTACAAAAAAGAAAAAAATTAAAAACCCTGGGAAGTGATACCATTATTCTTGTAGATCTTGAGATTCTAAGAACTACTGCATATAAGATTTTTCGCGTACAGCTCAAAATCGTGAGTTACGGGTAAAAAACCGTTTTTTTTTACCTTTTGACACTTTTGAGCTCATAACTAGTTTGACTGTTAACTGATTTGGATTTTCTCTCCAGATCTTATAAGTAGAGATTTTTGACCTTTCCAATGATATATATAATGACTGGGAAAACATAACCCAACTGTCAGAATTTCTCCAACCAACAGATATTTTTTAACCTTTTTTCGGGTTTCGTCAACTTTGGTGCTGTCTGTATGCACTAAACCAACCGTGAAATGTATCTAAAGTGGAATTTAATTGTGAGTGTAATGAGTATTAATTTTTTTATACACGTTGAAAACTACCTTAGGTATTTAAATTTTCTGGAACGTAAGGTGAAAAAAAAAATTTTATTTTTTCAAAATTACTCGGAAATGGTTACTTGGCCTTTTGTTGTCTCAGTTTACAAACACACTTTGCAGACTTATATGGCTGTAACTTATGTAAGTACCATTCGATTTTAAACCTTTTGCCAGTTTTGGATAGACAAAACTTCATCCTTTTAAATGACGTATGCATTAATTAGCATTTCTTTGGACATAAGTGAGCATTTACCCAACAAACAACATTTTGTAACTTTTGTTTTACGTTTTTCTTTACTGCTCCGCAAGTTTGGGTATAACTAACACACATGTTTACATATTGTGAGAAAACTACAACTAATATTAAACATAGAGTAATTGAGTGTTTAAATGCATTAAAGGGTCGTAGAAAAATGTATGGATCTTAAGCAGTAAAATGTTTGCTTGAACGTTTTTTTCTTAGATCGACGTCATCAGTTTCTCGCAGCAATGACCAGCAATATTCAGATACCAAGTTTATTTTATTTTTTCCTTCAAATCGTGTTTCCATCAGAGCAATTTCTTGATGGAAGTGTTCACCCTGTTCATCACTGAACTGACTTAGATTTTCTGGGAAAAAGTTCAAATGCGAATGCAGAAAATGAACCTTTATGGACATGTTGCAACCCATTTCACCATAACTATTTCTTCATAGTTTTCGCTTCTATGATTTCCCAAAAAATTGCTGCATAATTCTTTAAAACTCTTCCAAGCACGTTTTTCGACTGAGCTTAGCTTGTTCATAAAGAGTCCTTCATAACTTTTGAAATTTGTGGTCCAATGAAGACGCCTTTATTGAATAAAAAGGATAAAGGCTTTAAAAAGGGCAAGATGTTGGGACGCACAAATTATTACCTGCTTTTATTTTAGTCTCACTCAATCTCGGGAATACTGTCTTCAGATGGCAAAATGCACATCTAATCTTTTAAAAAACTGCTTCATATAACCTAGCTTTAAGTGCAAAGGTGGCAAAATCACGTTTTCTGCTTTTACTAGTGGAAGGTTTAAAGCATTTTTCTTTCCTATTTTATGGTATTCACGAGTGGCCATGTTTTGCAGTTGTAATGATGCTGAGCACGACCATCCCATTCGCAAAGATAGCAAGGATATTTCGTGTAGCCACCTTGCATGCCAAAAAGAATCGTCAAAACCTTCAAATCAGCGACGACTTTTCATTTATGGGTAGCATAGTCCACTTCCAACCGAAATATTTTCTCCATTACTTCGTACGTTTCTTTAATATGGGTTCCATATGCTATTGGAACAGATGGTAGTTGATTTTCATTGTGTAAAAGTACAGCTTTTAAACAATGCAGATCTCACTTAAAATAATAGAAAATTTATTTAGTAATTACTTTTGCATGAACCATCAATAAAGAGCATCCATTCGTTTGCATTGTAATTGTGGTTCAATGCCAAAAACAGTTTGGGTATATTAGCACAATATACGAGATCGCTGTCAGTTTCATTAGTTTTAAAGCATTCTTTTATCAATGTTATTCGGCTACTGTTTCTCTCAGAAGTAACTTGGAAAGATTCGTCCACCAACTTCCACTGTTTTAAACGCGAACCTAAATTTTCTGTTTCTCGTTTAGACAAATGTAAGTCACGCACTAAATCATAAATCAGCGAAGTTTGCAATTGAGACAAGGTGCCGTTCCCATCTCTCTGATTCGGGTGGAAGGTACACGTCGTCTTCTAAATCCATATCAGCTTCATCAGAAATATTTATTTCCGTTGGAACTTCTTCCATAAATATACTTTTGTCGTTACAGAAATTCACTGGTTTCGTTACAGTGGTAACATTACCATCTATTATATTAATAGGCTAACAAATTTTACATATAAATATTTGCCAAGCTTAAACCCATACTAAATATGCATAAATATTTATGAAATGCATATGGATTTGTTGGCATACTTCTAAGGCCGTGCACAATTATCTAATATATAACCAATCCTCCTTCATTTATCTGTAATAAGCGAATGAAAATTTCTCATGCCACTTGAATTGGTTATCTGACAATCAATTTGTACATAAAGCGATAGCCCAGTGGGAAGCGTCGGGGGTAGTGGTCGAGCGGTTAATGGTTCAAGTACAGCTATCGGCCACATTTTACTTTATTATTTTTTTTCATTGAAAATTGTTTTTATTTTTTCAATATATAAATATTTCTTATCTTGACTTTTTTAAAATTTTTATGTTTGTGATCGCTATTTTCGAGAAAAAAAATTCTTGAATTTCAATTTGGGTTTTTTGTCTAATTCTTGATGATATAAGATCGAAGTTGCGAAATTTTTTCAAACACAGTAGTCTATTTATTAGAATACTTCTATAAATTTTAATGATTTCTACCGTTTGAGACAAAGTTGCTGATAGACTCCCTATTTAAAATATAAAAATCGACAACATATTTAATATGTACTTAAATTTTGAACTAAACTATGTGGTTAGCGGTCGTCTTAAAGTTTTCCATTTCCATTTTTATTTATTTATTTATTTATATATTAAGCCAATCAGACTAGAAAATCTTACAGGCTAGGTAGAAATATGTGATAACAGTAGGCAACTTACTAGTATACATAAATGGCTTACTTATAAAGAGGGTTTATTGTACTTAAAAAGCACTCTTTTGAACAAGAAAAATCTATTTCCAAAAAATTAGTAATTCTATTAAACTCAATCAAAGATCTAGTAATAGGAGCATTGATAGCATAAAGAGCTTTGAACAGACGAACGTTGAAGAACTCAAAGTTCCTAAGGGCTCTGGCGGGAATATTTATGAAAATCCTCTCCAGAAGCATGGGGCAGTCAGTAGCACCACGAAAAACGTCAAAAATAAACGATAGCGACAAAATTATTCTCCTGTTCTGCAGTGACTTTAAGTTGATCAATAGGCATCTGGACTCATAAGTCGGAATGGGTTCAGAAAAGCGTAAGCTGCGCAAAGCAAAGTATAAAAATACCTTCTGAATCCGTTCGATTCTTGCAATGTGGCACTGATAATAAGGCGACCAAATAAAACAGGCGTACTCAAGTTTAGAGCGCACAAACGCTGTATATAAAAGCTTTAACGTATAAGGGTCAGTGAACTCTGAGCTATGACGTCTAACAAAAGCAAGCATGGCATACGATTTCGAAATGCAAAGGTTAAAATGTTTTGCGAAGGTAAATTTTGAGTCAAAAGTTACTCCCAGATCTTTTATTTCACTAACCCTTGTAAGGGGCGAGTTAGATAAATGGTATGAGGTTTCAATGACGTTAACGCGTTTTGAAAAAGTGATATGAAAACATTTTTTTAAATTAAGAGTTAACCGATTGCTATTACACCAAGCACTTAAATTATCCAAATCTAATTGCATCAGTTCAGAGTCATCGTGACTGTAAATGAGTGAATAAATTTTTAAATCATCCGCATATAGTAAAAACTTTACAGTAGAAAAACAGGAGCGAATGTCATTAATAAACAATATGAAGAAAAGTGGTCCTAAGATGCTTCCCTGTGGCACACCAGAGCAGGCAACGAAGGGAGAAGACCTGACATTGTCCACAATGACCCTACAGCAGCGATCTCGTAGGTATGATTCAATCCATTTTAGAAACACTGAGTGGAAACCCATACAGGCAAGCTTCTTGAGCAGGACTACATGGGAAACCCGATCAAATGCTTTAGAAAAGTCCGTATAAACTGTGTCAACCTGACATCCAAACTGAAAAGCTGCGATGCAGTCATCAGAAAAAATAGCCAGGTTAGTCACAGTTGAACGTCCCGGAAGAAAGCCGTGCTGCTCTGGACACACGATATTCTTCACGAAAAATATTAATTTTTCCTGGATGATGCATTCAAAAAGCTTTGACGTGGCGGAAAGTTTTGAGATGGGTCTATAATTGCTAATGTCATTTTTGTTGCCACTCTTGAAGATAGGCGTAATAAAAGCCAGTTTCCACGGATCAATGAAAGTGCCTGAGGACAGGGAACTGTTAAATATTAATAAGAGGGGATAAACAAGAGCTTACTGAAGGCAACAACTGATTTCTCTTCATATGTACATATGTATTAACTTTTAAAAGGGCAGATTTGCATCCCGAGCCCCAAACAAGTCTAGACCAAATTGAATAGAAAAATCAATATGTATATTTTTTCTTTAAATTAAATAAAAAATCCATATAAAGTGTCTTAAATATTGCTAAGTTATGGTTAAAGAAAAAAGCTAGAAAATCCTGAAACTTTTTTTGACATAACCAGAATTTGTAATTCACCCCCACTAAAAAGATTTAAAAACACGCCATGTATAATAAATTTCTATAAATAGAACTCATATTTCTGAAAAATGAAACTTTCAATGTTTCACTCAACAAACTCCTCCTTTTATTAGAGAAACTATTTTCATTCTCTCGCTCATTGCCCATACAGCTTGAATTGCTGATTTGACAATGAATTCGTAGATAAAGCAGTAGAGCAGTGGTTAGCGCATCGGATAGCGAGAACACCTCCGGGCTACAATTTTTTTTTCATTGAAAATAATTTTTTCTTTTTTAAAACATCTTCAGGTATATGAGTATTTCTAATTTTGATTTTTTATAAGCTCATTAAATTTTCATAAGACATATTTTTACATTTTTGATACTTTTTTCGGAAAAAAAAATTACTGCGAATATTTTTAGTTAACGGACAGCCAAATGAAATAATAATTTTAGGTCATAAATATACATACATACCACCCATTATAGAAATGAGATAACCGCTTATACAATTTGGGTTTTTTGGTAAGTTTTTCCAAAAATTTAATTTTTTTTAAACATACCCTCATATTCATAAAAAATAAAATTGGTTTATAAAGCTTTTTAAAATGACATTTTCATACAAATTTTGAATAATAAGAGCTTAAACCTTATATATTTTTTATGAATAAGGGGGATAGTGTTCTGTTTATCGGACTTCGGTAGATTATTTCTATAAATTTTGGAATATAAAAATCTATAATTTTTTCACAGGTCCTTAAATTTTGTACTAAACGAAGTAGTTAGAGGTCATCTAAAATATTACTAAAGACAACAACTCATTTCTATTCATTCAGATTTACAACCCGAACACCAAACAAGTCTAGACAAAATGTGACCACTTTTGAATAAAATCAAATCAAAAATCGATATGAAATGTCTAAGTTATGGCTAAGGAAAAAGGCTGGAAAATCCTCAAACTATTTTTGCAAAAGGCTACGTTTTGCCCGGTTTCACCACTTTTGAGTATTTTTTTTTTTAATCAATACGTACAATTTTTTTCAAAAATCAAATAAAAAATCGATATGAAATGTCTTTTTAAATATTTTTTAAGTTATGGTTAAGGAAATAAGATAGAAAATCCTTTAACAGTTTTTGCAAAAGGCTAGATTTTGGCCGATTTTACCACTTTGAATACATTTTTTTTTTAAGTTGGTCGAGGTTCGGCCACGGGCCTAAGGGCAGCTATTGACAAAAAGTTGATCAGATATTTGAATAAGTTCAACTATTTTAAATTGGTCGAATTTCGACCACGGGATATACTAGTAGTAATAAAAACCCTAAAACTAAAGATACAACTATGTATACTGCACAGTAGAGGAGGAAAATGCTGGAGCAAGCGAGAACGCAACGTCGGAGGACAAACTCCATTTCTTTATCAGCCGAGAGATCGACATCGATGGGTCGATTAGCTCTGGATAATAAGGGGGCAATCCCCAAAGCAAGTACCGGTACAAACACAGTGAAGTTAACAACGGCTGATGCTAAACCTCCAGTAAGTGCCGGTACCGAAACCAAATCTTTAACGCCTGTGGCAGTGGTCTCACGACCTGGCCCCAGAGATCCAAATAAGGGAACGACCGCGATGGCAACTACGGGTCGAAATTCACCCCAAAAGACATCTCCCAGTCGCTCTGAGTACTTGGACAAAAGAGCGGCACCAAGAATCCTGAAGAAATACGAAGGTTTTTCACTAGAGACGCTATCGCCGAATGCCAGAAAGACGGTGGAGACGGCTGAAGCTGTCTTACCGAACTTCCAAAGCCATTACGCGCCAAAGAAGGTTAATGGAAATCCCTTCAAGCGCCAGAGATCAGACGTGGATTTAAAACCCCACCCGAAGCGGCAGCAGAACGCCCCCGTAGTGGGTAAACTCAGCTTTGCTGAAGTGACCAAGGACAGGATATAGGCGCCATTGACCGAGGTAACGAGAGCTGGGCCATCCCTAGGGACCAGTGCCGGTACGTCCGGAACGCGATCGGTAATGCCCTTCTTGACAATATGGATGAGTCTCCGGGTGCCACGCCGATGGGTTCTGATGCGGGATGGCACCAGGGCCGAATCAGGGTAAGGATGCAAAAACTGTTGCACTATACAAGACAGCAGCTGCAAGACTGGGTGAGATCTACCAAGGGGCAAGAATCGAGGTTGTCGACTGGAAGGACATCCCGGTTCGGCCAAGGGCAAGAGCATGGATTCCTGCCATCCCTGCTGAACCTGAGAGAATTCTCAGGATGCTGCGGGTCATGAACCCGTCTCTCCCGACGCAGGACTGGAGTGTCAATCTGGTTGAGGATGCGGTAGGGCCTGACAGGCAAGTGGTCTTCACCTTGAATAAGGAGGCACACGAACCCCTTAAACGGTGCAATGGACGAGTGCACTACGGTATGGGTCAGATCGTGATCCACGTATACCGCGGCGATGCACAGCGCGCTGCTATTTCGGCTGCGCCGGAGGACTCGGACATCGCAGTGCCGGAAGAGGAGTCGGAGATGTCCGACTCGGAAAGTATGGTATCTGCCACGTCAAATGGCGAAGGAGCAGTGAACATCTCGGAGATGGGAGACAGTCTGCTGGACGGGGAAGATCTCAACGTCACAGTGATAGCAGGTTGTCCTGAGCGCACCAATGTTGATACTGCCACAGTTAGTAGGGCATTCGCCACGCCAAATCGTGGTCTGAACAAATCGTCGTTGAAAGATAAGCCTCCAGACGAGGTGGAACTCGACGATACGGCGGTGGCAGGGAAGTCTGAGCGCTCTCATGTTGGTGGTGATTCAGATAAACCTGCACAAATCTAAAGCAGCTACGGCTCTTT
Organism: Campiglossa producta; assembly: GCA_964058755.1. Taxonomy (NCBI): domain Eukaryota; kingdom Metazoa; phylum Arthropoda; class Insecta; order Diptera; family Tephritidae; genus Campiglossa; species Campiglossa producta. The sequence goes on from CAXKVI010000004.1 coordinate 45,962,970, forward strand.
AATCAGTCGTCTCTCTAACGGCGACGTAGATGTGGTCCTCATCCAAGAACCCTGGGTCAACAGCTCAAGGATTTGCGGTTTGGGGACTACGTTTATCACTAAAACCCGCAGGGAGGTCACAGATCTCACTATTTGCAGCGAAGGCGCTTATGAGTGGGTCAGAAAATGGCGTGTTCTCGATGAACATTCATTCTCCGACCACCGGTACGTAGAATTAGTTCTAGACTTTTCTGTTGAGCAGCCGGTTATGAAACGCAACCCACGTAACACTAACTGGCAGCTACACAATGAAATACTATCTAGGGACCTACCAGCACTGCCCCCACAAGTTCCCTCATCAGTAGGGGAGTTGGAGAATCTGGTAAAGACCTTTAGAACGGCGCTCTCGAATGCCCTAGAACAGGCTTGCCCAGTGCCAAAACTACGCGGTAAACATAGGCCGCATTGGTGGTCCTACGACCTGGACTCGCTCCGCAAATCATGTAGGACACAATTTAAAAAGGCATTGGCACGGAGACTCAATGGCTCGAATATAAAGTTAAACTTAGGACCTACAAAAAAGCTCTGAGGCAGGCAAAGAGAGTATCGTGGAGAAATTTCTGCACGGGGGTCGAAAATGTCGACGATACAGCGAGACTTAGACGAGTGCTCTCATAAACTCAAACAGCCACAAGCTATTTGAGCAAACCTGACGGATCCTGGACCAGCACGGAGGGGGAAACCTTAGAGCTGCTCTTGAATACGCACTTCCCAGGGAACTTGCATGAGGAACCCTTAGCACCTACAGCAAACCTGGCTGTATACATACCCATCACGGAGGAAAAGGTTAGGTGGGCGGTTAAAAGCTTCGAACCGTTCAAGGCTGCCGGGCCAGACGGGATTATTCCGCACAACTCATAAACACGCTGGAGACATCAGCCAAATGGCTGGTATTTCTCTATACAGCATGCCTGGCTCTTAGCTACATTCCGTGCTCCTGGAGAAGTGCTACGGTAGTGTTTATTCCTAAGGCGGGGAAGGCGTCTCATTACGAGCCCAAGGACTATAGGCCGAGAGGATAATAAATTACTACCTCTCCTCTACTATTGATAGCAACCTTATCTCTAGCTATCAGCATGCATACACTAAAGGGAAATCTACAGAAACTGCGCTTCACAGCCTAGTTTCTGTTATTGAAAAATCGCTGTATGAAAAGGAGTACTGTCTTGTGGCCTTTTTAGATATTGAAGGAGCCTTCAACAACATAAGCCCTGATGCTATAAACACCGCTTTAACAAGTCTGGACATAAGCAGGTGTCTTATTGGACTTATTGATCAACTACTAAGGGGTAGACGAATAGCTTCATAACTGGGCTCGGTTGACTTATCACCCTATGTCACAAGGGGAACGCCTCAGGGTGGTGTTCTCTCCCCGCTTCTATGGAACCTCCCTGTCAACTCGATGCTGCGAGACACAAGCTGGGGGGCGGGAAGGTAGTGGCATATGCAGACGACTTAGCTATAGTATATAGGGGCAAATTCCCACAAACCCTGTCCGACTTTATGCAAGCAGCACTGCGAGAGGTTTCCTCATGGTGCTCGCGCTGCGGACTGAGCATCAACCCGGGAAAAGTAGAACTGGTCCTTTTCACCAACCGCTATAAGATACCACCGTTAATACTACCAAAACTGAATGACGTGCGCCTGAACTTGGCTGACAAAGCCAAGTTCTTCGGCACAGTACCGGATAGGAAACTAACCTGAAAGGAGAATATTCTTCAGCGCCAGAAGAAAGCGTGCATTGCACTCTACACGTGCAGAAGAGCCATTGGAAAAAAATGGGGGCTCAGCCCCAAAATATGCAAATGGATCTACACTGCAATCATTCGACCAATCATACTCTATGGAGTTAAGGTATGGTAGCCTGTGCTGAGCAAGGCAACAAACCTTAATCTGTTAGGTAAAGTACACAGATCTTGCATGATCTGTATAAGCGGTGCATTAAGAACAACGCCCAATGAAGCACTCCAGGCCATTCTTGGCATTTTGCCACTCGATCTGGAAGGGCACCGGGTAGCAGCAGCATCGGCTCTGCGTCTAAGGGAAACGTCCGGCTGGGGCGCAAGCACTACTGGACACGCCAGTATTTTGGGATCCTATAGCTTTCTTCCGCTGAGCACAGATCGTTGTGCGACCACAACAGTCGGAGATAGCGGTTTTAAAATAAACATTCCTAGCAGGGAAGAATGGGAGAGTACGGATCGGAGTCCCGCCACTCATGGCGGCACGTCCATCTATATTGATGGCTCGAAGTTAGACGGCAGAGTTGGAGGAGGGGTTTATTCAAAGGATCTGAACCTTGAGCTCTCCTTCAGACTACCTGATCACTGCGGTGTCTTCCAGGCTGAAGTTTCAGCAATCATGGACGCCGCGGCTTGTATAGGCCAACACACTATCAGACAGGATATTTTTATTTTCAGCGACAGCCAAGCGGCCATCAAATCCCTTGGCTCTTACTCGTTCAACTCTGAACTGACGCTCAGCTGTCGTCGATCTCTACAAGAGATGGCCCAACAGAACCGCGTGAACCTTACATGGATCCCGGGGCATAGGGACATTGAGGGAAATTGGAGGGCAGACGAACTTGCGAGGCAGGGCACGACCAAGCAGGTTCTTCGGGATAAGGAGCGCTTAGGTATGCCGTTTGCCACATGCAAGCTAATGCTGAAGGAGTACACACTCCGCCAAGCCAACGAGAGATGGAAAGATGGGATATCCAAAGAAACCTGGCCGAAATGGGATCATAAGAGATCAAGACAAATTTATGCCCCAAGGAGAAGAGAAATCTCCATATTAATAGGCGTATTAACTGAGCACTGCCTCATTGGTAGGCACGCAGAAAGACTAGGTGTGCCCTACCGACGATGCTGTAGGAGTTGTAAGGATGATGAGGAGGAGGAAACGGTGGAGCACCTCATCTGCAACTGCCCGGCTTTAAGTGGCGCGAGAATGCGCTTTTTGGGAGTTCCCTTCCTGGTTAGCCTACGCCAGGTCACGGAGCTGGACATAAAGGGCCTGATGGCCTTCATCAAGTCATCTAAATGGTTCGAGGAGGAGTAACGGTGTCGGCTAAGGAACGTCGGTCCCGGGATTTTCCATATGGCAGGGTTCTGGAACTGACTTTCCTAGTGTTGGTGGTATCACAACGGGCCTTTTAATACTGGCCTAGGTGTGCCTCTGCGGCAGCCACTTGAACCTAACCTAACCTAAAGTTAACGATCCATAATTAATCGGGGAATTGACGACGATATGACCTTCCTGAACCGTCTCAGTGTCAGCATCGAAATTCGAGCTAAAAAAATCTGCAAAGAGATTAGCAGCCTCAGTAGAGGATAGTGCTTGAGTTTCATTAAAAAAAAAAAACAACAGAAGGAATGCTAGAGCAAGGATTTTTTTTTAATATCAGATTCAAACCTTCGAATATAATTACGCTTTAGATCCATGTCCAATGACTTCAATTCCCTAGAATAATACAAATATTTCTCTTTGTGACCTGCAGACTTTAAAACTTTAAACTTTTTGAAAAACTTGTTTCTTAGTAGAGCCCAGATTCAAATGTTGAACGAATACTCGAATACTCGCTCAACGCTCAATACTCGAAAATTGTCGAGCATGAACTCGAGCATATCGAGCTTTTTCGAGCAATGTTTTTATTTATTATTTTGATTGTTTTGTCAGCACTTTATGTTCAGGTCTCGGAATTTTTTCAAACCAAGTGGATATAATGCTGAGATGCAAAATAAATGCAAGCTTTTGCACGTCACGATACATATATGGGGGATTATTTGAAAATGTATGCATTCGAAGTAACAGTCTCTTTTATCCCTAAACAATACAGTGGGTTTTTATGGTGCCCTACCACTCTGAAACAGTTTTAAAACTAAAGATTTTGTTGTTTCTTATGCATGGAACTAACGAGGAATCTGAGGGATACAACAGAGGTGAGAGTCTATAAGAGGAAGGGACATATATAGCCTTTTGGTATTACATATACAAATGATGTTTCGTCAGTGAGAGTAGTGGAAGTGCACGCTGCAGGATTATGCTAACCCCTAGACTCCAGCTTTTAGTAGTGGCACAGCTTTAAAACATTGAAGCAGCAGGAAGGGTCGTGGCTGCAGAAATAATGTCGCCAGAAGCAAAACAGTTATTCGGGAGCGGCCGATTCAACCCAATACACAAATAGTCCAGAGCCGCCGTATTATCCCCTGAGGGAGTTAATTTGATTGGTTACTTCAGGGCACCATCCTTTGAAATGCAAATTCCCATCAAACGTTTTGTAGCGATAAATTTAATTTCTGTTTACAAAAAATTTCTGAGAAATAAATTTTATAATTTGTGTATGTCAGCTCGAACTGCTCAAACGCTCGAAAACTATGAGCAAACATTCGAGCAGTTGGGCAACGAACGAATTTCGAAGGAGTATCGAGCTACCCGTGCTGCTCGATACCCGGGTATCTGGAGCTCTATTTCTTAGGTGTTTAAGCTTCGATAGCACTTTGGTATGCCATGGTATTTTATAGCATTTTTTTTTTAATTGGAATATGTCTTTTACAGATATCATTCATTATTTGTTTAAAAATTACAAAACAATTGGCAACTTCAACCTCGGAGAATATAGAGCACCAATCTACTGAGTCCATTTCAAAGGTGATCATGTCAGCTTCCATGCTTTTAAACCTAAAGTTTAAAAGTTCATTATCAAGACATACCGGATTATAATTATAAAATTCAACCAGGAGTAGAGCAGGGATCAAGACACTCCATCAAGGAGAAATGTGCATTGTCTCTGACAAAAATGAGATCTAAAATGCGAGACAGACTATTTAAGTAACCATTTATTTGAAAGAGGCCACAACTTAGAAGGTTGTCAACCAGATACGCTTCCGATATACTAAGAGCATTATTATCTTTAGAAGATGCTAAAGCTACAATATTTTCAACATGTTCCTTATATATCAAATCTTTGCTTGTTGGAGGAATGTAGAATGCACAAATTAACATATCTGAATCACCTTTTATCAACACACACAACTGATCCAACATTGTATCATCATTCAACAAATTTACGATTGATGAACGATATTTTCGCTGAACTGCTATTAAGACTCCTCCACCTCTACTTAGACCAGCTTTCAAATAGTCACGGTCTTGCGAAAGACATTAAATAGATTAAAAATATTCATTGTCATAGATAGCCTAATTTAGCCATGTCTCGATGAGCACAAAAATATCATAATCCAAATGTGAGCTGAACGCAAAAAGCTTCTTGGATTAGTTCTTAAGAAACATTTTGGAAATAAATTCTTAATTTTTTTTTTGCTGATTGTCTAAAGCGGAATCAGCTTCAGCTGACCCGGAGATGCACCTTCGGGGTGAAAAAAACGAAAAGGGTGAATTTTCACATGTTTAGGCCAAATCTCAGGATTTAGCAACGAACACTCAGATACACCCAATTTAAAGCTGACTCTTTTCACTTTATCAAGCGGAATATTCTTTTTGACAACCGTGTGGCACATTAGTTTATGGGCTTCAATATCAGCATTAGTTGAGACACATGATAAAAAGTCAGATTCCGCAACACTCGGCGTAAAAGATGAAACAAGTAGATATTTAAAAACAGGAACAACTTTTAAATCTTTAGATATCTTACTACCAATCACAATTGGTTTATTGTGCCTTTTTCGATTAGGCTTGGCAGTAATTTCGCGCTGGGGTGAAAGTCGCGCGAAAAATATGAAACAAGTAGATGTTTAAAAACACGAACGACTTTTAAATCTTTAGATATCTTACTACCAATCACAATTGGTTTATTGTGCCTTTTCGATTAGGCTTGGCAGTAATTTCGTGCTGAGTCGCAGCAGTCTTAGTAGCAGAGGCAAAAGAAATCTCATCGGTAACTGCAGTTGAGATGTAAGCAGCAGCAGACACAGTTGACGTTGATAGCGACTTTTCATTCCCTCTTGCACTAAGCGAAGCAGCGGCTTGCGAGAGCGCCTGCGTTATCACAACTGGAATACCTGCTGCTTCCTTGGTGACAGCAGCATTATGAGTATTCGAAGCAGCAGGGGGGAGGGTTAAGCGACGGCTTATCAGCTGAATTACGGATATGAGCAGAGAGTGAACTCGTTTTAATTTGATTTGTTTTGCTTAAATTTGTTGATTTGGCAGCAGATTCGCTCACACGCACATTTTTTTGTTAAACGGCCGTGTTACCAATAAGCAATTTATTCGACAGATTTGCAACAATACAACTGAGGTTCTTGACATTATTAGTCAATGCTGTGAGAGCAGAATCTTTTTCCTCAAGTTTAGCGCGCAAAAATCGAACGTCCGCCAAAATTCGTTTATTTTGTTGACGAAGCCCAGAGATCTCATTTTCAGGCAAATCAGTTTGTTGCTTGGTGTTGTATACATTTCGCACAAAAACATCGTTCAACCCGACTGGGGGAGCGGAGAGAGGTAGTAGACGTGTAGATAGCGACTCTCAGCTGAGCACGATTTACAGAAAAACAGGTTTTCGGAGATCAGAAAATCTAAGTTACTCTGAAGCATACCAACACATTAGAGCCCTGCATGAATGGATTCAAACTTTGAGTACAATAGAATACAGTAAATTTGAATTTTCTATTTGTAGAACCAAAAAACTCTGCCTTGAATATTTTATATTTTGAATATTCACTTTGCCTAAAATTTTCAAAATTGAAGAAAAAAGAATATGAATGAATGAATGAACAAAATTTTATTCATTCTGATTCAAAACAAATATATTGGCTACACAGCTTACAATTTCACATATTTTTTTTATAAAGGTGTAGATTATTAGTAGTTTTGGTTTTATAGAATATTAATGAGTGTGTTTTATTTCTAATTGTAGAGTTTTGAGTTTTGTGAGGGTTAGAAATACATGTGGCTAAAAGTTCTTGGTTAAGTTGGCTACTATAAACACCCCTGCATTTGGTTTTCAACCCTGAAATAATTCAGAAAAATGCTTGAAAAAACCCTAGTTAAAGTATTTATTATAATCTGTATACAAATATGGATATCGTCGGTGATTATGCAAAACCACTCATCGGACATCTAAGAGACTGCGTAAACGACGTTTCTGACAAACACTTTTATAGCCATTGCAATTAAGACTTGTTCATTTATTCTCAAGAAAACAACTTTTGGGTGTAAAATTAATTAAAAGAATCGTGTAGTATATCAGAGCATGTCACTTTAACAACGATGCACACGCCGAGTTCTAAGGCATGGAATGTAAACATTCTGCAGCGTCAACGTATTTCTAATTACGTTCAGTTTCTCACGCTAACTACAAGAACAGCACAAGCTATGGAGTGACGTCGGTTTGCATGCGCTAGCCACATATGTGTGGATGTGAGCGACTGCATTATTGGCGACTCCACGCTTGGTACATGTATGTATGTATATGACTGCATTGCTAGCAGCATAACATGTAGATATGTTTGTGTGCACGTTGGTGACTGCACTGAGATATACTCGGACCTATGCAGATATGAATATGTGTACATATGTGCATGGAGTTAGGCTTAGCTTGTAAGAATTAAAGTAAATATGTATTGTAGTAAATAAGCAGTACATAAGAGGTGTAAGCTATAAATAAGAAGCTGATTTTGAAATAAAGACATTCAGATTGGCAGACGGCACTCGAAAGGGTGCCTTTCCCAAATTTTTTGTAATTTTTATTTAAAACTTTTAGATGGCGATCCTGCCTTGATACTGACGGCAAACATTGCTCATTAGCGATCTGCCAAACTTCAAAGGCAGGAAAACCTGGATATAAACAGTTAATCTATTATTGAATTATCCTGCCGTCCAAATTCGGCAGGAATAAAGTAAATTAACCTGGAATCTTCTGATCCTGCCAGGCTCAAATGGCAAACTGCTTACCATAGCAGCAGCCGAATAATCCTGACAGGATTAAAATTATATTTTCGCTCGAAGCAGCGGCACCACAATTTCTTTTTGACTGATGGCTGGTATTGGCGCGCAAAGAAGTGGAATATAAATCTGATGATATAGAAGGATATCGCTATTGGGTCCAGACACTTTCACAACTCACCAAGAAACATCAATAGACAGTCACTCCCCAAGCTTCTAATCCTCATGTTCCGGCAGTATAAGTAGATATATGTATATTTTTAATTTTTTTTATGTATGTATTTTTTCTTCTTTTGAAAAAAAAAAAAAAACACAAACCTAATATTAGGGCAACCTAACGGCTGCCTTAAGTACTTAAACTCGAAGGGCAAGAAATACTTGCCGTTTCAAAAAAGTAGGTTTTTGTTTGGTCTCTTTACATCCCTAATATGTCCTCAGAGGACATACAAAATAATTCTGATTTTGACCAAGTCTTATCCCGGCTAGTTCAACTGAGCTTGGAAGCGACTCAGAGAGAAGAGCAAGTCAGGCAAGGCCCTCAGCCGCTGACTTTAGAAGAGTATAAAAGAAGAAACAAACAAAATAAAATAACTGAGCCACGCATTCCAGGCCCAGTGAAATACAAGAGGAAAAGAGGAGGTAAAAAGTACCTCAAAAGAAGAAAAATAGCTGAGTTATATCAGCAAATTAATTTAAGCACCAATAGTGAAGAAAAAATTAAACTAAAAAATAATGTTAGGAAATTAAGGAAGCAAAAATAATAATAATACATGTAAAGTTCACAGTAAAATTTTCCCTTTTCAATGTCAAATATTAGATATAAAGGTCCACTTGCCTCATCGGAGGAAATACAGAAAGAGATAGACGAATCAGTTCTACCACGTAATTACGAAAAAGAGCTGGTTTGGCTAACTCAATTTTGGAAATCGATAGGGATGACTAGGGAACCCACAGTGGAAGATTTAAAAAATCCCACTACTTTAGTAGAAGAAACTAATCGCATGATGAGTTTGTGCGGTTTCCAACCTTGTTGTTAAACAAAAAAAAAAAAGAAATTTTTTATTAATAAATAAATTTAAAAAAAAAAAAAAAAAAAAAAAAATTTGTCATTTAATTGAATATTGAATAATAGTCTCGTAATGGGAGGTAAGGAATCGAAAGTCAGTGACCCAAACGCTAATGTGGTAAACACAGTTCAAATAATAGACCACACTGAAGCCTTAGATGCAATTAAAATTTACCTTATTGTTATCGTTGTTATCAACGCAGTGAGTTTATTCTTGAAGTTGTATTCAACCCACAATAAATTTCTTAAAAAGAGATACCAGAGCCGCGCAGACGGTCTGGATAAAGTTTAATTTGAATTTTTTTATATATATAATCAATGGATAAATGGGTGGAAATTTCGAATGAACTCGCTGAAAATAAGGTAAATGCAGAAAAATCTTACAAATGCATATGCAAGAACATAAAAATTAAAACAGAGACAGTAAAGAAACATTTAAACGTTCTACTGTTATCATTAAATAATATAGGAAAAATCATATGCAGAGTAAATCATACTCTAACGAAAGCTCATCAATTGGAATCCTATTAAGAGTGTCAGAGACAAATTGGTATCCTCGTTATCCAGGTATAACGTTGATGTTGAAATACCAACCTCCTATGAGCAACAAATCGATATCGATTTCGACGTTTGGTTGTTCGAAGGTGGATCAGATACCGAGGAAGAACAAAAAGACCCCATAAATACCAATAAATCTGCTCAAACAGAGATTTTTGTGCAAGAAGAAACAGCTACACAAATAAATACTGTCACGTCAATTGAACAAAATTCACAAACAGATACAAACATGGCACAAACAACAGTAGCATTTATCAAAACTGCGTCATCGATCTTACCCGAGTTCGATGGCAAACCCGAAAATTTATCAAGTTTTCTGGATGCCCTTGATATCCTAGAACAAATTAAAGAGCAACATGAGGCTATCGCAGTTTCAATGATAAAAACTAAATTAAAAGGCACAGCTAGAAACTTCATAAGCTGTGAAACTTCAATTCAAGAAATTAAACAAAAACTAAAAAGTAAAATAAAGGGTGAGTCAGTGGAAGTTTTAACTGCAAAACTCTTAAACATCCAACAGCGCAGTAAAACTGCAAATCAGTACACTGCTGAGATTGAAAAACTCACAAAATCATTGGAAGGAGCATACATATCCGACGGTCTAACAACCGACCTCGCAACTAAGTATGCTACACAAACAGCTGTCAAAGCTATGTGTAAAAACTGCTCCAATGAGAAAGTAAAAACCATTATGCAAGCTGGAACGTTCACCTCAATGAACGAAGCGGTATCTAAATTTACAAACAGTTGCACAGAAGTAACTGGAAACCCAAACTCACTTTTGCACATACGCCAACAAAATTATTTTCGCGGTAATTTCCGCAGGGGTTACCAAAATAACTCTTATAGAGGTAACCAAAGGCGCACATTTCCATCAAGATTAAATAACAATAATAATTATAATAATAATAACAATAATAATAATCGATCTTATCAAAGGTCAGGTAGAAACTTTGGAGCACGAAACTCTAATCGTAACAATACCAGAACGGTAAGAAATGTAAACCAACAGGAAAACCAGCAGACTCCATCTCAACAGTAAATTCTGAAAATAAAAAATTATGTGTTTTCAATTTACACCTAAACAGCTACATATCCTGCGAAACAACTCTAAATAATTCAATTTCAACCCTCCTGATTGATACGGGAGCGGATATTTCAATAATAAAAAAGGGTCAAATTGACAGTAATGTCACAATTAATTATTCACAAATAACTGATTTAAAGGGAATAGGTCAAGGTTTAACAAGCACTATTGGAACAGTCAAAGCAGATTTAAAAGATTATTACTTATTGATTGCACATAAATTTCACATAGTTGAAGATAATTTTCCAATTCCTTGTGATGGAATTTTGGGGCTTGATTTTATTAAAAAATATAATTGTATTTTGGATTACAGTAAAAATGGAGACAGCCTAATACTACGCCCATATGATTACCCAGACAACATTATAATAGAAATGACAAATAGACCATCCGTTAATTGCATAACAATACCTGCAAGATCGGAAGTAATCCGACAAGTACATATTGAAAATAGTAATTCCGATTTATTAATACCTCACCAAAAATTAGGAGAAGGCATTTTTATTGCAAACACCTTAGTATATTCGCAACAAACATTCATTAGAGTCATTAATACAACAAATAAAAATGCAACTATTCAAAATTTTAAAATTAACACAGAAAATTTAAATGATTATACAATAGTAAATACTAAATCTGAATCAGCAAAAAATAATAAAGAAAAATTAGAAAAATTAAATAAAAATTTCCCACCTTTCGCTAGTCAATCACTTCACACATTATGCTCAGAATTCATTGATATATTTTCATTAGATACAGAACCAATTACTGCTAATAATTTCTACAAACAAAAATTGCATATGAAAGATAATACCCCTATCTACATTAAAAATTATAGATTACCTCAAGCCCAAAAAGGTGAAATTAATACACCGAGAGAAATGCATTGAATGTTGTGACAATATCGCTATTGATAGGGACGAGTTTGATGCAATATTCATTCAGAATGAGCGAGTTATCAAATATTATTTGCTCCCAATAAAAAATAAAATGACATGTCAACCATTTAGATATAATGTACTATTTTTTATATCTATGGATAGAATACTAATATATTTGAACGGCATGTCAATATCTATGGTCGTGATATGAATTTCTATTGTCGGTATATCCATATCCCTATTTACTGCATAGTAATAATGGTAGAGACAGCGTATTAATATATATGGGCGAAATGTAAATTTTTCTGGGACGCATAATCATAATAGTTTAACAATTTTTACTATGGATTTCCTAACAATATTACAACTTGTTGGAGCGTTTGTTAAAATTCAAAATTTTTTGAATTTCTTATGATTGAACAATTTTCTAAAAAATGTATAATATGCCGTAGCCGAATAGTAGAATACTGGGCTAACGTGCCAGAGGAGCAGGGTTCGAATCTTACTGAAACCAGATGTCAAATTACATATATACAATTTTGTTTTTTCAAACTATTTAGAATTTATCAATAGTTTATATGGATACCATTTCAATAGTGATTTATCAAAAAAGCATTGATGAAACATCCATATTCATTGATGGGACAGGATTATCAATTTTTATTTAATGTGATATCAATAATTAAGGATGTTCGGTCCATAGACTTCCCTCCGTGTAAGCAAATTAATAAATTAATTAAAGATGACATAATAGAGCCGTCTATGTCAGAATATAATAGCCCAATTCTTCTGGTACCGAAAAAACCGTTACCAGGAAAAAACGATAAAAGATGGAGATTGGTAGTCGATTACCGACAGGTAAATAAAAAACTAACAGCGGATAAATTCCCATTGCCAAGAATTGATGATATCTTGGATCAATTAGGTAGAGCTAAATATTTCTCATGTCTGGACTTGATGTCCGGCTTTCATCAAATTGAATTACATAAAGACTCTAGAGACATCACATCGTTTACGGCGGACGATGGCACATATCGTTTCAAAAGATTGCCATACGGTTTAAAAGTAGCACCTAATTCATTTCAACGAATGATGACACTAGCATTCGCTGGCCTTAAGCCATCCCAAGCTTTTCTATATATGGATGATTTAGTGGTATTAGGGTGCTCTGAAAAACACATGATTACAAATTTGAGAGATGTATTTTCTACTTGCAGAAAATATAATTTAAAATTACATCCGGATAAATGTTTATTTTTTAACCAAGAAGTCACTTACCTTGGACATAAATGCACAAATAAAGGAATTTTGCCCGATCCTAGTAAATATGAAATTGTTTTAAATTATCCAATACCAAAAAGTGCTGACGAAATTAAACGTTTTGTAGCATTTTGTAATTATTACCGAAGATTTGTTCCAAATTTTGCAGCTCATTCCAGAATTTTAACAAGATTGTGTAAAAAGAATGTTTCATTCGATTGGACGGAAGAATGTCAAAAAGCTTTTGTCTATTTGAAGGAAGCATTAATACACCCAAATATTTTGCAATATCCAGATTTTGATAAAGAATTTTGTATAACAACAGATGCCAGTGGATTTGCCTGCGGCGCAGTTCTTAGTCAAGAATATGAAGGCAAACAATTACCAATTGCCTATGCGTCAAGAGCATTCACAAAAGGTGAAAGCAACAAAGCCACAATCGAAAAAGAGTTGGCAGCAATCCACTGGGCTATAACTTATTTTGGACCTTATGTTTATGGCAGAAAATTTTTGATTAAAACAGACCATCGCCCCTTAACATACTTATTTTCGATGAAAAATCCCTCATCGAAATTAACTAGAGTTCGATTAGAGTTGGAGGAATATGACTTTGAGGTGGAGTACATAGCTGGAAAAGAAAACTATGTAGCGGATGCACTTTCACGCATCAATATAAATGATTTAAAAGAAATGTCAATTAAGGCATGTCAAATATTAAAAGTTACGACTAGATCGGAAACTAAACAAAAAACTAATAATAATAAAAATATTAGTAAAGAATTTAAAAGTCACAATGAGAACCCAATAATATATGAAGCGCTAAATAAATGTGAAGTAAAAAAGCTAGCTCAGCTCGTTTTCGACCCCCCGAAACTGCAGTTCAAAAAGGGAAAGAAAATTTGTAGCAAAATAGATATTAATGATTTAATTGTTGAGGCGAAGGTTGACTCAGGCCAATCCTTTGCCAGGCTTTCAAATGAAGCCGGCAATTCATCTATTAATAATGATTCAATTGTTGAGGCGAAGATTGATTTAGACCAATTCTTTGCCAGGCTAATGAAAGAGGCCGACAATTTGGAAATAAATAAAATACAGTTGTCCTTAGGAGACAAATTGTTTAAGAATAATTATACTCGAGTAAGCACATTTAAAGAAATCGGTACCAAAGTTCTCAAAAATTTAACAATTGCATTAACTCCGGAGGTTATGCATGTGACTGATAAAGATACAATTAAAAGTATATTGAAAAAATATCATGATGATCCTGTGACTGGTGGCCACCCAGGAATCAATCGCACAAATAATAAAATTAGACAAAAATATTATTGGAGAAATATGAAAAATGATATTAAGAATTATATTAAAAAATGTATTAAATGCAGTAAAAATAAAGTAAATAAAAACTTAAAAGAACCAATGATCATAACAGAAACGCCCACAAAAGCTTTTGATACGGTGCAAATCGATACAATTGGACCATTGCACGTGTCAATAAATGGAAATGAATATGCGGTTACCATAGTGTGTGATTTGACAAAGTATTTGATAGCAATTCCAATTGCGAGTAAACACGCGAAAATAGTAGCAAAAGCCATTTTTGAAAACTTTATTTTGGTATATGGTTGTATGAAAACCATCATAACTGATATGGGGACTGAATACAAAAACAACGTATTTGAGGAATTGTGTAAACTTTTAAAAATTGAACACAAAACTTCTACCCCATATCACCATCAAACTTTAGGCACCGTCGAGCGTAGCCACAGAACTTTTAATGAATACATTCGTTCTTACATATCCATTGACAAAAATGATTGGGATGAATATTTGAAATATTTTGCGTATTGTTACAATACAACACCATCTACGGTTCATGGCTATTGTCCATTTGAACTGGTTTTTGGAAAAATACCCCTGACTTACGATTTTTTACAAGAAAATATTATTAGCCCGGTTTATAATTGCGAGGCTTATGATAAAGAAATTAAATTCAGGTTGCAAATCGCGCAACAAAGAGCTAATCAATTAGTAAAAGAAGCTAAAGAAAAACAAAAAATTTATTATGATAAAAATCTTCAGGTTAAAGAAATTAGTATAGGAGATTTAGTCTTAGTTAAAAACGAAGCAGGTCATAAATTAGATAATAAGTATAAAGGGCCCTACAAAGTAATAAAGATCGATCAAAATAATAACTTTACTTTAATTCCATATAATTTAGAACAAATAAACTCAAATAACCAATTAAGCGATAAGAGCATCATAATTCATAAAAATAGGCTTAAGTTGTTTGAATAAATTCATTTTTTTTAATTCTTAACATTTACTCATTTTTCACTTAAAATTTTACGAGCATAAGCAAATAGTTGTATACAAAATATGTTTAAGTTTCATCATAAACAAAAACCAAGCACTCATTTGAAAAAAAAATTCAACAGAAAAACCTGAATACAAAATAGAAAAATGTATCATATGAAAATTTTTACAAGTAAACAAACATCTAAAAACATTAGTTATTCAACACTTGAAAATAATAATAAACAAAACTGAAACATTGTAAAACCAACACAGAACATAAAAAAAATTTTGTAAACAAATATCAAACAATAAAAATTTTAAAGAATCAAATGAAAACTCATAATTTAATTGTAGATATGTATAAGAAAAAAAAAAAACCACTTAAGTATATCACAGTAATAAAATCGTTCATATGTATGTATTCACGATTTTTTTTTGGAAAGGAGGTGTAGTATATCAGAGCATGTCACTTTAACAACGATGCACACGCCGAGTTCTAAGGCATGGAATGTAAACATTCTGCAGCGTCAACGTATTTCTAATTACGTTCAGTTTCTCACGCTAACTACAAGAACAGCACAAGCTATGGAGTGACGTCGGTTTGCATGCGCTAGCCACATATGTGTGGATGTGAGCGACTGCATTATTGGCGACTACACGCTTGGTACATGTATGTATGTATATGACTGCATTGCTAGCAGCATAACTGCACTGAGATATACTCGGACCTATGCAGATATGAATATGTGTACATATGTGCATGGAGTTAGGCTTAGCTTGTAAGAATTAAAGTAAATATGTATTGTAGTAAATAAGCAGTACATAAGAGGTGTAAGCTATAAATAAGAAGCTGATTTTGAAATAAAGGCATTCAGATTGGCAGACGGCACTCGAAAGGGTGCCTTTCCCAAATTTTTTGTAATTTTTATTTAAAACTTTTAGAATCGATCTTGATCGGAGTTGTCTTAAAATTCCATAATTTGTAGGTGCAAAACCGCCAAACTGAGGTATCGCATACACCGTTTTGAAAATGCCCGTTACTTCGTTTTGCAGAATCATCGACGATAACAGAAAAACTAACAACTTTTGTTCAGACTGGACTTAAGTCCATTTTGAAGATATATGTATGAAATGCACATGTAGCATTCAAATTTACAATCCAACATTCAATTTTAAAAAACTTTTACAGAAATTTTAGCAATCATTGAAATGAATTACTAATTTAACAACAATGTCAGTTATTAATGTTTTTGGGAACAAACTACCACTGGTATAGTTGTTTCACCAATAAATATGACTTATAGAAACACCAAGCACTAGTAAATTATTAATTATCTACAAGCTTAACAGAAACACGTCCGATCGCGTAGACAACTTGTAACAAAAGGGTTTTCTCTTTAAAAGGAGACGTTAGGGATTTCTCTAATCCACAGGAACCTTGGACGGACTGAGCTTAACCCCGGCTTATAGGAAAAGTCCGTCACAACAGGGACTCTAAAATGAATTACAATAAAACACTATGTCAATGCCACGAGGACATTGACTAGAGGTTAACACTGAGAATATACGGAGGAACCATTGGGAAATCGCCAGAGAATCGGCGAGAAAACGGAGATTAATCAACAAGGGTACGATAAAAACAAGAAAGTGCAAGCACCGACAACGCGATAGACCAGCAAGCGACACTAGTAAATTTCATGGATCGGGTGATACCCTGCGGGTTAGGGGTTTAGAATATGCCCGAGGTACGCATACCGGTCGTAAGAGGCGACTAATATGCACATAGGTAATTGACGTGCTAACTCGATGGTTGATCTACGGATATGATGCCTCTCACCTCTCATTACCCATTTTTTAATGAATACATTCGTTCTTACATATCCATTGACAAAAATGATTGGGATGAATATTTGAAATATTTTGCGTATTGTTACAATACAACACCATCTACGGTTCATGGCTATTGTCCATTTGAACTGGTTTTTGGAAAAATACCCCTGACTTACGATTTTTTACAAGAAAATATTATTAGCCCGGTTTATAATTGCGAGGCTTATGATAAAGAAATTAAATTCAGGTTGCAAATCGCGCAACAAAGAGCTAATCAATTAGTAAAAGAAGCTAAAGAAAAACAAAAAATTTATTATGATAAAAATCTTCAGGTTAAAGAAATTAGTATAGGAGATTTAGTCTTAGTTAAAAACGAAGCAGGTCATAAATTAGATAATAAGTATAAAGGGCCCTACAAAGTAATAAAGATCGATCAAAATAATAACTTTACTTTAATTCCATATAATTTAGAACAAATAAACTCAAATAACCAATTAAGCGATAAGAGCATCATAATTCATAAAAATAGGCTTAAGTTGTTTGAATAAATTCATTTTTTTTAATTCTTAACATTTACTCATTTTTCACTTAAAATTTTACGAGCATAAGCAAATAGTTGTATACAAAATATGTTTAAGTTTCATCATAAACAAAAACCAAGCACTCATTTGAAAAAAAAATTCAACAGAAAAACCTGAATACAAAATAGAAAAATGTATCATATGAAAATTTTTACAAGTAAACAAACATCTAAAAACATTAGTTATTCAACACTTGAAAATAATAATAAACAAAACTGAAACATTGTAAAACCAACACAGAACATAAAAAAAATTTTGTAAACAAATATCAAACAATAAAAATTTTAAAGAATCAAATGAAAACTCATAATTTAATTGTAGATATGTATAAGAAAAAAAAAAAACCACTTAAGTATATCACAGTAATAAAATCGTTCATATGTATGTATTCACGATTTTTTTTTGGAAAGGAGGTGTAGTATATCAGAGCATGTCACTTTAACAACGATGCACACGCCGAGTTCTAAGGCATGGAATGTAAACATTCTGCAGCGTCAACGTATTTCTAATTACGTTCAGTTTCTCACGCTAACTACAAGAACAGCACAAGCTATGGAGTGACGTCGGTTTGCATGCGCTAGCCACATATGTGTGGATGTGAGCGACTGCATTATTGGCGACTACACGCTTGGTACATGTATGTATGTATATGACTGCATTGCTAGCAGCATAACTGCACTGAGATATACTCGGACCTATGCAGATATGAATATGTGTACATATGTGCATGGAGTTAGGCTTAGCTTGTAAGAATTAAAGTAAATATGTATTGTAGTAAATAAGCAGTACATAAGAGGTGTAAGCTATAAATAAGAAGCTGATTTTGAAATAAAGGCATTCAGATTGGCAGACGGCACTCGAAAGGGTGCCTTTCCCAAATTTTTTGTAATTTTTATTTAAAACTTTTAGAATCGATCTTGATCGGAGTTGTCTTAAAATTCCATAATTTGTAGGTGCAAAACCGCCAAACTGAGGTATCGCATACACCGTTTTGAAAATGCCCGTTACTTCGTTTTGCAGAATCATCGACGATAACAGAAAAACTAACAACTTTTGTTCAGACTGGACTTAAGTCCATTTTGAAGATATATGTATGAAATGCACATGTAGCATTCAAATTTACAATCCAACATTCAATTTTAAAAAACTTTTACAGAAATTTTAGCAATCATTGAAATGAATTACTAATTTAACAACAATGTCAGTTATTAATGTTTTTGGGAACAAACTACCACTGGTATAGTTGTTTCACCAATAAATATGACTTATAGAAACACCAAGCACTAGTAAATTATTAATTATCTACAAGCTTAACAGAAACACGTCCGATCGCGTAGACAACTTGTAACAAAAGGGTTTTCTCTTTAAAAGGAGACGTTAGGGATTTCTCTAATCCACAGGAACCTTGGACGGACTGAGCTTAACCCCGGCTTATAGGAAAAGTCCGTCACAACAGGGACTCTAAAATGAATTACAATAAAACACTATGTCAATGCCACGAGGACATTGACTAGAGGTTAACACTGAGAATATACGGAGGAACCATTGGGAAATCGCCAGAGAATCGGCGAGAAAACGGAGATTAATCAACAAGGGTACGATAAAAACAAGAAAGTGCAAGCACCGACAACGCGATAGACCAGCAAGCGACACTAGTAAATTTCATGGATCGGGTGATACCCTGCGGGTTAGGGGTTTAGAATATGCCCGAGGTACGCATACCGGTCGTAAGAGGCGACTAATATGCACATAGGTAATTGACGTGCTAACTCGATGGTTGATCTACGGATATGATGCCTCTCACCTCTCATTACCCATTTTCTCCTTCCTCATGGATGGAGGGATGCCATGACCTAGAAGGTTCCACTGGTCATACCAAATCGCTACCACGACAGTCGGGCAGTACCGCAAGGGAGTACCGCAGCGTACCGGGGTCATATCCGGCCAAGGACTGTCAACTTCGGCATCACTCCCCAAAACCTTCGGGGAGTGTTTTGTTGTTAACAACAACCACAACAACATGGATCGGGTGCGTAAATGGAATCTGAAGTACGACGGCGGTAAGGGTGGAGGAGCTGGCCGACAGTTACGAAGTTGGTCGCGACTCCATCCCACGTGCGTTACCAGAGCTGCTAAAGGATAAGGCGTTGGTGTGGTACCGCAACAACAACAGACACTGGCAAGAGTGGGAGGCCTTCAAGAAGGACTTCTTAAAGTTTTTCCTAAGCACGCGATATTTGAGCATTTGGATGACGAAATACGGCAGCGGGTCCAGCGACCAGTAGCCCGTTTCTGTATCCTTGCGATACGAATTATATCGCAAAATGCAACCCTGATTCATGGTTATCGCAAGGTAGTGTTTCTATAGATCGATATTTCTTGCGTTATTCATATCACTAACTCCGAAGGTCGTGATATTATACGTTAAAACGAAAATGAGTGAAGTTCGTTGGTAACTAATACGGTGTTTCCACCAAAAACAAACACCGTGTTTGTAGGTTTTGGGTTTGAAATAATTGTCAATTGTTTCCACTGCGTTTTTGATATAAATTGTGTTCAATCTGTCATTCGTGTAATTTTATTATTCGAAAATTTTGTGGAAAATTTTAAACACGTTAGGGATAGAAAACACGGTGTTTGCTTTTGGTGGAAACACCATATAATTTAGATTTTTTGTTTTCTAACTAATTTTTTATTTTATAGAAAAAAGCAGGAGTGGAAAAATTCCAAATAAAACAAAAAGTAAAACTTTTGGAGCTAATGAAGGCCAAAAAGGTATTTGTTTCCTTTAGGGGTCAACTGCTAATAAATTAGCTAAAATTATGTGAGATAGCTCAAAAGACGGGGTTTGGCCTCAGGATCACGAATCCGGAAGCGCTTTTTTTAATATTTTGGTCAAAAAACCGAAAAATGCCCCGGGTTCGATACCAAAATTGGGGCGGAATCCATGGTATTTATGTGCAGAACACCTTTCTGAGTTGGTGGCCTTCGGCCGCGCTTATAACAAATAACCCTGGGCTACGCCATCCCAATTCCGGGTGGTTGCCTGAACCGTGGCAACATGCCACGGTACGAATTCTGTCGCACGTTTTTAGGTACAGCCTAATAAAATTACAATAACTACATGAAAACTTGCAACTTTGTTTGCAAATATCTCTTCAGAGAAGCAAAATATTAAAAAAGCACTTCCGGATTCGTGGTCCTGAGGCCAACCCCGTCTTTTGAGCCCCCTTCCATAATTTTAGCTAATTAATTAGCAGTTGACAACTAAAGTGTTTGTTATTATACTTTTTTGCTATTAATGATAGATGCAATGTTCCATTTAGTTTATTCCATCGATATGATAAAAACTCACCACTATTTTATCGCAAGGTGAATTCAGTGTGTTACAGAAACATTTTTCATATCGAAAGCGATACGAGCCTTGCGATAGCAAATCGATCGTTATTACAACGAAATGTTATAGAAACGGGCTACAGGTGAGGTGTTTAAAGATTACGTGCTATCATTACAGGGGCTAATGCGACACGCCGACTACTCCGATGAGAAAAAGCTGGATAGAATTTACAGGAATTCGAGGCGAAAGTACCAGCTATATGCGAAGAGGAGCGAATTTAATCGTCTGGAGGGATTGATCACCCTGGTCGAGGACTACGAGAACATTCCGCAAGAAAAGGAGCCATTCAAACCAGCAGCGAGGCCATTCGGATCACGAACACCAGAGGAAAGGTTCCATTACATGCAGACCGACGAGAGGGAAGAGGAAAACTTAAGGCAGGGAAACGGCGGGAGACCCCATTAGTAGCGATGGGTGGGGTCTCGTACAATAACTCCTCGCACACGGCAACGATATTTAGGCAGAAAAAAGGGCGAATCATGACCGCAGTGACTGTCGAAGGAGAAGAATTCATGGCATCAATCGATACGGGAGCGACCAGGAGTTTTAATAGCGATAAGGCAGCATCAGGCAGGCAGGGACACAAGTGGTGACGGGCGATGGTAGATCGCAGAGGATATTTCAAGCTGTAAACGCAGAGATACAATTGGGCGAACAAAGGCATGTGAGTGAGTTGCTAGTTTTACCTGGGCTAGTCGACATCGTGGTGATTGGCACAGACTATCTGGCAATGTCGAAGTTGGAACTGAAGTGTTGCGAAGAAACGTTAGTCTTACAAGTCTCACACGAGAAATAGTGATGAGAGAAGACGACCGATTCAGCAGAAGGGCAAAAGGAATGTAGTCACAGGCGCAACATGGAGACAGCCGCGGGAAGAACCACTGGGAAGCATGCAAGAAGAGAGTATTAAGTGCAAATGGTACACGATGAAGATGGCCGAAGTAACAAAGGAGCGGGAGAAATTCCCCGATTACGTGATAGAGGAAGGTCGATTATATAGAAGCATTGGAAGTCAAATGGATGGTGAGGATGCGGTACCATGGAAGCTATGTGTGCCGACACCGGAGATGAAAAGAGTGCTCAACGAAATACACGACGCACCGAGCGCAGGACACATGGGTATAAGGAAATCCATCCGCGTGCAATGATGAGTTACTACTGGCCTGGAATGTTCACAGACGTAAGAAAATACGTACAACAATGCCACACACAGAGCCAAAAATGCCTAATAAAATTAATAAGATTGTCTTTATGAACGGTTTTCAGGCTCAGGGGTAGTCAAGACGGCGGAAACGAAAAAAAAACCATACGCAAATCTATTTGGTTTAATGAGGAAATTCTTATTGATATTATCAAGTGCAATTTCTTCTTTTTTCTTTGCGATTTCTTTTTATATGTGTTATTAATAAGAAAATCTTCTCGAAATTTCTGTCAAAATATTGAAAAAAAGCTGAAAGAGAAAAACTTCTTATTTTAATAAGATGATCTTAGGGTTCCTAACAAGAAGATTTGACTTATTAACAGATTTCCGCATAATTGTATGTGTTAATAAGACGATCTTAGGGTTCCTGACAAGAAGATCTGACTTATTAACTGATTTCCGCATAATTGTATGTGTTAATAAGACGATCTTAGGGTTCCTAACAAGAAGATTTGACTTATTAATGTTTTCAAAGGGAAAACATATTTCCGCATAATTGTATGTGTTAATAAGACGTTCTTAGGGTTCCTAACAAGAAGATTTGACTTATTAACAGATTTCCGCATAATTGTATGTGTTAATAAGACGATCTTAGGGTTCCTAACAAGAAGATTTGACTTATTAACAGATTTCCGCATAATTGTGTGTGTTAATAAGACGATCTTAGGGTTCCTAACAAGAAGATTTGACTTATTAATGTTTTCAAAGGGAAAACATATTTCCGCATAATTTTATGTGTTAATAAGACGATCTTAGGGTTCCTAACAAGAAGATTTGACTTATTAACAGATTTCCGCATAATTGTATGTGTTAATAAGACGATCTTAGGGTTCCTAACAAGAAGATTTGACTTATTAATGTTTTCAAAGGGAAAATATATTTCCGCATAATTTTATGTGTTAATAAGACGATCTTAGGGTTCCTAAAATTCTCGAAATGGGTGGAAGTTATAGCAATACGAAAGGCGACGATGGAGAATCTGATCAGAGAAATGAGGGAGAGGACTTTGGCCCGATTTGGCGCGCCAAAAGTCCTAATCACGGACAATGGAACACAGTTCACGAGCAGGTATTTCAAGAAGTTTTTACAAGAAGCTGGCATCAAGCACCAGCTAACGGCACCGTACACACCACAAGAGAATCCGACGGAGAGAGCGAATCGTAACATCAAGAGGATGATTGCACAGTTCACTGGGAAGGAGCATGAGGTATGGGATGAGTGCTTTCCAGAGATGACACTAGCACTGAATACGAGCGTATGCGAGCCAACAACCGGCTGTTGGTGATTTGGTACTAGTCAAGGGGCATCAACTGTCCAAGGCAACGGACAACTTTGCAGCAAAGTTAAGGTGATGGCCCAATGCAGGCTTGCATTGCTGGCTTTGCCTCGAGAAATGTCAAAATTCTTTTGAACTCTACTGATATGTATGAAAGTTGGCCCAGTGGCAGCCTTGCTTTGCTTGCTTGAAGCGCTTCAAAGCGTCGAATAGCCCAAATCTCTATTTGACAGCGCTTTACACGCTTTACTATTTGTCTTGTTTGTCTCATCCTGTTTTTCTGACAGCTTTTGAAGCTTTTATTTGGTCATAGATGCTTTCAAAGCAAATCAAGGTAAGCTTAGGTAAGCAAGGCAAGCAAATCAAGCCTGCATTGGGTTGTTGTTGTTGTTGTTGTTAACAGCAAAACATTCCCCGAAGGTTTTGGGAAGTGATGCCGAAGTTGACAGTCCTTGGCCGGATATGACCCCGGTACGCTGCGGTACTCCCTTGCGGTACTGCCCGACTGTCGTGGTAGCGATTTGGTATGGAACCTTCTAGGTCATGTCATCCCTCCATCCGTGAGGAAGAAGAAGATGGGTAATGAGAGGTGAGAGGAATCATATCCGTAGATCAACCATCGAGTAGCACCTATGTGCATATTAGTCGCCTCTTACGACCGGTATGCCTACCTCGGGCATATTCTAAATCCCTAACCCGCAGGTGGTGGGTGTGTCTAGTGCCTGCATTGGGTCATCACCTTTAGCATCAAGGTACAGTGGGCCTCATCGTGTAACGAACTTCGTAGCCCGGGTAATCGTGCAGCTGGATAAGGTACATAATGGCAAAAGGAGAACGGCACACGTGAGCGAGTTAAAAGCATACCATCAGGCGACAATCGAAGAAGCAATCCCAGCAGAACAGAGTCAACCACATTCATCCCGCGAGGGTGGAAAGTTTAGGGCGTCTCGCCAAGCCCCATCGGGGAACAAACGAGACGGCCGACGACGAAAGCAACAACATAACACGCGTCATCATCAGCAGCGTGCAGAAGAGAGCAACTGGCCACAGCAGCAGCAACACCACGCGTCACAATATTCCAAACCGCCCAAATCTAAGAAGAACAGACGGATTGCAACACGGTGGCGATATGTGGATTAGGGTGTCCCGTCCAGGCATGACAAAAATTTCTTTTTGAGATATGATATCGCAAAAGGTGTCAAAATTTGCGTAATTGAATACAGAGTTGTATGTATTTATGTATGTTAAGGTAAATTTCAAATAAATAAGCGAATTTCAATTTCTAAAAACCAAATTAGTTGGTAATAGTGCGTTTTGCAACAATAGCAATATATGTACTCTTTGAAGATCGGTAGAGCCCTCAAGTTGTAGTTGTTTTTAACTTTTAAAAGCCATTTCGTAATCTGCTATCAAACACGCAAGTTTTAAGGGGTATTGCGTTAAGAAAAAAATATTAGTGTGTCCCGAAATACTTTTTTGAGGGTTTTCTTAACGCAATACCCCTTAAAACTTGCATGTTTGATAGCAGATTACGAAATGGCTTTCAAAGGTAACAACAACTTGATCTTCAAAGAGTAAAATATTGCTATTGTTGCAAGACGCATTATTACCAACTAATTGGGTTTTTAGAAATTTAAATTCGCTTATTTATTTGAAATTTACATACATAAATTTATTCAACTCTGTATATATAATTGGGTACACTTCCCTGCACTTGGCACTCACCTTTTCACTTATTTAAACAAATAAAAGGAAAGGTTTTTAATTTAAACTTTAAATAAACTTTAATTTGCGGGAGCGCAAATTTCAAATGTGTGGCGGGTACAAAAGTTAAAACGATTGTGTTTTGTTTATGATGTGTGGGCGTTTTTGGTGTTGACATTTGGTGTATGTGTAATTGTGTTAGTGTGCGTGTGAGGTGTGGTGAGATGAGTGGCCGCAGGGTTGCTGGGAAAACGGCGGAGATTACGGCTAAGTTAGCCATCCCGGCCCCCCTAGGCGAGTCATCAGCCTAGCAATCTCTGTAATTGTTGTAGTGTCTTCACGACGTTGCTCAACCCGGTTGGGCGTCGGTTGCGTTGGCTAGGAGCGTGCCGACGTGGTGATGTTGCTGGGTGGCGGTAACGAGCACCCGGGTGACTCCACGTCTGCTGACGATGATTCGGCTACCTTGTTGTGCGTCGAGGTTGCGAGACTCGTGGTGGTTGCGATCGGTGTTGCATGTTGTTGCGTGGCGGCGGTGCCACGGGGGCGCTACGTCTGGCGGGCCGGTGCAAGAGCGTGTGGTGTGGCCTGTCGCACAGCTGGCACAACACTTGAGAGGTGCAAGCTTCAGTTGTGTGCCACAAGGCCAAGCAATTGAGGCAGCAGCCATGCCTCATGTGAAGTCATGTGGGGTGCTTAATTTGAGCACTACATATGTGTATTTATATGTGTATTCTTTTATAAGGCTTGATCATTGTATATATGATAAGCGATTTTATTTGCGGCGCGTGTAAGTATTCACGAATTCGAGGAATCTAGTCCTTCGAGCTACCTCTTTAGCAGTGAGGTATACATACAGTCCATTTCATATTGAGAGAGAGGTGTATTTACAGTCCGGGTAGCAACATCACTTGTGTGGATGAATTGCTCCGTATTTGATTGAATTATTATTGATTTTCGACATTCGCGCGATTGGTATTGGCGGTGTTAGACTCGGTTGGTAAAAAGCATAGTTTGACGAGCGGTCGCGTTAACATTCCGGTTTGTGTGCGTAGGTCAACTACCAGGATGTGACCGTCGGAACCGTAGTGTACCTTTTCGATGCGGGCTAGCCGCCATTCGGTAGGTGGGAGGCAGTCGTCATGAATTAGGACGCATTCTCCAATTTTTGGAGCTTCTTGAGTGTTTTTCCACCGATATCTTTTATGGAGGTCTTTGAGATATTCCTCCTTCCATCGGCGACTAAATTCATGATGGAGAATTTTGATTCGTTCCCATCGATTTATGAGGGAGAGTGATTCCACGTTTGGTTCTGGTATAGCCAGAAGTGGGGCTCCTCTAAGAAAATGCCCAGGTGTGAGGGCTGTAAAGTCGGAGGGATCTTGCGAGAGCGCTGATAGCGGCCGTGAGTTTAGCACGGCTTCAACTCGTATGAGTAGCGTTGTGAACTCTTCGAAAGTGAATTTATGATTGCTAGCGGCTTTCTTAAAGTGTGTTTTAAAGCTTTTAACAGCTGATACCCATAGTCCACCCATATGTGGGGCGCTCGGGGGGATGAATTGCCAATTTATGCCTTGAGGTGCATATTTTTCAATGACATGCGGCGAGACTTCTTTTGCGAACTGTACGAACTCTTTTTCGGTTGCGCGTTGGGCACCGATGAAGGTTTTACCGTTATCGCTCATGATTTTTGAGGGAAATCCTCGCCGTCCGACAAAGCGTGCAAATGCCGCGAGGAAAGCTGACGTTGTCAGATCGGAACATAACTCTAAGTGCACGGCTTTTGTCGTAAAGCATACAAAAACAGCCACGTAACCTTTCGTTATGGTAGATGACCTTAGCATCGAGGCCTTTAACTGGAAAGGTCCAGCAAAATCAACACCCGTGATGGTGAAAGGCAGAGAAAAATTGCAGCGTTCAGGTGGTAGAGCTGCCATGATCTGCGTGTGCATCTTTTGCTTATGTAGCGTACAGACTTTACACGTAAAGATGCATTTTTTGATCAGAGGCTTTAGTCGTGGTATATAAAATTCTTGTCGGATCATTTGTTGCATTAGCAGGTGTTCGGCGTGCACCATTAAAAGGTGAAGATAATTAATGAAAAGCATGGCAAATGCTGATTTCTCAGGTATTATTATTGGATGCCGCTCATTGTAGCTCAGGCTGGAGTTCGCTAGCCTTCCGTTGGCGCGAATCAGTCCTTTCGAGTCTACAAAGGGATTAAGCGCTCTTTTTGTCAAAAGGTTTGGACCCCATTAGCAGTGTTCGTTCACTGTTATAGTATCGAGTTTGCGTGGACTCGATTAGAGCTATTTTTGCCCGCTGCAACTCTTGGTGCGTTAGAGCATAGCTTTCGGTATTAGATATTCCTTGCACTTTGTTCTTTAAGCGATTTACAAACTGAAACATATACGCTATTACCCTTAAGGCTCGGGGGAACGACGAAAATCGCTCTAGGATATGCGTGTCCTCCAGAGTGGTATGAAAGCCTTCGATTCTTCGACTTTCTGGGGCTATGATATTTCGTGCAGGTGATTTTGGCCACGCTTCTTGTGGTTCTACTAGCCAGCTTGGGCCGTTCCACCAAAGTGTGGTGGTTGTTAAATGCAATGGTTTGCAGCCTCTTGTGCCAAGATCCGCAGGGTTATCAGCACTGGCAATATGCCGCCAAGGTGCTGGTCCTACTAAATCAATTATTTCAGATGTGCGGTTTGACACGTATGTTTTCCACGTATGTGGTGGTTTTTCTAACCATGCTAGGACGATTTCTGAATCGGTCCATAAATACAATTTCCTATTGCTCAGGTTCAGGTGTTTTTGTACGGTCGAGGCTAGTTTTGCGAGCAGAAGTGCGCCGCATAGCTCGAGCCGTGGAAGGCTTACAGTCTTGAGGGGTGCGACCTTGCCTTTTGCTACTAATAAGTGGCTGGCAGTTTTGCCATTGTGCTGACTTCGCACATAAATCGCTGCGCAGTATGCTTTTTAAGAAGCGTCGCTGGTTCATATCCGGCTCGAAGGACCATATATAATTGGGTACACTTCCCTGCACTTGGCACTCACCTTTTCACGTATTTAAACAAATAAAAGGAAAGGTTTTTAATTTAAACTTTAAATAAACTTTAATTAGCGGGAGCGCAAATTTCAAATGTGTGGCGGGTACAAAAGTAAAAACAATTGTGTTTTGTTTATGATGTGTGGGCGTTTTTGGTGTTGACATTTGGTGTATGTGTAATTGTGTTAGTGTGCGTGTGAGGTTGCTGGGAAAACGGCGGAGATTACGGCTAAGTTAGCCACTGTATTCAATTACCCAAATTTTGACAGCTCTTGCCTATCGTATTTCAAAAAGAAATTTGTCTCAAACCTCACACCTGGACGGGACACCCTAATGTGGATCTCTAGCACTCGCCAATCCAGGTCCAAACGGTCCAAGAGTCGAACGCGCAGACATAAGCAATAATCAACAAGTGGTAAACGGTGATCAGAACGAATGGCACACAGCACAAGTACAAGGACAAGCCCCAGCCATGGATAACGCGATACAGATGGCGGTGAACTACGCCAACAACATAGCCAGTCAATGCTACAACGTAATTACCGAGTTTAGCTTAACCTTGCATTTTAGTACACGACCTAGAACACGAGAGATTGCCCCATAAGAGAAAAAAAGTTAATATTTATCATGGTCACGACACATCGAAGTTTTAAAATGGTTACGGTAAGTCACATTGCGCCAGGTGAGGGGAGAGTGTGAGGACCCAAAACCATCAGTTTTAGAGCCCACACCTCATGCACACAGAAACTACATATACTCATTTAAATGCATATATACTAAGCCAATTGATTAATCTGAAGTTATAATGAATTCCCCGGTATACAGTTTTATAACGTTATATATATTTTTTCGGACGGCCTAATGTATATTTTTACACATTTCAATATTTTAGGCGAAATATATAGACCGCTAACTAATAGCGTTTTCTTTTCTGCACGAAAATGTCGCCCTCACCGCATGCCCGCTAAAAGCCGTGTTCTGTTGTAAAATGGGCATTACCTTTTAAGAGGGCATCATTATCTTTTCTCAGTCACCATCCCTTATAAAATTCTTGCCCTCTCTGTCGTAGACGGTGCGATTATTTGCCCTGATAAATGGCAATAACAAATAAAAACAGTATACTATCTGTCACTTTCTAACACATGTATATCATCCACGATAAAGCAGCACCGATAGGCATACACAATTTTGACATTTTATATGGCGGCAGTGTTTTCTTCTTCTGAAGACATGCAGGGTGACACTGAATATTTTAAGTATGCAGCAACTTCACAGGGCTAAGTTAAAATTTTAAATATGTAGCTCTACGAAATGGCAACATTTTCGTGGAGAAAAGAAAACGCAATAAGCGACAAATTTTGTTTGCAATAATAAATATTGCACAAACAAATCCAGCATGAAAAAAGGGTCGGCCAGCCAACTCAAGCAGCGGTGCTTTGCTAACAAACCAACATACAAATATACACACTAAGCACTTAGACTACTCGCACGGGGCTGTTTTTGTTCGAAAGTTGGAAGCTTCAGCTTTCAGACTATGTAAAGGTTGCTTGAAAAAAGTTCCAAAAATTATACGAAAATTTACTTTGAAAAAAAAAAATTACAATGGTTTAGGAGATCCATCAGCGTATTTAGCTCATACGTCTTTTTTGCCTGCACAAAATACGGGCACTGTCTGAAAATTTGGCTGTTACGTCAAACTTTTTTTTCAACAAATGTTTGTTTTCTGTTCTGTTCTTTTGATATTTCCAATTATGCATATGGCCCAGTTCGCCAGAAACGAAACCACGTGTTTCGTATCACGGTCAAAAACACGCACTACACCCACCTCTACTGTAAACACCAAAACAACAACTAATAGAGCTTAATGTTACTTAATTACCTTTTGTGCCTGGATAACCGTGCGGGGAAAACCATCAAGAAGAAATCCATTCCGGCACTCGGGTTTGTCCAAATTGCTGTCAATCATATTCACAACTAGTTCGTCGGAAACTAGTTTTCCTTCATCCATCACATTTTTCAACTCTTTTCCAAGTTTAGATCCGGAGGATATTTCAGCGCGGAGCATGTCGCCAGTTGATAAGTGACACACACAAAACTTTTCTTTGAGCTTTGGAGCCTAAAATTAAATAAAATAAATATTTTAATATATAATATTAATAAAATATAATAAAGAGGCGGTTGGAGCCGTGTATAGAATTCCTCTCAACTGGGGAAAGTTTCTGACCCCCGTTGTGCGCACCACGATATTGGGCACTCTGTTAGCAGACTCAGGTGGCATGCACTTGTAGAGCAGATAGATGATACCGCTTTCTGTGCTACTGGTGATTGCTACTGTTCGCCGGCTATTTTAATCGCAAGCGCGGAACTGCTTAACAACACAAGCTGGCGACCGACACTCACACTAGCGTCAGACCGTCCCTCAAAATTGTTTAAAATCGAACGACGAAGGACTTTATAAGACCAGAGTATGGTACATATGTATATAAATTTTACCAAGTGGAATTGGGATAGCTTTACTACATATGGGTGTTTCCAGCTTTACGGACGTTCCATGCTGTCACACTGTTTGAGCGAGGGTTCGAAAACATTCACCCTCGTTCACTAACATTCACGAAAAAAAAAATTGCATTAGCATTCGTGAAGAAGAAAGCTTAAACAAATCCACACTGCCCTGGGGCCAGGTTAAAATGTGAAATTCTCGCAAAATATTGTTGGACGTTGAATAATTCATTGTACAGGTTAAATGGCAGTGCTTCAGTGAGATGTACAACAAAAAATAATAACGGTAGCCATTATGATATCAGTTTCAGCGTAACTTTTACCCAGTCTATTTATACGGCTCCACTCTAATCGTCAGTCCCCTGGCTAGTTTTAATTTACACATGGTTAAATGTGAGTCGTGGACATATTATCTTAAATATTTAAGGTTTAGCTAGGACGTTAACTTTAGATGTAATCTCAGTGCAATTCGTCAGTCCCCTGGGTCCTGTACTGATGTCCGATATACAGTTTAAATATTTTTCTAGTATGTAGTATTATGGCTTATTGAATTTTATTATATGAGATACAAGTTTTAAGCCGATAACTAAGTTTCCTGACTTTGCCAATTTTTTTTTGCAAAAATGCAGAGTACCACAAACTCCCAAGCTAAAAAAACAAAATATAAGGATAGATACATATAGTTAAGGTGAATATAACCGTATTTTTTTTAGGGAATGCACTATATATATTCGTCACCAAGGACGAATATCCCACTATCCATACAAAACGATATTACACCCGCCAAAGCATACTGTACTGCTTCGACGTCTTATTAAAATGATGATGATGATGCACTACAAAGTAGTTAGAATGAATTATTATTAGAAAATGAAATATTTGTTGATAACCCCCTATGCATATGTATGAAGAGTTTTTATATATCATTTAAACAAAATATTATTATTATTATTATTATTATTATAAGGTCTCATTACACCGCGACCATTTATACGATCTATTGTGTGACCTTTCAACTTATTGCTGTATGCGGGGACTGTTTATAAATTTGAGCACCTCCTCAGGTTTTTTTATTCCATATCACGAACGAATTGAGAGTGACCCCACCTAGGTAGCAGACTGTCTTTCTTGCTAGCGCAATGCATTCGCAGAGTATATGAACCGGCGATGAAACGTCCAGTTCGCAAAACCGACAAATTGTTGTATCTGATAGATTCAGCTTACTCAAGTGATAACGCAGACCGCAATGTCCCGTAAAATACCCAGTGAGGGTTCTTAGATCCACCCTCCTTAGATTAGTGAGCCTGGCTGATGCTCTTTGTGAGGGTTCTATAAAGTGTTTGGCCTGCCTCTGTCCTAGGCTGCTAAGCCAATGCTGCCTAATATGTTTGTGACCGCTGAGGCTCGGACTTGAAATTTAACACAATGCTTTCAACTTTATACGTAGGTGTACGCTACATTTATTGATTTTGATTGCACTTGTGGTGTGCGATGTGGTATTGCGTGTCTGGCGTGTGTGTGACGTGTGTTTATTTCTACATAAGTAAATAAACATTATTAGCACATTGAATCTCAAAAAAATATTTAATGGAATTACAAAGTTTAACTTACCGCGGTTGCGTCTCGTCCGGCTTATTTTCAGCGAATGACAAGAAACGATCGCGGCTAACAGATTTACATACATAGATACATATTGACAAATTGTAGAATGACAGATACAAAGAAATACACAGTAACGAATGATTTACAGAGTTGCATGCGGCCGTGCTGCCACAATGTTTATTTTCCCAGTTGCTTATGGTCTCTTTTACGTGGGCCTTCGTGAGTCCACAAAAGGGTTCGGGACTATAAAATGCTGTTAGAGCACCATGTTTTGCAAGGTTATCTGCTTTTTCGTTGCGGTCATGCCCTTAATGCCCTGGGACCCAACCTAACAAAACTTTGTTTTTGGCTCCGATTTTTAGATCGGAAATGTTATGAAGTCTTAATGCAGCAAGTGTGGCCTCCTTCTCTATCAGAATAGGGAAAGGAGGTGTTCCCACAAGGACACTTAAAGCATCAGCAGGGCACGTTCTCATTGCACCTGTTATACCGACACAGACTAGCTGATGCATCTCACATAACTTAGTTGCCGCTGTTCTCTGAGCAGTCTTAGGCCACCAGACTAGAGAAGCGTATGTGACTATTGGCTTCACAACTGTATTATATGACCAGTACGTCATTTTGGGAGACAGCCCCATGTTTTGCCATAAAGTCTAGTGCAGGCGAAAAAGGCCCTCGTTGCTTTATTTATGGTAGCCTCCAAAGTAGCATTCCATGTGAGGATTTTGCCCAATGTTACTCCTAGGTATTTCGCTTCCGTCGAAAAACCTATGCTGCTGCCTCCTAGGGACGGCTCTAACATAGAAAGCTTTCTTCGCCTCGTGAAAGGCACCAATACTGTTTTATTTGGGTTGATAGATAGCCCTTTGTTAGCACACCATCTTTCAATGATGCGCAGGGCTTGTTGCATGCGATCGGATATTGTTACTTCATGCATTCCTGTTACACAGACTACTAAATTCACAGGGGCCCATGGCGATTATGGTTATTTGGATCATTTCAAGCATTTTTGCCCAAGAAACTATAGGTCTAACATGAATTTCGAGCTAGCAGTTTTTTCGATCAAATTTTTTTTTCTTCAAAAAGATATTCACTTGTTAAAAAGCTGTGTTGAAAACTGGGAAAAAAATCATTATCTATGTGCATCTGGGTGTTTTTGGAGGAATCCATTTCCGGTATTAATTTTTTCGTTTGACGTCTGCCAGAGGGCGCTTTCGCTCTTTTTATTAGGATTCTAAATCCTTTTTTTTCGAAAATCGACCGTTTGTTCCTGAAATTTATGAAATTTGTAAGGCTCTAAGTATTCTAATCGATTACTCGAGTCGAGTAGTCGATTACCAACTTTTGTGCTGTTTAAAAATCGAATAGCATATATTCGATTTCAGCTAGTAGACTAGCTGTCACTAATTGAATACTAACGATTAAATCGGGTTCCCAGTTTTTACCCGGATTTTACCCGGGTAATAAGGCGGCAAATTTCTACTGTAATTCGCATGCAGGTTTGAGTGGTATCTGCCATTTTCGTCAATTTATTTGCTTCATTTTTTTGAAATTTAAAAAAAATTTAACAGGAGCACAGAACATTTGTGTAGGTAGATATACAAAAATTAAATTTTGAAAAAATGTATGTATGTTTGTAGCAATATTTGTATGTATGTAGACAAAAAAAGTTTAAAAATTTTTTTTCATACTGCAAAACGTTCTATGTCAATATTATTCTTTCAGGTTTAAGTGCACAATGGAGGCATCTTTCTCTTATTCTACGTCGCCGTTTGAAAAAAGATAGTTGAAAGACTGATTCGTGGGGCAAAAAAAAGTAAAAGTACAGTAAAATACACCTAATTTTCCAAAGAACTTAAAAATTAGAAACCTTACATAGAGCATTTTGATGTATTACCAAAAATATACGAGAGCATTAGAGTGCGAAAAAAAGTTCGACACTTTCTATCGGAATGATTAAGCTTGAGAATTTATTTTTTTTTGTAGCAAAATTGCTTCTGCTGGCAAATGAAAGATATCCAATGAAAATAAAAACAAATTTGACATGTGAGAAATTATAAGCATCTGCAACTCTAGTGTCTTGGTTTCTGTTTGAAAACTTTAGATTTATAACAAACTTTTCAAATTGTTATTTGTTTCATGCGCTGCTAAGCGCTCTCCAATGCTGCTGTAATGTCAGGCCGAGTTAAAATGCAGGAGATGATTGAAACACGAGCTTTTAATCCAATTTAAGATTGTATAATTTCCCCTTTAAATTCTGATGTGGGTTTTAATATAAAAGTCACTGGAAATTATTTGGAACGCATAATAATGTTTTACTCGTAAAATTTCTGGAATTCTCGAAATTGGTGATACAATAAATATTTTATAAATTTTAAGGAAACATTTAAGCACACGCTAATAAGTTGTTTTTATTATTTGACAAGTATCAGGAGCACAGAATTTAAATGTAAGCAATTATACAAAAAAAATTCAATAAACTGGTATGTACAGATGGGGGTTGGAGGGGCAACTGCTCCCTCTGTTAAATTGCATTTCGAAAATATCGTTGTGTATAAGACAAGAACTGAAATCTAGTAGAATGCGTATTTTTGAAGTTATTAACATTAATATTATTATCAATATTACTGCAGTATTGCAGTCAAGTTACTTTATTGATGCTCTGACGCTGATACTTAAGTGATAATGGGGTCTATCAGCTATTCCGGCGGAGCTCCCGGCAGGAATGAAGGTAATAGAGTCGATAAAGATAACATCGAATTTATCGAAACATACCGCCAAATTCCCTTAAAATCGTTTGAATTCTCTCAAGATCTGTTACATTTTCTCCCGCCGGCAGCTCCGTCGGAATAGGTGATAGACCCCAATCATCATCATTTATTGACGCTTAACCGCCTAAGCGATTTTGGCCGTTTCGTATCAAAGCACGCCAGTCATTCCTTTTTAGCGATAACGGACGCCAATTGGAAACCCCAAGGGAGTTCAAGTCATCCTCCACCTGTTGTTTCCATCTCAGTCGAGGCCTCCCCTTCCTCTGCTGCCGAATTCAGGTGACGATAGGAAAACCTTCTGTGCTGGAGCTTCTTTGTCCATTCGCATGACATGGCCCAGCCAGCGGAGTCTTTGGGCTTTAATTCGGTGAACTATGGTCAGATCTGCGTAGAGCTCGTACAGCTCATCGTTAAATTTCCTTCTATACTCGCCGTTGGCATCACGGGAAGGACCATAAATCTTCCGGAGAACTTTTCTCTCAAATTCTCCAAGGGCCATCTCATCTTCTCTAAACATTGTCCATGAATCTGAGCCATACATCAGGACAGGTATGATGAGAGACTTATAGAGCGTGATCTTTGTTCTTCGAGAGAGGACTTTACTTCTCAATTGCCTACTCAGTCCAAAGTGATTCTCCGCTGGATTTCTAGACTGATATTATTTTCGGTGTTGATACTGGTTCCCAAATAGACGAAGTCCCTCACAGTTTCAAAATTGTAACTATCAACAGTGACATGGCTGCCAAGGCGCAGGTGCGCCGATTCTTTCTTTGATGACAGCAAATACTTCGTCTTGTCCTCGTTCACGGCAAGACCCACTTTTTTCGCTTCCTTATCCAGTCCAGAGAAGGCAGCGCTTACGGCGCGGTTCTTAAGGCCAATGATATCAATATCATCGGCATACGCCAGCAATTGCACGCTCTTGTAAAAGATTGTACCATTGCGGTTTAGCTCTGCTGCTCGAATTATCTTCTCCAGCATCAGATTGAAGAAATCGCACGAAAGGGAGTCGCCCTGTCTGAAGCCTTGTTTGGTTTCAAATGGCTCAGAGAGGTCCTTCCCGATTCTGACGGAGCTGTTGGTATTGCTCAACGTCATTTGACAAAGCCGTATAAGCTTTGCAAGGAAGTCAAATTCAGACATGGCGGCATACAGGCAACTCCTTTTTACGCTGTCAAAAGCGGCTTTAAAATCGACAAAGAGATGGTGAGTGTCGATTCTCTTATCATGGGTCTTCTCCAGGATTTGGCGTATCGTGAAAATCTGGTCGATGGTAGACTTACCAGGTCTAAAGCCACACTGATAAGGTCCAATCAGTTTGTCTACGATGGGATTCAGCTTTTCACACAACACGCTAGAAAGAACCTTATATGCGATATTAAGAAGACTAATTCCGCGGTAGTTGGTGCGGTTAGCGGGATCGCCTTTATTGTGGATTGGGCAAAGCACACTTAAATTCCAATCCGGAGGCATGCATTCGTCTGACCATATTCTGCATAAGAGCTGATGCATGCTTTTTACCAGCTCTTCGCCTCCGCGTTTAAACAGCTCGGCGGGTAGTCCGTCTTTTCCAGGCGCTTTGTTGTTTTTGAGCCGGGATATAGCTATCCTCACTTCATCATAGTCAGGTGGTGGGACGACTTTTCCATCGTCAGGGATTGGGGTATCGGGTTCGACGTCTCCCTCGCAATTTAGCAGTGAGGAGAAGTGCCCCCTCCATAATTTAAGTACACTTTGTACGTCGGTTACCAGGTCGCCATTATTGTCCTTACAGGAGCTTGCCCCGGTCTTAAAACCTTCCGTCATCCGCCGGATCTTTTCAAGGAATTTTCGGGCATCATTCCTGTCAGCCAGCATCTCAAGCTCCTCACATTCACGCCTTTCGGCCTCACTTTTCTTTTTTCTGAAAAGGCGTCTCTCTTCCTTCTTTGCCTCAAGATAGCGTTGCCATACACTGCGGGTTGCGCCCGTTCGCAACGTCTCCCTCTATGCAGCGTCCTTTTTTTCCGAGGCTGTGGTGCATTCCTCATCGTACCAGTTGTTCTTGCGGGCTCGCCGAAACCCTATAGTGGCTTCAGCGGCGGTACGTAATGAGTGAGAGATATGCTTCCATTGCTCGGTTACATCGTTATGTCGAGGATTGCTCTCCGATAGCAGGTGTGAGAGTCGAGTGGAGAAATTATCAGCTGTCTGTGTCACGCGCAGCTTCTCGACGTCAAACTTTCCTTCCGTTACTATGCGTACTTTCTTCGCTGCACTGAGGCGTGTGCGTATCTTGGCTGCAACAAGATAATGGTCCGAGTCGATATTGGGACCGCGTAGGGTACGCACGTCTAGAACGGTGGAGCTGTGTCTGCCGTCGATCATGACATGATCAATCTGGTTTCTTGTTCTTTGATCAGGGGACAGCCAGGTAGCTTGGTGTATTCGCTTATGCTGGAACCTGGTACTACTGATGACCATATTGCGGGAAGCGGCGAAGTCAATCAACCTAGTGCCGTTGGGGGATGTTACATCGTGCAGACTGAATTTTCCAACTGTAGGACCAAAGACTCCTTCCTTGCCCACCTTGGCATTAAAGTCGCCGAGCACGATTTTGATATCATGCAGGGGGCAGCGATCATAGGCTTGTTCAAGTTTATCGTAGAAGGAGTCCTTCTCTGCGTCGTCCGTCTCCTCAGTCGGCGCATAGGCGCAGATAAATGTTATGTTGAAAAACCTCGCCTTGATGCGGATCGCAGCGAGACGCTCGTCCACAGGAGTGAACGCTAGTACTTGGCGGCGAAGTCTCTTTCCCACCACAAATCCTACACCACGCGCTTTGCCGCGTGTCTGGCCGCTGTAGTATACGTCACAAGGACCGATGGCCGTCTTTCCTTGCCCCCAATATGCAACAATAATTGCATACTTCATTTTCATGTAGCAAATGATGAGCTTGTGATGAGCAACAGATTGCCAACATTTTATTCAACACACCCCATATTTTTTATACGGGACGCTACTGAAATAATTTTTTTCAAATTTTTGACAAGCGGCCATGTTTTTTTTTCAATTGTACAATATTTGTGACAGAATTACATACTTACATAAAGAAATTCTGTCTCCAAACCCTGTGGGGAATTCATATAACTCCAAGTCAACTATTAGTTCACCATTTTCATCCTAGCTGTTCATAGTACCATTGGTATAAATTAATAAAAAAAAGCAATTAGTTTTTCGAAACCTTTTCTCAAATACCAAATATCTACAGATTTCTATACCTATAAGTACTTGTTTTAGTTAACTAATCAAATTTAGTTATGAGTTATTAATAATAATTTATTTACGTTTTTGGTTTGGGTTTATCATGCATTCATACCTAACTGTCCAGGCTCAAATAAGGTCGAAACCGATGTTCTAAGCCAGATCAATGCTGACATCATCCAAATTTTCCATGAAATCAAAAGCTGACATAAAAAAGCTGCTTAAAAAATTGTCGATTCAATTTTTCAATTGAACAATGAATTTGTTTGAAACTTCATACTTGTTCCTCCTCCCACATGTACATATATTCTTCGTCAAAAATCGCTTAAAACCAAAGAGATTTGCTCATAAAGACAAACTTCTAAATTTTATTGGACACTTTTGGCTTTGTGCATGCTTATCGGCTTGGGTGTTGCAGATTTTTGAAAGGGAAATGGGAAGGGATAGGAAAAGAGAATGAAAAAGGCAAATTTTGCAATAACAATCGTTTTGACTTTATTTTGTCCACTTGCGAATATGACATAGGGTATAGGTATATAAAGGTATACCTTTTTTAATGTGTAATGGGTAAGCTTTTGCATGGGCATGTTTGCACTTTATTTTGTCCGACGATGTAGTTCACCATTTTCATCCCAGCTGCTTATATAAAAGTACTATAAACACTGAAAAAAAAACTATTTGTTTAGGTCGGAGCCTAAAATATTTCTTTTGAACAAAAGGTACACCCTAATGCGAATATTAATAATGTTGCATATACATGCAAACGCTGTCATGTATATGCACACATACACAAAAGAAAACACGGGTAACAGAGTTTTCCTTTGGATATCCAATATCCAGTGGAAAACCTCCGTGCGATCTCCGGTCCGGCAGAGCCGAGATCAACTTTCCAGTTTTATTCCATTTTCACTATCGAAGAGAAAGGACCTGCCTGCTGCCGCTGTCACAATCACCCACTATATTTAAGGTAATCTATTGTACATAAAAAATAACAAACAATAAAGCGACTTATTGTGATTTAATACTAATCATTCTGCCTTTGCTTTGTTTATTTCTATATTATACCTCCCGAGCGACGGTATAAACATTGGTCCTTCCTCACCGTGAGAAGGCACCAGCGACCTATCAACAACAAACCGGCCAAAAAATACAGTCCACCGCACAAAAAAAAAGCTAATGTTCATATATATTAATTTTCGGGCAAATCAAAAGCAGCAACAGTTGAACAACAACAACCACTCAAACTAATTACATAGCGCAATTTAAGGAAAATCACCACCACAACAACAACACATAGCTGCAACAACATAACACAAGGTACGTGGTTATATTTTCAACCGCACAAATTTTTTTCAAGTGAATTTTTTTAAGTGAATTTGAGGTTCGATTTTTTGTCCAAAAATTATATATTTAGCTGAAACAGCTTAAAGAAAATTAGTGCCAGTACAAATATTTCGAAGAATATCGGCCAACTACACTGCACTGTTTTACAGCTGATCTAACCTCACATTCACTTATTTCGTTTGCTTGTTTGTTTATAAACAACAACAACAACACATTTGGTTCACATAACCAAACAAATCACTGGCAATTTTACATTGCAATTTTTTATCTTTGAATTTTCACTTTTTTAAGATTTCGTTTACTGCACAATAATTTGTGCACATTATATTTGGTTTAAATAACCACAAATTTCCACTTTTTTGTGTTAGAAAGACTTCATCCGTCTTTTCTTTTAAAATTCACAAGTAAACAAAAATATCACAAACGTTGTTGTTGTTACACATTTAAGACACATTGTTGTTGGGTGGCGAAACTGCGTAAGCAAAAAATACACTCACGTGCAAGTAAATAGCCTGCAATAAAAAAGTAAAGAAATTTTAAAATAATTAGCAATATAATTGCAAATAACAAAATACGTGAGTAATTATTCTATTTTGCGATAAAAAAGTGGTTGTCCTTTTCTCCTAATTTCAAAGGTATACATTTAATCTTTTCTGATTTATATCTGTTTACCGATTTCGGCCAAATAAAAACCTGATAGATTAAATTGAGAATGGAGTCATTTATACAAAGAGCGGAATCGATTATAGAATTCGAGACCGACTTCAGTGAGCAACCCATAAGCGACCATTCCATAATTTCTCTAGGAATTCAGCAGGGGGAATTAAAAATTAAATGGGAAAAGTTTAGGGATGCTTATGAAGATGCCCTTGCTGACTTTGTAGGAAAAACAGCAGAAATAGCGTCCATTAAGAAATAATACAAAGTTTCTTATGGAGCATATTTAAAATGCTTAACTACAATGGGCAAGTTGTCGGAACAACTCCAATCAAAGGGCAAAAAGGAGACCGACAGTGCGCCAATCAGCGAACACAAAATTCGCCTTCCGCCATGCGACATGGCAGTTTTCAAGGGTGATTATATCTCATGGCCTACGTTAAGAGATATGTTTACGGCCATATATATAGTTAATAAAAATCTAAGCCCTGTGGAAAAATTATTCCACCTCACCCAGAAAACACAAGGGGAAGCATACGACATTGTGTGCAATGCCCCACTTACAAATGCAGGATTTGACAAAGCGTGGAAAAATTTAAATGAGCGTTATGAAAATAAACGCAGTTTGGTAAAGGCCCAATTAGACACCGTCTTCAGTATTAGGCCAATTGAAACTGATTGCGGAAAATCAATTAAGGATTTACAATTAAAATTAAATAATTGCATAACAGCCTTAAAAAGCCATAAAATTGATTTGTGGGATGCACTTTTTGTATATTTGTGCGCAGAAAAGTTGCCCGAGAGCAGCCTTTCACTATGGGAACAGTCTTTAGGGAACAAGACGGAAATATCCAAATGGGAGGATATGAACAAATTCTTATCTGATAGGTTTTTAGCGTTGGAAAACGTATCCGGCCATAGAAGTAACCAGCCCTCAAAGACTTCAAAACCCCAGCCCCACAAACATTCCCCTGAGCCTCATCAAAAAAAGGTCGGGTCCTTCCAAACAAACTTAAAGTACTTTTTCTGCCAGATGTGCCGTACAAATAGTCACAAACTACATAATTGTGACAAGTTCAAAAAACTTTCTCCCTCTCGTCGAGTGGAGTTTATTAAGAAGAACAACAGCTGCCTGAACTGCTTGTCCTCACGACATACAGTTTCAAAATGTACAAATGGGTACAATTGCATGACATGTCATCATCGTCATAACACCCTCCTGCATATACCAAAAAGTCAGTCGAAGACATCCGCGCATAGTCGGAGCTCAGATGACGACGATAGAGCCTCAACTTCCAACCAGGCACAAGAGAGACAAAACTCTAAAACAAATGATAAGCAAGTTCAGTCTTGCCATGCCAATACAAGCACAGGTGTGCTTTTAGGCACAGCTCGTGTAAATATACACTATAAAAATACCAGTTTTTCAGCAAGAGCTCTAATCGATTCTAGTTCAGAGTGCTCGTTTATGACTGAAAGACTAAAACGGCGAATTAACCTGCCATGTAAGAAAATTCGCACCCAAGTTTCGGGAATAACAAACTCATTCTCTGCACAGATCAAAGAGACGTGTTCAATAGAGCTGCGGTCCCTGATTGACCCATTATTCTCTGTGAACGCCAAATTGTCAAATCAGTGGAATGGCAAAACAGTCATTCCCTGACTTAGAGTTGGCTGATAAAAGATTCTATGTCAACGAGCCAGTGGACCTAATTCTGGAAGGAGACAATATTCAGATAATATTAAACGGATTGCAGAAGGATGTTCTTGGTACGCTCTTGGCACAAGAAACTGTATTCGGCTGGATACTCACAGGCCGAGCAGATGCTCAAGAGCAACAAAACAAAAGAGTCTCTTATTACAGTGACATATCGTTAGATAACCAACTAACTGCCTTCTGGGAATTAGAAGAACTTCCCAGGAGCAAACAACTAAATGAAGAAGAAAAATACTGTGAGGATCTTTATAGGAGTACAACCACGAGAGATAACTCAGGGAAATATACAGTCTCACTGCCATTTAAAAGAGAATTCCCTGCGAACATATCCCTCGGGCCATCCCTCAAAAGGGCATGCTCTCAGTTCTTCCGGAACGAGATACGCCTCGCAAAAAACCCTTCTCTTCAAACGGAGTACAATCGAGTTGTGACCGAATACGAGGAGTTAGGACATATGGCAAGGATCACCAGAAAAGTGAATGGAGACTCCTCTGACCATTATTTTCTACCTCATCATGCAGTCATCAAAGAAGAAAGTACATCAACAAAAGTTCGAGTCGTATTCAACGCATCGAGCCCAACAGCAAACGGAGTAAGCCTGAACGATGTTCTTCACACGGGTCCAGTACTACAAGCAGACCTAACTCTTCTCATACTTCGCTGGAGACTTTACAAATATGTCTTCAACAGCGATATAGAGAAAATGTACCGACAAACTATGGTACACCCAAATCATACAAAATATCAGAGTATAGTATATCGTACTAGCCCTGACAACCCTATCAGTCTCTACGAATTAAAGACTGTAACATTCGGGGTAAATTGTGCTCCTTATCTGGCAATAAGGACACTACTACAATTG
Organism: Campiglossa producta; assembly: GCA_964058755.1. Classification (NCBI taxonomy): domain Eukaryota; kingdom Metazoa; phylum Arthropoda; class Insecta; order Diptera; family Tephritidae; genus Campiglossa; species Campiglossa producta. Next base: position 46,005,797 of record CAXKVI010000004.1, read on the forward strand.
GCAAAGGACGCAGAAGATTCCTTTCCAATAGCATCCACCATACTTAAAAATTGTATGTACGTGGATGACATTCTTGCTGGTGGACACTGCATCGACTCAGCAATTAAATCAAGAGATGAAATCTCTCAAGTGTTGCAATCAGCCGGAGTTCCACTTCGAAAGTGGACAGCCAATTGTGACCAAATATTGAAAGACATCCCAAAACAACATCGTCTATCCCAAGATTTCCTGGAATTCGAAGACGCAAGTTCAGTGAAAGCACTAGGAATCAGGTGGAACGCACACAAAGACGAATTTTATTTCATCACAAAGCCGATGGAAAACTGCAACAATTTAACAAAAAGGGCAATCTTATAAGCAATTGCAAAGCTTTTTGACCCAATGGGATGGCTTGCCCCAATAATAATTGTAGCCAAAATGCGTATGCAACATATTTGGCTAGAAGGAACAAATTGGGATGAAAATGTATCACCTAATACAAAAAAAAAATGGACAAATTTCATGGAAAATTATCACGAAATTGATAATATTCGGATACCGCGATGGACTTATTTTTCCCCATTCGACAATGTGGAAATACACGGTTTCTGCGACACATCGGAGAAAGCATATGCTGCGGCAGTATACCTTCGCGTCGAAAAAGACGATCAAGTCTTGGTTAACTTACTTTTAGCCAAGACAAAAGTAGCCCCAGTAAAAACAATTTCACTTCCCCGACTAGAGTTATGCGGAGCCGTACTACTCGCCGAAATGATGGAAACCATCTCAAGTAACATTAATTTAGGGAATCCGAAAACCTTTTTGTGTGCAGATTCAACGATCGTACTGGCATGGATACGAAAGCCACCATGTTCGTGGTCAACTTTCGTAGCACAGCGTATCACGAAAATCGTCGAAAAAGTCGGAAACGACAAATGGAATCATGTGGACTCGGGAACAAATCCAGCCGACATGGCTAGCAGAGGACTCCCAGCAAGTGAACTGGTCAACAATTCGTTGTGGTGGCAGGGACCTTCTTGGTTACAAGAAGACATATCAAAATGGCCCACACAAGAGACAACATATAATACAAATATCGAGGAAAAAAGAGTGCAAGTGCATGCAGCAACGACCAAACAGGATGTAAGCGATATTCTGGATAGATTTTCGAATCTATATAGAGCTTTAAGGGTAATATCTTATTTTTTGGTGTTAGGTAGGCTATTTGACCTATTGTGGTTATCAATGCAAATAAAACTAGTTTATTTCATTGTTACGGCTCAACGTTTCGCTAGTCATCCTAGCATCATCAGGAGCGATATCTATATTTAACAACAAAAATGACATATATTAAATTAAAATATTAAATTAGATTTAAGTTGCAAGCGATGGAAGTAAAAGGGTGATCACAGTTACATATAAAAAAAACTGAAAACTAAACAATCACACTTACATTAGTTGTATTAATAACTAACAAATTAACTAAAAAATTTCTTTAGTACCGCACGCATTGGGTATCATTGTCGTACTAAAGTTATTATAAGCATAAAAAATACTTGGAGGCAATGTCAGCTGTGTCTTCCTTTTTGTTTATTGTGTTTTCTCTTTGTTGTAATATACGTAAGCTTTCTAATGTGTATCTGGCTCTCCCTCGTTTGTTTTTATCCAATATTTTTGTGTTTGCCAGATCAGCTGTATGTCCACTAGTAATATCTTACGTTTTAAGATTTTTCAAAAGAACCCATAGGCAGACAAAAGATTCCTTTAATAAAACGTCGTATGAGATTTCATCAGATGAAATCAACACAACGACACTATGTTTAATTAAAGTCGCTCAACAGAGAGTTTACTGTACCGAGTACAAAAATCTAAAGTCTGGAAAACCGGTCGATTCAAAAAGCGAAGTGCTTCCTCTTAACCCTATCTTAGACAAGGATGACATTATAAGAACCGGAGGTCCCCTAGGCGCCTCTCAGGACTTAGCGTATAGCGAACGTCACCCAGTCATCCTACCATACAAATGTCAATTATCCCGTCTCATTGTTAAGTTCATCCACGATATTTCTTTCCATGGAGAAAACCAACTAATGTTAAGACTTATTAGAACCCAATATTGGATACCGAGGGTTAAAAATATGATACAGTCCACTATTCATAATTGTAAGGTCTGCACGATCTATAGAAAACGCGTACAAACCCAACTTATGGGAAACCTACCACAGGAACGCACCACATTTTCCCGTGCATTCACGAATACAGGGGTAGATTTTGCAGGACCATTCGAAATAAAGAGTTACCGAGGTCGAGGTTGTCGAATTTCTAAGGGTTATGTCTGTCTGTTTGTCTGCTTTACAACAAAAGCAATACACCTAGAAGCCACAACCGACCTCAGCACCCAATCATTTCTAGCCGCACTCTCTAGGTTCATAGCTAGGCGCGGCTGCCCAAAAAACATATATTCCGACAATGGGACTAATTTTGTCGGAGCCTCAAGATCATTAAGATCAGAATTTAAGGCATTTTTAGCTAGATCACGTGAGAGCGCATTGTCGAAATACGCTCATCAACTTTTAGAATGGCATTTCATACCCACTGCCTCTCCGCACATGGGAGGTCTGTGGGAAGCAGGAGTAAAAAGTTTTAAAAACCACTTTCGAAAAGTGGCAGCTGGGTATAAATATACTTTTGAGGAGTTTTCGACCCTATTATGCCGAATAGAGGCCTGCCTCAACTCAAGACCCATAAGCCCTTCGTCTAATGAATCGACCGACTTGGAACCCTTAACGCCAGGTCATTTCCTAATAGGCGGACATCTGCTCGCGCCACCAGAAATAGATTCCAACGAGAATCCTGCCTCCATAGTAAATCGATGGCAGAAATTGAAGGCGTTACATCAAACCTTTTGCAAAAGGTGGAAAAGAGAATATCTCTTGGAGTTACAAAAGCGGGTCAAATGGAAACACCCGAAAGCTAATATTAAATTAGGCGACCTAGTGGTCTTAAAAGAAGATAATTTAGCTCCAAATGAATGGAGACTAGGAAGAGTGGTCAAGATCCACAAAGGCCCAGATGATCTTGTGAGAGTAGTCGACATAACGACAGAAAAAGGAGTCATCACAAGACCACTAACCAAACTGGTCCTACTTCCACCCGAAATTGACCAAAGTGGAGACGACTCCACTAATAGTCAAATCGTATCTTAAAATTAGTATATTCCACTTCATGAAAGTTGGTAATGCCACTTTGAATTACCAAAACCAACATAAAAAACCATGAAAGTGTTTAGAAATATCTTTATTTGAATTATTAAATTTAAAATCATAAAATGAAAATTTGTGGATAAGCGAACTTATCCACGAAGAAAATAAAAAAACAAAACAAAAATCCCAGAAAAAGTAAACCCAAATCAAAAATCCCCAAATAAACAAAAAAAATATAAACAAAAATATACAAAACTACATAAACAAAAACTAAAAACTACAAATATACATTTTAAACTATATCTTATACTAAAATTAATTATAGTTTTAGAAAGTGCGTTGAAATATAACCCGTTCTTGTTTTCAGCCTTAATGTTGTTTTTTTTTTTTTTTGAATTTTACAGCAGCGGATAGAAACAAGTCCGGCGAAAATACTGCCAACAAACTCACATCAATTTAAATTAATTGAAATTTTATTATTAGCTTTAAGTGAGCGAGAGAACTCCGGCATGGCATTTCCTTTTCTTTTAGATCTTGCTTATCGCAAGGGGGCCGGCATGTTAAGGTCGGAGCCTAAAATATTTCTTTTGAACAAAAGGTACACCCTAATGCGAATATTAATAATGTTGCATATACATGCAAACGCTGTCATGTATATGCACACATACACAAAAGAAAGCACGGGTAACAGAGTTTTCCTTTGGATATCCAATATCCAGTGGAAAACCTCCGTGCGATCTCCGGTCCGGCAGAGCCGAGATCAACTTTCCAGTTTTATTCCATTTTCACTATCGAAGAGAAAGGACCTGCCTGCTGCCGCTGTCACAATCACCCACTATATTTAAGGTAATCTATTGTACATAAAAAATAACAAACAATAAAGCGACTTATTGTGATTTAATACTAATCATTCTGCCTTTGCTTTGTTTATTTCTATATTATACCTCCCGAGCGACGGTATAAACACTAATAGTTGACTTGGAGTTATATGAATTCCCTACAGGTATAGATACAGAATTTATTTATGTAAGTATGTAATTCTGTCCCAAATATTGTACGATTGAAAAAAAAACATGGCCGCTTGTCAAAAATTTGGAAAAATTATATCAGTAGCGTCCCGTATAAAAAATATGGGGTGTGTTGAATAAAATGTTGCCAATCTGTTGCTCATCATTCGCTACATGAATATAAAGTATGCAATTATTGTTGCATATTGGGGTCTATCACCTATTCCGACGGAGCTGCCGGCGGGAGAAAATGTAACAGATCTTGAGAGAATTCAAACGATTTTAAGGGAATTTGGCGGTATGTTTCGATAAATTCGATGTTATCTTTATCGACTCTATTACCTTCATTCCTGCCCGCCGGAATAGCTGTTAGACCCCATTATCACTTAAGTTTCAGCATCAGAGCATCAATAAAGTAACTTGACTGCAATACTGCAGTAATATTGATAATAATATTAATGTTAATAACTTCAAAAATACGCATTCTACTAGCTTTCAGTTCTTTTCTTATACACAACGTTATTTTCGAAATGCAATTTAACAGTGGGAGCAGTTGCTCCACCAACCCCCATCTGTACATACCAGTTTATTGAATTTTTTTTTATAATTGCTTACATTGAAATTCTGTGCTCCTGATACTTGTCAAATGTTAAAAACAACTTATTAGCGTGTGCTTAAATGTTTCCTTAAAATTTATAAAATATTTATTGAATCACCAATTTCGAAAAGCGCTAATTTCAGAAATTTTACTAGCATGTTTTTTTTATTATTATGCATTCCAAATTATTTCCAGTGACTTTTATATTAAAAAGCCACATCAGCTTTTAAAAGGGAAATTATACAATCTTAAATTGGATTAAAAGCTCGTGTTTCAATCATCTCCTGTATTTTTACTCGGCCTGCCATAACAGCAGCATTGGAAAGCGCTTAGCAGCGCATGAAACAAATAACAATTTGAAAAGTTTGTTATAAATCTAAAGTTTTCAAACAGAAACCAAGACACTAGAGTTGCAGATGCTTATAATTTCTCACATGTCAAATTTGTTTTTATTTTCATTGGTTATCTTTCATTTGCCAGCAGAAGCAATTTTGCTACAAAAAAAAATAAATTCTCAAGCTTAATCATTCCGATAGAAAGTGTCGAACTTTTTTTCGCACTCTAATGCTCTCGTATATTTTTGGTAATACATCAAAATTCTCTATGTAAGGTTTCTAATTTTTAAGTTCTTTGGAAAATTAGGTGTATTTTACTGTACTTTTACTTTTTTTTGCCCCACGAATCAGTCTTTCAACTATCTTTTTTCAAACGGCGACGTAGAATAAGAGAAAGATGCCTCCATTGTGCACTTAAACCTGAAAGAATAATATTGACATAGAACGTTTTGCAGTATGAAAAAAAATTTCCAAACTTTTTTTATCTACATACATACAAATATTGCTACAAACATGCATACATTTTTCAAATTTTAATTTTTGTATATCTACCTACACAAATGTTCTGTGCTCCTGTTACATTTTTACACATGCAAATAAATTGGCGAAAATGGCAGATACCACTTAAACCTGCATGCGAATTACAGTAGAAATTTGCCGCCTTATTACCCAGGTCTTCAGACCAGTAATCGACTAGTCAAAAGCAACTATTCGACTAGTGCGTCTAAGGGGAGTCTAAGGGGATGTGCCCCTGCATAGGGGGTCGGACCTACAAAGTTAGTGGGAGTCGGTCATACATTTTAACACGATAGGGACACTCTTAGGCCCGGGGTTTCAGTGCAAATGGACCGTTTAAATTAAGTTTAAACTCGCAGCAAGGTTTAACCCTGCACTGAAAAACCGGGCATAAATGGGTCAACTTAGGATTTTTCAAACTTTGGCGCTCAAAGTCAAAAGTACAAAGTCGGGATATCAGAATTGAATAAAAAAGTATCTCATTTTGGTCCCTAAAATAGGATTTTCTTTGCACTTGGGTGATTTTAAAATAGACTCGCCTTCATACACATAGTACCCCTGTAGGGCGCTTGAGACCAGAAAATTTGATTTTGGATTATGCTGCATATCTTGAAAACTTGAAGTCCTTTCCAAAAAAAATGAAACTGGTATAATTAAGTAGTAAGTATAAGATTCATTCATAGTCAATTAGTGGCAAAAAATTGATGTCAAAACCGGAAGAACCGAAAAAATTCAACTTCTCGCGTGAAAAACATATCATACTATTTTCAAATAAACAAAACACGATATATATTTCGAAAGTGTCAACAGTTTCCTACCCAAAACCGTTGAGAATTTCTAAAACGGCTGAAAATTTGATTTTTAATGATTACGAAAACGGTTTTTTGGCCTTAAAACAAGATTTTGGGGTGTTACAAATGTTTTGAAGGGCGTTTCGTGTATAACTCGAGCAGATGAACAATCTCTACTAGGTCGCTTTAAAAGTGTATTAAATTTTTTTCTTTAGCACTGTATAATTCATCAAGAACGCAGAATCAGGGTGTTAGTCGACTTAAAAAAAGAAATTGCATAATAGGAAAGTCAAATTTCATAGATTTTCGGAACATTGTTGTTGATTTTCGGAAAAAAGGTTTTAAAATCCAAAAAAAAATGGACGGAAGCGCCCTCTGGCGGACGTCAAAAGAGAAAAGCAATACCAGAAATGCATTCCTCGGCCCTAAAAACCCTCACATGCACATAAAGAATGATATTTGAATTTGAATAAATAAAAAGTTGGCAAGAACCAAGAATAGAAAAGGGTGTTTAAGGCGTTCACAAAAATAACACGTAACTATCCGGTAGGTTAGAGACGCGTTGCCTAAATCATACTGAGGAGAGGAAGCTATGGCGTGTGACCCAAAAACTTACTTTTTCTATTCTAACCAAAACAAAAAAAAAAAATTTAATTATTAATATGAATTATTAAAATTAAAAATACCAATAGCAATAATGATATTGTTGAAAAACAAAAACTCATTATTTCTTGGCTTCAAGCTTGCAATTACAATGAAGTTTAAATAAAAAAAGTTTTGTAAAATTCATAAAACAAATTAAAATAAAAGAAATTTTCATAAACGATATAATATCGATAAAAGTTTTGCTTGAATGCACCTCCCACTCCCTTATTTTCAACGCTGAGCTGTTTAGTAACTGTTTTTGCTATTAAAGAAAGTCAAATTTCATAAATTTCTGGAACAAACGGTCGATTTTCGAAAAAAAAAGGATTTAGAACCCTAATAAAAAGAGCGAAAGCGCCCTCTGGGGGACGTCAAACGAAAAAATTAATACCGGAAATGGATTCCTCGACACCAAAAACCCCCAGATGCACATAGAGAATGATTTTTGTTAGTTTTCAACACAGTTTTTTAACAAGTGAATCACTTTTTGAAGAAAAAAAAATTTGATCGAAAAAACTGCTAGCTCGAAATTCATGTTAGACCTATAGTTTCTTGGACAAAAATGCTTGAAATGATCCAAATAACCATAATCTCCATGGGCCCCTGATGCAAAAAAAATCGACCCGCTCTAATGTACGTCAAAGCCATTGCCCTTCAAAAGATGAAGAAGTTCGTCTATGATTAGGGTCCACAGTAGAGAAGAAAGTACACCTCCCTGAGAGCATCCTCTTGTGGCCACGATTGAGCCAGCACTCGCTCCTAGGTCAAATCTGATTTTCTTTGCTTTAGCATGGGCATGACCCAGCGAGTGATCATTGGGCTTACATCCTTGTTAATCATGGCTTCCTCAATGGCATGATACGTCGTATTATCGAAAACGCCAGATATGTCGATGAATGCACACAGGGCTATGTTTTTGGACTGTATGGCCTTTTCAATTTTTTCCGGAAGGCAATGGATAGCAGACTCCGTGGATTTTCCGGGTTGGTAGGCAAATTGGTGTATACACAGATGGTGTATCTTTAAGTTTACTTCCCTAATGCGCTGATCTAAAATTTTCTCCATTCCCTTTAGGAGAAAGGAACTGAGACTTATTGGTCGATATGACGATGGCAGATTTTCCGGTTTCCCTGGTTTCGGTATAAATACAACCTTAACCTCTGTCCATCTGTTGGGAATATATCCTAACATCAGGGATGTTCTATATAAATTTGAAAGGACTGGAGCTGTATAGTTGATTCCTTGCTGCAAGAGACAAGGATAGACCCCATCCGGTCCTGGAGATTTGAAAGGACTGAAAGTCGATAAAGTCCATTGGACCTTCTTAACATTGGTTAGCTTTGTCGCCAGGTTCTTTTCTCTACCACTAATTGTTGGAGAATTATCTACTAAGGGATGTGAGTGTTGATAGCTTGGTATACAGTCCGGAAAGTGAGTAGCAAGCAAAAGTTTGCATGTGTTTTCCGGATGCTTCATGTAGCTCCCATCTCAGTTCTTCAGAGTATCAATGACGTTGCTATGGCCTCTTGCAAGAAGCCGCACTGCATTAGTGAGATCTTTAATATTAAACAGCCTTCTGGCTTTACATCTTAATTGTGCAAGCTTTTTATTCCACCAAGGAACATCACGCTGTATACGTTGTTTGGCTTGGGGACAACTCTCGTAGAAAGCTTTTGTGATATCTGAGTGAAGCTGTTCAGCCTCTGTCTCGAGCTCTCGCCCCGTAGTTATAAGCAATTGCCGCGTTCTTCCATGGTAAAGCGAAATAGTTCCCACTTCGTTTTCCTAGGACTTCTGAAAACGGACTCATGGTCAGAGAAGTGACTCATGTCGAATACAATATGATTGTGGTCCGACATTGATTCCTCCCCCGAGACGTGCCAATTTGTGAGAGCGAAGGCCATGTTTTGGCTACATAGAGTAAGGACAAGAACCCCACCTCTAATAGCGTTAACAAAAGTGGGTTCATTACCACGGTTCATTACATTGATATTGTGACTACTAATAAACTCCAGGAGGTGCTCCCCCTGTTATTTATGTTCGTACTACCCCAAGCTGTATGGTGGGCGTTTGCGTCACAGCAGAGGAACCATGGGATACCCTTCTGTTGGCAATACTCAGTGAGAAATTTCAGCAGTTGGGGCGATTTCCTCCTCACCTGGAAAACAAGCTTATGCCAAAATGGCCTCTTTTTCGCCTCTTGGGGTTCTAATTTTTGCCCAAACTGCAACCAAATCAGCCGTCATGAACTGTCGGAGCGGAACAAACTCCAGTTTCTTGTTTAAAAGCAACGCCGCCTTGGGACGGGAACCGGTGGCATAGATTAATACAGTCAGTACTGCTTAAAAATTTTACAGAACCATGTAAAATCCTTCTCTGCTGAATCATCTGCTAAGAACATCCGAAGCTGCCTTGGCATAGTGAAGATTCACCTGGAGGCATTTTAGACGCTTCGAACTGCGAGTGTTTTCTGGGAGGGCTGACATTATAAAGATTGTTTGTGGTCCCTATTCGCCACCGTTGACTTTAGGTTGCCGCTGAGCAAAGCATCCCCATTAGATGCCTGACTTTGATCCGTTTTTTTGTCGACTCCGGGTAATTGATTTGTTTGCCGGCTTTGAGAGGATAGTGGAGTCTCGATAATCGTAGCTTCTTCTGTGGATTCCAGCTGAAGGTTAGTTTGTACATTCTCCAAGATTTTGAGCTGCACGCTGTTTGTTCTACAGCCTTCTTTTCTACCGCAACATTTTCATCACTGCCGCTGGCTACATCAGCTACATAGGGCAGGGACGGTTTGGTTTTAAGCCGCAGTTTCACTTTGGCATACGCCAAACTAATAATATTATTATGGTGACGGATTATTTCACCTGACATCGGATCTACAGCTATTGCGCTTTCCGCCACTGTGGCCATACTTGTCCGATTGAGGATTCTCCAGTATCTGGTTTCTAGGGCCAGGTTTTGAACAGAAATAACTCTGAGGATATGCTCGTTTGAGGGGCAATCGTCCTCTTTAAAATACCCGACAAATATAATGCGACGGGGTACTTCTTAATTAGTTGGTACATATAATTCCCACGACTGTAGGGGAAAGAAGGTCACCTGGGACATAGCCCCCGATATCCCAGTAAGACTGATTACAACGTTTCACGTATTGCCGGTTCTGCGAGTACGGTATTTGTACTTGTACATTACCCTTCGTACCGAAACGACCCGGGTTGTTTTTTTTTTTATAACAACTCGGCCAAGAGCAATACACCCCGAAGTGACCCTGTCTAACGCGTCACGATTCCCCCACAACCAGAGGGCGCCAGGTATCTGGAGGCCACCGTTATAAGACACACTAACGTGGTGCCATTCATCCCATGAGCACGGTACGGATCACACTCGGGATTACGGGTTTTTTTAAGTTGTCCTCTCTTTGGATTTGTTTTATACTTATTAGTCTATGAAGTTTTTTTGTGGAATGTTTTAAGTTTATTAGCTTATTGAAGATTGGATTTGGCATGCAGTAGTTTAAGTTAAATAATTTTAGGACAGTTTTTATAAATTAGGAAAAAATGTATTAGTTAATAAAGACCCAATATTGAAGATTGGATTTGGATCGATTTTATATTGTTATGAGACGTCAAAGGTCTAGTTTTTCAGTGCAATTTTAAACCACATACAAAGTTGACTTGAGTAAATCCGATACAAATTCGCAGTTTAAACTAAGTTTAAAGTCGCAGTGAAGTTTAACCTTGCCGGGCCTAAGAAAAGCGTAGCCAGACCATGAAAAGTTTGTTAATGGTTTTTCCGAGGCCTGACTAGGTTTTCCTGTACAAGCGCAAATAAAAACAAGTCTAAGTTCGGGTAAATACCCAGTGCTAGTTTTGGTCAGCGGGCAATTTATACAACAAGGCAACCTGCCAAATTTCATCATTCTACTATAATTAGTTCTAAAGTTATGACCAGTCGAATTCCTAAAAATGCTTCTCAATAAATCATAATAGAATGACCAGGGAGACTCACCTATAAAATTATATCATTTTACACATTTCAGCTATCGAGATATGTCAATTTATGTGATTTTCGAAATTTTCGATATCGAAAAGGGCGTGGTTATTCTCCAATCTCGCCCATTTTCAATAGCAACCTACCTTAGCCGGAAAGTAACCTGAATACCAAATTTCATACAAATATATATATAAATTTTTACTCTATTTATCGTGTACACGGACATGCATTAATCAACAAGCTTTTCAATCTACTTTCATATATGGAACTCCATATATGTCTCGATTATTTTGTACCGTTACGTAGTACCATAGCCCCTGCGGGTTAGGAGGTTTACAATATATCCGACGTATACATACCGATCGTAAGAGGCGACTAATATGCAGATAGGTAATGGCGTGCTAACTCGATGGTTGATATACAGCTGGAGGGATGACATTATCTAGAAGGTTCCACTGATCATACCTAATCGCTCCCGAGACATTTGTTCCACAAGGGAGTACCGGTGCGTACCGGGTTCATATGCGGCCAAGGTCTGCCAATTTCGACACCACTCCCCTTTGGGTGGTATTTTTGTGGTTAACAACAACAACGTCATGCGGACAAAGTTATAATACCCTCGTACTAGTACGCTGGGTATAAGAACTCCTTAGTTGTTGTGCCGAAGTCTTTCTCTGGGAACATCTCGGTTAGTGTTCTTTTTGCACGCGACTCCTAATTTATAATAGATTAGTTTTTTTTTGGTACGCTTCGTTGCCAATTGTGCATATAATTGAAAAGCTGTCCAGCCCTAAAAGCCCTATGATACATTTAATCAGCCCGCTGCCTTAAAGGGGGCATAAACGCAGAGTGCCACAATATAGCTAATTGAATAAAAGGTTTGAAGTTTGGTTAATGAATGCCTTTCTTTATTGGTTACACTTTCTTTTATACGAAATTCGTACACTAATACTTACAAATTATTTACGAACTAAAACGTATACCGACATAGGTGTATATTACTAATACCTACAAACTAGAATGCATAACTCTAAAATATGCTGAGCCGAGATATGGTGGCAATAAATATATTAATATGTCAGTCGAATTGGCAAACTGACGTGGTTGATCAGTTGGGCATTGCGACTGACTTTGGCGGTGTCTTTGACCGTTCGCACAAGTGTAACAAGATCTTCGCTATGTGTGGTTTGTACTGTCTTTGCATAAACTCCCGCTGAGTTCATACATTATTTATGTGCACATGACAATTAAAGTAAAAGGGCGGTGTGTTTATGTAATGCTACAAGAAGTTGCAACAAGAAGGGCCTTGGGCAGCAACTGCCATATGGGACCATGTCCAGCTTGGTGTGCAACTTAGAAATACTGTTCAATACCAACTTGTAGTCCATTATAAATATTCTGTTTTTGCTAACAATAACGCATAAAATAATGCCCATCAAAGGCCACGTGCTGGAAAAAACTATCCGGCTAGTAATACGTATTTCAACTTCGAATTGGTTTTCCAGCTAATATTTGCTAGTACAATACCAAATATTCCTTGCATTTAAAGCTATCAAGGGAATCGTATATTACTGTTAAATAAATAGTAAGGGTGTGTTTTGTCTTAAGTTTACGAACCTCGTATATTTACGAGTTTACTACAGTTCTTATACGAACGCCCTTGCTAAGCATTTGTGTTCTAGATCTAACCCAAATAACATTTTTATGATTGAATTTCGAATTTTTCTTTATTTGAATTTTAGTACAATTCCATTCTTTTTGTGATTATATTATCATACAAATGAACAAAGGAATAATCAAATATGTTTCTTTTTGATGGATGAAAATTAATTTTCGAAATCATTTTTGAATCATTTAGATTATTAATTTCTGATATTCAAATAAAGTTGAACATAAGTTTTTAATCATATTTTATGATCATCTCGGAGCTCTTTGGGTGACTAAATAATGAATTTTCTACCGTTTAAAATTCTGGTTTACTCTTTATTTATTTTTTTTTTTTTTTCTTCGAGACAAATATTTTTTCATATCAGAAAATTCAGAGAAATAATATCTAATTTTTTTTATATAAAAAATATAAGAAATTGTTAGACTATTGTCAAAAGTTTTTTTATGCAAGAACAAAAAACAAATGTTGCATGGGTTGCATGAAAAAACTTTTGACAATAGTCTAACAATTTCTTGAGTTTTTTTATGAAAAAAATTTAGAGAGAAGAGCCCTAATATTTAAATATAAAAAATATATTGAAAACGAAGAACGTTTCTCCTTTTGCCCTCAATATGCCCTTAGTATCCTGCAGGCTGAGGCTCTTCTCTTGTGCAGCTCTTTTCTTACGCAGCTTAAAAAAAATATAAAAACAAATGGATCAGAAAATGATTTCTAAAGATTAAAACAATATTTACAATACCTATATAAAAAAAATATGAAAAAATTTATTTAAAATGGATTAAAAAAATACGACCGTAAAATGATCATATATGGTTTTTAATTATCTGGAGAGTGATACTTGAATATCTTTGTTCAAAATTTTCAAAATATGCTAGCTGGGTAAGTACATACTCGTATATCAGCTGTTTGATAAATAAATAATAAACAAATCAAACGCCAGAAGAAATTAAAAAAATTTTAAAATTCGAAAAATTCTAAAGCAAAGTTTTTTCTACAATCTACACCAAGAACATCGGCCCAGCTTATTAACTTAAGAAGGGAGAACCTAATAACCCTATCTGGGTGTTATGCGGGACATGTAGTCAATGTTTTCACCTAAGAAAGCTAGATCTGCCACACACATCCAAATTCCAACACAATTTAAAAATTTTTCGTGAAATTTTTAAAATTTTTCAATTATTTTATTTGAAATTTCAATTTAATTTATGAGATGTCAAACATTCATTTTGACTTCGTATATTTAGCACGTCGTTTACGAGCCAAATTTCATGCTTAAATTTACGATGAATGTGCTAAACATTTTTCATACAAATTTTGACACATGATAAACGATGTCGTAAATTTAAGAGGTATAGCATAAATACGATGCAAATAAGAAAATACAAGAATCCCCATAGTATAAATAAATATAAATCTGCAAGCAAAATATTTTATTTATTTTGTTTTGGAAAATTTCTAAGAATTTAAAATTCACCTCAACGTCCTCAACTAACAGGGGTGCTTCTTTGCGCAAAACTGCATTTCACTGGCATGGCTCAGAGCGAGCCGATCATCAATATGCATTTGTACGAAATTTTACAATATGGCCTTTATTTAATATATATTTTTTTATACTTCTTGTAATGCGGTAAAGCCATGATTTTATATTAATTCAAGGAATACATGCACTAATTCTAATCTTTTTGTTAAAGGATTTCTTAAGATCTTTTTTGTTGCTGAAATGCAACCATGCGTATATGAAATTCCATACTACAAAGGATTTCCACTCTGAAAACTTCACCTCCCAAGAGGACTTTCACCACAGTGAGAGCACTGATTATACTATGCTAGCACGGTTCAGTAAGCGTGGAAGACTAGCACGGTTCGTTGTTTGCGTGGAAGACTAGCATGGTTCGTTTTTTTTTGTGGAAAACTAACATACTTCGTTCTCTGCGTGGAAGACTAACACGCTTCAGTATTATGCGTGGAAGACTAACTCACTTAAGGGTCAATTACATAAAACTTTATTTTGGCTTTACCTTGAACTTTGACTTTGACAAAAAAGTTCAGTATACGTATTTAAACGAAGCATGGCAAATAACTAGAAGACATCAAAGTTGAAGCAAGGTTAACATTTGGCAAATTCTCAAATTTTGTTTGCTTTGCTTGCTTTGACAATCAGATGTTTATGACTTTGTTTTAATTTAAGAATAAAAAGTTAGAGGAAATATTAATTAATTCATTTTTTCTCTATTAAATTAATAAATTAACCAAAACAGTCTGGATGCAAAGAAATAAATAACGAAAACAAATGTATAAAAGAGAAGCGTCAAAGCGTTCATTGTAGCATACCTCTGAAGTTGAGCGCAAAGTTTTGATCTTGCAATTGTCAGGCGAGGTTAACAAAGCTTTATGTATTTGACCCTTTTGTTCTCTGGGTGGAAGACTAACACGCTTCAGTTCTTCGTTCCCTGTGTGGAAGACTAAAGGGTAAATTACTTAAAACTTTACCTCGGACTTTGACTTTGACAGATAAGTTCAATATACGTGTTTCAACGAAACATAACAAATAGAAAACCTCAAAAGTGAAGCAAGGTTGAAATTTGGCAAACTCTCAAATTTTGCTTGCTTTGCTCGCTTTGACAATCAGATGTTGATGAATTTGCTTTAATTTAAGAATTAAAATTTGGAGGAAATAATAATTAATTCATTTTTTCTCTATTAAATTAATAATTTTATCAAAATACTCTGAATGCAAAGAAATAAATAACGAAAACAAATGTATAAAAGGAAGCGTCAAAGCGTTCATTGTAGCATACCTCTGAAGTTGGGCGCAAAGTTTTGAGGTTGCAAATGTCAGGCGAGGTTAACAAAGCTTTATATATTTGACCCTTAACACTCTTCAGTTCTCTGCGTGGAAGACTTAAAGTAAATAAAAGTACTTTCACAAATTATTAAGAAACTATAAACACACATTTTAGAAAAAGTAAATCGGGACCAGCCCCTCCAGAATAGGAGGCACAACTAATTAAACCTAGGTTACGGTTACTTTCCCAAAAAATTTTGGGTTTACTTTCCATTCTTAAATTTGTTATGGATGTCAAGAGCTACCTTATATTCGAAGGCGAAGAATGGTATGCAAAACATTCTCTCGAGTCTAAGGAACACAATAAATCGCACGAAGTGAGATATTTTCAGAGATCTAAGTTTCCTGGAATCGTTTGGTTCTGGTTAGCAAAAATTACGTGAATCAGTCCTGTCTAGGGTTGCCATTCGTACTGATTTTGTTAGTACATGTACTGATGTCGGTCGTCAGAAAAATAAAATCGGTACGCTTTTGTACTGATTTTGCGGAATTCGTACTGACTTTCGCGTACTGCTTTTTAAGAAAAAGTACTGATTTCTATAATTCAAGCCATCTCTTCGACTCGTTTGAAAAAGCTGATATATACAGCTGACAAAAAATTTCGTGCCAGATTCCATAGTGACGTGAAAAAAAGCAATTAAAATGACAGCGACAACAGCTGTAGAACAAACAAACATATTTTAATTAAAACAAAGTTAAAAATATAACGAGCTCTAGGCCAATATCTGTATATTCTTAATAAAAACCGGTACGTGGATTTTAGATATACATTTATTTTATGTAAATTGTCGATATGTCGACTTCATTTGAAGTCATCATCAGGACTGGGTATGAAAAGAACAAACATAAATATTGAAATCATAAAAATACACATCAGCACAAGTGCAAAACTTACATAGTTGACTGCAACTTGTCGACTAGTGTAACCAAAAAAAAAAAAATATAAATAAATTTAAGAACAATGAAAGGCAAAGAGCTACAAAATGTAAATAAAAAAATGCCGTTATCATAAACAAAAATTAACATAAGCAGTAAGTTGACTATTGAGTAGTGAGCGCCGCTCAAATGTTATCAGCTGCAGCCTGCAGGTGAGCTCTTTGGTAAACAATGTGTGATTCTCTTATCTATTGTTACTGTTGTTGTTGATCAGCTGCCTAAATGCAGAGGCAATGCCAATTTATCGGATTTGAAGTTTATGCGTTTGTCGCTCGGTGTATTGATGATATGTAGCACCTCAAGTGTGTAGCGTTTGTTGTAATTCCTCTCTTGCTGTAAAATTTCTACATTTTCTAAATCGGGAGAGTGTCCAGTTTCTCTGCAATGCTGTGTTAGCGCCGTTTTGCCATCATTACGGTTGTTACGATTTTTGATATTCGTTTTATGTCCGGAAATCCTGTCTTTAATTTCGTTTTCGTAGTCCCCACATATACTTTTTCGCATACGTGGGACCCGTCACCACTGCATAGAATTTTGTATACCAAGTCGGATTTCTCATATTTATCTATTCTACTTCTGGTATTACTGAATATTTGTCAATAGGTAAAGGCTAAATTAAATTTCTCTCTGTCGTAAATATTTGAATATTTTATTCTGTTATATATGTAGTCGATTTATATATTTTATTGTCTTCGGCATTTTTCAGCTCCCTTAAGCTAGCCCAATCAAGAAAGGAATATATTTAATGCTAATTTAATACGCTTTAATTTAATTTATTACACTTGGGGTTTTAAAATTACCGAGGAGCTTAAGGTTAAGCTAGCCCAACCATGAAAAAAATTTTAGCACAATCAAAAAATAAAAACGCAGTTATTTTCTTCTTATTTAATGCTAATTAAGTACGATTTACTTTAATTTATTACACTTGGTTGTTTTAAAATTACCCAGGGTTGGGCTAGGTTAACTTTAAAACCCTCGGTAATTTTAAAAAACCAAGTGTAATAAATTAAAGTAAAGCATATTAAACTAGCATTAAATAAGTAGAAAATAACTGCGTTTTTATTTTTTGATTGGGCTAAAATTTGTTTCATGGTTAGGCTAGCTTAACCTTAAGCTCCTCGGTAACTTTAAAAACCCCAAGTGTAATAAATTAAATGAAAGCATGTTAAATTAGTAAGTATTAAGCGTATTATTAGTACGCTTTCCTCGGCAATTTTAAAACCCCAAGTGTAATAAATTAAATTAAAGCGTATTAAATTAGTAAGTATTAAGCGTATTATAAGTACGCTTTCCTTTTTTGATTGGGCTAAAATTTGTTTGATGGTTGGGTTAGGTTAACTTTAAAACCCTCGGTAATTTTAAAATACCAAGTGTAACAAATTAAAGTAAAGCGTATTAAATTACCTTAAATAAGTAGAAAATAACTGCGTTTTTATTTTTTGATTGGGCTAAAATTTGTTTGTTGGTTGGGCTAGGTTAACTTTAAAACCCCCGGTAATTTTAAAATACCAAGTGTAGTAAATTGAAGTAAAGCGTACTAAATTTGCATTAAATAAGCAGAAAATAACTGCGTTTTTACTTTTTGATTGGGCTTATATTTTTTTCATGGTTAAGCTAGCCCAATCCTCGGTAATTTTAAAACCCCAAGTGTAATAAATTAAATCAAAGCGTATTAAATTAGCATTAAATATTGGGCAATTTAGTACGCTTTCCTTTTTTGATTGGGCTACAAAGGTTGGGCTAGCTTAAGGGAGCGGCGTTTTTCTTTGTAATGGGTTTATTATAATGAACTCTTATAAAGCTTTATATTTACTGTGTGGGAATTTCATTGTCTTCTAAGATGTTTATTATTATGTATTTTAAAATTTTCTTTATGATAAACGTCATCGCTGAGAGTTAAAGTTCATTAATCTACCTGAAGCGGTAGGTTTTTTATACCAATCAAAAGATAATTGGTTATTCTTTTTTATAACAAGTGTGTCTAGAAACGGTAGTTTTCCATCTTTCTCCACCTCAAATGTAAATTTAATGCTCCTGTTATATCCATTTAAAATATTTAACAGTATCAGTTTTCACAACTGTGAAAAGGTCATCGACGTATTTGGTAAGCAGACGTGGTTTATGAGGAGTCTTCTTCAAATTGCCCAGTAATTTTTCCATTACAATATCTGCTATGACGGGGGATGCTGGTGAACCCATGGGCATGCCGCACCGTTGCTCATAAATTTTATTATTTAATTTAAAATAACTGTTATCTTTAAAGATTTGAATAAAGCCGAATCTTCTAGGATATAAAATAAAACTAAAATATAAAAAAAAAACTAAAATAAAAATAAACTAAAGTATATTAATTAACTTACATGCGGGAAACATAATCAGTCCGCCAATACGTCAGTTGCGTGACGAACGTCAATTTTAGAGCAAATTCTATTTTGACGGATCCGTCGTATCTAGCGTTTCGCATACAAACACCCGCAGTCTACTTTGCTGTCAGTTGTTTCAACGTACTGACGAACTGATTCTGCATGACGCGAGAGTGAGAGAGCCGGCACGAATGTTTTGCGAATATGACACATAGAGGTTACACGAATGCCTGAGAAATGCGTAGCCATTTCTAGGTGATGAAACTAACGCTCTGCTAGGGAATATGAAGCGGCATCACTGCCGCACAATCAATGGCCCGTAATCATTGTCGTTGCTTAATACGCGTATTAGTTAATATCTTCACTAAACTTAAAAAAAATTTTTAAAAAATTTTGCTCAATCAAATGTAACAGGGACAGCTTATGAAAAGAAATTAAGTTGGTTGGTGTATGAAGAATTTGTTTTTACTTTCGCAACCAACATAGCATATCTGTGTCACAAACCATAGCACATCTGTGCTAATAATCGACGGAGGGCAAACTCATGTACTGTCACCCACACAGCCATAGACATACATCGCTATATTAAAATGTTAAAATTACATTTTCTTCATTTCAACATTAATACTTAGATATAAAATGTATTTTATGTTGACTAGAACAGACATAGAACGATGTTTATGTTAGAATAATGTTAAAGTAGATTAAACTCTAATTCGACTATGACTACGGGCCAATCAGTTTATTTTCAAGTGTTGTAACGTGAAGTACTGTTGAGTGAACTAACTTGCGAGTTTGTAGTACGGTTTTTAATAGTGAATAAAGCTAACTATCGATAGGTAGAATTTAACTGTTTTATTTAACGTACAGTGCTCGAAATCAGGAAGGTTAGTCGAGGAATCATCGAATTCGTCACAATTGGTTTCATAAGCGGCATTATTAAATAAAAAAGGGCATTTTAAGGATAACAAGGACCTTGCAAGGATAACAAGGACATTATAAGGAGAACAAGTACATGGCAAAGTTAAATGAAGTGAAGATCCAGCAACTCAAGAATGAGTTGCAACGGCGTGGACTGATAACAGGCAATAAGTCAGAGCTATAATCAAGTTTACGAGAGGCTATGGAAGCCCAAGAGCTGGAAGTTAATCATACGCGTCATGACTTTGCTCGAGCTTTCGCTGTATGTAGTTCGATTAAAACAACGCCCAGTACCATTTGGTCCAAAAACCTACTCCACCAATTACAAGAAATAGACCAAACACCTCGTATTATCGCAGACGCCCCTCACCTCAAAGCCCTCTCACCCCTTATCATCAACAAAATAAAAGTAGTCTCCGAACCCAACAATTAGCAAGAAATCCCCAGCCGCATCAGTCTCTCCCGTTTCAATCCGTTACACCTAAGCGGTCACACGAGCAATCTTTCTCTAATCAAACCTCCTTAAACAAAATACAAAAAGTTAATTTTATGACCGAAAAAGAAAGTTCGAATGAAGAATTCGAAATATATAGCGACGACTATTTTTTGGATGGAAGTCAAAATAATTATGATATCGATAATGATTACCAAGATTGTAGTACCAATAATGAACAATCTGAGGAAATTAATTTTTTATACTAAAATCGCTCCTACCATTTATAACCAAACAATAATAAATAATAAACAATGCCTGATGAATGTCCTTGACCATACCTCTACGTTTTACTTACTTCATAATTTAAATACGTTTGACGGTATCATTGGATACGATTTTCTAAATGAAATCGATGCTAATATCGATATAGAAAAAGGTTTTTTGTTTTACCGTGGTGGCAAAGTGAAACTAAAACACCTCTCATGTAATCAAAGTAATCTAATTACAACTGAAGACCATTCTGTCCCACTTAAAGTAATATCACAATTTCATAATATGATTAGCAGGCATACAAATGCATTCGCAGACCCCAATGTAGCGTTACCATTCAACACTAACGTCAAGGCTAAGATTCGTACCCAAACAAATGATCCAATTTATAGCAAAAGCTATCCTTATACCATTTCCGTTGCACCGTTTATTAACAGCGAAATAAAAAAGCTTCTGAACGATGGTATAATACGAGAATCAAGTTCTCCATATAACTCCCCGGTTCATGTAGTGTCTAAAAAGGGATTGGATGAAAGCGGGAATCCAAAGATGCGCCTGGTAATCGATTACCGAAAACTTAACGAAAAGACCCTTTCAGACCGGTACCCAATACCCGATACAACAGTAATTCTAGCTAACTTAGGAAACTCAAAGTATTTTACAACGCTAGATTTGAAATCAGGGTTCCATCAGATTGTGATGTGTGAAGAGGACAGAAAGAAAACGGCCTTCAGCATCAACAATGGAAAGTACGAATTTTGTAGGCTTCCTTTCGGCTTAAAAAATGCTCCAAGCATTTTTCAAAGAGCGATCGACGATGTCCTACGAGAAGACATTGGAAAATGTTGCCACGTATACATCGATGACATCATTATCTATTCAGCTGATGAGGAATCGCATACATCGAAAAAATTTTATGGAAACTAGAAAAATCAGGCATGAGGGTGTCAACAGAAAAATCTAAGTTTTTCAGAACCGAAGTAGAATTTCTAGGCTTCGTAGTCTCACAAAACGGCATTAAAACAAGCCGAGATAAGGTTCGCGATATTTTAAACTATAAACTCCCAGCCACGTTGCTGCGCTCTTTTCTGGGATTATCTGGCTATTATCGCCGTTTCATTAAAAAAAGAGAATTGCTGATAAAAGCAACACCTAGTCTTTGCGTTTGAAGGCAGTAATTGTTTGCAAAACATTGCCGAAAAACGTGATGCTCTGTCATAAAAGGTAACACTGTCGCGACAATTGGGGCTCGGAGACACCCTTTGTTTTGCTTACACAATGTATATTTTACATATGTACATATATATGACCTTCTGTACTCTGTGGTTAAATCACTAACCCACAGGTTAAATTTATTTACGATTTAAAAATTCTTTTAAAAAGCAAACTAATTTGTATTTAAAAGTGGATTTGAAAGAAAAAAAGGGGTCGAAAACACGCAACTCTGAACCAAAGTTTATGTCAAAGTAAGAGCTTGCACTAAATTTTATAACTTTAAACGAGCTAAACTTTTATATTTGTATATTTGTATATTTGTAGGTCCGGTACTATCTCGAGAACCGCTTGACCGATTGGGATGAAATTTGGCATATAGATAGTATGATTGATTCTAAGACTATACACTTTGGGGTTGCCACTTGGGGTGGTTTACAGGGTTGCCACCTATTTAATTTTTTGTATTTATGGAGCTAGATATGCCAATATGGGTATCAAATGAAAAGTATTTTCATGAATTTTGATACTTAGAGAAAATTTACAAAGATTTACACAGCGATGGATACCATGACGACGTTTCGGACTTTCCAGGGTCCACATCAGATGGATTTTCGGACACAGAACTACTGTGTCTGCACCGAAGCGGTTAAAGCAATTGCTTATAACAAATCAGCTACGATGCCCTGTAGTATTTCTAAGTCAACTTTCTTATAAGCGTGCCAATTTCATACCGTTAGACATAAGACCGCGACATATTTTCCATATGATACACGGAATATGAGTATATTATTAGGCGTGCATATTTATGCAGAAGCACACTGAGGTTTTTAATTTGCATTCCTTCATACCACTTTTTGTGTATTATTGGTTTGCTCTACCTATGGTGTGTACTTATGTATCAATTATGAATGTTTCTTATTGGAGCTTAGCTCGAAAAATTGTTTATACCTGCTGTACTTTTTACTAGTACTAGGGTATTCTAATTTTTGATGTTACGAAATTTTTATCAATTTTGATACTTAGAGAAACTTGACAAAGATTTACACAGCGATGGATACCATGACGACGTTTCGGACTTTCCAGGGTCCACATCAGATGGATTTTCGGACACAGAACTACTGTGTCTGCACCGAAGCGGTTAAAGCAATTGCTTATAACAAATCAGCTACGATGCCCTGTAGTATTTCTAAGTCAACTTTCTTATAAGCGTGCCAATTTCATACCTTTAGACCAAGGACTGAAACCGAAACCGTAACCGTAACCGATTAAAACCGATTCATTTTTCAAAACCGAAACCGAAACCGTAACCGTTATTTTGATCTGGAAAAGACGGAAACCGAAACCGTTTCAAAAGCCGGAACCGGTTCCAAACGGTTTTGAATTTTTTCAATACCTTACTTCTGTGAGTGGGCACATAGCTACTTCCTTTTACAAACAGGTACCCTGAAAGTTTTCATGGAAGATTGTCGAGCCACGTTTTGACTATAGTTGAATGAAGCGATCGAAACAAATTTACGAGATCCGAAAAAGAAATGTTCAGGCTTGTCTCGGAAAGCGGCACTAATTTTAATGTTTTTACCGATTTATACATTTCATTTGGCTTCCATTTTAATATTTTTTTAATAAAAAAGTAGAGTTAACTTTAGGAATTTGTTTTGCAGAAATTTCATCCATGCATAGCGTTAATAAATGTGTTATTATATTGGAGAAATCCCATCATGGCCGCAGGAAAAAAGTTATGAAAATTCAGACCTATTTCGTAGCTACATAGGTAGTTGAGTATTTTAGTAGTAAATTTTTTTTTTCGTGTTTTTATTAGGAAACCGAAACCGGAACGAAACCGTAACCGAAACCGAAATAAATTTTGAAGAACGAAACCGGAACCGAAACCGAAACACGTTGCAAAAACCGAAACCGAAATCGGAACGTTATTTTAATCGGTTTCAGACCTTGCTTTAGACATAAGACCGCGACATATTTTCCATATGATACACTGAGGTTTTTAATTTGCATTCCTTCATACCACTTTTTGTGTATTATTGGTTTGCTCTACCTATGGTGTGTACTTATGTATCAATTATGAATGTTTCTTATTGGAGTTTAGCTCGAAAAATTGTTTATACCTATGTTTATACCTCTATTTTCGCTGATATACCAACTAAAATATTTTTAAGTAGGGTTGTCCGCAAAAAGTCCATTACGGCTACGAAAATTACAAAATTTTAATAATTTGCCCACATATAAAGGACAGTGTAACACATCCTCACAAGGTTGGTAAGTAAAGTTAGTACCAAATTGATAGCACCGAGCAAGCTCTGTTACCCAGGTACTTTTATTTATTTAGCCTTTCTGTGACTAATATAGTAAGAGACTGCTTATTTTATGAGCAATTTAAGTTTTATAGAGCTTTAAATAAAAAAAAAAAAACTAATGGCGGCGAAATACCAACAGGTTATCATAACCTCTAACGAGATTTTTAGCCGAGCTTTTCTTTCCAACTTGTAGTGTGTTGCTTTTTAGTTTTCCTACAAGTTGGCGGGACCTACAGTTTTTTGCCGACTCCGAACGGCACTTGCAAAGCAAATGAATTTTTTGCTGAGAAGCTTCTCATGGCAGAAATACACCCGAAGAGTTTGCCAAACTACTGCCGAGGGGCGACCCCGTTTAGAAAAATTCTTTTTCTAAATAATTTTGATGTTACTTTTGTCGGGCATCGAACCGCCACGACTTGGTGTAGAAGGCCGAACACTTAACCGCTACACCACGGCGGCCGCCGAGCTTTAAATAAAGTGTGGTAGATTCTCGAGCTTGCGTGGTAGAAATCAAAACGTGGTAAAAGTCCGAACACTGCATGTTTCATTTCCATTTATTATAATTTCTTGTTTTGTTCCTACGAGTGATGCCAACCAATCCACAAAAACTAAAGTAATCAGCACTGTTAGCAATGCTATAGCAATACAGAGTACCATTTGCTTATTGCATCGCATTTGACTTTCTAATCGCATTGACTTTCGAATCGTAATACAGAGTGGAGAAGGTGCCTCCGCGAATACTTACCTGGTCTCACCAGACACGCAAAACGCAAAACCCTGAAGTACCAATCACTTCAGATGACATCGTTATAATCGTAGATGAACGCAAAGCGAAACACTTGGATGAAAGGAAGAGTACTAGATGTCATACGCAGCGCTGCACAGTGAATCGAATAGAACAAGCTAGCTGGACAAAAGTCACCATTGAATTTAAAATCAAAATATAATGTAGATGACAGCTAATAGTCCAAATACCAAGAATCAAAAAATATTTTTAGTTAATATTTGCTAAAGTGGAAGTACTAAGCTGTCACTCTCAGAAAAACGTGTCCCGGTTTGGCTAAATTTATAATTGTGGACTTCTTACCGTTTTTCGTATAACTTTCTTATTGTGTGTGTGTTTTTTTTTTTTTGTGATTTAAAATGGATATGATGGTAAACAGTAAGCACTATTTATTTGATATAAAGTTTATCATTTAAACCATTTTGGTGTTCTGTAAAACACGCCGAAACTTGAAATTAAATTTTTTTTTGTTGCAAATTTTCACGTTTCTTAGAGAAAAAGTAGTAGTATTCCACCAGATTCCAGGCTAAAAGTTACATTAATTATAGCGGCGGATCCGTAGCCTCTAAATATATCATTTTTGTTCGGCACAAATCGGTCCAACTATTTTTTTATATTTTTTTTATAATTTACTCTTTTTTGAAACAAAAAAAAGAGGATTTTAATGAATACTACTACTTTTTCACTTTGTTGTGTTCTCGTGTTATTTTAAATGGAAGTGATGGTGAACAGTAAGTACTATTTACTTAATATAAAGTTCTTAATTTACAATGTTTTTTTGTTCTGAAAAACACGCCGAAACTTGAAATCAAAGAAGTCTATAAAGTAAGGAAAACACATGGCAAATATTAGTAAGAATATAAATGCAAAATTGCATGCAGGGCACATGGCTCAAAGCGTTAAGAGAACGCAATGCCAATGCAGTCTGGTAGGTTCGATGCCAGCCAGACCGGATAAAACACTACGTCTAAATGCTTGGTCGCATGGAAACTAGTCAGTGAATTACCATTCCGCTGTATAAAATTTTGCATTCAATTCTTTCTAATACCTATAATTAAAAATTTTTTTTGTTGCAAATTTTCACGTATCTTAGAGAAAAAGTAGTAGTATTCCACCAGCTTCCAGTCTGAAATTTTCATAAATTATAGCGGCGAATCCGTAGCCTCTAAATATATCATTTTTGTTCGGCACAAATCGGTCCAACTATTTTTTTCTTTTTCTTTTTTTAGCTTATTCTTTCATGATTAAAAAAAGAACTTTTTGATGAATGGTTGAAATACGATACAAACTGCAAGCTTTTTAAACACAAAATATTGTCTATCTGCGGCAACCGAAAACTCAGCAAAAGAGTTAAAACAAATTCTACGAATGTGGATAAATTTGCAATCCTATAGGAGGTAGGATATGCACTGTCGAGGGAAATAGGCACTATCAAAATAAGCACACGCGACACTTTATGCTAAGATAATACACTTTATTAATTAAGATGTACAAAGGGTATGCGATGCGTTCGATGGTAAGCGAATAACTAACTTAAAAACGGTCCAGCACAATCCACTGCACCGCTGACTACTTTCAGTGAGCGCATATGTATGTAAATGTATGTACACTAAACAGTAATTATTTCTTATATGCAGGAGCAAAGGTATGTGAAATGAGATGTAGACTAAACAGTAATTCTTTCTTATTTACAGGGTGCGTCGAAACAGGTATGTATACAAGGTATTTCAATAGGTGATTGAAAGGTAAGTATTTTGATAAAGGTAGATAATTCATATACGTATATACGTAGGTAAGTATAATTATAAGTAGTAATAATATAGTAAACAGGTAAGTAAATTCATTTCAAGATTATTCTTTTGTTTTCTTTTCAGGTAGTTGACCACGTTCGCTTAATCCTCAAATTCGATGAGGTTCCTGCTCATGTCTTCAACATGCCGGCGGGCCTGCGGCGACGTGCCTTGCATAAGATCCTGCAGCTCGTCCAGCGTTTCTTTTGCTTGGTGGAGCAGTTCACGGATGCGTCCTTGAAGACGGGGACGAGGTTGTTGGCGCCGCCTTTCTACTCTATGGCGGTTGGGTCTGTTGGTTGAGGCAGACCTGCTCGTTGTGTCTACTTCCCGTTAGGGGTTTCTCGGATGCCGATCCGTTGCGCGGTTATTATTTGCCACGCGTCTTGACTGAACGCGAGCGGGCTTGTGAAGCAGAGTGTGGTGGGCTAGTCCGCAGCGACGACAACTTATAGGCGAGTCACAGGCGCCCGTTACATGTGAAGTGGCCAAACAATTGATACAATAACGGTGTGCCCTAGCTGATTCATAGCATTCGTCTGGCGTCATAGCAAGAAAAGCGCGGCAAAATCGGAGTGCATGAATGTGACAACAAAGGCGGCATTTACGATAATTCTCGGATCTGAAAATAAACGTCGAAAGTCTTGTTAGAGAAGAATAAGTGGGTGTGCGGTGGCGGACAAGGAGAGGAAAGTCGGGTAACATGATAGGGCCTATAGCATAACTGAAGAATTAGATTAGGCGGTTGGTAACAGACAGAGTTTCGTTATGTTGCGAGTGACTGTTCCGCTTTCGGTTCGGATGTCTACCACGCGAACACTTTGGTCACGAGCAGGATGGAGCTTCGTGATTCGGCCTAACCGCCATTCGTTGGGAGGTAGGAGATCGTCCTTAATCACGACGAAGTCCCCTTCCCTTATGTTGGCTTCCTGGCGTTTCCATTTGTACCGCTTGTGAAGTTCCTGCAGATATTCAGTTTTCCAGCGTTTGCTGAATTGTTGGTGGAGTACTCTTAGCTTTTGCCATTTGTTAACTAAAGAGAGGTTTTCGCAGTTAGGTTCAGGGATTGACAAAAGGGGGGCACCTCGTAGAAAATGACCTGGTGTTAAAGCTCTAAGATCATCGGGGTCTTGTGACATTGGAGAGAGTGGTCTGGAGTTTAGCACCGCTTCGATACGAATTAGGAGAGTGTTGAGCTCCTCAAAGGTGAATTTTTGGTTTCCGGCAACTTTCGTAAAGTGAATTTTGAAGCTCTTCACTGCTGCTTCCCAGAGACCTCCCATATGAGGGGCGTATGGAGGGATGAACTGCCATGAGAGACCGTGGACTGCATATTTATTTCCGATGTCTTCGGCGGTTTCCTTGAGAAATATGGAGAATTCTCTTTGTAGGCTTCGTTGGGCTCCTACGAACGTCTTGCCGTTGTCGGACATTATTTAGAGGGTAGGCCTCGGCGGCCAACAAAACGAGCAAATGCTGCTTTGAAAGATTCGGTGGTGAGGTCTGAGCAGACTTCTAAATGTATGGCTTTGGTAGAAAAGCAGACGAAGACGCAGACGTATGCTTTGGCGTAAGATGCACGTCGGAGAAGTGACGTTTTCACGAGGAATGGCCCTGCAAAGTCCACTCCAGTGGTATGAAAGGGTAGTGAATAAGTTACACGTTCTGGGGGTAGAGCTGCCATCAATTGAGATTGCATTTGTTGTTTGTATATAGTGCATCTCTTGCACTTAAATATGCATTTTTTCACCTTCTGTTTTAGGCGGGGAATATAATATTCTTGTTGTACCATGCGAATCATTAATTGTTTCTCGGCATGAAGTAGTGTTGTATGTAGGAATTCCAAGAAGAGAGTGCAATATCGTGAATTGTCGGGTATGATAATGGGATGCCGTTCGTTGTAGCTCAGGTCTGCATAGGCGAGGCGTCCATTAACTCGTAATAGTCCCATTTCATCCAAGAAGGGGTTGAGCGGGAGTAACGGACTTCTTTTATCGAGTGACTTTTCAGCTTGGAGGTCTGCGATCTCCTCGCCATAATGGTTTTGCTGAGCGTTCGCAATGAGTTACACCTTCGCCTGGTGAATCTCTTCATGGGTGAGATCAATTGAAGATGGTATTAGCTCGTTTTTGGTATTCAGGATAAATCGGCGACTGTAGGCGTGGACTCTCAAGGCTCGAGAGAATGAAGAAAACCGTTCCATAAAGTCATGATCTACCAGTGCGTGGAGGGCTTCTATCCGTTGTTGTTCTGGGAGTGACTCATTTAGTTGGATCTCTTTGGGCCAATTAGTGGGGGAATTTAAGAGCCACTTTGGGCCGTTCCACCAGAGAGAACAGTCGATCAAGTCCTGCGGCCGACATCCTCGCGTGCCCAAATCTGCTGGATTGTCTCCGCTAGGCACATGTCGCCACGTAGCGTTACTGACATTGTCGAGTATCTGGGATATGCGGTTTGCTACATATGTCTTCCATGTATGTGGCGGCTTTTCGAGCCAAGCCAGCACTATGGAGGAGTCTGTCCACATAGTCAGACTACTCTCTGTGAGCTGCAGTGACGCCCGAATGTGCTTAACTAATTTTGAGAGAAGGACTGCTCCGCAGAGTTCTAACCTAGGGAGGTTTACCGTTTGGAGGGGTGCGACTTTGCTTTTTGCTACTAAGAGGTGAGAGGAAAAGGAGTTATCGCTGTGTTGAACCCTTAGGTATACGCAGGCGCAATATGCCTTTTCGGAGGCGTCGGAGAATCCATGTATCTGCGTGGGTGCGCCGGGAGTGAATTTAACCCAGCGTGGGATTTGTACGTCTCCAATCGCAAAGAGGTTGCTCGTAAATGTTTTCCACTTGAGGAATGATCCGGGTTTGACGTCCTCGTCCCAATTAGTTCCTTCCATCCATAGTTGTTGAAGGAGAATTTTTGCTACGATCATTATAGGCGATAGCCATCCTGCCGGGTCAAAAAGCTTCGCGACCGAAGAGAGAATCTGTCTTTTGGTGGCAGAGCTAACGTCTGGAACGGGGTCGTATGAATACGAAAAAGTGTCGCTGAGGGCGTTCCATCTTACGCCAAGCGTCTTTGTAGAGCTTGAGTCATAAAATTTAAGAAAATCGGCGTCCAGGAGATCAGATTCAGGAATAGTTTCCAATATTTGTGGGAGATTTGCCGTGATTTTTATGAGGGGAAAGCCTGCTGATTTTAATGCTATGGTCAACTGCCGCATCGTTTCGATAGTGGACTGTATGTTGTGCCCGCCTGAAAGTATGTCATCCACGTAAGTTTCTCGCAGGAGGACGTTACTAGCAAGGGGTAGTTCAGACTTGCAGTCATCTGCCAGCTGCTGAAGGGTGCGGATCGCTAAATATGGGGCACAGTTGACACCAAAGGTTACAGTTTTTAATTTAAAATCTTCTACTGCGCCGTTTGGGGCTCGGCGGAAGAGAATTCGTTGGAAGTCCTGATCTTCCTTATACACGTGTATTTGCCGATACATTTTTTCAATGTCGCCATTAAAAACATATTTATATAGACGCCATTTGAGGATTACGATCATAAGATCGTTCTGAAGAACGGGGCCTGTGTGAAGCACATCATTAAGTGAGATGCCGGAATGGGATTGTTTGGACGCGTTGAAGACTACCCGGACTTTGGTAGTTTTACTATCAGGTTTGATTACGGCGTGATGGGGCAAATAAAATGAAAAATATTTTCCATCACGGATAATTTCACGAGATGATGATAATAATGTAATGTATTCATTCAAAACTTTGGCGTAAGTAGTTTGGAGTTCCGCTTTCTTCTCATGGCTCCGTTCAATACTGAGGTATTGTTGCTGAGCGGAAGGTCGGGAATGTCCTAAAGCTATTAAGTCAGGGAACGTGGCTTTAAAGGGGAGTTTTACAACATAACGGCCATCATTTCTACGAAACGTAGTATTTCTGTAGAGTTCTTCGCATATTATGTCATCGTCTTTAGGGTTCGGTGCCGATGGTACCTCCTTCTGTTCCCAAAATCTTTTGAGGAGGTCTTGTAAGGCGTCCGTCTGGACTTCGACTACTTGAGTCGAAAAGGTAGAAATCTCTTCCGTGAGAGGACCGCTTAATATCCATCCGAAGATAGTATTCTGGGCTATTAAGCTTTTACCTACATTGCTTATGAGACCTGGAACCAGTATTTGAGGGAGAATATCGCTACCTATTACCATGTCGATTTTTGCAGGGGCAAAGCAGTTCGGGTCAGCTAGAGGGAGGGACGCATACTCTTTGAGATCCAAGTTGGTCACTCTAAACGTTGGCAGGAACTGGGTTAATTGAGGGAGTATGATCGCGTGAGTCGCGATCCTTCTTGATAAATCTGGAGAACATATGGTGATAGAGCACCCTTATCGGCTTTCTGGACTGTTCGTCCTCACATTCCCAATATTTCGTAATTGGACCTTTGAATGGGTAGATCAAGGAGCTTCTGTACTCGAGAGGTTACAAAAGTTTTTTGAGATCCTTGGTCTAAAAGAGCGCGAATATTAAAGGTTTCTCCTTTATGTAGGACGGGAATGTTTGCTGTTGGTAGCAAGGTTCTCTCTGAACTACTTGCAAAATGCGAGAGGACATTCTCACTGGTGTTTTGAGGGGCTGTTGGGTTCATCGATGCGGCCTGTGCCGAGGTACATGGTCTCTCGTAATCGATGGTCATATGAGATGACACTAAGTTTTTCTTAGGTTTGGGTTTGGTTTGCATTTCTTGGTTGGCTGGATAATGAAGGAAAGAGAGGGGTGTCGCTTTTGACAGTAAACGCAGGTGAAACTACTACGACATTGGTTTTCTGCATGGGAATAAGCTAAACAGTTCTGGCAGTAATGATTTTCCCGTACAAATTTCTTTCTTTCTTGAGCTGTTAGCTCTTTAAACTTGACGCAATACATTAGAGAATGATTGCTGTTGCACAATTTGCAAGCGGACTGCCTCTTTGACTCGGTATGGAAGGAGCTGGATTTTTTTCTTGGCTGAAACGAGTGATTGCCAGGTGTAGAAGAGCGTGGGGTGAAGTTGGGTTGACTTTGCTTTTGTCGGTTTGGCCTGTAAGTCGTGAGTCGTTCAACCACCTCATACCGAGTAGTCAGAAACTGGTCCAATTCGGACCAAAGAGGTAATTCCTTACGGGAGTTAAGGGATTGTTCCCATAACGCTAAGGTTTCGTCTGGCAACTTGGAGGAGCAGATATATACGAGCATCGGGTCCCAATTATCAGTGGATACTCCATTTGCTTTGAGGGTTGAGAGACAATTATTAATTGTTGTTTGCACATATTGTATCCGTTCGCCATTTTCACTGGTTACGGGTTGAATGTTAAAAAGTGACTTTAGTTGATTATCGACGAGGATTCTGCGATTCTCATATCGGCACCTTAAGGCACTCCACGCAAGCTCAAAATTTTGGTTATTACGTGGGTAATTTTTAATAAGCAGAGCGGCCTTCCCACGGGTTTTTTGCCGCAAATGGTACAATTTCTGGGCTGGAGAAAGTTTGGGATGACTAATGTACACTGCTGTGAACATGTCCCTAAACGATGGTCAGTCTTCATATCCTCCGTAGAAGACCTCTGTGTCACATGCAGGTACCTTTAAATAATTGAATTTATTAGAAGGGGGGAAGGGGGTGTTGTCAATGGAGGCGATAAGTTGCTCGGTACGTGGGCCGCGGGTTGAAAACTGCTGATGATCTCATTTATCCGTAGTCTCGTATTTAATGCTGAATCGTTGATTTGGTCGTATTTCTCCTCGCTCACTTTCCTGAGATTTTCTTCTATGCTACTCATCTGAAGGTTCTCAATCGCCATGTCCACCAAAGCCATATGTTTATTGAGTTGCTCCAGATATGTTTTGAGACCCGCCTCCGTGTGTTCACTTTCCGTAATATTCCACCATTTATCGCAAAATTTTTCCAATCGAGAGACTTCATACAGGAATTTTTTGTTGAAGAGTGCTGCTTCTTCTTCGTCACTCTGAGATTTTGATCTTAATTTCATTCCTGTCTGGGGTTGGAGGGATTGTGCTTTCTCTTCATCTGGTTTGCCCATTGTAAATTTATTTCAATAGAGAGAAATTTATTTGAGGGTTTAAAACTATTATCTTAAGTTTTTTTATAGGTAATTTGAGTCCTTTTGACCGACTGTATTTTGTGGTATTTATTATTGGTTGGGGCCCACTGTACTTTACTTTAATTGCTGAGGGTGGGAATTGCTTGTCTTAGCGCATCTAAGTCCAAGTACGTGTATGTATATGTGTATATGAATAAATGTGTGTGCAGCGAAGAGAAACAAAGAAAGGTGGGTGGAGTCAAATTCGCAAATTTACTTGGTAAAATGGTCTTATAAAAAGTACAGCAAAAAATTGAGAGTCAATAGTGCAGTTATTGACATGAAATTTTTCAGGGTCCGGCACACTATTCAATATTTAGTGAATTTATAGAGTATTTTTTTTCTATTAATTTGGAGTGATTACTTATACATATGTATGTATATAAAATGTATTTTTGGTTGCAACTTTCTGTTGGTGCTGTGAGAAACGGTATACATCAAAGTATAAGTGGAAGCTACCGGCAAATCTTTTATAACAGGTGGGTATATAAGTAAGTACGTATAATGTGTGTGTGATATATAAAAATACAAATTAGAGGAAATTACCAACACATATGTGTATATGGACGGAGTTTAGCGGGAATTTTGATAAATGAGAGAGATTTTATGAAAACGGTGTTTTTGTACGGAGTCTTTCCAAGATCCAGTCAAATTTACCGTAGATGGGATGAGGTTATTTAATATTGGGTTTGAGGAATTCCGCTGCACTTCTATATGCGTATATTTTGGGCAAGGTGTACTTACCTTGGCATTTTTCTACCACCTTATTTTTATGCTGGTACTGATGTGGGGTCTGTTGTTGTTGCCTGCTTCTTCCTACTTTGTTGTTGTTTTTGTTGCGGGTACCACTTTTGCAGGTCTACTGCTCTTGGTTTAACTATATAACTTTATATGTCTGTGCCTTGCAAACCACTTAAATAAAACCCTGCTGTAATTGTTGTTGGTTTTTTTTTTTTTTTTCTTCTCAAACGCAACTTTTAAATATTTGGTCTGTTTTTTTTTGTTCAACAACCTTTTTTTCAAAATTTTTAAATTTTTTGTTTAAATAATAAATATATTTTTTTTCTTTATATTTGTTTCACTTTTCCAGCACTGTACCACTGTCCTTTGGTTTTTCACCATTCGGTTTCTCTGCCAATTTTTTAAGTATTTTTTGCTGCTTTTTTATATTTTCTGCACTTTTAAAATAATGTTTTTATCCTTTGTTTTCAGCACTTTTACACAATTGAGTATGTTGGCGCGGCGCGTATACCGATTTTTTGTACTATTTAAGGTTTGTATGTACCTAATCAAACTTAATAGGCACTATCAAAATAAGCACACGCGACACTTTATGCTAAGATAATACACTTTATTAATTAAGATGTACAAAGGGTATGCGATGCGTTCGATGGTAAGCGAATAACTAACTTAAAAATGGTCCAGCACAATCCACTGCACCGCTGACTACTTTCAGTGAGCGCATATGTATGTAAATGTATGTACACTAAACAGTAATTATTTCTTATATGCAGGAGCAAAGGTATGTGAAATGAGATGTAGACTAAACAGTAATTCTTTCTTATTTACAGGGTGCGTCGAAACAGGTATGTATACAAGGTATTTCAATAGGTGATTGAAAGGTAAGTATTTTGATGAAGGTAGATAATTCATATACGTATATTAGAGCGGGTTGATTTGTATGGACCCAAAAAAATTCACAGGGGCCCATGGCGATTATGGTTAATTGGATAATTTCAAGCATTTTTGCCGAAGAAACTATAGGTCTAACATGAATTTCGAGCTAGCGGATTTTTCAAACGTATTTTTTTTTTCTTAAAAAAGTGATTCACTTGTTAAAAAGCTGTGTTGAAAACTAAAAAAATTCATTCTATATATGCATTTGGGGGTTTTTTGAGTCGATAAACCCATTTCCGACATTCATTTTTTATTTTGACGTCCGCCAGAGGGCGTTTCCGTCCTTTTATTTTTGTATTTTTTTTTATTTTTTTAAGTAATTCACTCATTGAAAAGCTGTATTGAAAACTAAAAAAAAATCATTCTATATATGCATCTGGGGGTTTTTGGGGTCGATAAATCCATTTCTGACATTCGTTTTTTCTTTTTACGTCCGCCAGAGGGCGCTTACGTCCTTTTTGGATTGTATCTTTATTTTTACGTGGTTCACTTGTAGAAAAGCTGTATTGAAAACAATAAAAAAACATTCTATATGTGCATCTGGGGGTTTTTAGGGTTGATAAATCCATTTCTGGTATTGATTTTTTATTTTGACGTCCGCCAGAGGGCGCTTCCGTCCAATTTTTGAATTTTAACACCTTTTTTCGAAAATCAACAACAATGATCCGAAAATCTATGAAATTCGACTTTCCCATAATGCAATTTCTTTTTTTTAAGTAGACTAACACGTCGATTCTAACACGTATATTCTTGTTAAATTGTCAAGATACAAATTTTTTTATCAAGTATTTTGAATTTTGCGTAAAAACCCAGTTGTATTTTATTAAAATTAATTTTCAAATTATTATTTTTTAAGCAGAATTCGAAATATTTGATACAAATATTTGGTTTTTTATCAAGATTGATAATTATAACTCCGATGGTTTGCTGGG
The DNA here is from genome assembly GCA_964058755.1 of Campiglossa producta. NCBI lineage: Eukaryota > Metazoa > Arthropoda > Insecta > Diptera > Tephritidae > Campiglossa > Campiglossa producta. The sequence goes on from CAXKVI010000004.1 coordinate 46,041,144, forward strand.
TACTGTTTATTTACATTGTATTACAAATGACACACGGGATCCCGCTACTTTTCATTTCTATACTGTGTTTGCTATAGTTTTCGCGTCAATTGAAATTGATAATATACAAAAAAAAATCAACCAATAAATAAAGGAAAAAAGTTTTTAAGAAAACTAAAAGGTATGTATTAAAACAGTTATTAATAATAAAAAAGTGCATGGTGGAAGTTAAAAAGAATAGTTTGGTTTTGTGCAAAAAAAATATTTGTTTGCTTAGTTTTTGTTTTTGTTTGGTATTAGGTTAACGGTGCTTTTTTAAAATCAAAGTTATACGTAGAGTTTATGTATGCGTGATATTTTTTATACCCAGTGTACTAGTACTAGTACAAGGGTATATTAATTTTGTTCACATAACGGTAGTACGTAACGGCACAAAATAATCGAGATAGATATAGAGTTCCATATATGAAAGTTCTTAGGTTGAAAAGAGGAGTCCATTAAGACATGTCCGTCCGTCCGTCCGTCTGTGTACACGATAACTTGAGTAAAAATTTAGATATTTGCATGAAATTTTGTATACAGGTTACCTTTTGGCCAAGGTAGGTTGCTATTGAAAATGGGCGAAATCGGATGATAACCACGCCCCCTTTTTCGACATCGAACATTTCGAAAATCATACAAATTAACATAACTTGAGTAAAAATTTAGGAATTTGCATGAAATTTGGTAATAATTCGAATTTCGAAAAACTGGCCCAAACGTATTTTTTTCAATTTAAAAATTAGTCTACTTAAAAAAAAGAAATTGCATTATGGGAAAGTCGAATTTCATTGATTTTCGGAACATTGTTGTTGATTTTCGGAAAAAGGTGTTAAAATTCAAAAATTGGACGGAAGCGCCCTCTGGCGGACGTCAAAATAAAAAATCAATACCAGAAATGGATTTATCAACCCTAAAAACTCCCAGATGCACATATAGAATGTTTTTTATTGTTTTCAATACAGCTTTTCTACAAGTGAACCACGTAAAAAAAAGATAAAATCCAAAAAGGACGTAAGCGCCCTCTGGCGGATGTAAAAAGAAAAAACTAATGTCAGAAATGGATTTATCGACCCCAAAAACCCCCAGATGCATATATAGAATGAATTTTTTTAGTTTTCAACACAGCTTTTTAACAAGTGAATCACTTTTTTAAGAAAAAAAAAATACGTTTGAAAAATCCGCTAGCTCGAAATTCATGATAGACCTATAGTTTCTTCGGCAAAAATGCTTGAAATTATCCAATTAACAACAATCGCCATGGGCCCCTGATGCAAAAAAAATCGACCCGCTCTAACGTATATACATAGGTAAGTATAATTATAAGTAGTAATAATATAGTAAACAGGTAAGTAAATTCATTTCAAGATTATTCTTTTGTTTTCTTTTCAGTTAGTTGACCACGTTCGCTTAATCCTCAAATTCGATGAGGTTCCTGCTCATGTCTTCAGCAGAAATGGAAGAAAACTGCGAAATGCAAAGAATGCTTTTTAACGAAGTATAGGGAATGGATGAAAGATGATTTCAAATTTTGTTTCACTGCTCGTGAAGAGCAACCGTCTCCATCAAATAGAAGAGTATCTGGGCGGCCCCCAAAGGAGTTCAGCAACTTTTGTTCAAAAACCAAAAAAAAAGAGAGTGGAGGACTTGGTCACCACACGGAGTACAGCGGAGCTAATAAGCGCAGCCGAAATATCTTCGCGAAAGTTTGGACTAAGAAATGTAGCTTCAGCTATTAAGAACGCTGGCATCAATCCCAAAAAATCTGGATTAGGCAAAACTAAGCTGAGATGTTTGATAAAAGAGGACGCGCTGGCATATTATATGGAGGCAAAGTGCACAAGCCACACATGCATATAAACATACTCGAAAGTAGATATCTTTGAAGTATTTCTAGTTTAATGTGAACATAGAATAAGTTATTTTATATGTCCGTCAAGTTAGCACTACAACTTTGAAAAAAAATAATATTGCTATATGGGATTAATTCCCGTTTTTACCGTAAACACACCGTGAAATCCAAAAAATTACCGTTTTTAATTTTTTTAAAATAACCCCTAGTAATGCTAACTTGACAGTCAAGTTAGCACTACCACCCTCGAAAACAATTTAATTAGATTCTAAAATTAAAATCAATTGCGCAGATAATTCCCGTTTAATAACCGTAATTAAGTAGTGCTAATGAAAAAAATCGAAACATTTTTTTCTCGCTTTTTTTTTTAAATAACCCCTAGTAATGCTAACTTGACAGTCAAGTTAGCACTACCACCCTCGAAAACAATTTAATCCGAAAAAATAATTCCGCAATTAATTGTTGCTTTTTAACCGTAAACACACCGTGAAATTCAAACACTACCGTTTTTTTTTTTTTTTTAAATAACCCCTAGTATGCTAACTTGACCGTCAAGTTAGCACTACCACCCTCGAAAACAATTTAGTGCGACTCTAAAATTAAAATCAATTGCGCATATAATACCTGTTTAGTAACAGTAATTAAGTAGTGCTAATGAAAAAAATCGAAATTTTTTTTTCAAATTTTATTAAGAAAAAGAAAATAGTAGTAGAAATAACCAACACTCGATTAAGGAAAAGGAAGTATCGGAACGAAAAAATAATTCCGCAGTTAATTGCTGCTTTTTAACCGTAAACATACCGTGAAATCCAAACACTACCGTTTTTGATTTTTTAAAAATAACCCCGAGTAATGCTAACTTGACCGTTAAGTTAGCACTACCACCCTCGAAAACAATTTAGTGCGACTCTAAAATTAAAATCAATTGCGCATATAATTCCCGTTTAATAACCGTATTTGTAAAAAAATTTCGTTTTTTGATTATAAAAAAAAAAGTTTTTCCTAAAAATCAAGAGCAAGAAGGCAGTAAACTTTTTTATTTATTATTTTATTTTATAAAAGCTTATATACTAATACAAATTATTATACACACAAAAATAACGCAGCGCTAGCAGCATAGGCTTTCGGCTGTAGGAATTTTGATGGCGTTATTTCTAAATTTGGTCACATAAGCATATTAGTTTCCAGACTGTGTGGCGCCAGCGTTTGTTTTCGCACTTGCGCCACTAGCTGTTCGGTTATGATCGCTATTTCATCCTTTTTTTCTAGCAGTCCAAACGCACAAACACATTTCTACAAAGCAATACAGATACATACCCAGCTAAAAATCGCATAAGGAACTGTAAGGTACATATACGGTATTCGCCGGCAGCACAGCTTGCTCCAATGAGCAATAATCATTAGTAGTCCAGAAAATAAATTTATAGCTCTACAAATTTTTTTTTCATGGCATTCTGCGGTAAAATAAGACTTAAGTTAGCGTAATAAGTTGAAACTTTTAGGTCCCTAAAGCTAGCAGAACAATGTTAGCAGAACATAAAACTAATTCATTAAGTGTCCTAATCCCAATTATGGTGCTCCTCAACTTTTCCCCAAAAATAAATAATAAAACGTAAATAATTGTTTACACAACAAATAACATAACAATACACTCGGCGCCAGAGGTTGTTTTGGTTTCCTTCAAGCTAGAGCCACAAACTTGTCCTGCAATTGCCGCTACTGCACATACATATGCACGTATTTATGTAATAATACGTTTATATTCCCAGTAAACATTATTGTTTAACGAGTTTTGGTTAGCTGGCTCGAGGTCAAATTGAATAAAAACAAGTTTTATTGCGGGTTTCCCAATATATTTCAACCTCCTTCGGAGATCGTCTTCAGGGGGGGTCTATAACAATATTTAACAATTTTTTTTTTTTTTTTTCATTTTCATATATCAACACAATCAAATAAATAAAAACATACATACATTTAATTTGAATTCTAACTCACAGCCTCCGTTAATATATGAGAACAATTTTCAAAATCTTTTTTGTTGTTTAATCTCTTCTTTTCATCTAAGTTAATAATGTGGAGCATTTCCAATGTAAAACGTTTATTATAATGTTGCTCTTGTTGTAATATTCTCACTTCTTCAAAGTTTGGCTTGTGGCCGCTCTCCGCGCAATGGGCCGCCAGTGCTGTTTTTTGTGTATTTTGTGATTGTATATTTTTGATGTCAGATCGGTGCCCTGCTATTCGTGTTTTAAATTTATTTTTTGTTGTACCCACATATTCTTTATCGCAGTTGTTGTTTTTGTCACCCGCGCATGAAATTTTGTATACAATGTTGCTTTTTTCCATCTTCGCCACTTTGGATTTCATATTATGGAAAAACATATTAGTAGTGTAGGTTGGTTTATGTGCGATACCAACTATATTCTTGTCATATATATTGGAACCCTGTAGTCTATCCGAGAAGCCAGGGACATATACACGGATTTATATATTAACGGCTTATTTTCTTTATTTTCGCTCTCCTGGGATCTATCTCGATATGAATTAATCATGCTTTTTATAATATTATTTGGAAAATCATTCATTTTTAGGATATTTGCAATCTTTTCCTTATTTTCCGGGTGGAAAACTGCGTCACTGGTATCCAAAACCCTTCCTATAAAATTCTTTGCCGTGTTTAAGATCATGCTTTTTGGATGTTTAGATTTATAATTTATTATACGTCCCGATGATGTGGGTTTTTGGTACCAGTCAATTTTGATTTTTTTATCTATTCTATGCGCTAGAGAATCCAAAAAGGGTAATTTATTGTTGTTTTCCAACTCCATAGTAAATTTAATGTCTTTGTGATATGAATTTAAAATATTTAGGGTTGTTTCTAATTTTTCTTCCTTCACTACGGCAAACACGTCATCTACGTATTTACTAAGTAACTTTGTGTTTGGTAATTTTCCTAATATTTCCTCCATTATGTCTGCCACTATTGGCGAAGCTGGGGATCCCATGGGAAGTCCTTTTAGTTGAGTATATAATTTTTCTTCATATTTAAAGTATCTATTTTCCGAGATACAAAAGGTGACTATTTCCATAAATAACTTTTTGGGAATATCCGTATGATTTTTAATAACTTCCCACTTTGAACGTATCGTTTCTATAGCCAAGTCTGTTGGTATACTAGGGAAAAGGGATATTACATCGAACGACACGAGTCGTTCATCATCATCTATATAAGTGTCATTAACCTTTTCCTTGAACTCTATTGCACTTTTAACATTAAATTCAGACTTTTTTGTCAAATTTTCTAAAATAGTAGTCAAATATTTGCATAAATTAAAAGATGGGGCGTTTATCATTGAACAAATTGGTCGTAGAGGCATATTTTCTTTATGAACCTTAGGTAAGCCGTATATTCTTGGGGGGAGAGCTGTGTGTGTACTCATTTTATGTTTTTCAATCTTTGTTATAAGACCTAACTTATCTAACTTATCTACGTGGCGTCGGGTCGTGACGCAATCCTCTGTATGTCGATAAATCTTTCAATAAGTTATCCATTCTTACCTTATACTCACTTTTTTCCATGGCTACGGTGACATTGCCTTTATCTGCATTTAAAATTATAATATTTTTATTTTTATTCAGAAATTTATGTGTTTGCTCCACTGTATCTTTTATAGCAATATCCGTTGTATTGCATTTGTGCTTTGTTAGAGAATCTTTTATGAGAAATGATAACTTTGTTCTTGCCGATTCTTGTTGTTCTTTATTATTTACGCTCTGTATCAACTCTTCTCCGTCTGCTATACATTTAAACAGAGGGAATTTTTCTTTTGGCCATAATATGAAATCCAAAGTGGCGAAGATGGAAAAAAGCAACATTGTATACAAAATTTCATGCGCGGGTGACAAAAACAACAACTGTGATAAAGAATATGTGGGTACAACAAAAAATAAACTTAAAACACGAATAGCAGGGCACCGATCTGACATCAAAAATATACAATCACAAAATACACAAAAACAGCACTGGCGGCCCATTGCGCGGAGAGCGGCCACAAGCCAAACTTTGAAGAAGTGAGAATATTACAACAAGAGCAACATTATAATAAACGTTTTACATTGGAAATGCTCCACATTATTAACTTAGATGAAAAGAAGAGATTAAACAACAAAAAAGATTTTGAAAATTGTTCTCATATATTCCAACACCTGTTGGACTGTAAAAAGTAAATATTAGTTCAAGTTTGCACGGCGAACCAAACGGAGGCTGTGAGTTAGAATTCAAATTAAATGTATGTATGTTTTTATTTATTTGATTGTGTTGATATATGAAAATGAAAAAAAAAAAAAATTGTTAAATATTGTTATAGACCCCCCCCTGAAGACGATCTCCGAAGGAGGTTGAAATATATTGGGAAACCCGCAATAAAACTTGTTTTTATTCAATTTGACCTCGAGCCAGCTAACCAAAATCTCGTGATATAAAAAAGGTCGCAAAAAAATCCAAAAAAAAAACATTATTGTTTAATATCAACGTTAACTCTTATCAGCATCTCAGTAGCGGAATCATAGTGTTTTCAACTTAATTAATATTGGAACTTTGTTAATTGTCTTTTATGAGTTATCAGGCTTTTGGGCAAAGGGGTAGTCGCAACGGTGCAAACGAAGAAAAAACTGTAGGGAAATCTTTTTGGTTTTAAGAAGAAATTCTTATTAAAAAACTATACATTTAGTACAAAGGTGTAGTGAGACGCTGGCAATTATTAGTATACGATGGCCGGATGGTTAGCAGCTGGGTTTAGCAATCGAAAAATTGTAAGTTCGATTCTCTCTCTTTTTTTCCTAATTAGAAATGTTAAAAAGAAATCTTCTTAAATATATTTATGAGATTTTCCTTTGAAACATTAACAACTCTACACATATCGGTAATTAGAAGCTGGCAATCAAAAGTGAGCGATGGCCTGATGGTTAACAGCTGGGTTTATCATTCCGAAAATTGTAAGTTCGATTCTCGGTGAGGGCAATATCACATCTTCTTGAAGAAAATCTATAGAGATATCTTATGACTTTTGTTCTATTGTATTAGGCATTGTTGGCTCTGTGTACTTTTTTGACCCTTTTTTAAAATTCGGGACCCTTTTTGACCGCTTTTCACTTTCAAACTGCAATGAAATGCATTTTTATCGTTTTTTTTTTGTTAAAAACCAAAAAATCTCGTTGTTCCTTTTTTACTCTTACATCGGGAACTCTTGCCGATTTCCAAATGTCTTGCCTAACTGAAGCCTTACTACTGGTACGCTGTATCATGTGACAACTCCATCATATGTATGTATGTATACATAAGGGTAATTCAAATAAAAAAGGGGGGGGGACAGCGATGGCAACTACGAGTCGGTCAACCAACCCTCTATCGAGTTAGATTGACTTGATGGGAGCTAGCACCAGTGCGGTTGCCAACGCAGCTAAGCGGACAACGGCGGATGCTAAACTCCCATCAACCGCTGATATGAAAACCAGTATCTTTGCGTCTGTGGCATCGGTCTCACGACCTGGCCTCGGAGTTTCGAAGGAGAAGGAAGCTGCAACTGAGATGTCGGCAAGGAGAGCGACCGCGATGGCAACTACTGGTCCGCACTCCCGGGAGACATCTCCCCGCCGCTTCACATACCACGAGAAAAGATTGGCTGCATAGATCCTGAAGAGGTATGAAGGGGTAGCGCAGGAATCGCTGTCGCCGAATTCCAGTAAATCGGTAGAGCTAGCGAAAGCTGTGATACCGGATTTCCAAAATTCTTACATGCCAAAGAGGTAAAAAGTTAACCCTTTCAAGCGCCAGAGATCGGACCTGGAGTTAATTCCCCCTCCCAAGTGGCATCAGAATACCCCTGGAGCGCGCAAACTAAGCTTTGCTGAGGTAACCAAGGACAGGATCCTTATAGGCGTCCTTGACCGAGGCAATGACCGTCTGGCCATCCCCAATTACCGGTGCGAAATGAACTCGGCAACATTCTTCTCAACGTTACTCCGGAGTTTCCGGGTAGTTCGGCGCGAGTAACGGATGCGGGTTGGCACCAGATTATATTACTCGCATGCGAGGATGCAAAAACCGTAGCACTGTACAAGGCAGCAGCTGCTAAACTGGGTGAAGTCTACAAGGGCGCAAAGATAGAGGTCGTCGACTGGAAGGACATTCCAGCTCGTCCAAGGGCAAGGGCGTGGATTCCGGCCATCCCTGACGAACCCGAGAGAATTCTCGGGATGCTACGGCTAATGAATCCGTCCCTGCCAACGCATGACTGGAGTGTCAATCTGGTCGGGGATGCGGTAGGACCCGACAGACAGGTGGTGTTCACCATGAATAAAGACTCAATCGAGCCCCTCAAAAGGTGCAATGGCCTAGTACACTACAGCGTAGGCCAGATCGTTATCCACGTATATCGTGGTGATGCTCAGCGCGCTGCCTTCTCGGCTGCTCCGGGGGAACCGGAAAACGAATTACCAGAAGAGGAAGCGGAGGACTCCGATGCGGAAAGCATGTTATCCGCCACGTCCCTTGGCGATAGTGCAGTGAACAACGCGGAGATGGAGGACAGCCTACAGGACGAGGAAGTCCTCGACGTCACGGTGGTAGCAGCCAACGCTGAGCGATTAACATCTAACGCTACAGGCAGCAGGACTCCTGCAACGCCATATCGGGCAGTTAATCGGAACAACTCGTCGTGGATAGGCAACCTCCGGGATGGGGCAAACCTCGACGATATGGGGACGGCAGGGAAGTCTGTGCGCTCTCATGTTGGTGGTGCTTCAGATTAATCTGCAGAAATCTAAAGTGGCTTCGGCTGCTTTAAGTAGTCGTCTTTCTAAAGGCGAAGTGGATGTGGTCCTCATCCAAGAACCCTGGGTCAATAGCTCGAGAATCTGCGGATTGGGGAAGTCAGAACGTGTATTTCTCAGTTGAACTTTCTCCTACCTAACTACACCAATGGTGATATTACCGCTATCAGTATAATGGTCGACAGCACCCGCCTGACGGTGGCGTCGGTCTATATGCCCTACGACGCCGAAGAACCCCCACCACAAACGGAGGCGCAAGACCTGGTGTCAAATCTCTGCTCGGGTAATCTTATTATTGGAGCGGACGCTAATGCTCCCCATGTCCAATGGGGGAGCTCGGTATCAATTCCAGGGGCGAGTCTCTGTTTCATTACCTCTTAACAACTAACCTACTTTTATCACTAAGACCCGCAGGGTGGTCATAGACCTCACTCTCTGTAGTGAAGGCGCTTATGAGTGGGTCAGAAAATGGCGGGTTCTGGAAGAACATTCATTCTCCGACCACCGTTACATAGAAATGGTTCTAGACTTTATTGTAGAACAACCAATCATGAAGCGCAACCCATGTAACACTAATTGGCAGTTATACAATGAAATATTAGGCAGAGACCTGCCAGTACTGCCCTCACAAGCCCCCTCATCAGTAGAGGAGCTGGCGGATCTTGTTACTACATTTACATCGGCGCTCTCATATGCTCTAGGACAGGCTTGTCCAGTGCCAAAACCACGCGGTAAACACAGGCCACATTGGTGGTCCTACGATTTGGACTCGCTCCGCAAATCATGCCGGAAACAATTTAACAAGGCCAAGAGCCTCGGCTCTGAGCCTTATTGGCACGAATATAAAGCTAAACTAAGGGCGTACAAAAAAGCTCTGAGACAGGCGAAGAGAACCTCGTAGAGAAATTTCGGCACTGGCGTCGAAAAGGTCGACGACACAGCGAGACTTAGACGAGTCCTCTCGAAAAGTCAAACAGCCATCAGCTATTTGCGAAAACCTGACGGATCCTGGACCAGCACGGAAGAGGAAACCCTTGAGCTGCTCTTGAATACACATTTTCCGGGGAATCTGCATGACGCACCACTAGCACCTGCAAGAAACCTGGCAGTAAATATACCCATCACTGAGGAAAGGGTAAGGTGGGCAGTTAAGAGCTTTGAACCGTATAAGGCTGCCGGGCCTGACGGGATTATCCCCGCGCAACTTATAAACACCTTGGAGACATCAGCTAAATGGCTGGTATTTCTCTTCACAGCCTGCCTGGCTCTCAACCACATTCCGGGCTCCTGGAGAAGCGCCACGGTAGTGTTTATCCCTAAGGCTGGGAAGGCATCCCACTACGAGCCAAAAGATTACAGACCGATCAGTCTCTCGTTCTTTGTACTCAAAACCTTTGAGAGGATACTAAGCGACTACCTCTCAACGACTATTGATAGCAACCTTGTCTCTAGCTATCAGCATGCATACACCAAGAGTAAATCAACAGAAACTGCTCTGCACAGCCTAGTATCTGTCATTGAGAAATCGCTGTGTGAAAAGGACTACTGTCTCGTGGCCTTCTTAGACATTGAGAAGCTTTCAACAATATAAGCCCGGAGGCGATCAACTCCGCTCTAACTAATCTGGGCGTAGATAGACCTCTAACTGGTTTAATTGACCAACTTCTAAGAGGAAGGAAAATAGCTTCTTCACTTGGTACGGTTGAGTTATCACGCTATGTCACAAGGGGAACGCCCCAGGGTGGTGTTCTTTCCCCGCTTTTATGGAAACTCACAGTCAACTCGTTGCTACGTGACACAAGCTGGGGGCGGGAAGATAGTGGCATACGCAGACGATTTAGCTATTGCATTCAGAGGCAAGTTCCCACAAACTCTGTGTGACCTGATGCAAGTAGCACTGCGAGAGGTTTCGAGGTGGGCCTCTCGCTGCGGACTTAGGGGAAAGTGGAACTTGTCCTCTTCACCAACCGGTACAAAATACCGCCACTAAGCCTACCAGAACTAGATGGCACGCGCCTGGGCTTGTCGGATAAGGCCAAGTTTCTAGGCATAGTTCTGGACAGGAAATTGAATTGGAAGGAGAATGTTCTTCAGCGCCAGAAGAAAGCTTGCATCGCTCTTTACACATGCAAAAGAGCCATTGGCAAAAAATGGGGGCTCAGCCCTAGAGTATGCAGTTGGATCTACACGGCCATCATTCGCCCACTCATGCTGTATGGGGTCGTCGTATGGTGGCCTGCGCTGAGCATGGCAACATACCTGAATCTGTTGCGGAAAGTCCATAGATCCAATATGATCTGTATAAGCGGTGCGCTAAGGACATCGCCCAACGAAGCCCTCCAGGTCATTCTGGGCATTTTGCCACTTGATCTGGAAGGGTTTCGGTCAGCGGCGGCATCAGCTCTGCGCCTAAGAGAAACCTCCAGTTGGGGTGCGGGTACTATTGGACACTCCAGTATTCTAGAATCTTACAGCTTTCTCCCTCTAAGCACAGATCGTTCTGCGACCACTACAGTCGGGGATAGCTGTTTCAAAATAAACATTCCCAGCATAGAATACTGGGAGAGGACGGATTGGTATCCCGGAACAAATGGTGGCACTTCCATATACACCGATGGCTCGAAGTTGGACGGCAGAGTTGGAGGAGGGGTTTATTCAAGGGATTTGGACCTTGAGCTCTCCTTCAGACTACCTGATCATTGTAGCGTCTTCCAGGCGGAAGTCTCGGCAATCCTGGACGCCGCGGCCTGGTTAAGCAAACGTGTTATCGGAGAAGCTATCGCTATTTTCAGCGATAGCCAAGTGGCAATCAAATCCCTTGGCTCATACACGTTCAACTCTGAACTGACGCTCAGCTGTCGTCGATCTCTTCGGGAGATGGCCCAACAGAACCGCGTAAACCTCATATGTGTCCCGGGACATAGGGACATTGAGGGAAACTGTAAGGCAGACGAGCTTGCCAGGCAGGGCACGACCAAGCAGGTTCTTTAGGATAAAGAGCGCTTAGGTATGCCCTTTGCCACATGCAAACTAATGCTGAAGGAGCACACACTCCGTCAAGCCAACGAAAGATGGCTGCAATCCCCAGGGTGTCGGATATCGAAACAAACCTGGCCAAAATGGGATCTTAAAAGGTCTAGACGCTTTTATGCCCTAACTAGGAGGGAAATCTGCATATTGATAGGGGTATTAACCGGTCACTGCCTCATTGGTAGGCATGCAGAAAGGCTAGGTGTGCCCTACCGACGATGCTGCAGGAGTTGCAAAGATGATGAGGAGGAGGAAACAGTGGAGCACCTCATCTGCAACTGTCCGGGTTTAAGCGACGCGAGAACGCGCTTTTTGGCAGTTCCGTTCCTGGATAGCCTAAGCCAGATCGCGGAACTGGACATAAAGGACATGATGGGCTTCATAAAGTCATCTAAGTGGTTCGAGGAGTAACGGTGTCGGTTTAGGAGTGTCAGTCCCGGGATTCTGCTATGTGAAAATCCCAACAACTCAGGGATTTTCCATATGGCTGGGTCCCGGGTCTGACTTTCCTTGCGTTGGTGGTATCACAACGGGCCTTTCAAAACTGGCCTAAGTGTGCCTCTGCGGCAGCCACTTGAACCTAACCTAATTCTCTTAACTTCTCCTAAAAAAATTCTAATTCAACTGAATTTTTCTCGTTCACATTGAAAAACTTAAAATCAGATCCGGTCAGAAAATTTAAGTTTCTAAAATGCTTCTCAAGTTCCGGAATGAGGTGTGGAAATAACCCTAATCTAAAATAGAAAGGATTGCTGAACCTCACCCTTAGAATTAAGGATTTATCAAACGTTTAAGAATATATTTTTATGTGTTTATTGGGTTTTGCGCTATAAATTATGCAGTCCGCGAAAACATTGCAGCACAGAATACATTGCGAAAAGGATACAAGATCTAAGTCGCGAGCGCTCAACGACATAGTCACACATACATATGTACATTTATAAAAAAAAAACGACACATCTAAAGAGATAGCAGCGTTTGTATGTCCTTCGCACTTGCTGAACAAGCTGACCCGCTATGATCGTTACTGCTTGAGTATTTTGCCCATCTACAAAAAAAAGCAATACACTCCTCCTCGGCAGAGCTCATTTATGTTTCCTTCAAGCTAGAGCCACAAGCTTGTCCTGCAATTTCCGGTAATGCATATATAGCTGTGTGCAATCAAATAGTAGTGTGAAGTATCCAATTAATTTATATCACTTAATTTGCATTTTATGCAAGGAAGTTACACTTTTTTTTTTAATTGTAAGCTTTCGGTCATTACCTGCCTTTATACAATTTTTTCTATCATCCTCTTACATAAATCTTATCCCGCCCACATAACATGAAAGTTATAAGACGGAGTGATTATAATCATAATTATTATTATCTAAATAAATATTTTTAATTTCGACATATCTATAGCAGGGTATACGTCATTAACTTAGCAACGAAGCAAATGCATTCTGCAAATCCCACTACTATTTTAGTAAGCGCAACTGTGGAATACTTCCTATGAATTGTGCAGTGCGCAAACATAGGTTATAAGATGCCAGTCGCGGGCGCTTAATAAAATTTGAGAAAAAAAATTTCGATTTGTTTGTTGTTGTTGTTGTTGTTGTAGCGAGGTGTAGCCCTGCCTAAATGTCAGACAGGGTCACCCCGAGTGTATTGCTCTTGGCCCGGTCGATATAAGAAAACGGCCCGGGTCGTTTCGGCACGATGGGTACAGCACAAGTACTGGTACTGTTCTCGTAGAACCGGCAATACAAGAAACTAGCCGTGTAGGCTATGTATGTAGGTCATTTAGCGTTACCAAGGGTGCACCAACTGGGAGGCGACCTACTTTTACACCTACTTTTACTTTTTGTTTCATTAGCACTACTTCATTACGGTTATTAAACGGGAATTACATGCGCAATTGATTTTAATTTTTGAGTCCAACTAAATTGTTTTCGAGGGTGGTAGTGCTAACTTGACCGTCAAGTTACCATTACTAGGGGTTATTGTAAAAAAAATAAAAAACGGTATTTTTTGGATTTCACGGTGAGTTTACGGTTAAAAAGCAGCAATTAACTTACTTACTTAAAATAGCCTTTAACCGCCGAGGCGATTTTGGCCGTCCAACATGTTACGCCAGTCGGTTCTTTGTTGAGCCAACTGGCGCCAATTAGAGACACCGCGTGCTCGCAGGTCTGCCTCTACTTGGTCCTGCCATCGAAGTGGTGGTCTCCCTCTTCCTCTACTTCCACCGGCGGGTGCCGATAAAAATACCTTCCGGGCCGGAGCGTCCTCGTTCATTCGCACCACGTGTCCTAGCCAGCGGAGCCGCTGGGTTTTAATTCGCTGAACTATGTCCACGTCTGCGTAATGCTCATACAGCTCTTCATTATATCTTCTTCGGTACTCGCCGTCGCCAACTTTTAGGGGTCCATAAATCTTTCGAAGAATTTTTCTCTCGAATACTCCCAGAGCCGCCTCATCAGATGCTTTCAGTGTCCATGCTTCTGCACCATATAGCAGGACGGGTACGATAAGTGACTTATAGAGTGTTGTTTTTGCTCGTCGAGAGAGGACTTTACTTCTAAATTGCCTACTCAGCCCAAAGCAGCATTTGTTTGCAAGAGTTATCCTTCTATGGATTTCCAGGCTTACATTGTTGTTGGTAGTAATGCTGCTTCCCAGGTATACAAAGTCCCTTACTATCTCGAAATTTTGGCTGCCAACAGTGGCGTGGTTTCCAAGGCGCGAATGCGCTGACTCTTTGCTTGATGCCAGCAGGTACTTCGTTTTACCTTCGTTCACCACCAAACCCATTTTTTCCGCTTCCTTTTCTAATTTGGAGTACGCAGATGTTACGTCGCGGTTGTTGAGGCCAATGATGTCGATGTCGTCGGCATACGCCTACAGTTGTACATTCTTGTAATATATTATTCCAGCGCGGTTAAGTTCTGCAGCTAGTATTATTTTCTCCAGCATTAAATTAAAGAAATCACACGATAGGGGGTCGCCCTGCCTGAAACCTCGTTTAGTTTCGAACGGCTCGGAGAGGTCCTTCCCAATTCTAATCGAGCTGGTGGTGTTGTTCAGCGTCATTTTGCATAGCCGTATAAGCTTTGCTCGGAAACCAAAATCAGACATAGCGGCGTATAGGCAACTCCTTTTCGTGCTGTCGAAGGCGGCTTTAAAATCAACAAAAAGATGGTGTGTGTCGATCCTTTTCTCACGGGTTTTTCCAAGATTTGGCGTATTGTAAAAATCTGATCGATGGTAGATTTACCAGGTCTGAAGCCACACTGATAAGGTCCAATCAGTCGGTTTACGTCAGGCTTCAGTCTTTCGCACAATACGCGTGATAGGACCTTATATGCGATACTCAAAAGGCTGATTCCACGATAGTTGGCGCAGTTTGCGGGATCGCGCTTCTTATGGATTGGGCAGAGAACACTTAGGTTCCAATCTTCAGGCATGCATTCATCCGACCATATTCTGCACAAGAGCTGGTGCATGCTCCATACCAGCTCCTCGCCGCCGCATTTAAATAGCTCAGCGGGCAGGCCATCAGCACCCGCCGCTTTATTGTTTTTTAGCCGTGATATAGCTACTCGCACCTCGTTATAGTCGGGTTATGGAATTTCGATTCCATCGTCTTCGATTGTGGGGTCTGGTTCGTCCTTTTCTCTGGATTGTTGCTCCGTTCCTCCGTTTAGAAGGGCAGCGAAGTGATCCCTCCATAACCCTAGTACCCTCTGAACATCTGTCACCAGGTCGCCGTTGTCATTTTTACAGAAGTTTGCCCCGGGGTTAAAACCTTCCGTCATTCGTCGAATTCTTTGATCAAATTTTCGGGCGTTGCTTCTGCTGGCTAGCATTTCAAGCTCTTCGATTTCACGCTTTTACGCTTCCCTTTTCTTCGCCCGAAAAAGCCGTCCCGCTTCCCTCTTCATCTCGCGGTAGTGTTCACACACGCCCCTCGTAGCATTCGCTTTTAACGTTGCCTTATAGGCGGCGTCCTTTCTTTTCATTGCGTCTTTGCACTCTCTATCATCGTACCAGCTGTTTTTTCGCATTTGCCGGAATCCAATTACTTCTTCAGCTGCGGTACGAAGTGATCCGGAGATATGCTCCCACTTCATTACGGTTATTAAACGGGAATTATATGCGCCATTGATTTTAATTTTAGAGTCGAACTAAATTGTTTTCGAGGGTGGTAGTGCTAACTTGACTGTCAAGTTAGCATTACTAGGGGTTATTTTTAAAAAATCAAAAACGGTAGTTTTTGGATTTCACGGTTAGTTTACGGGTAAAAAGCAGCAATTAACTGCGGAATCATTTTTTCGTTCCGATACTTCCTTCTCCTTAATCGAGTGTTGGTAATTTCTACTACTATTTTCTTTTTCTTAATAAAATTTGAGGAAAAAAAATTTCGATTTTTTTCATTAGCACTACTTAATTACTGTTATTAAACGGGAATTATATGCGCAATTGATTTTAATTTTGGAATCGAACTAAATTGTTTTCGAGGGTGCTATTGCTAACTTGACTGTCAAGTTAGCATTACTACGGGCTATTTTTAAAAAAATCAAAAACAGTAGTTTTTGGATTTCACGGTTAGTTTACGGGTAAAAAGCAGCAATTAACTGCGGAATCATTTTTTCGTTCCGATACTTCCTTCTCCTTAATCGAGTGTTGGTAATTTCTACTACTATTTTCTTTTTCTTAATAAAATTTGAGAAAAAAAAATTTCGATTTTTTTCATTAGCACTACTGCATTACGGTTATTATTACTTTACCAAGGCGGACTGGGACAGTTTTCAGACATATACGGACGAATCCTTGGCTGCTCTATCCATTCCTACGGACGTACGCAAAGGCGAACGAGACTTCCGCAACATCATTGACTCGGCCTCTAAACGCTTCATTCCTGCGGGTCGAATATCTCAAATAAGACCAAATTTCCCCGCGGAGGCAGCGGCCATGGCTAGAGAAAGAGATGAAGTGCGAAGTCTCAATCCCGCAGACCCCCGTATAAAGGATCTCAACGCGGAAATTCGTAGGTTGGTCGATAAACATAAACTGGCCAAATGGAAACAACACCTAGAGCAATGCAACCTCTCTGATGGTGTTGGCAAATTATGGACTACGGTCAAAGCTCTATCTAATCCAACGCAACACAAGGATAAAGTAGATATTACTTTCGGTGATAGGGTGAAGAAGGACCCTAGGGGATGTGCGAACGCCTTCTGTAGACAATTTGTACTACATTCCCCGCCCGATAGAGCTAAACGTAGAACCATGCGACTGGCGCGTAAATATAAAAACCAAAATACGCCCATTGTCATCACTGCCTCAGAGGTCAAGGAAGCCATCAGACAGGCTAAGCCCTCAAAATCCATCGGCCCCGACGGCATTGCCATGAAGATGCTGAAACATCTAGGCCAGGAGGGACACAAATACTTAGCGGCTCTATTCAGTCTTTCACTGAACACTTTCGTCATTCCTGAAATATGGAAAAAGGCGAGAGTGGTTCCATTACTGTTCATTTCTGTCCAAATATGCAGACACAGGCATATTTGTTTGCATGAAATTCAAGAACAAGCAAAAGTGCGGAGTAGCGATTGCGTCATATTTTGCTCGCGGCCGTCAGTAAGTGTGCCGTTGTTGTTGTTGTAGCGAGGTGTAGCCCTGCCTAAATGTCAGACAGGGTCACCCCGAGTGTATTGCTCTTGGCCGGGTCGATATAAGAAAACGGCCCGGGTCGTTTCGGCACGATGGGTACAGCACAAGTACTGGTACCGTTCTCGTAGAACCGGCAATACAAGAAACTAGCCGTGTAGGCTATGTAGGTCATTTAGCGTTACCCAGGGTGCACCAACTGGGAGGCGACCTACTTTTACACCCCGTCGCTGGCGTCAGCATTGCAACCGCTAGTGTCAGCAGTTGCGACAGCTGGCGACCTAGTACGGTGGTCAGCAATTCCACTTACTGACGACCTAGAACGGTAGACTGCTGACTAGTGACCTAGTATTGCGGAAGTCAAGAGCAATGCACTAGTCAGCATAATTTTAAGACCAAAATTGTATATAAGCGAAGAAATTAAAATAAAGAATTGAGAAATGCATGACCAGCAAACCTAAAGCTACTTGTTCTTTAATCATATAGCGCAATTGCTTCCATCGCCATTTCTCCCATCGCCGTAAATAACCAGGTTCAAGTGCCTGAAGTTATTACTCTGAAGTCTTGGTGCCACTGCCTTGACTAAACCACCATACAACCCAAACTCCTGGTGCGACCACCTCGAGTCCTGTCATTTCTACGTGGTTTGGCACCTAAGCCACTCCACTCGATCCTCAATTCAGGACGGCAAATCAGCCGCTCCAAACATTTTGGTGACCCCGACGTGATCTGAACACGCAACCCTCTGACCCCCTGTGACCCCGCAAGTTACAGGACCTGAACAACTCGGCAACTCCGCCAGTCTGTAATCCCGAACACGCAACGACTCGAGCGACAACGTCAGCAACTTCTGACTCACCCTCAATCTTGCCAATTCAGTTAGCCAGCATCAGAATCAATTTCGATATGGCTCCAACCAATGAAGAGACAATGGAGACATTGACAGCCTCCCAAAGTACAACTGGAGAGCTGATAGAGACCATAATCCGTAACTTCAAAAAGGATTCAGCAGCGAGGAAAACGCCTGAATATTACAAAGAGCGCCTCGAACGCTTAGACATAGCGTGGGCCGAATTTGAGGTAACGGACAATAAAATCCGTTGCCTCGCAGATATGGATCCCAGCCACCAATAATTCACCACCGGATACTACAAAAAAATATCCGAGTTGACGTCAAAGTACAAGGAAATAATGGAGTCCGGCATGACGGAACCTCTCAAAACCCAAACACCGGACGAGCAAACGAAAGGTCTTCCCGGAAGTACCTACGCTCCCTCTCGGAAACCAGAATTGTCTTCAGCCATTAGAAGACAAAACGTGATGATAGCATCACTAAAACGGCTCCTCGAAATGGACCCTACAGCGGCAAACATGAAGCTAAAAGAGAAACTTTGGGAGCAAATACAAGAGCTCCACTTCTCGATCGGGGAAGACAGCATAGATCCTGTAAGAGATGGGTATGACATGGAGTCATACACGACTGTCGAAGCATCGGTTTATAGCAATTTCAAGCTCAAGGAAAACACGGCAAATAAAATTGAGGAAACGGTCAAAAATAAAACGATTCAGCTTCCAAAAATAACAATCCCCAAATTTAATGGGGAATACTTAAAATGGATAGCATTCTTTGACCTCTTCTCCCAATTGGTAGACAAACAAGAGATCCCCACAGTTCAAAAAATGTGGTATTTAAAGTCAAACCTAAGTGGGGAAGCCGAACAACTAATAAGCCACCTATCAGCCACTGCCGAAAATTACGAAACAGCCTGGAAGCTGCTACAAAATAGATATAACAATAAACGGGTTCTTGTTGCATACATTATGAACCAATTACTGGAGCAACCAACAATTACAGCAACGTCCACATCAATAAAAAGGTTGCATGATGTAACAAAAGAATGCTTGCATGCATTAGTAAACATGGGCATCCCTACAAACACTTGGGACCCCATCTTAATACACTTGCTCACAAAAAAATTGGATTGGGGTACGCACATATTATACGAACGGTCAATAGTAAACCCGAAGGAAGTTCAAGGACTGAACAATTTCCTGGACTTTCTTGAAGCCCGCTTTCAATCAATGGAAGCAATGGGACAGAAGGAAAGGTTCGTGTCAAAAACATGTGCGGCCGCCTCCGAACCAAAGGAAACCTCCTGTCCGCTCTGCCACAATGGAAGCCACCTTTTGTTTCGGTGCCAAGAATTTCAAACAATGACACCAAATGAACGGCTCAATTACGTCCAAAGACAAAAACTATGCGTAAACTGCATGAGACCCGGGCACTCCTCTAAGACTTGCAAGTCAAGAGAATGCATGAAATGCAACAAGAAACATAATTCACTTTTGCACCTGGAAACGAGCAGAAACTCATCAAGGCCAAGCCTTAGTCACGAAGGTGAGCCCAAAATCGGGAGGACATCAGCAGCATCAGCGGAAGTAACCAGAAAAAGGACACCAGAAGCTGCCTCAGCGGTATCCACCTCATCACGAAGTTCTGAAGCAGATTCACTCACCTCGACGGATAAAGGTGGACCAAGGCCATACGTCCTATTGAGCACAGCAGTAGTTATAATCAAAACAGACGCCACAGAAGTTGAATGCCGCGCTAACTAACACAAAAACACAACATAGAGTGAACGTTGCCTTACATTCTCGAAACACGAGCTTCACAGCACGCATTGAAGCGCTCGTCCTTCCTCGCATCATCTCGCCTCAACCATCGCAATTCATTAACACTGAAAAATGGTCACTACCAAGGAATCTCCAGTTAGCGGATCCAAACTTCAATCGCCCTGACAAAATAGATCTACTTTTGGGAGCTGAGCACTATCACCAGCTTCTCACCATTGGGCAAATCAAGCTAGCCCCGCATCTACCAATAATGCAAAATACTGCACTCGGATGGATTGTGTCTGGCAGACTCAACGAAGGAAGCCCAAAAGATGCATCCTGTGGAATGTGCTTGGCGGACGAGTCCCTAGAAACCTCTATCTCGAAACTCTGGGAACTGGAAGAGGTAAAAGGCAACAAGAAGTCATTATCTCTGGACGAGGAAAAGTGTGAGGAGCACTTTGCCAGACACACCTCAAAAAATAAGGAAAATCGGTTCACAGTGAAATTACCATTCCATCAGGACCCCATGGCTCTGGGGGACTCGCACTCAATAGCGCTCAACAGGTTCCTATCATTGGAACGTCGACTTCAGAAAAATCCCCAAGTGAGGACAGAGTACGTCAAGTTCATGGACGTACGTCAAGTTCATGGACGTACGTCAAGTTCATGACGAAAATATCAACAGATACGATTACTACACCGAACTATTTCATACCTCATCACTGTATACTGAGACCAGAGAGCACAACCACAAAACTTCGCGTGGTATTTGACGCATCTGCGAAAACATCGACCGGTCACTCCCTAAATGATATTATGTACACAGGACCAAAGGTACAAAGCGATCTGTTTTCAATATTGCTGCGTTTTAGAATGCCAAGGTTCGTGTTCACCACTGATGTCGAAAAAATGTACCGTCAAATCTTAATACCACCAGAAGACCGGCCGTTTCAACTAATAATTTGGCGAAAGGATGCCAACATGCCAATAACGTATTATCAGCTAAACACGGTCACATATGGAACTAGGTCAGCACCATATCTAGCCACGAAATGTCTGCAACAAATTGCCACCGAAAATGTTTCTCGATATGCGCTAGCCTCTCAATTCCTAAACGACAGCTTTTATGTTGACGACGGCTTAGGCGGAGCAGACAACCTATCCACAGCAATGCCCATACAAGAACAACTAATACAGATCATGAAGGAAAACGGCTTCAATCTAAGAAAATGGAGCGCCAACCACCCTCAACTGCTCCAAAATATAGCAGAAGGAGATCTAGAGGTTAATCTGGACTTGGAAAACACAAGGGCTGCAGCCGTCAAAACATTGGGGCTCACATGGCTCCCAAAACCGGACCTGTTAGCTGTCAAGGTCAACATAGAAGAAGTAAAGAGGATAACAAAACGCTCGGTCGCGTCAGACCTAGCAAGGCTCTTCGACCCATTAGGAATACTGTCTCCTATCGTAGTAACGACCAACATACTCATACAAGAGCTATGGGAGCTAAAATTAGATTGGGATCAGGCACTTACTCCAGGGCACTTCCTGATAGGAGAACCACTAACAGCACAAACTGATGCACAAGCGACGACTGCCAAGTTCAACCCAGAAACAAGATGGAAGCTAGTGTCCCAGCTTAAACACGAGTTTTGGAAACGATGGTCCCGGGATTACCTCAACGAGTTACAGTACCGGAACAAATGGCAAAAACAGACGGCGAACATAGAACCAGGGGACATAGTGGTACTCAAGGAAGACAACGTCCCAGTGATGAAGTGGCCCTTGGGGAGAATAGTGAAAACTTATAAGGGTCCAGACGACATAATCAGAGTGGCAGATGTCAAAACAGCATCCGGAGTGCTGAAACGAGCAATCAGATACCTCGCTCCAATTCCACGACTCAAAGATGGGAAAACGGAAACCCAACCCTCAGGCAGCCAGCCAAGTCTGGCACCAAGCTCACCGCAACCGGATCGTAAGGAAGTATCCCCAGAGGAACTACCCAAGGCAAAACGACCAAAAGTTACGTCCATGTCAACAATGACAACAATGATAATAGCTCTGCTGGCACTTCCACTTGTGTTTTCCGCAGACATCGAAACAACAGAATTCGACACCAAGATCGGCATCCACTTTGAAGGCATCACCAAGATGGAAGTGTCACGCTCTGAGTGGAAAATAATTTCCTACTACGATCTGCAGCCATATTGGGAAGAAACAGCACGCTTCATCAATGGAACAAAGACATTAAGGGCCATATGCGACACCATAGTGCTGAAATCGGCCTGTGAAAACGTAGTAGACACCTTGGAAGCCGACATCGCAGAACTAACTGAAGAAAATAGCCTCCTCACACGATCCAAACGAGGCGCGGTTAACTTCATCGGCAACATTGCCAACTCATTGTTCGGTGTGTTGGACAACAGCTATGCAGAAGAGATGTCAAGCACAATCAACACGCTCAAACAAAATGACAACCATTTACACGGGTTACTCAACAATCAAACATCAGTTATTGATGCCACACTCAACATCTTCAAACAAGAGGAGCAGAACATCAAACAGTAGTTCAAGGTGGTGGATGACCAAATAGTGAAGGTGGCAGCATATGTCCGTACGGAGCAGACGCAAAGGTACCAAACAAACCTCGTCCAAACTAGCAGTACATTGGCAACTCAACTCGCACTATTATCAGCCAGACTACATAGAATCCAGGCAAGAATTATCAATACGTTGACAGATGCGCACCACGGAAGAATCAGTCCAACGTTACTGTCACCATCGCAACTTCGAGCAGAATTAGTCCGAGTTCGCAACCATCTACCCACATCACTAAGGTTGCCAGTGGACCAAAACAATCTCTTACAACTCTACAAGGTCATGAAGGTGAAAGGCGGAAGAACGAATGAGCACGTGATCTTCGAAATGTCACTTCCGTTGTGTGATCCAGAGACCTGGGAAGTGCTCAAACCACATCCGATTTCAAGCAGAATAAACAGTTCAACGGTTGCCATCACGCCATGCAATGATCTCATTGCAATCAACGCGCATCGAGATGAATATATAACATTGACAGAAAATCAGTGGCGAGAGTGCATTACGATAAAAGAGAACCAGGTGTTATGCCTGAACGTGCAGACAAAATTCACCGCAGACTCAGGCCCTTGTCAATGCGAAATGTCACTGCTCAACAACAATCCAGGGAACATCTGCAAGGTAGCCCCGGTAGAAGACAACGCACCGATAAAACAGCTGACGCACAATAATCTCTGGATGTACGCGTTGGAGTCCCCCACTCGAATCAATGCCGCGTGCGGAGCAAATCATTCCCAGCTAACATTAAAGGGCTCAGGGATTATAAAAATTAGCCCCGACTGTACACTCAAACACAAGTCAGTCATAATTCAAGGGCATCAAGTATACTCATCTGCAATCCACGCGTCATACACTGCAACCGCAAACTTTAGCAGCATTACGTATCCTGAAAAGACATCTTCCATAATCCTGCACATACAACCGTACATTGATCAGGTCAAAAACATATCGACCATACAGCAAGGTTTAATGCAGGAAATAGGGACAGGGCTACCCTCACAAATTTCCCACCTCAATTACCATCATGCGACAATTGCGTATGCCGCAATCGGGATAACCTGCATTCGAAAGAAGTCCCGAGCTCCCGTTACATACGCAGTTCCTCAACCACGGCCAGCGGCACGACAAGCACCAGTTGCCGTAACAGTGACATAAAGGGACCACCGCACCATTAGAGTTAGTAAGAATGAATTGTAAATTAAAACTTAGCATTAAGAATGAAATGTAATTACTATATTACTATATTATAAACTTAAAATGTAAACAAAAAAAAATGCCTTATTTAGAAATAAGAATGTAAATTAAAACACAAGTGAGGGAAATGACGCATATCGAAACTCGTTGAATAAAGTCACGGGCGGGAGCATGTTCATTTCTGTCCAAATATGCAGACACAGGCATATTTGTTTGCATGAAATTCAAGAACAAGCAAAAGTGCGGAGTAGCGATTGCGTCATATTTTGCTCGCGGCCGTCAGTAAGTGTGCCGTCGCTGGCGTCAGCATTGCAACCGCTAGTGTCAGCAGTTGCGACAGCTGGCGACCTAGTACGGTGGTCAGCAATTCCACTTACTGACGACCTAGAACGGTAGACTGCTGACTAGTGACCTAGTATTGCGGAAGTCAAGAGCAATGCACTAGTCAGCATAATTTCAAGACCAAAATTGTATATAAGCGAAGAAATTAAAATAAAGAATTGAGAAATGCATGACCAGCAAACCTAAAGCTACTTGTTCTTTAATCATATAGCGCAATTGCTTCCATCGCCATTTCTCCCATCGCCGTAAATAACCAGGTTCAAGTGCCTGAAGTTATTACTCTCAAGTCTTGGTGCCACTGCCTTGACTAAACCACCATACAACCCAAACTCCTGGTGCGACCACCTCGAGTCCTGTCATTTCTACGTGGTTTGGCACCTAAGCCACTCCACTCGATCCTCAATTCAGGACGGCAAATCAGCCTCTCCAAACAATTACTAAAACCTAGAAAACCGGCAAACATAGGCGATTCATATCGTCCTATATCACTTTTGTCACCGGTAGTGAAGACGCTAGAGTCCATTTTGCTCCCGTATTATACTGCAAATCTGCACCTGGCTAGTCATCAACATGGCTTCCGTAAGCTGCACAGCACCACCACCGCACTCAATGCCATTACAACTCAAATAAATAGCGGCCTAAATCAAAGCCAACCAAATCACAGGACTGTGTTAATGGCACTTGATCTGTCGAAAGCTTTTGACACAGTCAACCATGCCACTCTCATACAAGATCTGTTTGAGACACAGATACCTGATGGTTTAAAGAGATGGACCGCTAATTATTTGAGTGGACGGCAGGCGTCGGTTAACTTTAGAAACGCAAAATCAAAACCTAGACGTATTAGACAGGGGATGCCACAGGGTGGTGTCCTATCCCCGACACTGTTTAATTTCTATCTATCGAAGATGCCCCCCCCCCCCCCCACCAGAGGGCGTCTCCGTCGTTTCATATGCCGACGACTGTACAATAATGGTGACGGGGAAGGGCCCCTATACTGATGAACTCTGTACGAGAATCAATGGTTACCTCTGCGACCTTTCCAGGTTTTTCACTGAGCGAGATCTGACAAAATCTCCGACAAAATCAACGGCGACGCTTTTTACGACATGGACGCACCAGGTGAGAAATGAATTAGACATTTTCGTTGATGGCACTAAGCTACCAACTGTCAGCCACCCAAAGTTATTAGGGATGACACTGGATAATACTTTCTCATTTGCTGGTCATGTGTCTGCAATGGTCTCAAAGGTACGTGGTCGCAACAAGTTCCTCAAGTCACTTGCCGGCAGTACTTGGGGAAAAGACAAAGAAACGTTGCTGACTACATATAAGGCCATTGGCCGACCAGTCTTTGACTATGCTGCGCCCATATGGTCGCCTAATGTACATAACACCAACTGGACGAAGTTACAAGTCTGCCAAAATACTGCCATCAGAACTGCTACGGGATGTCTCCTCATGTCTTCCGAGTCTCACCTCCATCAGGAGGCAAAACTGCTCAATGTAAAAGAGCATGCGGAAATGCTGAGCAGGCAATTCCTTCTGAACTGCCACAAGCCAGCACATCCGAACCGTCATCTTTTGGACATAGATCCGCCCCCGAGAGACATAAGGAGACATCTCCGTAAGCACTATGATGAGATCCGGCATCATATTACCTTGCCGTTTGATCTGCAGAATCATAAGCGGGCTCTAACCGGCATCCACACCGAGTCGGTAGGCACTTTTGTCGGATCTCTACCTGTGAATCCCGTTCTGAACAGTCCTCCACCGGATATTGCTGAAGAAGAACGCACCTTACCAAGGGAGACAAGAGTGACCTTGGCACAGCTTAGGTCTGGATATAGTGTAAGGTTAAACTCCTACTTATCCAGACTTAAAGATACAATCTTAAATACATGCCCTGCATGTGGTAGGACCCCCCATGATACCCTACATCTCTTCAATTGTTCATCTGAACCTACTCTTCTAACCCCTCTGTCCCTCGACAAACCCTGTTGAAACTGCACGTTTCCTTGGACTCCCCTTAGAAGAGCTTGATGAAGATCTTCGGAATGATCATACACTCTAGACAGGACAATGCATTGTTAACAACAACAACAACAACGGTTATTAAACGGGAATTATATGCGCAATTGATTTTAATTTTGGAATCGAACTAAATTGTTTTCGAGGGTGCTAGTGCTAACTTGACTGTCAAGTTAGCATTACTAGGGGCTATTTTAAAAAAAATCAAAAACAGTAATTTTTGGATTTCACGGTGCGTTTACGGCTAAAAAGCAGCAATTAACTGCGGAATTATTTTTTCGTTCCGATACTTTCTTTTCCTTAATCGAGTGTTGGTAATTTCTACTACTATTTTCTTTTTCTTAATAAAATTTGAGAAAAAAAAATTTCGACTTTTTTCATTAGCGCTACTTAATTACTGTTACTAAACGGGAATTAAATTGCGCAATTGATTTTAATTTTAGAGTCGAACTAAATTGTTTTCGAGGGTGCTAGTGCTAACTTGACTGTCAAGTTAGCATTACTAGGGGTTATTTTTAAAAAAATCAAAAACGGTAGTTTTTGGATTTCACGGCGTGTTTACGGTTAAAAAGCAGCAATTAACTGCGGAATTTTTTTTCGTTCCGCTACTTCCTACTCCTTAATCGAGTATTGGTAATTTCTACTACTATTTTCTTTTTCTTAATAAAATTTGAGAAAAAAAAAATTTAGATTTTTTTCATTAGCACTACATAATTATGGTTATTAAACGGGAATTATATGCGCAATTGATTTTAATTTTAGAGTCGAACTAAATTGTTTTCGAGGGTGGTAGTGCTAACTTGACTGTCAAGTCAGCATTACTAGGGGTCATTCTTAAAAAAACCAAAAACGGAAGTTTTTGGATTTCACGGTGAGTTTACGGTTAAAAGGCAGCAATTAACAGCGGAATTATTTTTTCGTTCCGATACTTCCTTATCCTTAATAGAGTGTTGGTAATTTCTACTACTATTTTCTTTTTCTTAATAAAATTTGAGAAAAAAAATTTCGTTTTGTTTTTTGTTGTTGTTGTTGTAGCGTGGTGTAGCCCTGCCTAAATGTCAGACAGGGTCACCCCGAGTGTATTGCTCTTGGCCGGGTCGATATAAGAAAACGGCCCGGGTCGTTTCGGCACGATGGGTACAGCACAAGTACTGGTACTGTTCTCGTAGAACCGGCAATACAAGAAACTAGCCGTGTAGGCTATGTATGTAGGTCATTTAGCGTTACCAAGGGTGCACCAACTGGGAGGCGACCTACTTTTACACCTACTTCTACTTTTTGTTTCATTAGCACTACTTCATTACGGTTATTAAACGGGAATTATATGCGCAATTGATTTTAATTTTAGAGTCCAACTAAATTGTTTTCGAGGGTGGTAGTGCTAACTTGACTGTCAAGTTAGCATTACTAGGGGTTATTGTAAAAAAATCAAAAACGGTCGTTTTTGGATTTCACGGTGAGTTTACGGTTAAAAAGCAGCAATTAACTTACTTACTTACTTAAAATAGCCTTTAACCGCCGAGGCGATTTTGGCCGTCCAACATGTTACGACAGTCGGTTCTTTGTTGAGCCAACTGGCGCCAATTAGAGACACCGCGTGCTCGCAGGTCTTCCTCTACTTGGTCCTGCCATCGAAGTGGTGGTCTCCCTCTTCCTCTACTTCCACCGGCGGGTGCCGATAAAAATACCTTCCGGGCCGGAGCGTCCTCGTTCATTCGCACCACGTGTCCTAGCCAGCGGAGCCGCTGGGTTTTAATTCGCTGAACTATGCCCACGTCTGCGTAATGCTCATACAGCTCTTCATTATATCTTCTTCGGTACTCGCCGTCGCCAACTTTTAGGGGTCCATAAATCTTTCGAAGAATTTTTCTCTCGAATACTCCCAAAGCCGCCTCATCAGATGCTGTCAGTGTCCATGCTTCTGCACCATATAGGAGGACGGGTACGATAAGTGACTTATAGAGTGTTGTTTTTGTTCGTCGAGAGAGGACTTTACTTCTAAATTGCCTACTCAGCCCAAAGCAGCATTTGTTTGCAAGAGTTATCCTTCTATGGATTTCCAGGCTTACATTGTTGTTGGTAGTAATGCTGCTTCCCAGGTATACAAAGTCCCTTACTATCTCGAAATTTTGGCTGCCAACAGTGGCGTGGTTTCCAAGGCGCGAATGCGCTGACTCTTTGCTTGATGCCAGCAGGTAATTCGTTTTACCTTCGTTCACCACCAAACCCATTTTTTCCGCTTCCTTTTCTAATTTGGAGTAAGCAGATGTTACGGCGCGGTTGTTGAGGCCAATGATGTCGATGTCGTCGGCATACGCCTACAGTTGTACATTCTTGTAATATATTGTTCCAGCGCCGTTAAGTTCTGCAGCTAGTATTATTTTCTCCAGCATTAAATTAAAGAAATCACACGATAGGGGGTCGCCCTGCCTGAAACCTCGTTTAGTTTTGAACGGCTCGGAGAGGTCCTTCCCAATTCTAATCGAGCTGGTGGTGTTGTTCAGCGTCATTTTGCATAGCCGTATAAGCTTTGCTCGGAAACCAAAATCAGACATAGCGGCGTATAGGCAACTCGTTTTCGTGCTGTCGAAGGCGGCTTTAAAATCAACAAAAAGATGGTGTGTGTCGATCCTTTTCTCACGGGTTTTTCCAAGATTTGGCGTATTGTAAAAATCTGATCGATGGTAGATTTACCAGGTCTGAAGCCACACTGATAAGGTCCAATCAGTCGGTTTACGTCAGGCTTCAGTCTTTCGCACAATACGCTTGATAGGACCTTATATGCGATACTCAAAAGGCTGATTCCACGATAGTTGGCGCAGTTTGCGGGATCGCGCTTCTTATGGATTGGGCAGAGAACACTTAGGTTCCAATCTTCAGGCATGCATTCATCCGACCATATTCTGCACAAGAGCTGGTGCATGCTCCATACCAGCTCCTCGCCGCCGCATTTAAATAGCTCAGCGGGCAGGCCATCAGCACCCTCCGCTTTATTGTTTTTTAGCCGTGATATAGCTACTCGCACCTCGTTATAGTCGGGTTATGAAACTTCGATTCCATCGTCTTCGATTGTGGGGTCGGGTTCGTCCTTTTCTCTGGATTGCTGCTCCGTTCCTCCGTTTAGAAGGGCAGCGAAGTGATCCCTCCATAACCCTAGTACCCTCTGAACATCTGTCACCAGGTCGCCGTTGTCATTTTTACAGAAGTTTGCCCCGGGGTTAAAACCTTCCGTCATTCGTCGAATTCTTTGATCAAATTTTCGGGCGTTGCTTCTGCTGGCTAGCATTTCAAGCTTTTCGATTTCAGGCTTTTACGCTTCCCTTTTCTTCGCCCGAAAAAGCCGTCCCGCTTCCCTCTTCATCTCGCGGTAGTGTTCACACACGCTCCTCGTTGCATTCGCTTTTAACGTTGCCTTATAGGCGTCGTCCTTTCTTTTCATTGCGTCTTTGCACTCTCTATCATCGTACCAGCTGTTTTTTCGCATTTGCCGGAATCCAATTACTTCTTCAGCTGCGGTACGAAGTGATCCGGAGATATGCTCCCACTGCTCGTGCACTCCGCTGGGTTGAATTGTGCTCTCAGAGAGCAGGTGCGCGAGTCGTTCTGCGAAATCATTGGCTGTCTGTTGTGACTGCAGCTTTTCGACGTCCAGCTTTCCTTGCGTTTTTTGTGGTGCCTCTTTCGTTGTACTTAGGCGAATACGAATCTTGGCTGCTACCAAGTAGTGATCGGAGTCGATGTTTGGACCCCGCATCGTACGTACGTCCATAACACTGAAAGCATCCCGTCCGTCTATCATAAAGTGATCGATCTGATTGCGTGTTTTCCGATCTGGCGATAGCCATGTTGCTTGATGGATCTTTTTATGCTTGAACCTGGTGCTCGCTACGACCATATTTCGTGCACCGGCGAAGTCGATCAGCCTGTATCCATACGGCGAAGTCTCTTCATGGAGGCTGAACTTTCCGACAGTGGGGCCAAATACACCCTATTTGCCCACCCTGGCGTTAAAGTCGCCAAGCACGACTTTGATATCATGACGGGGACAGCGCTCATAAGTTTCTTCTAATTTTGCGTAGAATGCATCTTTTTCCACGTCGTCCTTGTCCTCGGCCGGTGCGTGCGCACAGATAAACAGATATCTGTGCAGCAATTAACTGCGGAATTATTTTTTCGTTCCGATACTTCCTTCTCCTTAATCGAGTGTTGGTAATTTCTACTACTATTTTCTTTTTCTTAATAAAATTTGAGAAAAAAAATTTCGATTTTTTCATTAGCACGGTTCATTAGCATTACGGTTATTAAACGGGAATTATATGCGCAAATGCTTTTAATTTATAATATATATTTATATATATATATATAATATACTAAATTGTTTTCGAGGGTGCTAGTGCTAACTTGACTGTCAAGTTAGCATTACTAGGGCCGCCTAGGCGATGATTGCCATCTCGCTTTTACTTATTGGCTTTTACCTGGCTTTCAAATCCCTTACTAAAATGTCTTTTTGAAGCTACAGTTTTTTTGAATTTAGAAGAAATTTTGTATGCAACTACGAAGCCAGCTTCGTGCTGTTGTTATTATAAGCTTTAAAGCCAAACTGGATATGTATATACATATCTACAATGTTAATGTGCAAAGAGCTCTACTCACAAAAATTATTGGCGCATATTTTAAAGTAGAAAAAAAGAATTCAATAGTGGTGATTGCTGTAATATTTTTTTTTTCTAGGCATTATAAAATATAAAAAATATTTTTTAGGTTTCTTAGGTCCACTTGCACGACGCCGAGTTATCTTTTTAGCTCAGAGTTAATTTGACATTAACTCTGAGTTAAAAATATAAATTTTCGTTGTGCAAGTGAGCCT
The DNA here is from genome assembly GCA_964058755.1 of Campiglossa producta. Lineage (NCBI taxonomy): Eukaryota > Metazoa > Arthropoda > Insecta > Diptera > Tephritidae > Campiglossa > Campiglossa producta. The sequence goes on from CAXKVI010000004.1 coordinate 46,072,178, forward strand.
TGGCTTCTGCGATGTATGTAAATGGGAAATAGTGCAAGTAAACCTTTTCCCTTGGATTGGAAAAGCTTAAAAAATCTGCAAAACAATAACTTGCCTATTGAAGAAACCTAAATGTTTAAGTTTTTCCCCGTGTGCAAAAGTCGATAATCTATCCTGAACTCTTCTTCTTCGTCTGAAATGTTCTTTGGCAGCAGTATGTGCTTTTGTTGGGGTTATAAGGACTGGGGCTTGCCTTGATTGAAACACGTAGGCACGCCACTGGTTAAAAAGCAGCATTTAACTGCGGAATTTTTTTTTCGTTCCGATACTTCCTTTTCCTTAATCGAGTGTTGGTAATTTCTACTACTATTTTCTTTTTCTTAATAAAATTTGAGGAAAATAAATTTCGATTTTTTTCATTAGCACTACTTAATTACTGTTACTAAACGGGAATTATATGCGCAATTGATTTGAATTTTAGAGTCGAACTAAATTGTTTTCGAGGGTGGTAGTGCTAACTTGACTGTCAAGTTAGCATTACTAGGGGTTATTTTTAAAAAATCAAACACGGTAGTTTTTGAATTTCACGGTGAGTTTACGGTTAAAAAGCAGCAATTAACTGCGGAATTTTTTTTCGTTCCGATACTTTCTTGTCCTTAATCGAGTGTTGGTAATTTCTACTACTATTTTCGTTGTCTTAATAAATTTGAGAAAAAAAAATTTCGATTTTTTTCATTAGCACTACTTCATTACGGTTATTAAACGGGAATTATATGCGCAATTGATTTTAATTTTAGAGTCGAACTAAATTGTTTTCGAGGGTGGTAGTGCTAACTTGACTGTCAAGTTAGCATTACTAGGGGTTATTTTTAAAAAATCAAAAACGGTAGTTTTTTTATTTCACGGTGAGCTTACGGTTAAAAAGCAGCAATTAACTGCGGAATTATTTTTTCGTTCCGATACTTCCTTTTCCTTAATCGAGTGTTGGTGATTTCTACTACTATTCTCTTTTTCTTAATAAAATTTGAGAAAAAAAATTTCGATTCTTTTCATTAGCACTACTTAATTACTGTTACTAAACGGGAATTATATGCGCAATTGATTTAAATTTTAGAGTCGAACTAATTTGTTTTCGAGGGTGGTAGTGCTAAGTTGACTGTCAAGTTAGCATTACTAGGGGCTATTTTTAAAAAATCAAAAACGGTAGTTTTTGGATTTCACGGTGTGTTTACGGTTAAAAAGCAGCAATTAATTGCGGAATTCTTTTTTCGTTCCGATACTTCCGGTAGTTTTTGGATTTCACGATGAGTTTACGGTTAAAAAGCAGCAATTAACTGCGAAATTATTTTTTCGTTCCGATACTTCCTTCTCCTTAATCGAGTGTTTGTAATTTCTACTACTATTTTCTTTTTCTTAATAAAATTTGAGATAAAAATTTCGATTTTTTCATTAGCACTAAGTCATTACGGTTATTAAACGGGAATTATATGCGCAATTGATTTTAATTTTGGAATCGAACTAAATTGTTTGCGAGGGTGCTAGTGCTAACTTGACTGTCAAGTTAGCATTACTAGGGGTTATTTTAAAAAAAATCAAAAACAGTAGTTTTTGGATTTCACGGTGTGTTTACGGTTAAAAAGCAGCAATTAACTGCGGAATTATTTTTTCGTTGCGATACTTCCTTCTCCTTAATCGAGTGTTGGTAACTTCTGCTACTATTTTCTTTTTCTTAATAAAATTTGAGAAAAAAAAATTTCGATTTTTTCATTAGCACTACTTCATTACGGTTATTAAACGGGAATTATATGCGCCATTGATTTTAATTTTAGAGTCGAACTAAATTGTTTTCGAGGGTGGTAGTGCTAACTTGACTGTCAATTTGCATTACTAGGGGTTATTTTTAAAAAATCAAAAACGGTAGTTTTTGGATTTCACGGTTAGTTTACGGGTAAAAAGCAGCAATTAACTGCGGAATCATTTTTTCGTTCCGATACTTCCTTCTCCTTAATGGAGTGTTGGTAATTTCTACTACTATTTTCTTTTTCTTAATAAAATTTGAGAAAAAAAAAATTTCGATTTTTTTCATTAGCACTACTGCATTACGGTTATTAAACGGGAATTATATGCGCAATTGATTTTAATTTTGGAATCGAACTAAATTGTTTTCGAGGGTGCTAGTGCTAACTTGACTGTCAAGTTAGCATTACTAGGGGCTATTTTTAAAAAAATCAAAAACAGTAGTTTTTGGATTTCACGGTGCGTTTACGGTTAAAAAGCAGCAATTAACTGCGGAATTATTTTTTCGTTCCGATACTTCCTTTTCCTTAATCGAGTGTTGGTAATTTCTACTATTTTCTTTTTCTTAATAAAATTTGAGAAAAAAAAAATTTCGACTTTTTTCATTAGCGCTACTTAAATACTGTTACTAAACGGGAATTAAATTGCGCAATTGATTTTAATTTTAGAGTCGAACTAATTTGTTTTCGAGGGTGGTAGTGCTAACTTGACTGTCAAGTTAGCATTACTAGGGGTTATTTTTAAAAAATCAAAAACGGTAGTTTCGATAATTTCGATTTTTTTCATTAGCAGTACTTAATTACGGTTATTAAACGGGAATTATATGCGCAATTGATTTTAATTTTAGAGTCGGATTAAATTGTTTTCGAGGGTGGTAGTGCTAACTTGGCTGTCAAGTTAGCATTACTAGGGTTTTTTTTTAAATTAAAAACGGTAATTTTTTGCATTTCACGGTGTGTTTACGGTTAAAAAACGGGAATTAATCCTATATAGCAATATTAATTTTTTCAAAGTTGTCGTGCTAACTTGACGGACATTATTTTATTGCATTGTTTTAAATGAGCCCAATTTTTGTATTGAACTAAAAGTTCTCATATTTTTTATTTTAGTTAGTTGAAATCAGAAAAAACAATAAAATGAAATAAACAGAACTTAATTTCAATGTTTGGCCGTAATATCTTTTTAATAAAAAATGAAAAATCGATTTTTGTTTCTGGCCCACCCTAGTACGTTTGTATATTATCCACCCATATTTTATCATTAGACTCCATTTTTACCTAGGAAATGGAATTTCCGTATACCAGCCCAAAAACCCAATACTAGATATTTTTTTAGCCCACCCTAATGCACATACATATATAAAAAGTACTTAGTCAGTCATTAAGCTGCAGTTTTGACTAGAAATTAAAATTTCGAGATGCCAGTTCAAAAAACCAAATTAAATTTGACCCACCCATTTATATTGTCTTAAATATTCATAATGTACATAAAAACAGTCGGTATTTATTTCCTTTAGGGGTGAACTGCTAATAAATTAGCTAAAATGATGGGAGATAGCTCAAAAGACGGGGTTTAGCCTCAGGATTACGAATCCGGAAGCGCTTTTTTAATTTTTTGTTTTAGTGAAAAGTTATGGTCAAAAAACCGAAAAATGACCCGGGTCCGATACCAAAATTCGGGCGGAAACCATGGTATTTATGTGCAGTACTCCTTTCTGAGTAGGCGGCCTTCGGCCGCGCTTATAAAAAATAACCCTGAGCTACGCCATGCCAAGTCCGGACGTGTGACATAACCGTGGCTACCGCCACGGCGCAACTTTTTTGCAAGTTTTTAGGGACAGCCTAATGTAATTACAACAACCACATGAAAACTTGCAACTTTGATTGCAAATATCTCCCCCGTCTTTTGAGCTATCTCCCATAATTTTAGCTAATTTATTAGCAGTTGACCCCTAAAGGAAACATATACCAAACAGTCATTTCCGCCCAAAAATCCCACCAAATAATTTTGTCCAGCTAGCTTGTTCTATTCGATTCATTGTGCGCTGGCGGGCATTTCAGGATTGCAGTGGTCAAAACGTTCAACAGCTTGGTCACCCGCCCGGTCGTGAAACTTGCGCGCCTCGATCTGAAATCGGTGAACCCCACACCAGAGCATGAAGTTCACGGAGGGGGGAATGGATGCGCGCAACAAATCGGTACACGCTTGAGCACCTAAGCCTACAAATATCTACTACATAAAATTGCAACCTTGTGGATGTATGTCATCTAATTTGCCTACACGAGTTCACCTGACGTAAATATACTGCATTGGCGCTCTTTCTTTTATTTTCGTTGACGGAATGAACATACAGGATACAAGAAGCACAAGTATTTTAGCACGACAAATTACTTAATATATCAATTGAATCAATTTAATATAAATAACACAGTGCTTCAAAAAAAAAAAAATTAAATGCACTTTTAAAGCGACCTAGTAGAGATACGTTTCACGTATTTCCGGTATTTGTACTTGTACATTACCCTTCGTACAGAAACGACCCGGGTTTTTTTTTTTATAATGACTCGGTTAAGAGCAATACATTTCGAAGTGACGCTGTCTAACGCGGCACGATTCCCCCACCTATTGTCATCCCCGGAACAGCCTCTTGCAGCACGACTACTCCTTATTCTCTTGATCCGGGCTGGCATTGAGCCAAATCCTGGCCCAAGTGAATGGTTCTGCTGCGTTTGCCGGAAGAAAATATACACAAGACGATCACACTCAGTCCAGTGTGCATCATGCAAATGTTGGTTGCATAAATCTAGTTGCTCCGGACTAGATCCTAAAACACCCCGGCCCACTAGTTTCTACAAAAGCTTTGTGGCGCCCTGCTGCTCACGTCCTAGGAAGTCCCGACGCAAGCGACGCTCAAATGTTGCATTATCGCCTTCTACAAATCAAGTCTTCACGACCTGCAATACTTATATTGCTCAGCAGAATATGTCTGTTCCCGCCTGTAGCTCGATGTCACCTACGCATATGTTTTGGGCTGGCAAACAGAAATCTCTGGACTGATGTGTTCGTCGCGCCTTGCTGTCGAGTTGTGCAGCCCTCAACGCCGACGGATGTACAGTGCACATTGTACACTCATCTTATAATGAACGAAATCCGCCGGCTTCAGGACTGCAACGGAGATCAATATCGCGACCTAGCCTACCACCATCTAGGCTTACACATCAGTCTTTAACTCCCAGAGTGGCCATTGCCTCTCCTTCGCAATTTAAATTGTTGCAATTTAACTGCAACGGCTTGACCGGCAAGATAGCGGAGATAACCACATTTATGCAGCTACATAAAATCAAAATTGCTGCAATCCAGGAGACAAAACTTGGCCCTCACTCGAATCTCCGAGCGAGTGGAGGCTACCACGTTCTCCGGCATGACCGTACGGACGGCGGAGGTGGTCTCGCGTTCCTTGTTCACCATACAGTGCAGTATAGGGAATTTGATATCAACACTGACCAAAGAGACTTACCCTTAGAGTGTCAGGGTATAGTTATACAAGCTGGAGGTGTTGATCTCAAGCTAATTAATATATACATTCCCCCCGTCACCTGCTGTCCCAGAAGTTATCGTCCTGACCTTACGGCGTTTCTTTGTGGCGATAACCGTATCATCATGGGCGATTTTAACGCCCACCATGATATGTGGCATTCACACCTTTCTGTGGACGGCAGAGGACGGGAATTAGCCGAGCAAATTGACGCTTCCTCTTTCTGCACTGTGAACGGAGACACCCCTACTAGGATGGCTGTTAACTGCAGTAGCTCCCCGGATCTAACTATTGTTAGCCCGGGGTTAATTAACAGCATAAATTGGCAATCTATGGTGGCCTTGTCATCCGACCACCTGCCTATCATCCTGTCCGTTGATCGTGCCACGGATTTCATTACTTCGGAGAAAAGAACTTACGTGAATTTCAAAAGGGCTGTTGTTGTTGTTGTTAACAGCAAAACACTCCCCGAAGGTTTTGGGGAGTGATGCCGAAGTTGACAGTCCTTGGCCGGATATGACCCCGGTACGCTGCGGTACTCCCTTGCGGCACTGCCCGACTGTCGTGGTAGCGATTTGGTATGACCAGTGGAACCTTCTAGGTCATGTCACCCCTCCATCCGTGAGGAAGAAGAAGATGGGTAATGAGAGGTGAGAGGAATCATATCCGTAGATCAACCATCGAGTAGCACGTCATTACCTATGTGCATATTTGTCGCCTCTAACGACCGGTATGCCTACCTCGGGCATATTCTAAACCCCTAACCCGCAGGGGCTAATTGAGTCGGCTTTTTGGAATTCACGGAGAGCTCCTTTGGTGATCTGCCCATTCCCACTGATGTACACGTTGGCGAGCGTAACATACATGAGGTCATTAAAAAGGCTACAGCCCGTTTTATACCAGCTGGTAGAATACAAAATATTAGGCCTACGCAACATCGATCCCTCTGACCCACAGATCGGTGATCTCAACGTGGAAATCAGACGGCTGGTTAACGTACACAAACAAACCAAATGGGAGGAACACCTTAGGTATTGTAACCTCTCTACCGATGTTGGGAAATTATGGTACACCTTCAAGTCCTTGTCGAATCATTCGGGTCCACCAAAAAATGTCGACATCACCTTTGGTGACAAGACATTAAATGACCCCAGGAAATGTGCGCAGGCTTTTTGTCGGCAGTATCTCCCACACCCAGCGCAAGACAGGACAAGACGTAGAATCTTCAGGCGCGCGCATAAACACAAAAACTATGCCCCCGTTCCCATCACCGCTACAGAGGTTCAGGAGGCCATCCGGAAGGCCAAAAATTCCAAAGCCATCGGTCCTGATGGCATAGCCATGGTGCACCTGTTGTTGTAGTAGCGAGGTGTAGCCCTGCCTAAATGTCAGACAGGGTCACCCCGAGTGTATTGCTCTTGGCCGGGTCGATATAAGAAACGGCCCGGGTCTTTTCGGCACGATGGGTACAGCACAAGTACTGGTACCGTTCTCGTAGAACCGGCAATACAACACATCGGCGCAGTAGGAGTTAAATACCTAACTGCCGTCTTTAATCTGTCCTTGGCCACAGTAGTAAAGACACTTGAGGCGGTCTTACTCCCGCTCTACACATTACACTTGATGTTAGCCGAGCACCAACATGGCTTTTGACACAGTAAATTATGGGCAGCTTGTATCCGATTTGGAAGACTCGTCACTCCCCCCTGTCTCAAGCGTTGGACCGCCAATTATCTCAGTGGTCGTCGGTCGTCTGTTGTATTCAGAAACAAAAAAACTAAAGCCAGGAAGATCAAACCAGGGGTACCACAGGGTGGTGTCCTTTCCCCGTTATTGTTTAACTTCTATATTTCGAAGCTTCCTCCTCCAGCAGAAGAAGTTACGATTGCTCCCTATGTTCAGTCACTTCTCAGAGCAGAAAACCCAGGACATCGCCATGGATCTCGGCGCAGTGGAACCACCCGGGGTTTTACCTCGGCCAAGGACTGTCACTTTCAATGTAACCCTGTTTAGTATGTTTTGTCCCATTCCGAAACTATCATCCTCCCCCCTTGCAGCAGGGCTGCAAGATATTCTATTGTTACGGGCGGGCGTTGAGCCGAACCCCGGACCAAAAGAATGGATATGCAGTGTCTGTTGCAAAAAGATATATATTAAACGGTCGCATTATGTGCAATGCTTCTCGTGTAAGAGATGGCTCCATAAATCTGGATGTTCAGGGCTTAACCTTAACATCCACAGACCCCGTACTTTCTTTAGTAGTTTCGTGGCCCCTTGTTGTTTGCGCCCTCGGGCGTCCCGCGGTAAGCGCCGTTCAAGCGCACCCCTGCCACCACTTTCTAGTAGCAATAGGTTAGGTTAGGTTCAAGTGGCTGCCGCAGAGGCACACTTAGGCCAGTTTTGAAAGGCCCGTTGTGATACCACCAACACAAGGAAAGTCAGTCCCGGGACCCAGCCAAAAGGAAAATCCCTGAGTTGTTGGGATTTTCCACATAGCAGAATCCCGGGACTGACACTCCTAAACCGACACCGTTACTCCTCCTCGAACCACTTAGATGACTTTATGAAGGCCATCAAGTCCTTTATGTCCAGTTCCGCGATCTGGCTTAGGCTATCCAGGAACGGAACTCCCAAAAAGCGCGTTCTCGCGCCGCTTAAAGCCGGACAGTTGCAGATGAGGTGTTCCACTGTTTCTTCCTCCTCATCATCATATTCTAGTAGCAATACTAATAGTAATAATAATAATGTCTTAACGACTAGCAGCACTTCTGCTATACCCGCCACACAAACTCCAGACTGTTGCTCGTGTCTTATGGCGTCAACATCACGCGCAGCAGCTCAACACTCTCGCTCCCACAGGAGCAGTTTAGATATGAGCAACTCCGAGCACCAGTCTCTCTCTGTTTCTATATCACACCCCCGTGAGTCAGGATCAACATCTTCTCGCACCTGTCTCTACGTGTACTGTTTGTCGGCAAAGATTATACACGCTAGCGTCATCGGTCATCGGTGCAATAACTGCTTAGGCCAATGCCACGTACATCTATGCTCTGGGCTCGCTAACAGGAACCTCTGGACGGATGCGTTCATCGCACCATGCTGTAACACACCTCAACCTACGACGCCAGCCAACCCGAGCACCAACATGGCTTCAGGAAAGGTAGGAGCACAACATTGTATAGAGCGGGAGTAAGACCGCTTCAAGTGTCTTTACTACTGGCGAGAGGAGTGATATCGGGCGATATGACTCCCCAACGTTAGCTGGCTTGCTGGCTTTAGTAGTGGGATCACAGTTGCCTGCTTCCATTTATCGGGTATGACAGCTGTGATCAGAGACAAATTGAAGACGGCAGTTAAATATTTGACTCCCGCTAGGCCGATATGTTTTAGATGCACCATGGCTATGCCATCAGGGCCGATGGCTTTGGAGTTTTTGGCCTTCCGGATGGCCTCTTGAACCTCTGTAGCGGTGATGGGAACGGGGGCATAGTTTTTGTGTTTATGCGCACGCCTGAAGATTCCACGTCTAGCCCTGTCTTGCGCAGGGTGTGGGACATATTGTCTACAAAAAGCCTGTGCACATTTCCTGGGGTCATTTATTGTCTTGTCACCAAAGGTAATGTCGAAATTTGTTGGTGGACCCGAAGGATTCGACAAGGACTTGACGGTGGACCATAATTTCCCAACACCGGTAGAGAGGTTACAAGACCTGAGGTGCTCCTCCCATTTGGTTTGTTTGTGTTCGTTAACCAGCCGTCTGATTTCCTGGTAAGATCGCAGAGATAACTAATTTGATGACGCAATATGACATAAAACTTGCCGCAGTCCAAGAAACTGTTGGATATATGGGCAATAATAAACTAGACTATATTTCCAATCAATATCGCGAATATATTTATTTGTTAATTTATATTTATACAAGTTTGAGGTTACCGAAATGACAAGTGATTTGGTCTGCAGTCAAATATAAAAAAAAGGGAAGATGAATGTATAAGTAGATGACATCTTAGAGAAGAGATAATAAAATATGATTGTGTGTATATCGAAATAGAGGTGGTACACAGTACAACACTCCTCCTCACAACATTATTTTAGCCCCAGCTCATTTCTCAGTCCCTGGTGACGAGGTCCACTTATTCCTTTCGTTAGGATGTCTGCAGGCATACTGGATGTATCCATATATTTTACGGTGACGGTTCTGTTTTGTATGTGTTCTCTCAAAAAGTGTATTCGAAGATCAATATGCTTAGTTTTGTTACTTATTACGTTGTTTTGGCATAGTTTCAATGCCGCTTGGTTGTCGTTAAAAATGGAAATAATTTGCTGTTTACGTTCGGTTATGTCTGCAAGGAGAGCCTTAAGATGTAGCGCCTCCTTTACAGCTTCTGATAGTGCCATATATTCGGCTTCTGCTGTGGACATGGCTGTGGTCCTTTGTTTTCTCGACTCCCAACTGATAGTGCCATTTGACATTGTGAAGCAATATCCGGTGTACGATTTTCGGTCTATGGTACAAGCTGCCCAGTCAGCATCTGCATATCCGATCAGCTCTGTATTTGCATTTTTGTCAAAAGTTAAACCACTTTCTATTGTCCCTTTAAGGTACCTTAGAATTCGTTTTGCAGACTTAAAATGTTCACTGCCAAAACAGTTATTGAATTGTGAAAGGTAACTTACCGCAAACATTATGTCTGGTCTCGTTGCTACTGCTAAAAACATCAAAGATCCAATCAGGTTTTGATATGGCAAATGCTCATCACATTTTGTTTGTTTTTCTAGCTTTAGACGTGGTTCTATTGGTGTGGCGCAGCTTTTACATTCTTCCATATTGAATTTTGTAAGAAGTTTCTCGATGTATTTTCGCTGTTTCAGTATTATTTTATTGGTTGTTTGTTTTATTTCAATACCGATGAAATCCTTTACGAGGCCGATGTCCCTCATTTCAAAAATATTGGTCAATTTTCTTTTGATTATTTCGAATGTCTGCTTACATGAATATGCCAACAGTATATCATCGACATATAGCCCAAGGAGTATCTTTGCTCCTCCTTTCCGCAGTACGTAAATGCAGGGATCTGCTATTGATGAAATAAAACCCAGCTTCTTTAATTCGGAGTCTAACTTTTTATACCATTGGCGTCCGGACTGTTTTAGTCCGTATAGGGCCCTTTTTAAGACACATACTTTTTCACTTGGAGACTCGTTAATTTGCTTTAGCATTTCGCTTGCTTTGTAGTATAAAGTTAAGTCTTTCTTTTCGCTTTCGTCAGCTAAAATTTCTGCGATATATTTTTCTAAATATTCTGGCTTCTTCATTACTATACGTTCTTCTAGATGCCCATTTAGGTAGGCTGTAGTGACGTCTAGTTGATGCAATTTAAGGTTTTCTTGTACGGCGGTTGACATCATTAGTCTAAGGGAACTTAGTTTTGCAACTGGAGCCCAAGTTTCATTATAGTCTACACCTGGTCGTTGCAAAAAACCGCGTGCAACAAGTCGAGCCTTTTTGATGTCTCCTTTGTCTTTTAGTATAATTTTGAAATCTACTATATTTTTCTCATTTTCTTTATCTTTTATTTCCCAAGTACCATTTTTTATGTGAGCTCTAATTTCTGATTTTATAGCTTCATGCCATTCTTTATCTGATTTGTCGGCTTCACACATGTAGCTTAGCTCATCAAGATTGCTTTCGCAAAGGTTTGACATTTCTTCATATTCATCCGATGTTTGGTCCTGATCTGCTACCGGCTCCTGATTAGTTACGTAGTCATCTAACCAAACAGGTGGATTTCGATTTCGAACGGGTCTCTGAGTTTCTCTATCGTTTTCTGGTTCATTTACGCTTTGCGCGTTTACTTCGATTTCTGATTCTACACCTTGATAAGATTCGGTTTCGTGTGTATCATGATTTTCCGAAATTTTTTCTTCGTATGCGGATGGGTGTGGTATAGAGCGTGGTGCAAACTCAATGTTTGCACTATATTTGTTTTTATTTTCTTTTTGTGACTCAACCCAATCTATGCCAGTTTGATTTTCTATTTCGGGCCTACATAAGAGATTTTCGTATTTACCTGATTCGATAGCATGCAAATGATAATGCATTTTGTCAATTATTGTAACATCTCTACTTATTACAATTTTTTCTTTACTTGGTAAATATATACGAAACCCTTTTGCATTTTGTGCGTAACCAACAAATACGCCTTCTACAGCCTTTGGTGTGAACTTACCCATTCTATGCTTGTTTAATATGAAAGCTTTGCTGCCAAAAACTTGTAGGTGGTTTCCGGATGGTACACGTCCGGTCAATTTTTCATGTGGTGTGCTGCCTTTTAGAGCCTTCGCGGGGCTTCTGTTTAGCAAATAGTTGGCTGTATATACTGCCTCTGCCCATAATTTTAGAGGCATGTTTCCCTCTATCATCAAGCATCGCGCTTTATCTAGCAGCGATCTATTTTTTCTTTCGCTTTGCCCGTTTTGTTGTGGCGTGTATGGGGCAGTCAGCCGTCTCTTAATGCCTTTTTCTTTTAGGTAAGAATCAAAATCGCGATTGCAGTATTCTGTGCCATTATCAGATTGCAAATTTTTTATTTGTTTATTGTGAAAGTTTTCTACTTTATTTTGGTATTCTTTAAACTTTTCGAGTACTTCATTTTTATGAACGATAAAATATATGCAGCAATATTTTGTGAAGTCATCTAGGAATGTAACAAAATATCTGGCTCCACCTAAGGAATCGACGTTTATAGGGCCACATACATCGCTATGGATTATCTCCAATGGCTGGCTGGACTTTATGCCTTCTAGAGAGGTAAACGGTAATCGGGTCATCTTACCTTTTATGCACACTTCGCATTTTGGTAAATTTTCGTTGCCTATTGCCATACCTTTTATAAGGTTGTTCTTCGCCGCCACTTTTAAGTCGTTTTCGTTTAGGTGTCCTAGTTTTCGATGCCACAACTCAATGTTGGTTTTAGTAGTGTGTACAATTTTTGCTTTTTCTGTTTTTGTGTAATAGAGACCGTGCTCTTTTTCAGCGATAAGTGTGGTATGACCACGCTTGTCTTTGATAAAAGCTTTGTCATTTGTAAAAATAACGCTGTTTCCCTTTTCAGTAATTTTGGCCACGGACAATAAGTTTGTTGTCAGTGTGGGTACATATAGGGTGTCGAGTAAATTATATTTCTCGTTGTTTATTTTGAGTGGGACCTTACCTTTTCCTTCGACGCTCACGGTGTGACTATTCGATGCTAACTTCAGTGATCCAGTTTCGGCGCTAAGTGTGTCGAAGTTGCTTTTTTCCGAACACATATGGGAAGTGCACCCGCTGTCCAAACACCATGTGCCTTGGGAGGTTATGTTCATGCATGTAGATGTTATGTTGAAGCTTTTCCCAACATTTTTGCCTATTTTCTTTTTACTCCAACAATTTTCTATCGAATGACCTTTCTTTTTACATGCTTGACAATAAGTTTCTTTATTTTTCTTTTTTACATAAAATGCTCCTTCACCACTTTGATTACCTTTTCTCGCATCATTTTCTTCAATAATTTTTACTTTCAGCTCTTCCGGACTGGGAAGTGCATCTCTGGATTCAATAGCTATTCTGAAATTATCGAATGTTGGCGGGAGACTGTATAGCATCATAATGCTTAGCAATTCGGAGTTGATTTTTATGTCCATGTCTGCCAATTTGTCCACGATGTCTAGGAAGTTGTTTAGATGCTCTCTTGTATCATCTGTTGTTGCAGCTTTTTTTAGTATTAGCTGTTTTAGTAGAGTTGCTTTTCGCGCAGGACCAGTGCTCTGGTAAGTTGCTTTTAATTTTTCCCATACTTGCTTTGATGTTGAACATCCTTTTACTTGCTTTAGCTCGTGCGGTGAAATTAGTAACAGAATTTCGGCTTTTGCCATCATATCCTTTTTGTTGAATGTTGTTTGTTGCTCAGCAGTTGCTGTAGCTGCTAAGGTATTTACGCCGCTTACGTAATCCCATAATTCGCCTTTTATTAGGACTGCTTGTGCCTGAAGACACCACGTGTCATAGTTGTCTTTTGTAAGAGCCTCAATGCGATGATATGTGGAATTAGCCATTTTTGTGTTTAAAGACCCAAACCTTGCTCTGCTACCAATTGTTGGATATATGGGCAATAATAAACTAGACTATATTTCCAATCAATATCGCGAATATATTTATTTGTTAATTTATATTTATACAAGTTTGAGGTTACCGAAATGACAAGTGATTTGGTCTGCAGTCAAATATAAAAAGAAGGGAAGATGAATGTATAAGTAGATGACATCTTAGAGAAGAGATAATAAAATATGATTGTGTGTATATCGAAATAGAGGTGGTACACAGTACAACAGAAACCAAGCTCAGTCCTAGGTCGGACCTCATTACCTATGGCGGATATAACATCCACCGGAAAGACCGTCATAGAGTAACAGGAGGTCTGGGAGGTGGTCTAGCGTTCATAACGCACAACTCTGTACAGTGTCATCTATTTGATACCGACATCGAAGGAACGGATGATATCTTAGAAAGCCAAGGTATTACCATCCGTACAGGAGATGTCGATCTGCAAATCATTAATATCTACATACCCCCTGTCTTAAGTTGCCCCACCGGTTATCACCCCGACATTAGCTTGCTATTACGAGGAGATAACCGCGTGATCCTGGGCGACTTCAGTGCGCACCACGACATGTGGCACTCAAACTTGCCAGCAGACAATAGGGGGCATGTACTTGCAGAACAAATAGATGATACGGCTTTCTGTACATTGAACGGAGACGCCCCAACGAGAGTATCGGGTATCTGCTATAGTTCGCCAGATATTTCTATCGTAAGTGCAGGACTATTGAACAACACCAATTGGCGACCCATACTCACGTTGGCGTCTGACCATCTCCCAATAGTCATTACCATCGAACGACCGACGGACTTTATTACACCTGAGCATGGAACATATATTAACTTTACCAAGGCGGACTGGGACAGTTTTCAGACATATACGGACGAATCCTTGGCTGCTTTATCCATTCCTACGGACGTACGCAAAGGCGAACGAGACTTCCGCAACATCATTGACTCGGCCTCTAAACGCTTCATTCCTGCGGGTCGAATATCTCAAATAAGATCAAATTTCCCCGCGGAGGCAGCGGCCATGGCTAAAGAAAGAGATGAAGTGCGAAGTCTCAATCCCGCAGACCCCCGTATAAAGGATCTCAACGCGGAAATTCGTAGGTTGGTCGATAAACATAAACTGGCCAAATGGAAACGACACCTAGAGCAATGCAACCTCTCTGATGGTAAGCAAATTATGGACTAATCCAACGCAACACAAGGATAAAGTAGATATTACTTTCGGTGACAGGGTAAAGAAGGACCCTAGCGGATGTGCGATCTCCTTCTGTAGACAATTTGTACTACATTCCCCGCCCGATAGAGCTAAACGTAGAACCATGCCACAGGCGCGTAAATATAAAAACCAAAATACGCCCATTGTCATCACTGCCTCAGAGGTCAAGGAAGTCATCAGACAGGCTAAGCCCTCAAAATCCATCGGCCCCGACGGCATTGCCATGAAGATGCTGAAACATCTAGGCCAGGAGGGACACAAATACTGAGCGGCTCTATTCAGTCTTTCACTGAACAATTTCGTCATTCCTGAAATATGGAAAACGGCGAGGGTGGTTCCATTACTAAAACCTAGAAAACCGGCAAACATAGGCGATTCATATCGTCCTATATCACTTTTGTCACCGGTAGTGAAGACGCTAGAGTCCATTTTGCTCCCGTATTATACTGCAAATCTGCACCTGGCTAGTCATCAACATGGCTTCCGTAAGCTGCACAGCACCACCACCGCACTCAATGCCATTACAACTCAAATAAATAGCGGCATAAATCAAAACCAACCAAATCACAGGACTGTGTTAGTGGCACTTGACCTGTCGAAAGCTTTTGACACAGTCAACCATGCCACTCTCATACAAGATCTGTTTTAGACACAGATACCTGATGGTTTAAAGAGATGGACCGCTAATTATTTGAATGGACCGCAGGCGTCGGTTAACTTTAGAAACGCAACATCAAAACCTAGACGTATTAGACAGGGGTGCCACAGGGTGGTGTCCTATCCCCGACACTGTTTAATTTCTATCTATCGAAGATGCCCCCACCACCAGAGGGCGTCTCCGTCATTTCATATGCCGACGACTGTACAATAATGGCGACGGGGAAGGGCCCTTATACTGATGAACTCTGTACGAGAATCAATGGTTACCTCTACGACCTTTCCAGGTTTTTCACTGAGCGAGATCTGACAATATCTCCGACAAAATCAACGGCGACGCTTTTTACGACATGGACGCACCAGGTGCGAAATGAATTAGACATTTTCGTTGATGGCACTAAGCTACCAACTGTCAGCCACCCAAAGTTATTAGGGATGACACTGGATAATACTTTCTCATTTGCTGGTCATGTGTCTGCAATGGTCTCAAAGCTACGTGGTTGCAACAAGATCCTCAAGTCACTTGCCGGCAGTACTTGGGGAAAAGACAAAGAAACGTTGCTGACTACATATAAGGCCATTGGCCGACCAGTCTTTGACTATGCTGCACCCATATGGTCGCCTAATGTACATAACACCAACTGGACGAAGTTACAAGTCTGCCAAAATACTGCCATCAGAACTGCTACGGGATGTCTCCTCATGTCTTCCGAGTCTCACCTCCATCAGGAGGCAAAACTGCTCAATGTAAAAGAGCATGCGGAAATGCTGAGCAGGCAATTCCTTCTGAACTGCCACAAGCCAGCACATCCAAACCGTCATCTTTTGGACATAGATCCGCCCCCGAGAGACATAAGCAGACATCTCCGTAAGCATTATGATGAGATCCGGCATCATATTACCTTGCCGTTTGATCTGCAGAATCATAAGCGGGCTCTAACCGACATCCACACCGAGTCGGTAGACACTTTTGTCGGATCTCTACCTGATAATCCCGTTCTGAACAGTCCTCCACCGGATATTGCTGAAGAAGAACGCACCTTACCAAGGGAGACAAGAGTGCCCTTGGCACAGCTTAGGTCTGGATATAGTGTAAGGTTAAACTCCTACTTATCCAGACTTAATGATACAATCTTAAATACATGCCCTGCATGTGGTAGGACCCCCCATGATACTCTACATCTCTTCAATTGTTCATCTGAACCTACTCTTCTAACCCCTCTGTCCCTATGGACAAACCCTGTTGAAACTGCACGTTTCCTTGGACTCCCCTTAGAAGAGCTTGATGAAGATCTTCGGAATGATCATAGACTCTAGACAGGGCAATGCATTGTTAACAACAACAACAACAACAACAACAACATTGTTTCTTACGCAGACGATTGCACGATATTGGCAACTCGTACTTCCGTTGATGAGCTGTGCTCTAAAATAAATGGCTATCTCCCCTCTCTAGTCGAGTTCTTCACCGCCCGAAGCTTGACATTGTCGCCAACAAAGTCTTCGGCGACCTTATTCACGACGTGGACAGCGCAGGTTGGCATGGAATTAGAAATTTATGTAGGTGATCATAAATACCTACTGTCGCTCACGCGAAAAATCTTAGGAGTGACTTTCGACACCAAGCCCACTCTTCTAACACCAATCTCTCTTTGGTCCAACCCTATTTCATTTCATTTCATTTAATTGAGTCTATGGTTACATAAAACCTTACAGACTAGAATACAATATAAACTTAGAACTAGACCTTAAGTTTAGAAGAAAAAAAACGAGATCAAACATGACTCAATTACTATGTATGGTTAGCACAATAAAGATTACAACAATAAAATATAGTATGACAAACTTAATTATGAATCTAAGAGGCTGAGTTCTATAGCAGATTTGAAAACGTTTCTGGAAAGGGAAAAATCGAAAGTTAGACTCCTTGAAAGCTTATTATATTCGAAAAGCGAACGAAATATTGGATTAAAATAGTAGTAGTTAGCACTGGGAGCAGTCAGATAGAATGGCAAAAAAGAACGCAGACACCTATTAGGCACATTAAAAGAAACCAGCTCAAGAAGTGCTGGGCAGTCTAATGTGCCAACTATAATATCATAAGCAAACATGAGCAAATGCGGATTTCTCCTGGTAGCAAGTGTATGTAGATTAATGAGGGCACAGCGAGAGTCGTAAGAAGGGAACGGATCTTCAAAATTAAGCGGACTTACAGCAAACCGGACAAACTTTCTTTGAACCCTTTCAATTCTGGCAGAATAGCAGCAGTAGATAGGGTTCCAGATAATGGACGCATATTCAAGTTTCGAGCGGACTAAGCATATATAGAGAGACTTCCTGGTATAGGGATCCTAGAAGTCTTTAGCATATCTGCGAAGGAAGGCAAGATTACAATAAGCCTTTGGAAGTATGTAGCATATATGATTGACGAAGGTAAACTTAGAGTCAAAAACAATACCTAAGTCTACAATTTCATTGACTGAGGTCAGTTGATCACCAGAAATTTCATAGGAAGATGTGTGAGGGTTAGACGACTTTGTAAATGCCATATGGAAGCACTTCTTAATGTTTAGGTGAAGATTACTTGCGAGGCACCAGGCCACCAGGTTATTTAAATCAAGTTGAAGAAGCGCTGTGTCCGACGGGGCAGTTACCTTACGAAAGAGTTTGAGGTCATCAGCATAGAGGAGAAAGTTAGAATATTTAAAGCAGGAGCCAATGTCATTGATAAACAAAGGGGTGTAAAAGTAGGTCGCCTCCCAGTTGGTGCACCCTGGGTAACGCTAAATGACCTACATGGCCTACACGGCTAGTTTCTTGTATTGCCGGTTCTACGAGAACGGTACCAGTACTTGTGCTGTACCCATCGTGCCGAAACGACCCGGGCCGTTTTCTTATATCGACCCGGCCAAGAGCAATACACTCGGGGTGACCCTGTCTGACATTTAGGCAGGGCTACACCTCGCTACAACAACATAAACAAGATGAAAAAAAGAGGGCCCAGAATGCTACCCTGAGGAACTCCCGAAGACGCGGTGAACGAATGGGACGAACAGCCTTCAATTTCAACACACATGGTCCTATTCGACAGGTAAGATTTCAGCCAGCATAAAAAACCGGAATGGAACCACATATGCTCAAGTTCCTCCAACAAAATCTTGTGAGAAACTTTGTCGAAAGCTTTAGAAAAGTCTGTAGAAATAGCGTCAACCTGAGCTCCATCCTTAAAAGCAGAGATACAAAAATTTGAGAAGTGAGCCAAGTTAGTAACGGTAGAGCGCCCAGTAACAAACCCATGCTGGTGCGGGTCCACAATACTCTTGGTCACGAAAGATAGCTTATCCTTAATTATTTTTTCAAAGAGTTTAGAACATGTAGACAATTTAGCTATTGGCCTGTAGTTTGCAACATCATTTTTGTTCCCCGACTTAAAAATCGGAGTAATCGGTGATCTTCCACTTGTCAATAAATATACCAGAGGATAATGACAAATTAAAGACGTGGCATAGAGGTGCAGATAGCGAGACGCTACAGTGCTTCAGAACGAAGCCACAGAGCCCATCGCTGTCACATTTTACCGAAGGCTTTAAAGTGTACATAGCTTCCCTCACATCGTCGCCAGTGATAGTTAATGACCCAAAATCCAAGCCCTTAAAAACGGACGGATTCAAATAATTGGCACTTTGACCAGGAGTGCCTTCATCAAAGTTAGGCTTAAAAAAATCTGCGAAAAGTTGAACCGTGTGATTAGGGGAGTTAGAGCATGTTGTTGTTGTTGTTGTTAACAATGCATTGCCCTGTCTAGAGTGTATGATCATTCCGAAGATCTTCATCAAGCTCTTCTAAGGGGAGTCCAAGGAAACGTGCAGTTTCAACAGGGTTTGTCCAGAGGGACAGAGGGGTTAGAAGAGTAGGTTCAAATGAACAATTGAAGAGATGTAGAGTATCATGGGGGGTCCTACCACATGCAGGGCATGTGTTTGAGATTGTGTCATTAAGTCTGGACAAGTAGGAGTTTAACCTTACACTATATCCAGACCTAAGCTGTGCCAGGGTAACTCTTGTCTCCCTTGGTAAGGTGCGTTCTTCTTGAGCAATATCCGGTGGAGGACTGTTCAGAACGGGGTTCACAGGTAGAGATCCGACAAAAGTATCTACCGACTCGGTGTGGATGTCGGTTAGAGCCCGCTTATGATTCTGCAGATCAAACGGCAAGGTATTATGATGCCGGATCTCATCATAATGTTTACGGAGATGTTTCCTTATGTCTCTCGGGGGCGGATCTATGTCCAAAAGATGACGGTTTGGATGTGCTGGCTTGTGGCAGTTCAGAAGGAATTGCTTGCTCAGCATTTCCGCATGCTCTTTTACATTGAGCAGTTTAGCCTCCTGATGGAGGTGAGACTCGGAAGACATGAGGAGACATCCCGTAGCAGTTCTGATGGCAGTATTTTGGCAGACTTGTAACTTCGTCCAGTTGGTGTTATGTACATAAGGCGACCATATGCGTGCAGCATAGTCAAAGACTGGTCGGCCAATGGCCTTATATGTAGTCAGCAACGTTTCTTTGTCTTTTCCCCAAGTACTGCCGGCAAGTGACTTGAGGATCTTGTTGCGACCACGTACCTTTGAGACCATTGCAGACACATGACCAGCAAATGAGAAAGTATTATCCAATGTCATCCCTAATAACTTTGGGTGGCTGACAGTTGGTAGCTTAGTGCCGTCAACGAAAATGTCTAACCGTTGATTTTATTACAGAGTTCATCAGTATAGGGGCCCTTCCCCGTCGCCATTATTGTACAGTCGTCAGCATAAGAAACGACGGAGACACCCTCTGGTGGTGGGGGCATCTTCGATAGATAGAAATTAAACAGTGTCGGGGATAGGACACCACCCTGTGGCACCCCCTGTCTAATTCGTCTTGGTTTTGATGTTGCGTTTCTAAAGTTGACCGACGCCTGCCGCCCATTCAAGTAATTAGCGGTCCATCTCTTTAACCCATCAGGTAGATATTTGTGTTTCTAATAGATCTTGTATGAGAGTGGCATGGTTGAGTGTGTCAAAAGCTTTCGACAAGTCAAGTGCCACTAACACAGTCCTGTGATTTGGTTGGTTTTGATTTAGACCGCTATTTATTTGCGTTGTAATGGCATTGAGTGCGGTGGTGGTGCTGTGCAGCTTACGGAAGCCATGTTGATGATTAGCCAGGTGCAGATTTGCGGTGTAATACGGGAGCAAAATGGACTCTAGCGTCTTCACTACCGGCGACAAAAGTGATATAGGGCGATATGAATCGCCTATGTTTGCCGGCTTTCTAGGTTTTAATAATGGAACCACTCTCGCCTTTTTCCATATTTCAGGAATGACGAAAGTGTTCAGTGAAAGATTGAATAGAGCCGCTAAGTATTTGTGTCCCTCCTGGCCTAGATGTTTCAGCATCTTCATGGCAATGCCGTCGGGGCCGATGGATTTTGAGGGCTTAGCCTGTCTGATGGCTTCCTTGACCTCTGAGGCAGTGATGACAATGGGCGTGTTTTGGTTTTTGTATTTACGCGCCTGTCGCATGGTTCTACGTTTAGCTCTATCGGGTGGGGAATGTAGTACAAATTGTCTACAGAAGGAGTTCGCACATTGCATTGTCTACAGAAGGAGTTCGCACATCCCCTAGGGTCCTTCTTCACCCTGTCACCGAAAGTAATATCTACTTTATCCTTGTGTTGTGTTCGATTAGATAGAGCTTTGACCGTAGTCCATAATTTGCCAACACCGTCAGAGGTTGCATTGCTCTAGGTGTTGTTTCCATTCGGCAGTTTGTGTTTATCGACCAACCTACGAATTTCCGCGTTGAGATCCCTTATACGGGGGTCTGCGGGATTGAGACTTCGCACTTCATCTCTTTCTCTAGCCATGGCCGCTGCCTCCGCGGGGAAATTTGGTCTTATTCGAGATATTCGACCCGCAGGAAGGAAGCGTCTAGAGGCCAAGTCAATGATGTTGCGGAAGTCTCGTTCGCCTTTGCGTACGTCCGTAGGAATGGATAGAGCAGCCAAGGATTCGTCCGTATATGTCTGAAAACTGTCCCAGTCCGCCTTGGTAAAGTTGATGTATGTACCATGCTCAGGTGTTATAAAGTCCGTCGGTCGTTCGATGGTAATGACTATTGGGAGATGGTCAGACGCCAACGTGAGTATGGGTCGCCAACTGGTGTTGTTCAATAGTCCTGCACTTACGATAGAAATATCTGGCGAACTATAGCAGTTACCCAATACTCTCGTTGGGGCGTCTCCGTTCAATGTACAGAAAGCCGTATCATCTATTTGTTCTGCGAGTACATGCCCCCTACTGTCTGCTGGCAAGTTTGAGTGCCACATGTCGTGGTGCGCATTGAAGTCGCCCAGGATCACGCGGTTATCTCCTCGTAATAGCAAGCTAATGTCGGGGTGATAACCGGTGGGGCAACTTGAGACAGGGGGTATGTAGATGTTAATGATTTGCAGATCGACATCTCCTGTACGGATGGTAATACCTTGGCTTTCTAAGATATCATCCGTTCCTTCGATGTCGGTATCAAATAGATGATACTGTACAGAGTTGTGCGTTATGAACGCTAGACTACCTCCCAGACCTCCTGTTACTCTATGACGGTCTTTCCGGTGAATGTTATATCCGCCATAGGTAATGAGGTCCGACCTTGGACTGAGCTTGGTTTCTTGGATTGCGGCAAGTTTTATGTCATATTGCGTCATCAAATTAGTTATCTCTGCGATCTTACCAGTTAATCCGTTACAGTTGTGCTGTAAGATTTGGAAGTGCGCCGGTGGGGTCGATGTCGAGTTAACCAAAGGCGTGAGAGACGGATGTGTTCGCCCAGGTGTTGGTAGGCGAAGACCAAGGCTGTGCCTCAGCCTAGTTAGCTGTGGACCTGGTGTAACCGGGTTGGCTGGCGTCGTAGGTTGAGGCGTGTTACAGCATGGTGCGATGAACGCATCCGTCCAAAGATTCCTGTTAGCGAGCCCAGAGCATAGATGTACGTGGCATTGGCCTAAGCAGTTATTGCATTTGACCGATGACGCGAGCGTGTATAATCTTTGCCGACAAACAGTACACGTCGAGACAGGTGCAAGAAGATGTTGATCCTGACTCACGTGTAAACGGGAGGGGGGGTGTAACAAAGAAACAGACAGAGACTGATGTCATGTCTAAACTGCTCCGGTGGGAGCAAGAGTGTTGAGCTGCTGCGCGTGATGTTGACGCCATTGTAGGGTTATTTGTATTTAATAATTATATTCCTATTTCCACTTTGTATTGTTATACTTTGAATATTTGAATTTTTAATTTTCAATTTTGATTTGTGAATTTTCAAATATTTTCATTCAGAAGAAAAATATTGGATCATACAAACGATCCTCAATAAAAATTTAATTTATTCTAATAATATTTTATTCATATTATTGAACCTCCACATTGGCGATCCTGCCAACACGGGCTTGAAAAATTGTCGCTTCTATCAGTGCAATATTGATTATTTTGAAGCACATATTGCTGATCAAGCGCATTAATTGGGTAAATTGAATTGTTGTCCAGAAACTACGCGTCAAGGTCAATTGTGTATGGATATTGTCGATACGGATCGTAAATTACAGGCAGAAGAAGTTGGTTGATGTTATATTGACGCGCCTTAAACCCGAAGAATGTACACCAAAAAATCGTTTATTAGTGGAACGTATTGCAGCAAGCTTATATTAGTTAAATAAATAAACAATAAAATATCTATAAGAGTGGTCAGAACATTTGTGCGTTTCCCCGTGAAAGTAATAAAATGTTTGAGTATTGTAGGGTTATTTGTATTTAATAATTATATTCCTATTTCCACTTTGTATTGTTATACTTTGAATATTTGTTTGCAAACAATATTATTGAATTTTTAATTTTCAATTTTGATTTGTGAATTTTCAAATATTTTCATTCAGAAGAAAAATATTGGATCATACAAACGATCCTCAATAAAAATTTAATTTATTCTAATAATATTTTATTCATATTATTGAACCTCCATATGCCAATCAAAATAACGAAATTTTTGCCACATCTGTGAAACTTCCCCAATTTTGGACTAATTGCCCTGAAGCATGGTTCATCCATGCTGAAATGCAATTTAATAGGAAGAACATAACTCAGGAAGGGACAAAATATGAATATGTCATAACTGCACTTCCGCAGGATGTAATTATGACAATTCTTGACTTTATTCAAAATCCCCCTGAAAGTAACAAATTTTCTGCATTAAAGCAAATTTTGATTGAACGGCACTCATTAAGTGAGAATGCCAAATTAGATCGAGTGTTATCCGATTCCGAGATTGGAGATCGCAAACCTTCTGATTTTTATCGGTCTCTAGTGCTACTCTCTGGAAACAATTTTAGCAACGAAATCCTTAAAAAACTTTGGATGAGAAAGTTACCAAAAAATTTGAGTATTATTCTTGCTAGTTCGAGTTCAACCGAAATAAATGAACTAATAAAGTTAGCTGATAATATTTGGGAAGCCATTAATAAAAATGAAATAGCTTCAGTTAGCAATTTTCCAAATTCTAAAAGCGAAAATGCGATCATTTCAAATTTGGTTCAAACAACTAGTATTATTTGTAAAAATTTCGAAAAATTATCATTAGAGATCAGTGAAATTAAAAATCAGATGAGCCAAAATTATTCAAGGTCCCGGTCTTCTAGTAGGAATCGTTTTAGAAGTCCTTCTAGATATAGATCAAAATCTCGCGACAACCCAAATTGGCTCTGCAGGTATCACTATAAGTTCGGTAATCAGGCTTGGAAATGCGAACAACCATGTGCTTTTAAGAATAACAATAGTTCGGCAAACTAAAGAATTCCGTTGTTGCAGCGACGAACAACGGGAACTTAGAGATTTCAACTCGTCGCTTATTTGTATTTGACAGAGAGAACAAATTGAATTTTTTTAATAGATAGTGGAGCAGAGATATCAGTGCTTCCGGTTTCAAAATTTTCATGTTCGAAAAAGTCATCAGATATTATTTTAACGGCTGCTAACGGTTCAACGATTTCGACATACGGTAAAAAACTTTTAAATATAAATTTAGGACTACGTCGCGAATTTCCGTTCACGTTTTTAATAGCAGATATAGCCAAACCAATTATCGGTGCTGATTTTCTGTGTAAATATGGTCTTTTAGTTGATATTAAACGCAAACGCTTAGTAGATCCGGTAACAAGTCTTTCAGTTAACACAATTTCATGTGTTTGTAATGTTTCGCTACCAAAGGTTTTCGCTGTTGATAACAAATTTACAAAGTTATTGAAAGAATTTCCTTCTCTATTTTCTGAACCTGATTATTCACAGCCAGTTAGACATACAACAGTTCACAGACTCGTCACGGAAGGAAATTTGCCATTTTCTAAACCAAGGCGTTTAGACCCTATTAAATTTAAAGTAGCTAAAACTGAATTCGATTTTTTAGTAAAGACAGGGATATGTAGGCCCTCCAATTCATCGGTAGCATCTCCACTGCATCTTGTACCCAAGAAGGAATTAAATGACTGGCGTCCTTGTGGAGATTTTCGAAGATTAAATGTTGTAACGATCCCTGACCGTTATCCTTTGCCCCATGTTCATGATTTCAACATGAATCTCAGAAATAAGAAAGTATTTTCGAAGCTAGATTTGGTAAGAGCTTATCACCAAATTCCAATGGCAGAAGAGGATATCTATAAAACTGCAATCACTACGCCTTTTGGCATGTTTGAATTTGTACGAATGCCTTTCGGGCTTAGAAACTCCGCGCAAACTTTTCAACGGTTTATTAATGAAGTAGTTAATGGATTAGACTTTGTTTTTACATACATTGATGATCTCTTAGTGGCAAGCGAAAATGAGGAACAACATTTCAAAGATCTTCGCGTACTATTCCAGCGCCTCACAGAGTACGGTTTAAATATAAAACCAAGTAAATGTACTTTTGGCGTTACAAATGTTGATTTTTTAGGACATAATATTTCTGAAACGGGAATTAGGCCCTCGGAAGAAAAAGTTTTGGCTATTCGAAATTTTGATCGTCCAAAATCTATTAAGCAGGCACAAAAATTTATTGGTATGGTTAATTATTACCATCGATATATACCAAAATTAGCAGAGTTTACGACAGTTATATATGATTTAATTAATAGGACAAATAAGAGGAGAGACAAGATTTTAATTTGGGACGATATATCTAATAAAGCCTTTGAATGCATTAGAGAAAAGTTTGCATCTGCGATATTGTTAAATCATTTTAAAAAAGATGCAAAACTTTCTTTAAATGTAGATGCATCCAATACGGCAATAGGTGGTGTCATACATCAAACGTTTAACAATAAATCAGAACCGCTTGCATTCTTTTCAAAGAAACTGTCTCCATCCGAAATTAAATATAGTGCATTTGATAGGGAACTATTAGCTATTTATTTGAACATTAAACATTTTCGTTACCTTCTAGAAGGACGTCAATTCACAGTTTTTACAGATCACAAGCCTCTAGTATTTGCTTTAAATTCAAAAACAGAACGCAGTCCTAGACAAACTAGACATATGGAATTCATTGCACAGTTTACGAATGATATTAGGTATATTAAAGGACAGGAAAATGTTGTAGCTGACACATTATCTCGTGCGTTTGAAGTAGAAGCGATTAATAATTCAGATATTAATTTCAAAATTTTACAAAGTGAACAACAACAAGACAGTGAACTAGGCAAACTTACCTCAGAGCAAACATTTCTAAATTTGAAACTAATAAAAATTCCTGTTCTTAACTTTAATATATGGTGTGAAGTGTCAGGAGAAAGTCCTAGGCCTTTCATTCCAAACAATTTAAGAAAAATTATATTTGATATGTTGCATGGAATTTCACATCCTGGTAGTAGAGCTACGCGTCGTTTGATAGTTAAGAAATATTTTTGGCCCAAAATGAATAAAGACATCAATACTTGGTCCAAAGGATGTATAAGTTGCCAAAAATCGAAAGTACATCGTCATACAAAATCTCCAGTTATTAAAATTCCAATTCCAAAAACTAGATTTGAACACATTCATTTAGATATTGTCGGACCCTTGCCTGTTTCGAAGGGATATCGTTACATATTAACTATAATTGATAGATTTACTCGGTGGCCAGAGGCATTCGCGCTAAGAGACATTTCTGCAGTTACAGTTGTAAATACATTTTTTAAAGAATATATTTCACGTTTTGGGGTTCCTTTGGAAATAACAACGGACCAGGGCTCCCAGTTTACTTCAAACTTGTTCTCAGAATTAACGAAACTTCTTGGAAGTCATCAAATAACAACTTCCCCCTATCATCCCCAAGCTAATGGAATGGTAGAACGCTTCCATAGGCAGCTTAAATCTTCAATAATGGCTAGGAATGGGTCCAGGGATTGGTATGAAGAGTTACCGATAGTGCTTATGGGTTTGCGATCAACTTTTAAGGAAGATATTTCGGCAACACCAGCTGAAATGGTTTATGGCCAAAATTTAAGACTACCTGGTGAATTGTTTGTCTCAACTACAGAGAATGTAACTTCAGCGGATGTTTTAAGTAGTTTGCGTGAACATTTTAAAAATTTTAAATCAAATCTAGAACATCATCAAAATTCGAGTGGTATTTTTGTTCCAAAAGATTTACAAGATTGTCATTTTGTTTTTGTACGGGTGTTAAACAAACATTCCTTACAGCATCCGTATGAGGGGCCTTATAGAGTTATTGAAAAAGATATTAAAAACTTTAAAATTCAGATAAACAATGAAGTTAAATCCATTCCTATTGATCGTTTAAAACCAGCAAGGGTTGATAAAACACAGATACTTAACACAAAAACAAAAAAGAAAGTTACTTTTAATTTATTTAACGTTAAATCTCCGGAAGGGGGAGTATTGTAGGGTTATTTGTATTTAATAATTATATTCCTATTTCCACTTTGTATTGTTATACTTTGAATATTTGTTTGCAAACAATATTATTGAATTTTTAATTTTCAATTTTGATTTGTGAATTTTCAAATATTTTCATTCAGAAGAAAAATATTGGATCATACAAACGACAGCCATAAGGCACGAGCAACAGTCTGGAATTTGTGTGGCGGGTATAGCAGAAATGCTGCTAGTCGTTAAGACATTATTATTATTATTATTAGTATTGCTACTAGAAGGTGGCGGTAGGGGTGCGCTTGAACGGCGCTTACCGCGGGACGCCCGACGGCGCAAACAACAAGGGGCCACGAAAGTACTAAAGAAAGTACGGGGTCTGTGGATGTTAAGGTTAAGCCCTGAACATCCAGATTTATGGAGCCATCTCTTACACGAGAAGCATTGCACAGAATGCGACCGTTTAATATATATTTTTTTGCAACAGACACTGCATATCCATTCTTTTGGTCCGGGGTTCGGCTCAACGCCCGCCCGTAACAAAAGAATATCTTGCAGCCCTGCTGCAAGGGGGGAGGATGATAGTTTCGGAATGGGACAAAACATACTAAACAGGGTTACATTGAAAGTGACAGTCCTTGGCCGAGGTAAAACCCCGGGTGGTTCCACTGCACAGAGATCCATGGCGATGTCCTGGGTTTTCTGCTCTGAGAAGTGACTGTACATAGGGAACCTATGCATAGATCATTCCACTTCATTGTTGTTGTTGTTGTTGTAACGATGTGTACTCCTGCCCAACGCGTATTTTTCCTTAACCTAATTGTCATCAATATCTTCTAACGGGAGTCCAGGGAAAATAGCAGTTTCAATAGGGTTGGACCAAAGAGAGATGGGTGTTAGAAGAGTGGGCTCAAATGAGCAAGAAAATAAGTGATTGGTATTGTGGGGGGACGAGCCGCATGCCGGACATACATTCGGCACATCAGGGTTCAGTTTAGATATGTAGGAGTTTAACCTACTACAATATCCAGAGCGTAATTGAGCCAGAGTGACCCTTGTCTCTCGAGGAAGATGACGCTCCTCTTCAGAAATGCCAGGTGTTGCGGCATGTAAGACATTGTTTAGCGGACAGAGCGCAGAGTAATGGCCAACAGACGTTGTATGGATATGCCCCAAAGCCTGTTTGTGCACCTGTAGATCAAACGGCGTTGTTATATAGTGACGGATCTCATCAAAATGTTTACGTAGATGCGACCTTATGGTCCTAGGAGGCGGAATGAGTTCAAGCAGTTGTCTACCGGGATGCTGTGGTTTACAGCAATTCAGTAGGTACTGCTTGTTTAGCATTTCATTATGCTCCGTAACTGGAAGCATTTCCACCTCATTATGTATATGAGATATAGGTGACATAAGGACGCACCCCGTAGCGGTTCTGAGCGCGGTGTTTTGACAGACCTGAAGCTGATTCCAGTGAACGTCTGCAAGCCCCGGCGACCATATCGGCGACGCATAGTTCAGGATCGGCCGACCAATTGCCTTGTACGTTACGAACAACGTTTCTTTGTCTTTACCCCAAGTACTGCCGGCTAGTGACTTGAGGATTTTGTTGCGGCTCTGTAATTTTGAGACAATTGCAGCTGAATGGGCAGCGAAAGTGTGCATGGTGTCAAAAGTCACTCCTAAAATTTTTGGGTGAGCGACAGTAGGTATTTTATTATCACCTACATAAATTTCTAATTCCATGCCAACCTGCGCCGTCCACGTCGTGAATAAGGTCGCCGAAGACTTTGTTGGCGACAATGTCAAGGTTCGGGCAGTGAAGAACTCGACTAGAGAGGGGAGATAACCATTTATTTTGGAGCACAGCTCATCAACGGAAGTACCAGTTGCCAATATCGTGCAATCGTCTGCGTAAGAAACAATCGTAACTTCTTCTGGTTGTTGTTGTTGTTGTTGTAACAAAGTGTAGCCCTGCCCAGCGTGTACTTTTCCTTAACCTAAATTGTCATCAATTTCTTCTAACGGGAGTCCTAGGAAACTTGCAGTTTCGACAGGGTTGGACCAGAGGGAGATGGGTGTTAGAAGAGTGGGCTCCGAAGAGCAGGTAAATAAATGGTTGGTAATATGGGGTGACGAGCCGCATGCCGGACATTCATTCGGCACGTCAGGGTCTAGTCTGGATAAGTAGGAGTTTAACCTGCTACAGTATCCAGAGCGTAATTGAGCCAGAGTGACCCTTGCCTCTCGAGGAAGATGACGTTCCTCAGCCGCAACGCGAGGTGGTATGTATGTATGTATGTTTATTTGAATATTTTCCTGGCACAACAATTTAACAAAATTATTCTTACAGTGCCAGTCAGGACTAGTATAATTATAATCGATTTAAAATTAAATGTAAAATTAAAATTAAATTAAATTTGAAGTAAAAATTTAAGTTTAAATCAAAATTAAATTTAGTAAGTAAAAATAGATAACAATATTGGAACTTAACCTAAGGAGTAAGGTATGGAAAAGAGAAACGAAGGGAGGATAATTAGACAGATGGGTAGTAGTGTAGAATTGTGAACGATAGAGAAATGAAAGATAAAGCAGTAAAGGAGTAAAGGCAGAAACTACCTATCGTCATCGCCAACGCCATACCCACAACGCTAATCAGCCGCTCCAACCACCCTTTGGAAATCAATATAAAAGCGTATAATCGATTACATTGACAGCTGTCCAGCGCTATGGGCGTGGCGCTAGCAATAACGATAACTAATTCCGCCTAAAATCTTAGTAAAAATTTGAAAAAGCCTACTAGTTATTATAAAAGCGTATTAAACATTCTTTAAAATGCTGTGCATTGGCAATCAACCTTAGTCTAGCTGGGAGATAGTTCCAAAGACGGATCGATATGATGTAGAATTGCCGCTCGGACACTAGCATATGGTACTTGATGTGTGTGAGAAGCACCGACCTAGACGACTGGAGAAAAATAAGTCTACTATAGAGATAAAGAGGTTCCTTCGTATAAATGATTTTGTGAAGAGCAGTTAGCGTTCTCACTTTTAGTAAATTATCAAAAGAAATGTTTAGCAACTTTTTAGCGTAGAATGAGACGTGGTCAAACCTTTTTAGGCCAAATACATATCTAGCAATGTTGTTATAAACAACATTTAATTTCATCTTGCTTACATAGTCACAACTTGAAAAAATCTCACAACTATATAGGAGCGTAGGTATTAAGTACGCTTTCGCTAAAAGTAGTCTTACATGCAGTGGAGCGTAGTACTGTGTTAACCATAGTGTACGGAGCATACCATACACTTTTCCTACTGTGCGAAAAATGTGATCTTTCCATGTCAATGTTTTGTTAAATACTATACCTAGGTTTTTTGCTGTATCAACGTATTCAATCACTGAACTCTCAAAAGTAACTTTGTCTAAGCCATCTGTATCTAACAGCTTTCTACAAATAACAATACATTTAGATTTTTTCGGGTTGAGACATAAGGCATTCATAGAAGCCCACAAGCCAAATTGTTTCAAATCATAATTTAAATTAGTAATACACGAGCTGATGCGATCACAAGGACAACATATATATAATTGTACATCATCAGCATAGATATGAACGCTGCAATACTGAAGAACATCGGGCAAGTCGTTTATATATAAAGCAAATAACAGAGGGCCAAGGATTGAACCTTGAGGAACACCTCTTGAGACGCTCAAAAAATCAGATTTTTTACTACCGATACATACGGCCTGAGTTCTGCCGCCAAGGTATGATCTGATAAGATCAGTAGAATGGTTGGAAAAATTAAAAAGATTTTGAAGCTTCTGGCAGAGCAGGGCATGGTCGACAGAATCAAACGCCTTCGAGTGATCAAGAAGTGTTAAAAACGCAGTCCAATTATCATCAACTCGCTCACGGATGTCTTCTATCACAGATAATAGTGCTGTCGTGCAACTTCTCTTACATCTGAAACCCGACTGACTCTCAGTTAGAAGCTTGTTGTTCTGAACATATGTTGTAATTTGCCAATATATGATTCGCTCGACAACCTTCGACAAAAACGGTAAAATGGCTATAGGTCTATACTCGTTATTCGACTTCCGGATTGGGATGACTTTAGCAGCTTTCCAGCATGTCGGGAAAACACAGGTCGTCAGGATTGAGTTGATCAAATATGTTACATAGGGAAGTATTTTAGGAAGGATAATTTTTAAAAACTTAACACATATACCATCAAAACCCA
Organism: Campiglossa producta; assembly: GCA_964058755.1. Classification (NCBI taxonomy): domain Eukaryota; kingdom Metazoa; phylum Arthropoda; class Insecta; order Diptera; family Tephritidae; genus Campiglossa; species Campiglossa producta. The sequence goes on from CAXKVI010000004.1 coordinate 46,103,689, forward strand.
TAGCATTAGACTTCACAGAGAGTATGGCTTGCACCACGTCACAATCATCAACACGAACAAAGTCAAGAGGACTAACATTTATGTTGTTACGAACACAATAATTAACAGTACTGATATTAAGGGTAGGTAAAGGCAGGTTAACAAAGTTAGAATTTAAATCATTCACATCGACATCAGGGAGGACAGATGACTCTTCTTTGGATTTACCTATTCCAATTTCCTTTATCTTTTTCCATGTTATTGTGAATTAACATTGTATTTGACAATAATATCATGTAATGTATATCGATATCCAATAGTTATCATTAAATTTCTCTCTCTATCATCGTTCATAAAACCAGCAAGACGTGTTTTTATCTGCTAGGCAATATTATTTCATAAATCTCACATCAGGTTATGGGCCTCACGTTTATCCAGTGAAATAATTGCCATCATTTAAATAATAAACATTTGCTGAAAGAATTTTTTCATTTTGCGGAAAATTTGCTGTATTTAGCACACATTGGTTGCGGCGAGCAATTTTGGTGATTTTGGGGTTAGAATCACGTGCTTATACGAATTGCAATGGGAATTGACAAAATTGAAAAATTAAAAGGACGAGATAATTACGACTCGTGGAAGTTTGCAGCAAAGTCTTATTTGGTTTTAAAGGGGTACTGGCCTTGCGATGAAGGTACAGAGCAGGATGCGACGAAAAATTTGCATGCAATATCTGCTGTTAGTAGAGCCATCAAATTACTCATACATACAAAATTGTGCAAGTGCAAATGTTGCTTGGAAAGCACTTGAGAATGCATTTGAGGACAACGGGGTACTGCGTCGTATGAATTTGCTAAAGTATTTGATGCGGCTTGAATTATCGGATTGTTCATCCATGGAAGACTACGTCAATAAAATGACTAGCACACAACAAAAATTAGACAAATCTGGCACCAAAATTCCAGATGACATTGTGGCGCAAATTATGCTGAGCGGGCTGCCAAGCGAATTCCGCCCAATGGTAATGGCGTTGGCGAATAGCGGGAAGGCGTTGACTACTGATTTAGTACGAACCAATTTGTTACAAGAAGTACACCATGAATCTATGCACAATGATACCGTAGCGCTTATATCAAAGAAAAGTAAATATAAATCGCCGGCGAAAAATAGCAAAAAATCGGTTGTCTGTTTTGAATGCAATCAAAAGGGGCATTATGCGAACAAATGTCCAGCAAAATCGAAAAAGCCATCGAAAAATTTGTTGCTCGCGTCAACATCATTTGTTGCAAGTAAAAATGACGCGTGGATAATTGATTCTGGAGCATCTGCTCATATGACTAAGTCATCAGACAATTTGAGTAAATTGCGAGAACCAAAGTCTAAAGAGATTATTGTTGGCGACAACGGGCGTCTCAAAGTAGAGAGCGCTGGTGATGTGGAAATTTCTATATGTCCAAAAGGTCGTGCAAGCAGTGAGCAAGCAACCGTAAGCAATGTGTTGTATATACCGAATATTTGTGCAAATTTATTGTCGGTAAGCCAAATGGCTAAAAATGGTAACACGTTAGTTTTCAATGACAAAGGGTGTCGTATTTTTAATGAGAATTACAAGATAATAGCTGAGGCGCCGCTTGTAAATGATTTGTATCAACTCAATTGTATCACCCAAAATAATCCAACTGCATTAACAGCAGTGACAAATAGAAATTTATGGCATCGTCGCATGGGGCATTCATGTGACGGCAACTTGAATCGTATAGAGTCGTCAGTAGAAGGTTTCAACATATCAAAAGGTAAACTTGATCCATGCACAATATGCGCAGAAGGGAAGCAAACCCGTTCATCATTTAAGCATAGTGGTACACGCGCAACAGAAGTATTACAGATAATCCACACTGACGTTTGCGGTCCAATGTCAACATCTTCGTTTAGTGGATATCGGTACTTACTCACGTTTGTGGATGATTATAGTAGAAAGGTATATGCTTACCCTTTGAAGCGCAAAAGTGATGCATTTGAAACGTTCGTAAATTTTAAAAAGTTGGTGGAAAACCAGCAGACTTCTACGATAAAAATTTTAAGGTCCGATAACGGCAAAGAATTTTGCAATAATGCGTTCAAACAGTTTTTGAGTAAATACGGAATTTTACATCAACTTACAGCACCGTACACACCGGAGCAAAAGTGGCAGAAAGAATGAATCGCACTATAATCGAAAAGGTACGCTGCATGCTCATTGATGCGGGTTTGCACAAACAATTTTGGGCGGAAGCAGCTGTCACAGCAGTTTACTTAATAAATAGAACACCATGTAGAGACATGGAAAATACTACGCCGGAGGAAGTGTGGACAGAAATTAAACCTGATTTATCATCACAACGCGTGTTCGGATGTACTTCAATGGTACATGTTCCTAAAGAGAAACGCGTTAAATTAGATTCGAAATCAACGGCGTGCATATTTCTTGGCTATTATGAGCAATCTAAAGCATACAAACTGTTCAACCCAAAAACGAGGCAAACAATTATTAGTCGTGACGTAACCTTTTTTGAAGCAACAAATCATAAGGTAATTACTGATAAAAGCAATTTAAATAATTCATTTTTACCACCAAGGACAAGAAGTTCAACAAGCCAGCGGAAAGCTATGAATGTCGATAATGAGGACTCTAGCGATGACGAAGATTTTCCTGAGTTCAGTGAGGGCGCAGCGAATGTAGTTAAAAATGGTTGCACAGATAATACTTCAGGGCATACATCGCGCAATCAACTGGTGGTGGCGAACGTTGTTGAATCAAGTGCAAGTTGTAGCAACAATAATATGTCAGTCGATTCCTTTCACGGATTCAGTGAGGGAGATAGTACTGTTGGGAATCCTGCAAATGATTTAGTCGATATTACCGATGGTGAAGCTGTCACCGAGAGTGAGGGAGATAGTACTATTGGGAATCCTGTAAATGATTCAGGCGATGTTATGGATGATACTGCAACATCACAGTTTGGCTTTTTGACAACAACATCTGACGTAAGTGAGCCAGCAACAGTTGAAGAAGCATTAAACAGCGATAACTGCAAAGAATAGACTGATGCTATGTTATGTGAGTATAATGCCTTGATTGAAAATAAAACTTGGGAGTTGACTGAACTGCCACAGGGAAGAAAAGCTATAGATAGCAAATGGGTTTTTAAAATAAAAAGAAATTCCGAAGGGGATATTGATCGATACAAAGCGCGACTAGTTATCAAAGGGTATTCGCAAGTCAAGGGTATTGATTACGAAGAAACGTACTCTCCAGTTGCCCGTTATTCATCAATACGTTTTCTTTTGGCCACCTCTGTAAAGCTTGACCTGGCAGTCCATCAAATGGATGCAGTGAGTGCATTTCTTCAAGGTGACTTGGACGAAGAAATATATATGCGTCAACCACAAGGTTTTTCGGATGAAAGCAACAAAGTGTGTCGTTTGCGCAAATCCCTCTACGGCTTGAAGCAATCCAGCCGAACATGGAATTTGAAGTTGAACTCCGTTTTAATACAACTCGGTTTTGAGAGATCAACAGTTGATCAATGCATTTATTATAGACATTCGGCTCAAAATATCATTATATTAGCGATATATGTCGATGACATTTTAATTTTTGGTAGCAATAACACAATGATAACAAAGCTTAAGAAGGACTTGTCAAGACATTTTAAAATGAAAGACATCGGGATTGCTACGTCTATACTTGGCATGAACATCACTAGAAATACAGATGGTTCAATTTCCATAGATCAAACGCGATATTTGTTAGAAGTTATACGTCGATTCAACTTGGAAGATAATAACCCCGTAAATACTCCAATGGATCCTAACCAACGTTTATCAAAAGCTATGTGTCCACAATCCGATGAACAGAAAAGGGAGATGGAGTCAATACCATACCAAGAGGCGATTGGTTGCATTATGTACGCCGCACAAATCAGCCGTCCTGACATTGGGTTTGCAGTAATTTCACTTAGCAGATTTAATACAAATTACGGTAAGGCGCACTGGGTTGCAGTAAAACGAGTACTTCGTTACCTTAAGGGTACAGTCGACATGAAGCTCACCTATCGCAAAGACAGTGAGAGTCAACTTGTGGGCTATTGCGACGCAGACTGGGCAGGTGATGAAGATGAGCGACGTTCTACAACTGGATATGTTTTTCAACTACAGGGAGGTGCTATATCATGGGCCACACGCAAGCAGCCTACTGTTGCCTTGTCGTCCACGGAGGCAGAGTTCATGTCTATCGTTGCCGCTATACAAGAGGCAATTTGGCTAAAGCGTTTTGAGGGCGAAATAATCAAAGATGCACCAAAGTCTATACAACTCTATTGTGATAACCAAGGTGCCATACAAATTGCGAAGAACAACAACTATCACGCACGCACGAAGCACATTGACGTGAAGAGTCATTTTATACGTGAAAAACTTGAAGAAGGCTTGATCAAACTTAGCTACCTTTGTACCAAGGAAATGGTTGCTGATATCATGACGAAGCCAGTAAACAATTCAAAGTTATCTCAATTTATTCAACAATATGGCCTATCATAAATTTCATAATTTTTCTATATTTCTATTACTATTATTTGAATTTTTTTAAATGTAACTTTTGAGTGAGGGTATTGTGAATTAACATTGTATTTGACAATAATATCATGTAATGTATATCGATATCCAAAAGTTATCATTAAATTTCTCTCTCTATCATCGTTCATAAAACCAGCAAGACGTGTTTTTATCTGCTAGGCAATATTATTTCATAAATCTCACATCACATGTTTCCTGTGAATTCACAGCAGAGCTAAACCTATCCTTGTAATAATTTTCCTTAGCCAACCGAGTGGCTTTGTTTACAGCGAGCCGGGCGGCTTTGAAGCAGTTATGCGTTTCCTCAGTTTTGTAACGTTTCCAGCGGGAGTAAGCATAGTTACGCTGGTGAATTAAGTGACTGAGGTTGGCGTTAAACCAAGGACAAGTTTTGTGGCTAGCTGATTTGAGTTTTACAGGAACGTGGTTATCAAAGAGCCAATTTATTTTGCTTTGGAGGAACAGAGTCTGATCATCAACCGATGCCAACGTGCGAATCACACCCCAATCAACTGACTCCACTTCTGCAGCAAGAGAACTGTAATCTATGTTTCTGAAATCACGATAAGTAAACGAAGTTGATTCGCATGATGTTTGAAAATCATAAATTAAGAATATTAGATCGTGTTTTGAGAAGCAACTTGCGGAAAATTGGCTATAGTGGAGAAGTTTCTGAAGATCGTTTACGAAGAATAAATCAAGCAAGGACGAATTGGAGTTTGTGAAGTGAGTTGGTAGTGTTGAGTTGGTTGGAAAGAGTCCCAACGATTCCATACTTAACTTTAAGCTGGAATCCATGAGTAGGTTGCAGTTAAAATCTCCGGCGATTGTTATGTTATTATAACTTATGAGTAGAAGTTGTAGGAAGTCAATGAAACCGCTGAAATTAACTTGGCGATTGGGACGGTACACACAGCCGATAAGAAACTTATTGTTATTTTGGGAAAATACCTCAACGAACACATACTCGACGGGGTCACCAGGTTTAGAACTACAGCAAAATTTACACGACAACCCACATTTGACATATATAGCAACACCACCACCACGACTAGTTCTATCAGCCCTAAAAAGTTGATATCCATTTAATTTAACTAGGTCATTGGTATGGTTTGAAGTGAACCAGGTTTCAGATATGCATATTAAATCAATATCGGAACCTTCGCACAAGTATTTCAACTCATCAAATTTCTTGTATAAACTTTGTGCATTAATATGAATAATTTTTAGTCCTTTAGCTCGTTTGCATGCTATGCGTAACAGTGTACGTAAGTTGTCTTCGGAACTTGACCACGTATTATTTAAGACCATCATTAAGGTTAAGAATAAGTGATTGCACCGCACTGCATTTAGCTAATGAAAACTTAGTAGACATTTTACTGAAAGTTTGAGTGAGGATAAAGATAAGGAGGAAATAGGTAGAATAATAACAATGACAACATAAAGTATGATTAAAAATATAAATATAAAAATTAAGAGTATAAAAATAAAAATCAACATCCTTGGTGACTGTCAATGACAGTACTCGCAAGTTGCGTGCCGTCGTCACGAAAGGAATTCCCGCTACCAGCATCGGCTTCGACTATAGCTTCGAGAGATTCTAAGCTAACTACTTTTACGGGACTGTCGTTGGCTTTGATTTTGATGTGAACGACGCCCCTTATAGTAAACGCCGAAGATACCTTTTTTCTTGTCTTGAGGCGTATCGCTGCTTTAAATATTTGATAGTTGGATTTCGTGAGCGATGCGTTCAAGAAAATTGGTGCTTCGGAATTTATGCCCACGTGAATTAGTTTTAGAGCTTTATTCGTATTATTTCCTGAACGCCTGAAATTCGCAATTGATTTTAAAAGAGGTGGTTTGGCGTGCAAAACGGCGTTCAGTGGACAGAGCGAGACATAGGACGCAACGGACGTGTCATGGATGTGCTTCAGGGCCTGCGTATGCACCTTTGGATCAAACGGCGAAAGTGTGAGGTGCCGGATCTCATCAAAATGCTCACGTAGATGCGCCCTTACGGTCCTAGGAGGTGGCTCATACTCAAGCAGTAGTCTGTTGGGATGTTGTGGTTTGCAACAGTTCAACAGGTACTGCCTGTTTAGCATTTCATTGTGCTCCAAAACTGGGAGCATTTCCACCTCATGATGTAAATGATGTTCTGGAGACATAAGGACGCATCCCGTGGTGGTTCTGAGTGCGGTGTTTTGGCAGGCCTGCAGTCTTTTCCAATGAACCTCAGCAAGCCCCGGCGACCATATCGGCGACGCGTAATTCAGGATCGGCCGACCAATTGCTTTATAGGTTGCCAGCAACGTTTCTTTGTCTTTACCCCAAGTGCTGCCGGCTAGCGACTTGAGAATTTTGTTGCGGCTTTGTAGCTTAGAGACAATTGCGGTTGAATGAGCAGCGAATTTGTGCATGGGGTCGAAAGTTACCCCTAAGATTTTGGGGTGGGAGACAGTAGGTAATTTTTGGTCGCCTACGTAGATTTCTAACTCCATGCCAACTTGCGCCGTCCAAGTCGTGAATAGTGTCGCCGAGGACTTCGTTGGCGACAATGTCAGGTTCCGAGCAGTGAAAAACTCAAGAAGAGAGGGGAGATAACCATTGATCCTGGAGCACAGCTCATCAACGGAAGTGCCAGATGCTAGGATCGTACAATCGTGTGCGTAAGAAACAATCGAGACTCCATCTGGTGGGGAAGGAAGCCTCGAAATATAAAGATTAAACAAAAGCGGGGAAAGGACACCACCCTGTGGTACCCCTTCTTTAATCTTTCTCGGTTTTGATTTTTTGTTTCTGAAAACTACAGACGATTGACGACCACTCAGATAATTGGCGGACCAACGCTTAAGACAGGGGGGGAGCGATGAATCTTCCAAATCGGATACCAGTTGTCCATGATTTACTATGTCAAAAGCTTGAGACAGGTCAAGAGCAACTAGAACCGTCCTGTGATGAGGGCTTTTCTGGTTGAGTCCGTCAGTTATCTGAGTGTTAATGGCATTTAGAGCAGATGTTGTGCTCCGTATTTTTCTAAAGCCATGTTGGTGCTCGGCTAACCTCAACTTTAATGTGTAAAGAGGAAGTAATACCGCCTCCAATGTCTTCACTACTGGCGAGAGGAGCGATATCGGGCGATAAGACTCCCCTACGTTAGCTGGCTTGCCAGGCTTTAGTAGTGGGACCACGACTGCCTGCTTCCATTTTTCAGGTATGACAGAAGTGGCCAGGGACAAATTGAAGACGGTAGTGAGGTATTTTACTCCCTCTTCGCCGATGTGTTTTAAATGCACCATGGCTATGTCGTCAGGGCCCATGGTGTGGAGGTTCAATAATATGAATAAAATATTATTAGAATAAATAAAATTTTTATTGAGGATCGTTTGTATGATCCAATATTTTTTTTTTTTGAATGAAAATATTTGAAAATTCACAAATCAAAATTGAAAATTAAAAATTCAATAATATTGTTTGCAAACAAATATTCAAAGTATAACAATACAAAGTGGAAATAGGAATATAATTATTAAATACAAATAACCCTACAATACTCCCCCTTCCGGAGATTTAACGTTAAATAAATTAAAAGTAACTTTCTTTTTTGTTTTTGTGTTAGGTATCTGTGTTTTATCAATCCTTGCTGGTTTTAAACGATCAATAGGAATGGATTTAACTTCATTGTTTATCTGAATTTTAAAGTTTTTAATATCTTTTTCAATAACTCTATAAGGCCCTTCATACGGATGCTGTAAGGAATGTTTGTTTAACACCCGTACAAAAACAAAATGACAATCTTGTAAATCTTTTGGAACAAAAATACCACTCGAATTTTGATGATGTTCTAGATTTGATTTAAAATTTTTAAAATGTTCACGCAAACTACTTAAAACATCCGCTGAAGTTACATTCTCTGTAGTTGAGACAAACAATTCACCAGGTAGTCTTAAATTTTGGCCATAAACCATTTCAGCTGGTGTTGCCGAAATATCTTCCTTAAAAGTTGATCGCAAACCCATAAGCACTATCGGTAACTCTTCATACCAATCCCTGGACCCATTCCTAGCCATTATTGAAGATTTAAGCTGCCTATGGAAGCGTTCTACCATTCCATTAGCTTGGGGATGATAGGGGGATGTTGTTATTTGATGACTTCCAAGAAGTTTCGTTAATTCTGAGAACAAGTTTGAAGTAAACTGGGAGCCCTGGTCCGTTGTTATTTCCAATGGAACCCCAAAACGTGAAATATATTCTTTAAAAAATGTATTTACAACTGTAACTGCAGAAATATCTCTTAGCGCGAATGCCTCTGGCCACCGAGTAAATCTATCAATTATAGTTAATATGTAACGATATCCCTTCGAAACAGGCAAGGGTCCGACAATATCTAAATGAATGTGTTCAAATCTAGTTTTTGGAATTGGAATTTTAATAACTGGAGATTTTGTATGACGATGTACTTTCGATTTTTGGCAACTTATACATCCTTTGGACCAAGTATTGATGTCTTTATTCATTTTGGGCCAAAAATATTTCTTAACTATCAAACGACGCGTAGCTCTACTACCAGGATGTGAAATTCCATGCAACATATCAAATATAATTTTTCTTAAATTGTTTGGAATGAAAGGCCTAGGACTTTCTCCTGACACTTCACACCATATATTAAAGTTAAGAACAGGAATTTTTATTAGTTTCAAATTTAGAAATGTTTGCTCTGAGGTAAGTTTGCCTAGTTCACTGTCTTGTTGTTGTTCACTTTGTAAAATTTTGAAATTAATATCTGAATTATTAATCGCTTCTACTTCAAACGCACGAGATAATGTGTCAGCTACAACATTTTCCTGTCCTTTAATATACCTAATATCATTCGTAAACTGTGCAATGAATTCCATATGTCTAGTTTGTCTAGGACTGCGTTCTGTTTTTGAATTTAAAGCAAATACTAGAGGCTTGTGATCTGTAAAAACTGTGAATTGACGTCCTTCTAGAAGGTAACGAAAATGTTTAATGTTCAAATAAATAGCTAATAGTTCCCTATCAAATGCACTATATTTAATTTCGGATGGAGACAGTTTCTTTGAAAAGAATGCAAGCGGTTCTGATTTATTGTTAAACGTTTGATGTATGACACCACCTATTGCCGTATTGGATGCATCTACATTTAAAGAAAGTTTTGCATCTTTGTTAAAATGATTTAACAATATCGCAGATGCAAACTTTTCTCTAATGCATTCGAAGGCTTTATTAGATATATCGTCCCAAATTAAAATCTTGTCTCTCCTCTTATTTGTCCTATTAATTAAATCATATATAACTGTCGTAAACTCTGCTAATTTTGGTATATATCGATGGTAATAATTAACCATACCAATAAATTTTTGTGCCTGCTTAATAGATTTTGGACGATCAAAATTTCGAATAGCCAAAACTTTTTCTTCCGAGGGCCGAATTCCCGTTTCAGAAATATTATGTCCTAAAAAATCAACATTTGTAACGCCAAAAGTACATTTACTTGGTTTTATATTTAAACCGTACTCTGTGAGGCGCTGGAATAGTACGCGAAGATCTTTGAAATGTTGTTCCTCATTTTCGCTTGCCACTAAGAGATCATCAATGTATGTAAAAACAAAGTCTAAGCCATTAACTACTTCATTAATAAACCGTTGAAAAGTTTGCGCGGAGTTTCTAAGCCCGAAAGGCATTCGTACAAATTCAAACATGCCAAAAGGCGTAGTGATTGCAGTTTTATAGATATCCTCTTCTGCCATTGGAATTTGGTGATAAGCTCTTACCAAATCTAGCTTCGAAAATACTTTCTTATTTCTGAGATTCATGTTGAAATCATGAACATGGGGCAAAGGATAACGGTCAGGGATCGTTACAACGTTTAATCTTCGAAAATCTCCACAAGGACGCCAGTCATTTAATTCCTTCTTGGGTACAAGATGCAGTGGAGATGCTACCGATGAATTGGAGGGCCTACATATCCCTGTCTTTACTAAAAAATCGAATTCAGTTTTAGCTACTTTAAATTTAATAGGGTCTAAACGCCTTGGTTTAGAAAATGGCAAATTTCCTTCCGTGACGAGTCTGTGAACTGTTGTATGTCTAACTGGCTGTGAATAATCAGGTTCAGAAAATAGAGAAGGAAATTCTTTCAATAACTTTGTAAATTTGTTATCAACAGCGAAAACCTTTGGTAGCGAAACATTACAAACACATGAAATTGTGTTAACTGAAAGACTTGTTACCGGATCTACTAAGCGTTTGCGTTTAATATCAACTAAAAGACCATATTTATACAGAAAATCAGCACCGATAATTGGTTTGGCTATATCTGCTATTAAAAACGTGAACGGAAATTCGCGACGTAGTCCTAAATTTATATTTAAAAGTTTTTTACCGTATGTCGAAATCGTTGAACCGTTAGCAGCCGTTAAAATAATATCTGATGACTTTTTCGAACATGAAAATTTTGAAACCGGAAGCACTGATATAAGCGACAATTTTTCAAGCCCGTGTTGGCAGGATCGCCAATGTGGAGGTTCAATAATATGAATAAAATATTATTAGAATAAATTAAATTTTTATTGAGGATCGTTTGTATGATCCAATATTTTTTTTTTTTGAATGAAAATATTTGAAAATTCACAAATCAAAATTGAAAATTAAAAATTCAATAATATTGTTTGCAAACAAATATTCAAAGTATAACAATACAAAGTGGAAATAGGAATATAATTATTAAATACAAATAACCCTACACATGGCTTTAGAGTTTTTGGCTTTGCTGATGGCCTCTCCAACCTCTGTAGCGGTGAGGGAAGCGGGGGCATTGTTTTTGTGTTTATGCGCACGCCTGAAGATCCTACGTCTGTCCCTGTCCTGTGCAGGGTGTGGTACAAACTGTCGGCAAAAGGCCGTTGCACTCTTCTTCGGGTCACTAAACGTCTTATTACCAAAGGTGATGTCTACGTTTCTTGGTGGGCCCGTCGAATTTGACAGGGATTTGACTGTGGACCATAATTTTCCAACACCGGTAGAGAGGTTACAAGACCTCAGATGCTCCTCCCATTTGGCATGTTTGTGTTCATCTACCAGCCGTCTGATTTCCCCGTTGAGACCACTGATCTGTGGGTCTGCGGGATCGATGCTACGTATAAGGCCACGTTCATTGGCCAGGGCTGCAGCTTCAGTTGGGAAGTTTGGCCGTATATTTTGTATTGTCCCAGCTGGTATGAAAAGGGCTGCAGCTCTATTTATGACCTTACGTATTTCCTTTTCACCTTGGCGTACGTCAGTCGGTATGGGAAGAGCACCAAAGGAGCTCTCAGTAAACTCAGTAAAGCCAACCCAGTCAGCCCTCCTGAAGTTTACGTAGGATCTCTTCTCAGAGGTGATGAAATCCGGGGCACGATCAACGGACAGGACGATTGGCAGGTGATCTGATGCCAAAGCCACCATTGGGCACCAGTTTATGCAGTTTATTAGACCCGGACTAACAATTGTTATGTCCGGGGAGCTACTGCAATTTACTGCCATCCTCGTGGGGCGTCCGTGTTCACCCCGCAGAATGTGGAAGCGTCAATTTGCTCGGCTATTTCCCGTCCTCTGCCGTCAGCAGAATGGCGTGAATGCCACATGTCGTGGTGTGCATTAAAATCGCCCATAATGACACGGTTATCGCCCCGTAGGAAATCGCTTAAATCAGGGCGATAACTTCTGAGACAACAGGTGACGGGAGGTATGTAGATGTTTATCAGCTCGAGATCAACACCTCCAGCTGAAACGACAATACCCTGTCGCTCTAGGGGTATGTCCTCTTGGTCGGTGTTGAATGCAAATTCCCTATACCGCACGGTTTGGTGGATGATGAACGCAAGACCACCCCCACCGTCCGTACGATCATGCCGGAGAATGTGGTAGCCACCACTCACTCTGAGATCCGAGTGGGTGCCAAGTAGATTTCTAACTCCATGCCAACTTGCGCCGTCCAAGTCGTGAATAGTGTCGCCGAGGACTTCGTTGGCGACAATGTCAGGTTCCGAGCAGGGAAAAACTCAACAAGAGAGGGGAGATAACCATTGATCCTGGAGCACAGCTCATGAACGGAAGTGCCAGATGCTAGGATCGTACAATCGTCTGCGTAAGAAACAATCGAGACTCCATCTGGTGGGGAAGGAAGCCTCGAAATATAAAGATTAAACAAAAGCGGGGAAAGGACACCACCCTGTGGTACCCCTTGTTTAATCTTTCTCGGTTTTGATTTTTTGTTTCTGAAAACTACAGACGATTGACGACCACTCAGATAATTGGCGGACCAACGCTTAAGACAGGGGGGGAGCGATGAATCTTCCAAATCGGATACCAGAATGTGGATGATTTACTGTGTCAAAAGCTTGAGACAGGTCAAGAGCAACTAGAACCGTCCTGTGATGAGGGCTTTTCTGGTTGAGTCCGTCAGTTATCTGAGTGTTAATGGCATTTAGAGCAGATGTTGTGCTCCGTATTTTTCTAAAGCCATGTTGGTGCTCGGCTAACCTCAACTTTAATGTGTAAAGAGGAAGTAATACCGCCTCCAATGTCTTCACTACTGGCGAAAGGAGCGATATCGGGCGATAAGACTCCCCTACGTTAGCTGGCTTGCCAGGCTTTAGTAGTGGGACCACGACTGCCTGCTTCCATTTTTCAGGTATGACAGAAGTGGCCAGGGACAAATTGAAGACGGTAGAGAGGTATTTTGCTCCCTCTTCGCCGATGTGTTTTAAATGCACCATGGCTATGTCGTCAGGGCCCATGGCTTTACGAGTTTTTGGCTTTCCTGATGGCCTCTCGAACCACTGTAGCGGTGATGGAAACGGGGGCATTGTTTTTGTGTTTATGCGCACGCCTGAAGATCCTACGTCTGTCCCTGTCCTGTGCAGGGTGTGGTACAAACTGTCGGCAAAAGGCCATTGCACTCTTCTTCGGGTTGTTGTTGTTGTTGTTGTAACGAGGTGTAGCCCTGCCTAAATGTCAGACAGGGTCACCTCGAGTGTATTGCTCTTGGCCGGGTCGATATAAGAAAACGGCCCGGGTCGTTTCGGCACGATGGGTACAGCACAAGTACTGGTACCGTTCTCGTAGATCCGGCAATACAAGAAACTAAACTAGCCGTGCAGGCTTCTTCGGGTCACTAAACGTCTTATCACTAAAGGTGATGTCTACGTTTCTTGGTGGGCCCGTCGAATTTGACAGGGATTTGACTGTGGACCATAATTTTCCAACACCGGTGGAGAGGTTACAAGACCTCAGATGCTCCTCCCATTTGGCATGTTTGTGTTCATCTACCAGCCGTCTGATTTCCGCGTTGAGACCACTGATCTGTGGGTCTGCGGGATCGATTCTACGTATAAGGTCACGTTCATTGGCCAGGGCTGCAGCTTCAGTTGGGAAGTTTGGCCGTATATTTTGTATTCTCCCAGCTGGTATGAAAAGGGATGCAGCTCTATTTATGACCTTACGTATTTCCTTTTCACCTTGGCGTACGTCAGTCGGTATGGGAAGAGCACCAAAGGAGCTCTCAGTAAACTCAGTAAAGCCAACCCAGTCAGCCCTCCTGAAGTTTACGTAGGATCTCTTCTCAGAGGTGATGAAATCCGGGGCACGATCAACGGTCAGGACGATTGGCAGGTGATCTGATGCCAAAGCCACCATTGGGCACCAGTTTATGCAGTTTATTAGACCCGGACTAACAATTGTTATGTCCGGGGAGCTACTGCAATTTACTGCCATCCTCGTGGGGGCGTCCGTGTTCACCGCGCAGAATGTGGAAGCGTCAATTTGCTCGGCTATTTCCCGTCCTCTGCCGTCAGCAGAATGGCGTGAATGCCACATGTCGTGGTGTGCATTAAAATCGCCCATAATGACACGGTTATCGCCCCGTAGGAAATCGCTTAAATCAGGGCGATAACTTCTGGGACAACAGGTGACGGGAGGTATGTAGATGTTTATCAGCTCGAGATCAACACCTCCAGCTGAAACGACAATACCCTGTCGCTCTAGGGGTATGTCCTCTTGGTCGGTGTTGAATGCAAATTCCCTATACCGCACGGTTTGGTGGATGATGAACGCAAGACCACCCCCACCGTCCGTACGATCATGCCGGAGAATGTGGTAGCCACCACTCGCTCTGAGATCCGAGTGGGTGCCAAGTTTAGTCTCCTGGATTGCAGCAATTTTGATGGAGATTTGCTGCATAAACTTGGTGATCTCCACAATCTTGCCAGTTATACCGTTGCAGTTTAATTGCATTATTTTGAAATGCGGGGGAGAGGCAATGGTCACTCTGGGAGTCAGGGACTGATGCGCTCGCCGTGGAGGTAATATGCTAGTCCGTGATCGTCGTCGCAGTCCTGAAGGCGACAAATTCCGCTCGTTGGGAGACGAGGTAGAATTTGTCGGCAATGTGGGCTGCACAGCTCGACAACACGGCGCAACGAACGCATCAGTCCATAAATTTCTGTTTGCGAGCCCTGAGCATATGCGCAGGTGACATTGGCCAAGGCAGGTATTGCACTTGACCGATGGCACTCTGGACGCATATATTCTGTGCCGACAAACAGTGCACATAGTGTGAGGGACCAGGAGCTGATGGCCTTGATTCACATTTGTGCCGGTACCGGAAGAAGTAGAGGGGAGGGGAATATTTTGGGGCGGGGGTTGTAGCTCAGCAGTGCTCACTACATCTGTAGATGTGCTACGTAGGAAGTAGCTATGAGCTGCTGTATAAGGTGTTGGCGCACTAGGGCGCGAGCTACAACTGGGAACACACAATGCTTGCTGAGCAATATATGTATTGCGAGGGGGAGGCGATAGTGCTATGCCGGAGCGTCGCGAGCCACGAGACGTTCTAGGACGTGAACAGCAAGGCGCCACGAAGGTTTTAAAGAAACTACATAAGAGGCCGGTGTGTTTTTGGATCTAGTCCGGAGCAACTAGACTTGTGAAGCCAACCTTTACAAGATGTGCATTGCACTGAATGCGAACGTCTGGTATAAATTTTCTTCCGGAACACACAGCAGAACCATTCTGTTGGGCCAGGGTTTAGCTCAATGCCAGACCGGAACAAGAGAATAAGGAGCAGCGCTGCTGCAAGGGACTGCTCCAAGGATGACAAATTTAGGGGGAGGAATCGTGAGACGTTAGACAGGGTCACTTCGGGTGTACTGCTCGTTTCGGTACGAAGGGTACTGGGCGAGCACATGTACCTTTCTCGCAGAACCGGCAGTACGTAGAAACGCTTCTTCTGGTGGAGGAGGAAGCTTCGAAATATAGAACTTAAACAATAACGGGGAGATGACACCACCCTGTGGTACCCCTTGTTTTATCTTCCTGGCTTTAGATTTTTTGTTTCTGAATACAACAGACGACCGACGACCACTGAGATAATTGGCGGTCCAACGCTTTAGACATGGGGGGAGTGACGAGTCTTCCAAATCAGCTACAAGTTGCCCATGATTTACTGTGTCAAAAGCTTGACTCAAATCAAGTGCAACTAGAACCGTGCTGTCATTAGGCCTATTTTGATTTAGACCGTCAGTTATCTGAGTGTTTATGACATTTAGAGCAGATGTTGTGCTCCTACCTTTCCTGAAGCCATGTTGGTGCTCGGCTAACATCAAGTGTGATGTGTAGAGCGGGAGTAGGACCGCCTCAAGTGTCTTTACCACTGGCGAGAGGAGTGATATCGGGCGATATGACTCCCCAACGTTAGCTGGCGTGCCAGGCTTTAGTAGTGGGATCACAGTTGCCTGCTTCCATTTGTCGGGTATGACAGCTGTGATCAGAGACAAATTGAAGACGGCAGTTAAATATTTGACTCCCGCTAGGCCGATGTGTTTTAGATGCACCATGGCTATGCCATCAGGGCCGATGGCTTTGGAGTTTTTGGCCTTCCGGATGGCCTCTTGAACCTCTGTAGCGGTGATGGGAACGGGGGCATAGTTTTTGTGTTTATGCGCACGCCTGAAGATTCCACGTCTAGCCCTGTCTTGCGCAGGGTGTGGGACATATTGTCGACAAAAAGCCTGTGCACATTTCCTGGGGTTATTTATTGTCTTGTCACCAAAGGTAATGTCGACATTTTTTGGTGAACCCGAAGGATTCGACAAGGACTTGACGGTGGACCATAATTTCCCAACACCGGTAGAGAGGTTACAAGACCTGAGGTGCTCCTCCCATTTGGTTTGTTTGTGTTCGTTAACCAGCCGTCTGATTTCCACGTTGAGATCACCGATCTGTGGGTCAGATGGATCGATGTTGCGTATGAGGTCACGTTCATTGGCCAAGGCTGCGGCCTCAGCTGGGAAGTTAGGCCTAATATCTTTTATCCTACCAGCTGGTATAAAACGGGCTGTAGCCTTTTTAATGACCTCACGTATGTTACGCTCGCCAACGTGTACGTCAGTGGGAATGGGAAGATCACCAAAGGAGCTCTCCGTGAATTCCAAAAAGCCGACCCAATTGGCCTTTTTGAAATTCACGTATGTTCTTTTCTCCGACGTGATAAAATCCGTGGAACGATCGACGGACAGGATGATAGGCAGGTGGTCGGATGACAGGGCCACCATAGGTTGCCAGTTGATGCTGTTAATTAACCCCGGGCTAACAATAGTTAGGTCCGGGGAGCTACTGCAGTTAACAGCCATCCTAGTTGAGGAGTCTCCGTTCACAGTACAGAAAGAGGAGTTATCAATTTGCTCGGCTAATTCCCGTCCTCTGCCGTCCACAGAAAGGTGTGAATGCCACATATCATGATGGGCATTAAAATCGCCCATGATGATACGGTTATCGCCACAAAGAAACGCCCTAAGGTCAGGACGATAACTTCTGGGGCAGCAGGTGACGGGAGAAATGTATATATTGATTAGCTCGAGATCGACGCCACCAGCTTGTATAACTATACCTTGACACTCTAAATGTAAGTCTCTTTGGTCAGTGTTGATATCAAATTCCCTATACTGCACCGTATGGTGAACAAGGAACGCGAGACCACCTCCGCCGTCCGTACGGTCATGCCGGAGTACGTGGTAGCCTCCACTCGCTCGGAGATTCGAGTGGGGGCCAAGTTTTGTCTCCTGGATTGCAGCAATTTTGATTTTATGTAGCTGCATAAATGTGGTTATCTCCGCTATCTTGCAGGTGAGGGAATCGTGACGCGTTAGACAGGGTCACTTCGAAATGTATTGCTCTTGGCCGAGTCATTATAAAAAAAAAACAACCCCGGGTCGTTTCGGTACGAAGGGTATTGTACAGGTACAAATACCGTTCTCGCAGAACCGGCAATACGTGAAACGGCCGGTCAAGCCGTTGCAGTTAAATTGCAACAATTTAAATTGCGAAGGAGAGGCAATGGCCACTCTGGGAGTTAAAGACTGATGTGTTCGCCTAGATGGTGGTAGGTTATGTCACGATATTGATCTCCGTTGCAGTTCTGAAGCCGGCGGAATTCGTTCACTATTAGATGAGTGTACATCCGTCGGCGTTGAGGGCTGCACAACACGACAGCAAGGCGCGAGAAACACATCAGTCCAGAGATTTCTGTTTGCGAGCCCAGAACATATGCGTAGGTGACACAGGCCTAGGCAGGAGTTGCACTTGACCGATGCCACAGACGCATATATACTGTGCCGACATACAGTGCACGAAGAGTGAGGGACCAGAAGTTGATGGACTTGACTTTCGTGCTAGTGCCGGAAGAAGTTATTAAAGAGTTTAGAGACGGGGGCTGAAGCTCAGTAGTGCTAAAAGCATCAACTGATGTGCTACGAAGAAAGTAGCTTGTGCTGTTGATGCACTAGGAAGTAAGCTACAGCCGGGAACACATATATTCTGCTGGGCAATATAATTATTGCAGGTCGTGGAGACTTGATTATTAGAGGGCGATAAAGCAACATATGAGCGTCGCTTGCCTCGGGAAGTCCTAGGACGTGAACAGCAGGGCGCCACAAAATTTTTATAGAAACTAGTGGGCCGATGTGTTTTTGGATCAAGTCCGGAGCAACTAGATTTGTGCAACCAACCCTTGCATGATGCACACTGTACTGAGTGTGATCGTCTTGTATATATTTTCTTCCGACAAACGCAGCAGAACCATTCTCTTGGGCCAGGATTTGGCTCAATGCCAGCCCGGATCAAGAGAATAAGGAGCAGCCGTGCTGCAAGGGGCTGTTCCGGGGATGACAATAGGTGGGGGAATCGTGACGCGTTAAACAGGGTCACTTCACTATGATGAGATCCGGCTTCATATTACCTTTCCGTTTGATCTGCAGAATCATAAGCGGGCTCTAACCGGCATCCACACCGAGTCGGTGTAAAAGTAGGTCGCCTCCCAGTTGGTGCACCCTGGGTAACGCTAAATGACCTACATAGCCTACACGGCTAGTTTCTTATATTGCCGGTTCTACGAGAACGGTACCAGTACTTGTGCTGTACCCATCGTGCCGAAACGACCCGGGCCGTTTTCTTATATCGACCCGGCCAAGAGCAATACACTCGGGGTGACCCTGTCTGACATTTAGGCAGGGCTACACCTCGCTACAACAACAACAACAGTCGGTAGACACTTTTGTGAATCCCGTTGCTGAAGAAGAACGCACCTTACCAAGGGAGACAAGAGTCACCTTGGCACAGCTTAGGTCTGGATATAGTGTAAGGTTAAACTCCTACTTATCTAGACTTAATGATACAATCTCAAACATATGCCCTGCATGTGGTACGATCCCCATGATACTCTACATCTCTTCAATTGTTGGTATTACCCCAGAATTCCGTAAGCTGTCTCTAGTCACTAATAGAGACAATAGTCACTAATAGAGACATTTTGTGTTTCAATTCCATTTCGTCCATATCAAACCTCAAACGACAAATCTCAATTTTTGTGACTTGAGATGAGACAAAATTACAGAATTCGGGGGTTAGTTTCCTTTAGGGGTCAACTGCTAATAAATTAGCTAAAATTATGGGAGATAGCTCAAAAGACGGGTTTTGGCCTCAGGATCACGAATCCGGAAGCGCTTTTTTAATTTTTTATAAAAAATAACCCTGGACTACGCCATCCCAAGTCCGGACGTGTGACATAACCGTGGCTACCGTCACGGAGGGACTTTTTTGCACGTTTTTAGGGACAGTCTAATAAAATTACAACTACATGAAAACTTGAAACTTTGATTGCAAATATCTCTGCACAGAAGCAAAATATTAAAAAAGCGCTTCCGGTTTCGTGATCCTGAGGCCGAACCCGTCTTTTGAGCTATTCACATTATTTTAACTAATTTATTAGCAGTTGACCCCTAAAGGAACTTAATACCCAATTGTTCATCTGAACCTACTCTTCTAACCCCTCTGTCCCTCTGGACAAACCCTGTTGAAACTGCACGTTTCCTTGGACTAGAAGAGCTTGATGAAGATCTTCGGAATGATCATACACTCTAGACAGGGCAATGCTTTGTTAACAACAACAACACCAACAACAACAACAACAACAACAACAACAACAACAACAACAACAACAACAACAACAACAACAACAACAACAAGCAAGCCATCACCTTTATAGTACGAGACCACCCGCTAAACAAATTCACCACTCACTTTTTAATTCAACACCCAATTTACGGAAACTATATACCAAGGCGGATACCTCATCACCAAAGTTATATATGTCCAATACTTACTTGAGTTCCTTTGCCGGATCCTGGCGGTCCCAAAAGAATAGCATTTATTCCAATATTTTGTTCATATCGTGGATTTGGAATTGCTATGTTCGGAGTCATATTTTTAAATTTTTTTATTAAATATGGTCTTCAAAGTTCCTTGATTCAAAGAGTGATGTCTCACATTACATCCATATTGAACAACTATGGATCGAGATCATTATTCAATAATAGTGCATTTATACTGCACCAAATTTGGCGAATTTGAATGTGTCATTTCGAACCTTTTTACACTGGCAAATTTGCATTTGGCTTCACCTTCCTTGCCAGAATACAAAGCCACCGAAAGAAAATGCACCACCTTGATGTTTTAAACACATGTAGAGTAATAATAAATCAAGAATCAAGAAGGCTTCTCTCTTTTCTTAGTGGAACTGGTCCAATATCATAAAAAAAATAGTTGAAATTGTTATTTAGAACTGTGCATAATGCAAAAGTTTTCACACGTTAATTTGCCATTAAGGTTCTTGCTGGCAATTCTAAATGTGGAACACAGGCAGGGTTGCTATTTTGAGGAATTGTGGATTGTATTGTTCAGCGAATGAGGCCAAATGCGATGGAATTCCAAAATTGGAAAATGAGATTTGTATGGAAAAAAGCGCCAAATTTGCAATTTACCAAATTTGGTGCTGTGTAAATGTACTATTAGTATGGTTGTATTGACAGCTGTGGCTAACTGTTCTTTCATGCACAGTTGATTTTTTATCACCCTTTTTGTTTTCTTGTTGTTGTTGTTTTCTTGTTTACATTCTTTGCAAAGTTCGTGGAAAAGGTACGGAATTCGTTTGCGTGTTTTAATGAGGTTTAGAAAAATATAGTTGTGAAAAGAAATTTTGTGAGTGCTTTGTGATAATCTCTTTAGAAAATGTGGAAAAACAAGTAAAAAGCCAGGAAAAATAAGTATATCGTTTGCTCACGTTTTTTTATGCGTTTGTTGTTTTGCCACTGCTTTTGACACAAAAATTCGGGCCAAAACGGCTGTTGTTGTTGTAGTAGCGAGGTGTAGGCCTGCCTAAATGTCAGACAGGGTCACCCCGAGTGTATTGCTCTTGGCCGGGTCGATATAAGAAAACGGCCCGGGTCGTTTCGGCACGATGGGTACAGCACAAGTACTGGTACCGTTCTCGTAGAACCGGCAATACAAGAAACTAACCATGTAGGCCATGTAGGTCATTTAGCGTTACCCAGGGTGCACCAACGGGGAGGCGACCTACTCTTACACCCCGTATGTATTTTATCAATAGGATTTTTTAAACTAGCTTTTTTTCATTTATTAAGTCATGCTTTATTTAAAGCTTTATTATTTATATGTGCTGGAGCATTTATTATAAATAATTCTCAAGATATTCGGTTAAAACGGTAATTTCGTATTCTGTTTTGGGCTGCGATTACCATTCAATCATTTTGCCATGATCGCGATTTGGAATTGGGGGGATTCTTTCCAATAATGTATGGAGCGGCTTTTATTTTTTTTTTTTTAACGGGTAGAGGGGGTCGCACAGAGTACAAAATAAAATACCGGAGACGTCGGAGGCCTATATTTTATGAGAAATTTGCACTTAAAGTTGCAAATTCAATCCGATTTCGCTAACATTATGGGCACAAAATACCACTATATTATAAAAAAACGCTTTTCCTACTACCCGCACTGCTATTTAAAACGAATATATTTAAAAAAAAAGCCAAATTATAAAATTAAAAAAAACCCGCAATTTTTTTTTCACAGAATCACTGGGCAACAAGAATTTGCATTGCTTGCAGTTACAGCGAGTTGCCTAATGCCCATTCATGAATAAACAAATTACGTGCATATGGTTATTCAATTACACATGTATATATTTTGTTTATTCACCACTTTACATTTTCCTTTACTTATTTCGCACTTTTTACGCGAATAACCAAAATAAAACATTATTTTAAAAACCCGCCATGACTTGGCAACAACAAGGCCATTGAAATAGTTGTGTTCACAGCGAGTAGTTGCTTTTGGTTATATTCACGAACAAACTATGTTATTGTTTTTTCCCTGCACTTAGTTTACCTTTTTTACTTTTTCACTGCATATTTTGTTCATATTATGTATACATATACTGCATTCAAACAAGGCAAGGGCTTTCTGGCAACAGCTTGCTTTTTAGCGAATGATGGGAGAGAGCGACGGAAGGGGAATGGTACCGACCACGCTTTGTGTTGCCATTCTTCGCAACTTCGTTATATTAGCTGCAATTTTAAATTACGTAGTTTCTCATTTTTTTTTTCAAATTCGGTCTAAATTCTTAATAAGCAGCAGAAATCAGCTACTTAGCACAATAATTTCGAAAAATTTGTGATAAAAACACAGTTTCTCATAAAAAAAAACTGCAACTCCTTGCCTGTGTATGAAGAGCATCAGTAACACTTGAGCAACACCAAAAGAGAATTGCTGATAAAAGCAACAAAAGATGCCTCTGTATGAATGCAGACATACTGTACATATATCAAATATACAGCACATAAAACCAACACAACACGCAACAAACAATGGTACATATAACAAACTAACAACTTGAGCTATTAGCGAGTCATAGGTGTTGCCAGACATTTGTTAATGAAGACATACATTTCTTAAGGGGCGTCCATAAATTACATGTTTTAAAAAGGGGGAAATGGACCCCAGTATAAAATCTCACTTGAAAATAACCTAAAGGGAGAGGGAGGTTAAAACGCTTAAAAATTACGAATTGTACTTTTGAGTATAAATTAATGGATTTCAATATTGCAATGAACACATTCTACATACAATGGATTGAAAGCGCCAGTGTTTTTTTTTTTTGTACTGGATGAAAAAACGCTGTTTTATTGTATGCAAAAGCGCCGTGATTAAAAATTTGTTTTTTTCCTTTTCTCGGTTATGGAACAGCGCCGCAGTCAAACATTTTAAATAAAAGCGGCGCAGTCGAAAATTTTTAATAAAAAATCGCGCGATATTTTATTAAAAATTTCATATTTTTTCTAATAAATCCAACATTACAGGTTTCTTGATTATGGAAAAGCGCCGCAGTCGCGCGATTTTTTATTAAAAATTTTATTTTTTTTAATAAACACAACAGTACAGATTTCTTGATTATGGAAAAGCGCTGCAGGCGAAAATTTATTTTATTTCTTCTTAATTTTATTTTTATTAAAAATTTTCTTTTTTTAATAAATCCAACAGTACAGTATTCTTAGTTATGGAAAAGCGCCGCAGTCGAAAATTAATTTTATTTATTTTTAATAAACACAACGGTTTCTCATCATCATTCATCATTAACAATTATAGTTTAGCTATAACTATTTGATGGGTTAGTTATAACTACTTTGTGGGTTAGTTATAACTAGTTGATGGGTTAGTCCTGATGGGTTAGCTATAACTAGTTTATGGGTTTGTTATATCCACATGATGGGTTAGTTGTAGCTACTTTATGGGTTAGTTTAACTTGTTTTCTTTTTTGTTTAATTAACACAACAGTAGGGGTTTCTCGGTTATAGAAAAAGCGCCGCAGCGGGAAATCTTTTTTTAATAAACGCAACAGTTTCTCATCATCATTAATCATTAGTTATAATTATAGGTTAGTTATAACTACTTTATGTGTTGTTGTTGTTGTAGCGAGGTGTAGCCCTGCCGAAATGTCAGACAGGGTCACCCCGAGTGTATTGCTCTTGGCCGGGTCGATATAAGAAAACGGCCCGGGTCCTTTCGGCACGATGGGCACAGCACAAGTACTGGTACCGTTCTCGTAGAACCGGCAATACAAGAAACTAGCCGTGTAGGCTAGTGTTAGTGTTAGTAATAGCTACCTTAGAGGTTAGTTATAACTACTTGATTTGTTAGTTATAACTACTTTATGGGTTAGTTATAACTACCTGATAGCGCTTTCGGTTGTAAATTGCGTGATTTTTATTCCAAATTTTCTCTATTTTTATGGTAATAAATGGAAATTGTTTCTAATAATTTATTGACTGTTAGTTATTGACTGTTAGTTATAAACACCTCTAACTACTTTATGCGTTAGTCATAACTAGTTTATGGGTTAATGAAACCTAAAAGTGCAGCTTATATTTTATAAACCTTTGGGTTAGTTTTATAACTACTTTATCGTTTTTTGGTACATAATTGTTTGTTAGTTACCACTTCTTCCATGTTAGACACTATTTTGTAGAAGTTTAAGAGATACAAATTACCTGATTCGGTTTGAGTCATTTTAAATGAATAATTTTTAACAATAACACTTGAAGACGTGCATGGATGAAGGGGGTATGTCGCATTCTCACTCAATTTCTGTTTTTGGTATTGGTGAATCGTTTTTATGCTTATCTATATTTCTGTCTTATCAGAACTAGGCTATCGTGAAAATTGTGGAAGATAATCCATGGATGAAGGGGGTATGTACACAACTTTTCAATATGAATTGTGGAAGAAGGGGGTATGTTCCGTTTTTTCATATAAAGTACTAAACATAAACTTATGCTTTTTTCTGCATATTATGCAATGTCTTTTATGGCTTTGCATAATTTTTTAGTCAGTTTTCCATAAAGATTTGAAAAAACCTCAAATGTTTAAGCAAAACTTTACAGTCAATTTTCTCGTTTCACTCAAAATGCGACATACCCCCTTCATCCATGCATGTTTTCACTTCTTGATTCTTCATTTATTATTACTCTACATGTGTTTAAAACATCAAGGTAGTGCATTTTCTTTCGGTGGCTTTGTATTCTGGTAGAAGATTCTTGCAGGGAAGATAAAACCAAATGCCAGTGTAAACAGGTTCGAAATGACACATTCAAATTCGTCAAATTTGGTGCAGTATAAATGTACTATTAGTTTCAACAGCTCTAAGGCTGTGTGCATTGTGTATCAATACCAAGTGTGAACTCTTCTTTTGACAACACACATTAAAATGTCGGTTTGTTTACATCCTGCACATATTAAAATGTCGCCAGCACCGAATAACAGAAAAGCAAATGGCGTTGTTTAACATCCTGCACACATCAACATGGCGGTCTCCTATCTTTTACCTAATGGTAGAAAGAGATGGAAAGATGGAAAGAAGTGAGACAAAAAAGGAAATTAAAAACAGGTGACTAAATTCACTTTGAAGTTTTCACGACTATGTCTATGATATCACACTTGTTATTAACCACAATCTCAAACAGGTGTTAAACTCATTTTGGAATTTTGACGTCTATGCAGAAGAGTTTACACTTGGTATTGATACACAATGGCTGTGTGCTAATTGAAAACATTTTTCTCAGAGTAAAATGAGGTGAACAAATTTCCTATGGTGAACGAATATTTGCCATTTTGCTGTGCCAAACGAAACGTTAAATTATGACAGTAGTAAATTTTGACGTATGGAAAAAGCACGTGCAAAAGCAGATGCTTTGTGAATCAATTCTCATTTTACGTGTTTTTCATGCATTTATATTGCGTATTATTCGCATTATATTATATTTTAGTGTTAAATAACGCATGTGAATATAAATTTATGTGAAAGAATATGAACGTTAACAGCACATGCATCCCTGTGCTCACATTATTGATTGTCAAAATTTGACCTAGCCCCCAGGGCTAGGGCAAATTCTGACGTTCATATTCACCACGATAACTGTCAGAATTTAACATCGCTCTGTCAAAATTTGCTTTTTTAAACCGTTTGGCACACAGCCTAACAAATGAAAATATCCAGTGGCGCTAGTCTAAGAGGGTATGTAACAAATAATAACTAAATGCATACAGTTAGCAAGAAGTGCGAATTGTATTATCAGTTATAGGTATTAACACAAAGGGGATTTTAATAAATGCTGGTATAATTTTTATAATATTTCCTAAAGTTATAAGAAGTCATAAAAAATACGGCGATAATTCGGTTTTGTACAATAAACATTTTTTGAAGATCTGGCAATGCCTTTTTGATCGTACTCGATAAACATATGAACGAGGAACAATTAGTTCAAGTTGAGCTCTCGCTACGAGGCTCTTTAGTTTTCTGTGTAAAATAAATAAAAGTTGTAATTGTGAAATAAAGAGGAGTTATAAAACAAAATATACTAAAGAAAAATGTGAAATGGTGAATAAACAAAATAAGTACATGTGTAATTGAATAAACATATGCACATATTTTGTTTATTCAAGTATTCACTTCAGCAGTTGCAACTCGCTGTAACTGCAAGTAATATAAAGGCATTGTTGTTGCCTAGTGATTCCGGTGATTGCGGTTTTTTTAAGATAATAATTTTCAGGACTTATGCTATTTACTCGCGTTTGAAATGAAAAATAAGCAGTGCGGGTGATAAAAGAAGCCATGTTCTTAAATTTAAAAAGAATTTTATGTGTGTAATTTTAGGGAAATCTAGTTAGATGAGTAATTTTGTATTAGTGAAATTGCAACTTTAAGTGCAATTTTCTTATAAAATATAAGCCGCCGACCTGTCCGGTTTTTGTTTTTGTAGTCTATGGGACCCCCCTCTACCCCTCCACAAAAAATGAAAGAAATCGGGACCGTACATTATTGGAGAGTCAACCCGCAACCCAGAACCAAAGCTGACTTGATGCGAAACCATAGATCAATTGATGAGCGACTTCTCTCCCTGCGATGAGAATTTACATTTGCTACACCCGAAGAAGCGAAATTGGGTATTTTTAAACTAAAATTTGGAATTTTTGCAGTTTTCACACCAGTTCGACAAACGGCGGGATAAATAAGGTTTTAGCTCTGACAGAGCTAAATATATAAAATTGTAACATCATTGAGCCAATGTAAGAAAATAAAAAGCAAAATTAAAATCTGATCTTTTAAAATAAAACAATTGATAATTTATTTTTGGATTTTATTGTCGCTGTCGATTATTTCTCGACTTTTCTTTTTGATGTTCGCAGGAAGAAGAAAGAACAAGAGCCAAAGCGAAGTTGGCTGCATTTCCGCCAGCAAGTGACATTTACCATCTGTCAGAAATGCATGGTATAATGAGGATGGTATAATAAAAAGGGTCGTGGTGATCAGACGTGTTTTCTGCTCTCATAAATTTTCACTCGTTTTAAGTGCTATAGCTATGTGTGATTTTGACTTTTTTTCATACTTGCTTTTAGCAGAGTGCAGTGATAATCTCTAAATTTTTAAATTGAGATAGTGACTCTAATAAATATCTTTAATAATCTCTATATAGTAATTTAAATAATATAAAATACTAATAGTTATATCATTCCGTGTGTGTGCGGAAATCGTGTGGAGCGGGGCCAGCCGAGGGTGGAGTGCGCAAAGTGCGGTGGCTTTTTTCACATACATTGTGTTGGTATCCGACCTGAAGATGTCGAATTTCTAAAAAATTCTCAGCAAAGTTTTTTTTGCAGCTCTTGCGCAGCTCAGCGTCGCAACTCTCTCCGTTCGCCTCCCCCTCAACTCGTAATCGAGGATATGACGAATTCGATCTCTAACGAATCTACAGACAGCACCACTAATGCTTCGAGTTTTTCTGCTGCGAAGAATGATGTCAGCAATAATCATGCGCTAAAATCATTATCCAATGCGTTTGTCTCTGTTCATGCTGAAAATGCCAAAATGCATAATTTGCTTATTGCCCTTAAAGAGGACAACAACAAGTTAAGGGTCAGTTACATACAGCTTTATTTTGACTTTACCTTAAACTTTGACTTTGACAGCAAAGTTCAGTATACGTATTTAAACGAAGCATGGCAAATTGGAGACCTCAAAGTTGAAGTAAGGTCAAAATTTGGCAAACTCTCAAATTTTGCTTGCTATGCTTGCTTTGACAATCAGATGTTGATGACTTTGCTTTAATTAAAGAATAAAAGTTGGAGGAAATAATAATTAATTCATATTTTCTCAATTAAATTAATAAATTAACCGAAACACTATGAATGCAAAGAAATAAATAACGAAAACAAATGTATAAAAGAGAAGCGTCAAGGCGTTCATTGTAGCATACCTCTGAAGTTGGACGCAAAGCTTTGAGGTAACAAATGTCAGGCGAGGTTAACAAAGCTTTATGTATTTGACCCTTTAGTGTCAAAATTTGATAATATGCACTCAATCCTACTCTCCATGCAGTCCGCTTTAGCTGAGAAAGATAAAAAGATTGACACTCTTACAACTGAGGTTAACGGCCTGCGTGACTTATTTGCCTCTGCTTCTGCTAGTTTTATCAGCAAGAAAACCGCATCAAAAATGAATAGCAAAGCTAAGAGCTCTTCTCAAAATTCTATGACTTCAGTCAAACGTATACTCACTCCCACCCCTTTGCCAGCAGGTGTTGTTGGTACTCACAAAACAGTTGCTGTTACTAATAGTTTTTTAATCCCTAACTCAACGACGTTGTGCGCTATGAAGTCAGCGTCACCTGATGTTAGTGCTGCTGCTGCTCACTCTCTCTGCGAAGCTACTGTTACTGCTGTCGAAAACGATAATAATAACAATAACGTTAGTGCTGGTGCTGCTCGTTCTCTCGGCAATGCTACTGTTGCTGGTTCTCTACCTACGTCATCTCGTCAGCCTATTGTTGATAATGAGAATAATAGCAATAACAATAATTCATCTCATCAGTCCACTGGCGCTGTCGAAATCGTTGATTCTGATGATGGACAGTGGACAGAGGTGGTGCGTAAGGGGCGCAGAATTAATAATAACTAGTATATCCCGTGGTCGAAATTCGACCAATTTAAAATAGTTGAACTTATTCAAACATCTGATCAACTTTTTGTCAATAGCTGCCTTTAGGCCCGTGGCCGAACCTCGACCAACTTAAATGTATACATTAAAAACTCATCTATAGGTAAAATGAGGCCATCAAAGAATTTAAAAAATAGTGGCTGTTATTATATAATAAAAATATTAAATTACAGCAGCCCTCTCCAAAATTATTTATGGCAAATGCCATGCAAATATTCGGATTTCGAGATTTTAATTTGCACTTGAATAATCGGATGATGCACAGAGCCAAAAATGCCTAATAAAATTAATAAGATTGTCTTCATGATCAGCTTTTGGGCAAAGGGGTAGTCGCAACGGTGCAAACGAAGAAAAAACTGTAGGGAAATCTTTTTGGTTTTAAGAAGAAATTCTTATTAAAAAACTATACATTTAGTACAAAGGTGTAGTTAGACGCTGGCAATTATTAGTATACGATGGCCGGATGGTTAGCAGCTGGGTTTAGCAATCGAAAAATTGTAAGTTCGATTCTCTCTCCCTTTTTTTCTAATTAGAAATGTTAAAAAGAAATCTTCTTAAATATATTTATAAGATTTTCCTTTGAAACATTAACAACTCTACACATATCGGCAATTAGAAGCTTGCAATCAAAAGTGAGCGATGGCCTGATGGTTAACAGCTGGGTTTATCCCACCGATTCTCGGTGAGGGCGATATCATTTTATTTTTCATTTAAAATATTAAAAAGAAAATCTTCTTAATAAAATTAAAAAGACGGTCCCTACAATAATAAGAAGCACATCTTCTTGAAGAAAATCTATAGAGATATCTTATGACTTTTGTTCTATTTTATTAGGCATTGTTGGCTCTGTGTGAGATTGTGCTTAACAAATAGCCACTAATTTATGCGATCGTTTTGTCTCAAACGGTAGAAATCACTAAAATTTATAGAAGTAATCTACCGAAACCCGATAAATAGACTACTGTATTTGAAAAAATTTCGCAACTTCGATCTTATATCATCAAAAATTAGACAAAAAAACCCAAATTGAATAAGCGGTTATCGCATTTCTATAATGGGTGGTATGTATGCATATGCTTTCCGTCAACTAAAAATATTCAGCAATTTTTTTCTCGAAAATAGATATCACAAACATAAAAATTTTTAAAAAAGTCAAGATAAGAACTTTTCATACATTGAAAAAAAAAGCAATTTTCAATGACAAAAAAAAAAAAAAAAAAAATTGGCCGATAGCTGTACTTGAACCATTAACCGCTCGACCACTACCCCCGACGCTTCCCACTGGGCTATCGCTTTATGTACAAATTGATTGTCAGATAACCAATTCAAGTGGCATGAGAAATTTTCATTCGCTTATTATAGATAAATGAAGCAGGATTAGTTATATATTAGATAATTGTGCACTGCGTTAGAGGTATGCCAACAAATCCATATGCATTTCATAAATATTTATGCATATTTAGTATGGGTTTAAGCATGGCAAATATTTATATGTAAAATTTGTTAGCCTATTAATATAATAGATGCTGAGAACAATGTTGGCGCTGACAAAGTAGGCGATGATACTCTTTCGTTCGATTGTTCTGTTGCTGTTGATGGTGTTAGTCGCCGTGATGCTGACCACTCAACACAAACAACGTCACATAACAACAAACGTGTCAAAGCTAAGCCTATTTTAACTGGGAGTAATTCCACGTCAACTGAACTTTCTGTTGTCATCAAGAGTAAAAAGGAGTGGCTGCATTTATCGGCCTTTAAACCTTCAGTTACTGTTGATGATGTTATTGATTTTGTAGCAAATAAATTTGAAATTCCTAGACATCATCTCTCTTGTTATTTGCTTGTCAAAAAAGATGTCTCTCTTGAGAATTTACGCAGCATTAATTTTAAGTTAGGCGTATCTGAGGATTATCTGAGTAAACTCTTAGATGAGAGTCTGTGGCCGGCGGGAATTAATGTTAGTAGATTTCGTTGACGACAAAAAGAATAGCTGTCATTCTACTAATTCTAATAATGTGATAAAGATAAATAATTATTCTTCATCCTGTGCGGTGAATAAATTAAATATATACTTAAAAAATATCTCAGGCATGCGTACAAAAAGTAATGACATTTTTCTAGCAACGTCGCGGTGTGAATTTGATGTCTTTGTACTTGTGGAAACATGGCTCAATAATGATTTTTTTGATAGTGAATTTTTTGATCCACTTTTGTTTGAGACTTATCGTAAGGATCGTGATTCTGATAAGACGGGTTTATTCAGAGGTGGTGGTGTTTTAATAGCGATAAGACGCACTTTGCGTTCTTCTATGATTCAACTTTATAATAATGATTCCTTACTCGATCAATTATGTGTTTGCATTTTTGGCGATTTTGGTAAGGTATTTTTCTGTGTTTCATATATACCGCCTAATAGTGATGAATCTTTATACAATTCACATGTTAACAATATCGTTAACATCTGTGAAAGGAATTTAGAAAGCCATTTCTGTATTCTTGGTGATTATAACCTTAATAAAATTATTTGGTCTAACTTCTTAGACAAAAATATACTCACTCCTACTAATATTAACCATTCACATGAAATCAATTTTCTTGATAGCTTATTTAGTGTCAATCTTATTCAAATTAATTATCTGCCTAACAGACTGAAAAATATTTTAGATCTTGTCTTTGTTGACGAGAACCTAAGTTTCAATTTAGATGAGTGTGAATTTCCACTCTGTAGC
The DNA here is from genome assembly GCA_964058755.1 of Campiglossa producta. Classification (NCBI taxonomy): domain Eukaryota; kingdom Metazoa; phylum Arthropoda; class Insecta; order Diptera; family Tephritidae; genus Campiglossa; species Campiglossa producta. The sequence goes on from CAXKVI010000004.1 coordinate 46,135,471, forward strand.
TCGGACATGCATCATGTTCCTCTCTCAATAACTCTTAAAGTGCTCAATTTTAGCCCAGTTTCTCAATGAACCGCGCACTTATGACTTTGGAGGAGTTAACTTTGATGACTTGAATGAAAGGCTTTTGGATGTAAACTGGGAAGGTCTTTTCAACTCGAAATCAGTCTCTGAATGTTTTGATATTTTTCTTATTAACGTTTTAGAAGTAGTTTGCAACATCGTACCTGTACGCCCCGCCCGTATACACAAACTCCCCTGGTATACAAGAAACCTAAAAAGGCTTAAAAATAAGCGGAACAAATATTTTAACCTGCACAAATCTACTGGTAATTGTCACTTTAAAGATGAGTATAGCCGACTTTCAAGAGAGTTTAATGCTCTTGATAAACAGCTATACAATCAATACATCGCTCGGTATGAAGTTGAACTCAAATCCAACCCGAAATCTTTTTGGAATTTCATTCCATCAAAAAAGGGTTGCACAAACATTCCCACTTGTGTGACTTTTGATGATAAGCATTCTCAGTGTTTATCTGATACCGCTAATTTATTTGCTGATTTTTTTAGCTCAAATTTTGTCCATGACAGTGGAAGCGCCTCAAATACCAGTTGGTCTCCAAGTTCTCTTGACCTTGGATCTTTGTCGGTATCTAAGCTTGATATTATTAACAGCATCTCTTCTTTACAGTCCTCAACAAAAACAGATTTGGATGGTTTTCTCCCATTTTTACTAAAAAAAGTGCAGTTCCTCTCTCAGTGTTCCTTTAAAGCATATTTTTAATCTTTCCCTTGCCAAAGGTGATTTTATTGATCGGTGGAAAGTCGCTTCAGTTTCTCCGATGTTCAAATCTGGCAATAAAAATGATGTCCGAAACTATAGGCCTATTTCTAAACTCACCACCTGTTCAAAACTTTTTGAAAAGGTGATGAAAGATAAATTGTATTTCTTTGTAAAAGAAATAATTGATCCGCATCAGCATGGGTTTGTCTGCGGTCGCTCCACAGTTACAAACCTTGCTGAATTTTCCCAATATTGCATCTCAGCCTTTAAATCTTGTCATCAAGTCGATGTTGTTTATACAGACTTTTCGAAAGCTTTCGATACTGTTGTGCATAGCATTTTGTTATTGAAGCTAGAAGAGCTTGGTTTCCATTCAACTCTTCTTTCTTGGTTAAACTCTTATCTGTCTAACCGAGTCTCATATGTTGAAATTAGTCATACTAAATCGTACCCCTTCGTTGCCACTTCTGGTGTGCCTCAGGGAAGTATTCTTGGCCCATTGCTATTTCTACTTTTTATTAATGATATTAAAACTTGTTTTAGTACTTCAAAATTCCTACTCTATGCGGATGATTTAAAAATTTTTAATGTAATAACCTGTTTATCAGATACACTATCTTTGCAAGACGATCTAAATAAGCTGTCTGATTGGAGTGTGAGAAATAAACTGTCGCTCAACATAAAGAAATGCTTCCAAATGACTTTTGCTAAAATTGCAAACCCAATTGTCAGTACTTACACTATTTCTAACACCTGCCTATCTAACGTACATGAATATCTGGATTTAGGTGTGGTTTTTGACTCAGGATTCACCTTTGTCAATCACATCAACCATATTATACCTAAGGCAAATTCTAACTTGGGCTTCTTACGTCGTTATGCGCGTGATTTTAAAGACCCATACACTAGAAAATCACTCTATAATTGCCTAGTAAGATCAAAGTTAGAATATGCCTCGGTAATCTGGAACCCTATTTACTCTTTAAATTCCGACAGGGTCGAGAGAATTCAACGCCGATTTACCCGGTTTTCTCTACAACCTCTTCATTTTGTTGAGCCATTCCCATCGTATGAGGCCCGTTGCCTTTTAATTAACCTTAAATCGCTTAAGTCAAGGCGCATAATGCACTCTCTCATGTTTGTTTATGATATTATTTCTGGCATGATAAATTGTCCCAACCTTCTTGAGCAAATTGGCTTTAATGTACCCCAAAGGGTCCTACGTACTCAACTTCCGTTTAATGTTAAAACGCTTAGATCTAACTATTTACTGTTTGCACCTATCACAAGGTCGCTTTTGGAATTTAATCGAATTTTCACAACTCTCGATCTAGATTTTGCTCAGTCTAGATCCATATTTTTGGCTAAATTGCAATCAATTTATTTTTAAGTGTTATTTAGTTTTGTCTTTAAGATAATTTGTTTTTCTAGTCTGTAAGGTTTTGTAACCATTGACTGAATAAAATGAAATGAAATGAAATGAAATGAAATTGAATATAAGTACATTACATCTCGGCCAATCTGACTTATTGATTGACCTCAATCAGTTTACAATTCATTCAGGTGGTGTGGCCTTAAGCTGTTGATGACTGCGGAGACTCGGTTACAATATTAGTTGGCAAGCACCACTTTCGAATTTTAATGGCTTCAACAACGCCGTCGTACGGTAAATGTGTCAGTTGGCAATTTTCTATGTCTCTTATAACATAGCGATCGTTGGGCAACACTTTATGTATAACGTATGGACCCCTATATCTCTGAATAAGTTTCTTGTTGGTTCCTACCGTTGTGTCTACGTGTTTTATTACAACAAAATCTCCTATCGAATATGACTTGGCAGGTACACTGTGTCTTAAGAAGTACTGATGATTGTACTCTTGCGATCGTTCTATATTTCCTAGTGCGCGCTGCCGGATTTCATCAAGGTCCCTAGTAGTTTCAGTGGACAGCTTATCTTCTAAAAGTTCCGTAAACTCATCGACAATACATCCCCGTTGGGTTACCCCAAATAGCAGTTCACTTGGAGCAAGCTTCGTTGTGGAGTGGACACTGTTGTTCATGGCATATTCTATCTGGGACAAATGTGAAGTCCAGTCAGCATGTTCGGTGGACTCAGTAAGTTTACTCAACATGGCCTTTAGAACACGATTCACCCTCTCGACCTGACCATTGGCTTGTGGCGATGCCACTGCTACCTTCACATGGCTTATGTTCCTCTTCAGCAGATAGTCACTAAATTCGAGAGAGGTGAAGCAAGTACCTCGATCGGTTATGACACGCCTGGGGCGGCTGTAATAACTGAAGTATTTATCTAGAGAACAACACACTTCTTTAGTGCTAGTAGAATTTACGGGGTACAACCTGACAAACTTCGTGAAAGCATCGATAACAACGAGTATGTGCTTGCGTTTAGACTTAATTGCCGGCAGGGGGCCAAAGTGGTCCAAATGAAGAGTGTCAAAAGGTATAGGCTTTTTGGGTATATTAAACATATTATGCTCATTAGAACGAGCTGGTGCAGAGTAGACAATGCATTTTATACAATTTTGTATGAATTTGTTTATCTTATCTTTCATGTTTTCGAACCAATAAGTTTTACGTATCTGATTATAGCACGTTTCTGTACCTAAGTGTCCTATTTTTTCATGTATGGTACGGATTACGTTTATCTGCATCTCTGTAGGAACGCAAAGCATCACCTTCTCATCTATCTTACGACATACCAACCCGTCTACGAGTTCATATCCCGCTACCACACCACTTATTCATAAGTTCTTTGAGCTTCTCGTCCCTATTCTGAGCGATCTGGATCTGAATGTCTATATCGTCCAAATCTACGACAGCAATTTGTTCACATTCGCTTTTATAATCACTATTACCTTTATAGTTGGGCAAAGATTGAGGTTTTATAATATGGGTGCACTCGCACTCTTTTCCTGACAACGGGCTCCTGCTGAGGGCATCTACGTGGCCGAGGCTAGTTCCGCTCCTATGCTGAATAGAATAGTCAAAGTTTTCCAATTCTAGTGCCCATTTCTCTATTCGGGGGTTGATTTGTTTTTTGTTTAAGGTCATAGTTAGTGAATTACAGTCCGTGATAATTTTGAACGGCACACCCTCTAGATATATTCTGAATCTACGGAGGGCATAAATGATTGCCAAAGTCTCCAGCTCGAAGCTATGGTACCTGGACTCGGCCGGCGTAGTTGTCTTAGAGAAATATGCAATTGGATGGAACTTTCCATCATCCTGCTTTTGTAGTAGAACAGAGCCAAAACCTAAGCTGCTTGCGTCGCAATGAAGTTGGGTTTCACGATGGCGATCATAAATCGCCAACAACGGTGCACTAATTAAGATTCCTTTTAAATCCCTAAAGGCTTTTAAACAGTATTCCGAAAACCTGAATTCGGCGTCTTTGCGTAATAAATCCAAAAGTGGCTTTGCAATCTTCGAGAAACACGGCACAAATTTTCGGAAGTATGAAAACAATCCGATGCAGGAACGAAGCTCTTTTTGATTCCTAGGGACTGGATAGTTCGCAATTGCTTTAATGTGAGACTCTGAAGGTTGTATTCCCGATGAGGTAACCCGATAACCTAAGTATTCAACTACATTGTAACAAAACTTGCACTTTCTAAGCTTTAGCTCTAGATTTTTCTCATAAATTCTCCTCAGTACTTTCCTAAGGGTTTCGATATGGCTTTCAAGGTCACGGGAAGCGATTAATATATCATCAATGTAAACGCAGATTTCCTTAGCATCGATCAGATCCCGAAAGGTATTATAAACGAATCTCTGAAAATTGGCTGGCGCATTCTTAAGCCCGAATGGCATTCTAAGATACTCAAATTGCCCGTGTGGCGTCACAAAAGAAGTCAGCGGAATAGAACTCTCCTCCATTGCTAGTTGATTAAACCCATCCTTTAAATCAAGAAGTGTAAACCACTTCTTCCCCGACATATAATCAATGCAGTCTTCTATCAGGGGTAGCGGGAAATTATCCCGAACTGTTTTCTTATTGAGGGCCCTATAATCTATACACATACGGGTTTCACCACTCTTTTTCTTCACCAAAACTATTGCTGAAGCATAGGGGGAGCTGCTCGGGCGTATTATCTGACGTTCAAGGAGATCATCGGTGATCTTTTGCACCTCTTCCTTATCTTTGAAAGACAATCGCCTCGGTAGGCAATAAAACGGGGTATTGTCAGTCGTACGGATAGCCATTTTATAGTCATAGGGTTTCTTATCGATCGAGGTGGGGGACAAATAATCACTAACTAGGATCTGAGCTACGGCATCACGTTCACATTTATTTAAACCTGGCCCCATGTCTACCTCTGACTGGACTACACTTTCATCGATGGCACCTATATCTCTCACAGCTAAATCAAACAAATCATATTCGTTATCTGAACAATCGTTAATTTTTCCTAAGCCCCTTTTCATATTGCGCTTCTGGTCACTTTCCCCGTACACGGCATTGTTATCGTTGTACAAATAATCGCCCACTTTTCCTAAGTCACTTTTCTCATTGTATTCCTGATCGAATTTCTCACACACATTCTCTAATATTTCCTTAAGGCTTGGTTTCCTCGAAAGCGGTGACGCTATATAGCGTCCGTTACATAGCGGTGAAGTACGTTGTCAAAAATACTGCCATGTAAAAGTAATTGAGTGTAAAGTAAGAAGACGGTGAAGTTCACCGTAATGTAATATAGCGTCCGTCATACAAATATAGCGTCCGTCATGACGGTAGCAATTTATTCGTCAACGTTTTTGCCACCGTACTTTTTTGTAGCGGTGAACTTTGAAAGACGACGTCAAATTTTGTGACATTGGATTTCAAATTGAAAATAAATTTTTGAATTTCATTCGAATAATTTTATACAATTAATTTGTTTTAAAAAGGTAAGTTTTTATAATACCATGAAAATACATTTTACCATTAGACTTCGATTTGCAGACCCAGACATGGAAGGCTGGAGCGAAGTTCAGGACGAGGAACTTATTGATTTCGTCCGAAACAATGAATCGCTCTTCAACATACAATCGGCAGAATACCGGAATACAAATAAAAAACAACGGCTGTGGGCGGAAATCGGAGAGCGCCTCCAAAAATCTAGTAAGTACTTTGTGTAATGTGTAAGCTCTCTCTTCTGTAGCCTGAAAAGAGAAAACTAATAGTCTGGAAGGATGTATAGGCAGTTTTTTTTTGTTTTTAATTTTGGGGGGTCCGGCCATGCTAGGGACCGTTACTTTTCGATTTTTTTTGTTTTCCATATAACTTTGAGTACACTTGACCTAAACTTATGATATTTCGCATACAGGCGTAGAAGCTTCGCTCAATATGGATATCAAACGAAACCGGAAGGTCCCAGGTCTCATTTGATGAAAAAGGGTGATTGCCCAAAAACTTTCAAATTGCCCTACACTATGGGTAGCAAACGAAAGGGAAAGCCTGCAGGTTTCATTTGGACTTCGATATATTTCGATAAATTTATCGATAACTGAGTTATCAGTCGAAATACGATTGCCCAGAAATCTTAAATTTGCCCTACAATATGGGTATCAAACTAAAGGGGATGACACAAGGTTTCATTTGGACCTCGATATATTTCGATAAATTTTATCGATAACTGAGTTATCGGTGAAAACGTGATTGCTCAAAAACCTTAAAATTGCCCTACAATATGGGTATTAAACGAAAGGGGATGGCCCCAGGTTTCAATTGGACTATGATATATTTCGATAAATGTATCGATCGATGACTGAGTTATCGGTGAAAATGTGATTGCCCAAAATAACTTAAAATTTTCCCACAATATGGGTATTAAACGAAAGGGGGTGGCCCCAGGTTTCATCTGGACTATGATATATTTCGATAAATTTATCGATAATTGAGTTATCGGTGAAAACGTGATTGCCCAAAAATCTTAAAATTGCCCTACAATATGGGTATTAAACGAAAGGGGGGTGGCCCCAGGTTTCATTTGAACTTCGATATACATATTTATCGATAACTGAGTTATCGGTCAATCTACCTTTCCCCATTGATGGGAATTTTGAAAATTTTAAATACTCTTGGTAAATGCTTCAGTATTCAATAATCTATATATAACAAGTAAGGAAATCTAAGTTCGGGTGAACCGAACATTAAATACCCAGCGGTAATTTTCAGAACGGGATAACAATGATATAGGCCCTAGGAGGATTTACCTAAAGATTTTACTATCTTAGCTATTTACCTTACCGAATTATGTCAATTTATGTGATTTTGAAATTTTCTCGTCCAATTTCATCACCTATATCGCTAGTATATGTTGTGCCAAATTTTATGAGTCTGAAGTAATCAGTTTAAAAGTTTTGACCAGTCGAATATTCCACGCCCACATTTAACCATTTATCAAAAAATCATAATAGAATGATTGGGGGGCTCATCCTACCAAACTTACCAATTTCATCGTTCTACCGTAGTCAGTTTAAAAGTTATGAGCCACGCCCACTTTAGAAAATTGATCAAAAAATCATTTTATAATGACCAGAGGGATTCACCTAAAAAATTATATCACTTTACCCATTTCCGTTACCGAATTATGTCAATTTAGGTGATTTTAGAAATTTTCGATATCGAAAAAGGGGGCGTGGTTATCATCCGATTTCGCCCATTTTCAATAGCAACCTACCCTGGCCAAAAAGTAACCTGTTATAAAATTTCATGCAAATATCTCAATTTTTACTCAAGTTATCGTGTACACAGACGGACGGACGGACATGCCTCAATGAACTCCTCTTTTCAAAATTCTGTACTCAAAATTCCGGAATCAAAATTCTAGGTTGACAAAATTCTGGAAATCGGAATTCCGCACTTCCTCTGCTGTTTTTGCCTGTATTTCAAAATCCTGGTTTTTCATAATTCCGGAATTTACGTTTTCCAGAATTAATTCTGGAAATTTTTTCCCCAAAATCTTTAGCAAAATCGTGTATTTTTTTTGGAACAACGTCAATTGTACCGTCCATAATCCAGCAGTCGCTCTCATTTAACAACTGCAGCGAAGATTTTGTTCCAAAAATAAGAATGCATTCGCCATAACTTTCTCACTTAAAATAAATAGTTGGAATCATGAATGTAGAATTTCCAAAAAAGCAGAATTTTGACCCCAACCCGTACTTCTGCGACATGGGTATTATATGAAAGTTAACACAACTTTTAAGGGGAATTTGTTTCAAGTCCAATGTCCGAACCCGTTTCCGAGATATCGACCAAAATATGGACCAGGTATGACTCAGTAGATATTTGTACGATATGGATTTCAAATAAAAGGCGTTTGCCGAGCTCTTAACAAGGAGGAGTTCTCTTGTCACAGAAATACCTTCAGAATACCTGTCACAGCTACAACAACTGAAATAAAAACGAAAAATAAAAGGCCGAACAATACAAGAGGAACACCGCGGCAGTTGCGACGTCCGGTGCTTGGCCCACCATCTTCCATGGCCATCGACGCACCTGGTTTTCGATGGCCCCTTACCTGTACTCCTTATATACATACATATCAAGAACGTGAACATTGCCATTTGCATATTTTATTTATAATTCAATAATTAAATTTAATTACATTGTTGCTGCTGGAATTGATTTGGGTGTTGGTATTGTTGGTGCGGCGGGCTTATACCAGGGCGGTCTGTTGGTGTTGCTGGCGCTATTGTTTCTATTAGCGCAGTTGTAATTGTTGTTGGGTTTTGCAGTGGTCGAATTTAGGGTGGCCCCGCTATTGTTGTTGTCGTTAGCGCTGCTGTTGGCCGTTTGTGGACGCTGTTGTAGTCCTTGTTATTGTTGCAGCATTGTTGTTATGCTGATTATTGCAGCGGGCTAATGTTGTTGTGGACTACGCTGTAGATGCTCGTTGTTGATGGCGTTGGCTTTTGTTGTTGGCGCTAGTGTTGCGCGGCGCTGTTGCTAGCACTATAGGGGACGTATGTTATCTAGTTATTTACATAATGTTGCTCCTGCCAAGGCACTGCACCGATACTATTAAAATAATCCTTGAAGTTATCGCGAATTTGACTAGGCGTGTTTGCTCCTCGTCTATTATTTTGATTAAGAGGTAATAAATTGTGTTCAGGTAATGGTAGATTGTCATTGTTTCCAGCTTGAATAGGAGCTGCAATATTGGCATCACGTAAAATATTATGCAGTATGCAAGCACTGGTAACGAGATTGTCTGTTACATCGGGCGCTGTTGCAATAGGTTGAAAAAAGAGTCTAAAAAATGAACAAAATATGCCAAATGTATTTTCTGAGGTTCTCCGCGCCCTGGAAAGTCTATAATTGAAAATTGCTTTCGATTTGTCGTGCAAGCTTTGTTTTCTGGGATATGGTTTCATTAAGTACTCGTGCAGTGCAAAGGCTTCATCGCCAACGAACACATAAGGCATATTTATATCTGTACCCGGTAAAGGACTTGGTGCTGGGAATTTCAACACATCATTTTGAATTTGTTTGCCAATATTACTTTTTAAGAAAATGCCTGCAATAATCAAATTATTTGATAAAGTTTTTCAAGTTCATCAAATTTAGCATAAACTACCTGCGTCCCCCTCTCTCCCATAGGATCCCACATCAACTGCTATAAATTTGCACTCAGCGTCAACTATTGCCAGCAAAACTATAGAGTAGTACTCTTTATAATTAAAAAATAATGATCCGCTATTGCTGGGTGCTTTTATGGGTATGTGTTTTCCGTCAATGGCTCCCACACAGTTGGGAAAATTCCACATTGACATAAATTTCTGTGATGTTTTTTTAAGGAAATCTTCCGTGGGTTGTGGCAAAATTTCGATCATTCTTTTGACGATACTACTTGCGACTTGCTTGATTATATACGATATCCATGAATGGGATACCCTATATTGAAACGACAAGGAACGAAATGACTCCCCAGTAGCAAGAAACCTGAAAAAATCGATATGTAATTGTATTATATTTCCTAGGTGATAGTTGCAGCAAACGATGGACATATGTTCGCGACTACTATGTAAGGAGAAGAGGAAAGCCTAGTACTGGTTCGGCCGGTCATGCAGCCAAACGAAGGAGTCAAAGTTTAGGGTTTCTTGATGTGTACCCTGCCGCAAAGAGACGGTAAAACTTTTTTCTATATTTTAATGCAAACTTTTTTCAGTTTTGTATTTTTATTATTTAGTACTACAAGCAATGTGAAAGAATCAGCTACAATGGAGAGAGAGCATCAAGTGTTATCACATACAACATTTGACGATTCGGTGGAGTATCTTTTTGATGAGTGGGAGGGTGATGATGGTGGTAGTGCGCAGGAGGGGCAAACTAGTCAAGATGTGGCTTGCAGCAATCTTATAATAAGTGAAATGCCTGCCCAATCCCGAGGTCCGCCAGCTCAGCAAAAAAAGAAGACGGCAAAAGAAAGAAACTCCGAGGAAAGATTGCAACTCCTGCGCGACATAGCAGAATCTCGAAAAAAAACAGATGTTGAGCTGGATGAAAACGAATTATTTTTTGGCGCGATGTCAAAAATAATGAAAAAATTGCCGCCCAAAAATCAGGCATTAATCCGAATGCAAATCGGATCTTTGGTTGGCCAGGCAGAAGTCGATTTTTTGACAGGCACTTTAATATAATTTTTACTATTTTTATTATACTCGCCAAGGCGAATCCATTTACAAGGTGGTTTGGTCCCGCCATTTGGTTTTTTCCTGGCCTATTTGCGTTTCAGCTGTAAAATTTATTATGTTGTTGCTTTGTCTGACAAATTTTGCGCTAGAAAACAAAAACAAAATACAAGGAGTGTGTGCATGCGTGTAGAGCTGAATTCGATCGAAACCACCTTGTATGAATTCGCCTTGATACTCGCTTACCGTTAAAGCGCCAATACAGAATCCTTGCGCAAGTACCGTTAACATAAATATAAAAAAGACTTTTTTTACATAAAGACCTCAAACAAAGTGTGCAATATTCATTTCTGATCAAGCATTTTTCATCAAGTTCCCAGTCTTGTGTTAAAATCTAAATTTTTTTGATTTCAGAACAGTTCTTTGCGCAAATAGCTCAACCAACGCACACACCACACAAATACTTGTGCAAATGTATTTTTTGTTGAACATTATGAATTAAAAAATATTTAATAAAATTTAATTGCATAAACGAAAAACTCGCTTTGTTAAAGTAGGATATTTGGGTAGCATGATTGGCCAGTGGCCACTCTGAATAAATATTTCAACGAGAGCAACCGGATTCCATTTCGTTCCGCTCTATTCAGTTTGAGAAAAGTTTGAACAAATTGAAAACGAACGTTTGAGATTTGAGAAGATGATTGTTTCTCAAATGCATCTCAAATTGAGATTAGCTTAAAAATGCTTTGCTGGCTTTGGCTCGAGAAATGTCCAAATTCTTTTGAACCCACTGAAAAGTTGGCCCAGTGGCAGCCTCACTTTGCTTGCTTGGAACGTTTAAAAGCGTCGAATAGCCCAAATCTCTGTTGTTGTCTTGGTTGTCTCATCCTGTATTTTTGACAACTTTTGTAGCTTCTATTTGGCCATAGACGCTTTCAAAGGAAAGCAAGGTAAGCCTAGGCAAGCAAAGCAAACGTATATTGGGTCATCAGCTTAACGTTTGAGATTTGAGGATAGGATTGGTTCTCAAATTCATCCTCAACTGAGATTTGATAAAAAAGTTGGTTGGGTAGTTCAAAAGTTCACACATACATATTTAGTACCTGGGTGACCGAGCTTGCTCGGTGCTATAAATTTAGCGCTAAATTTACTTACCCAAAATGATCCCAAAATGACCCTAAAATAATCCAAAAATAATCCTAAAATGATCCCAAAAAGACCCTTAAATGTTCCCAAAATGATCCGAAATTGAACCCAAAACGACCCAAAAATGATCCGAAAATGAACCTAAAATTATTCCAAATTGGTCCAAAAATAATTCCCAAATTACCCCAAAAATATCCTTAAATGCACACTAAACGATCCAAAAAATACACCAAAATGATCCCAAATATATCCTAAAATAATCCCAAAACCACCCCAAAAAGACTCTCAAATGTTCCCAAAGTAACCCAAAAATTATCCCAAAATGATACAAAAATTATCCAAAAATGGCTCCAAAATGAACCGAAAATTACCCAAAATTGTACCAAATTAATCCGAAATTGAACCCAAAATGATCTCAAGCAAGCCCCAAAATTATCCCAAAGTGATGTTCTCAAAATAATCCTAAAATATCCAAATATGATCCCAAAATACAAAATACAATTACAATACGGTAAAATGGTAACCCTGGGTGGCAACCCTACTTGAAAATATTTTAGCTGGTATGTCGGCGACAATACCTTTACTTTGATACCCAAAACTACCCAAAAATGATCCCAAAATGACCCTAAAATGATCCCAAATTGGTCCAAAAATAATTCACAAATTACCCCAAAAACACCCTTAAATGTACCCTAAACGATTCGAAAATTACCACAACATTATCCAAAAATGATCCCAAAATAATCCTTGAATAGTCCCTCAGATGTTCCCAAAATAACCCAAAAATTATCCCAAATGATGACCTGGCAACCCCCAAATGCATAGTCTTAGAATCAATCATACTATCTACATACCAAATTTCATCCAAATCGGTCAAGCGGTTCTCGAGATAGTACCGGATATAGAAATATATTGTGGTAAGGTGGCAACCTCACTTGAAAATATTTTAGTTGGTATCTCGCCGAAAATACCTTTCATATGATACCCATATTGGCATATCTTGCTCCATAATTAAAAAAAAAGGATTGGTGGCAACCCTGTAAACCGCCCCAAGTGGCAACCCTAAAGCAGGTAGTCTTAAAATCGATCATACTATCACCATGCCAAATTTCAGCCAATTCGGTCAAGCGATTCTCGAGATAGTACCGGATATACAAATATATTGTGGTAAGGTGGCAACCCTAGGTGGAAACTCTACTTGAAAATATTTTAGTTGGTATCTCGCCGAAAATACCTTTCATATGATACCCATATTGGCATTTCTTGCTCCATAATTAAAAAAAAAGGGATAGGTGGCAACCCTGTAAACCGCCCCAAGTGGCAACCCTAAAGTGGGTAGTCTTAGAATCCATCATACTATCTTTGTGCCAAATTTCATCCCAATCGGTCAAGCGGTTCTCGAGATAGTCCGAACATACAAAAATACAAATATACAAATATACAAGATTAACTCGTTTAAAGATATTAGATAAAGATATTAGATATCGTCGCACAGCGCGCAAATCCGCGTATTTGCAAAAAGTAGTACCGCGTATTTGATGGAAACCAAATAGTGTAGGAAAAACTAATTTTTTAGCCAAACCGCCGCACAGTGCCGCGACTCCATACAAATGATGGAAAAAAATAGGAGTGGTCAGAATTGGCTGGAACTTCATACCTAAAAGTATTATCAAATTGTATGAAGTGGTGGCGTCATAGACCGCAAGTGGCTGCCGGATGTGGCCCGAGAGCTGCCACACTTGTGCATGTAAATGCAGGAACAAAGTGAATCGGATAACAAAATTGTTGTTGCTTTTGCATGCACATTTGGTATCCCTATTTGAATCACTGTTAACTGGAAGCCGGTAGCCGGTAAATGTATTCGATATGGCGTTATGTTAAACCACCATTAATCGATTACATTCATTGCATAATGTTGGTTGGCTCAGCAGTTTTATCTGGATATGGTTATGGGAGATTAATTTAACTTAAAAGTTATTGCAAATCGACAGAGAAACATTTGGGTTTGTATTTAATACATGGTACCATGATTTAGTATATATTATTTGATGTATATCATCTGCCTCCCGTGAAACCCTTCTATAAACATTTTAGTTACCTTAAAAATATTGCTAGTTTCTGCTCAGCCGAAATTGGTGTTGGGACGCGATTTGTTGGCTTCGCGGTAATGTCACTTCTTATAAAATTAAGGACGTAGTCGAAGAGAACGGGAGTCAGCCGAAAATATTGGCGAAACTTGCATTCGTTGGTGTTAAGGTGACGCAATACCAACAACTCAAAGCATCCCTCTTTTGACCGCTGTTTGAAAAGCTCTGCTTCAGGTTCTCGTTCACGCTCCTCTTCAGAAAGCTCCTCATCCAAAATTATTAACAGAGCCAATTCTACATCATCCATTATAAATGTATGTATGTATGTATTTTCTTTTTTTTTGTCAGAAATGAATTACCGCAAAGGCCAGAACCCTGAGTATCTGTTTTATGTCTCCAAATTTGACTCGAAACCCTATTTTCTTATAGCTCGCAATTAATTAGCAGCGTAAATCAGCATCATCATTTATTGGCGCTTAACCGCCTAAGCGATTTTGGCCGTCGCCTATCAAAGCACGCCAGTCATTCCTTTTTAGCGATAACTGACGCCAATTGGAAACCCCAAGGGAGTTCAAGTCATCCTCCACCTGTTGTTTCCATCTCAGTCGAGGCCTCCCCCTTCCTCTGCTGCCGAATTCGGGTGACGATTGGAAAACCTTCTGGGCTGGAGCTTCTTTGTCCATTCGCATGACGTGACCCAGCCAGCGGAGCCTTTGGGCTTTAATTCGCTGGACTATGGTCAGATCTGCGTAAAGCTCGTACAGCTCATCGTTAAATCTCCTTCGATACTCGCCGTCGGCATCACGGGAAGGACCATAAATCTTCCGGAGAACTTTTCTCTCAAATACTCCAAGGGCCATCTCATCTTCTCTTGACATTGTCCATGAATCTGAGCCATACATCAGGACAGGTATGATGAGAGACTTATAGAGCGCGATCTTTGTTCTTCGAGAGAGGACTTTACTTCTCAATTGCCTACTCAGTCCAAAGTAGCACTTGTTCGCAAGAGTGATTCTCCGTTGGATTTCTAGACTGATATTATTTTCGGTGTTAATGCTGGTTCCCAAATAGACGAAGTCCCTCACAGTTTCAAATTTGTAACTATCAACAGTGACGTGGCTGCCAAGGCGCAGGTGCGCCGATTCTTTCTTTGATGACAGCAAATACTTCGTCTTGTCCTCGTTGACCGCAAGACCCACTTTTTTCGCTTCTTTATCCAGTCCAGAGAAGGCAGCGCTTACGGCGCGGTTATTAAGGCCAATGATATCAATATCATCGGCATACGCCAGCAATTGCACGCTCTTGTAAAAGATTGTACCATTGCGGTTTAGCTCTGCTGCTCGAATTATCTTCTCCAGCATCAGGTTAAAGAAATCGCACGAAAGGGAGTCGCCCTGTCTGAAGCCTCGTTTGGTTTCAAATGGCTCAGAGAGGTCCTTCCCGACTCTGACGGAGCTGTTAGTATTGCTCAACGTCATTTGGCAAAGCCGTATAAGCTTTGCAGGGAAGTCAAATTCAGACATGGCGGCATACAGGCAACTCCTTTTTGCGCTGTCAAAAGCGGCTTTGAAATCGACAAAGAGATGGTGTGTGTCGATTCTTTTATCATGGGTCTTCTCTAGGATTTGGCGTATCGTGCAAATCTGGTCGATGGTAGACTTACCAGGTCTAAAGCCACACTGATAAGGTCCAATCAGCTTGTCTACGATGGGCTTCAGTCTTTCACACAATACGCTAGAAAGAACCTTATACGCGATATTAAGAAGGCTGATTCCGCGGTAGTTGGTGCGGTTAGCGGGATCGCCTTTCTTGTGGATTGGGCAGAGCACACTTAAATTCCAATCTGGAGGCATGCACTCGTCTGACCATATTCTGCATAAGAGCTGATGCATGCTTTTTACCAGCTCTTCGCCTCCGTGTTTGAACAGCTCGGCGGGTAGTCCGTCTTTTCCAGGCGCTTTGTTGTTTTTCAGCCGGGATATAGCTATCCTCACTTCATCATAGTCAGGTGGTGGGACGACTTTTCCATCGTCAGGGATTGGGGTATCGGGTTCGACGTCTCCCTCGCAATTTAGCAGTGAGGAGAAGTGCTCCCTCCATAATTTAAGTACACTCTGTACGTCGGTTACCAGGTCGCCATTATTGTCCTTACAGCAACTTGCCCCGGTCTTAAAACCTTCCGTCATCCGCCGGATCTTTTCATAGAATTTTCGGGCATCATTCCTGTCAGCCAGCATCTCAAGCTCCTCACACTCACGCCTTTCGGCCTCACGTTTCTTTTTTCTGAAAAGGCGTCTCTCTTCCTTCTTTGCCTCACGATAGCGTTGCCATACACTGCGGGTTGCGCCCGTTCGCAACGTCTCCCTGTAGGCAGCGTCCTTTTTGTCCGAGGCAGTGCTGCATTCCTCATCGTACCAGTTGTTTTTGCGGGCTCGCTGGAACCCTATAGTGGCCTCAGCGGCGGTACGTAATGAGTGAGAGATATGCTTCCATTGCTCGGTTGCATCGTTAGGTCGAGGATTGCTCTCCGATAGCAGGTGTGAGAGTCGAGTGGAGAAATTGTCAGCTGTCTGTGTCGTGCGCAGCTTCTCGACGTCAAACTTTCCTTCCGTTACTGTGCGCACTTTCTTTGCTACACAGAGGCGTGTGCGTATCTTGGCTGCAACAAGATAATGGTCCGAGTCGATATTGGGACCACGAAGGGTACGCACGTCCAGAACGGTGGAGCTATGTCTGCCGTCGATCATGACATGATCAATCTGGTTTCTTGTTCTTTGATCAGGAGACAGCCATGTGGCTTGGTGTATTCGTTTATGCTGGAACCTGGTACTACTGATGACCATATTGCGAGCAGCAGCGAAATCAATCAACCTAGTGCCGTTGGGGGATGTTATATCATGGAGACTAAATTTTCCAACTGTTGGACCAAAGACTCCTTCCTTGCCCACCTTCGCATTAAAGTCGCCGAGCACGATTTTGATATCATGTTGGGGGCAGCGATCATAAGTCTGTTCAAGTTTATCGTAGAAGGAGTCCTTCTCTGCGTCGTCCGTCTCCTCAGTCGGCGCATAGGCGCAGATAAATGTTATGTTGAAAAATTTCGCTTTGATGCGGATCGCAGCGAGACGCTCGTCCACGGGGGTGAACGCTAGTACTTGGCGGCGAAGTCTCTTTCCCACCACGAATCCTACACCACGCGCTTTGCCGCGTGTCTGGCCACTGTAGTATACGTCACAAGGTCCGATGGTCGTCTTTCCTTGTCCCGTCCATCGCATTTCCTGCAGGGCGGTGATGTCAGCCTTTGCGTTAACGAGGACATCAACCAGTCGGGCAGCGGTACCGTCCCTTGAAAGGGTCCGGACATTCCCGGTACATGCCCTAATATCCAAATCATTATGCCTTATTCGTTTTGCCGGGTCGTCAACATTAAAGGGGGTTCTCATCCGAGGCTTTAATTTATTTTTCATTGGACTAAATTTTTTACGTGGCGGGTCCCAAACCCAGCGCACAACCCGTTTCGGGGTTTTTGGAAAATATTTACACATTTATATAGCGAGCCGCTTGCTTCAAGACAGACGCCCGTTTGCAGCCGCACCTCATGGTGAACAGACGCAGCGCAAAAAAACCTCGGTGAGCCCTTAAACCAAGTATGTCAGAGTGGCCCCACCGGGGCTCCCTCTCTTTCTGCCGCGAGCCTAGGTAGCTCCCGTTGCCCAGAGTGCACGAACGAGGACGCAAGAGTCGGGATTGAGCAAGGTCACTTAGCAACCACACTCCATTACACTCCATAAGCAGCGTAAATACCAAACTGAATTTAAGAAAAAGTTTGAGAATTTGACTGACAAATTATTATTTATATTATTTGACAAAAAAGTTACGTTAGCCTGACTTTACAAAAAAGCGGTAAAGCTAATGACGGTGAAGATAGCGTTGGGAATGTAGCGGCCGAAAAAAAGCGGCAACGCTTTTCGAGGAAACCAGCCCTTTATCATCAACCGATACTTTACCACAATTATCATCAGCTTTATAATTAATCGAATCAGATGCATAAGGTTTACATTTCTCTTTATTAAATTCATTTATTTTCAATACATTATTTCCCCCTTTATTAAATTCAGAGCTGGGGAGATTTACTTTTATTAAGTGAATATTAAACAGTGTCAAAAAGTTTCGAACAAGAATTAAAGGTATAGATAATGTTTCATCTGGAACTGCAAGTATGTTGATGTTTAATAGTTCCTCGAAATTTTACTGCACACAGTATAGTGCCAAAAGAATGAATTCTGCTTCTACCGACTCCAACAAACTTCGTAGGCTTTGATATATTTGGTAGCTTCAGAAATCGTTCAGCAATTGATTTTTGTACAATACTAATTGAACTGCCGGAATCAAAAAGAGAAATAATATTTGTAACCCCTGACCATCTACCTCGATTTTTTTCATAAAAGGCCACACTTACCTCTTGCTTAGGGTCTAGGTAATCATATTCATCACTGGAAATAGCTGCAACACTGGTCGTCTGGCTCTTTTTCTTCGGACAATCGCGGTGCATATGTCCAAGTTGGTGACAGGTGAAGCACGATCCGGCTGGCCGCTGTGGTTTCGGGCAGCTGCTTTGGTAGTGCCTAAAACGTGAACAGTTAAAACAGCGTACCGCAGAGAGATCTTCCGAAGCACCCACTTTTGTTTCGGTACGTATCGAAGAAGTATTCGATGGCTTACGCAAAGTAGCATTCTGCCGCCGTTGTTCATATCGCTCCATACGTCGGATTAAGTCACTCACCGTGTTGGCGCCATATAAAATGCTTATGCTGTTGCTATGATCCGGGATCCCGTCGATGATTAAGTCGACTAACTCCTGCTCTTCTATGTCTGATTGTGCGGCGATTGACTGCATTGCAACGACGTAACTCACGCATGATTCTGATGATTTTAATTTACGGGCTCGTAGCTGGCGGTAAACCTCTTGCCGGGAGCAATTGCGTTTGAACATAGCACATAGTGACGTTTTTTAGTGTTGGATAATCTGCAAGCCCTTGATTCAATACAAACTCTTTAGCTGTGCCAGACATACAACGCCTCAGAGCTAAGCACTTATGTCGTTCGTTAAAATTATTAGCGTCGGCGTAGTCCTCAAATAATAAAAACCACTTATAGATGTCGTAATGGTTGTCCCCACTGAATTTAGGGACCGCTGCATCGAGCTCATCAAAATGAATAAATTTACGGAGGCGTATGTCAGAATAAATGTCTGGTTGTGGCACTAGAGATTGCAGCTCTGCTAATTCGCGTTTCAGTTTTAAAATTTTTAGCTGCTCCTGAAGGTAGTTTACATCATCGGACGGGGCCATTTGGGTTGCATTGTAGCTAACAGCGGGCACTGAAACGCCGGGAGTGACACGGTCGACGTTAAACATAAATGAGCCATCACCAACGTCGATTTCAGGGCTAGCAGCTATAATAGCCCTATTGGTTGCAGCAACGGCAGTAGCAAAAGTAATGGCATTTGGAACAGCATCGGTGGTGATCGTACTGACAGCGGCGGAATTGGTAGTAATAGCGGTGGTGGTTGCATTAACATCGGTGGTTGTAGTAACAGCGGCAAAATTGATAATATCAACAGCGGTGGTGGTTGTAGCGACAGCAGCAGGATTTGTAGGGGTTAAACCAACATCGGTGGTTGTAGCAACAGCGGCAAAATTGGTAATATTGGCAGCGGTGGTGGTTGTAGCAACAGCGGTAGAATTGGTAGTGACGGCGGCGGAATTGGTAGTGGCAGCGGTATGAACAGAAGTGACATCGGTGGCGGCTGAAGCACTGGGTGTACCAGGAACACTGTAAACGGAGGCAGCAGTTACATTTTTCACGTCTGCAGCTTTTTGGCCAGATTTATTGCTTTGAATAGCGCTACCGCTGACTGCTGCTTTCATATTAGAACGTGTATTATGCATTTCTATCGTAGGTTAACGTTTTTACTTCTTCCAAAATCTTCAAATAGCAAAATATTAATGTGGGAGCAATTGGGAAACACCCCACACCTGAGGCTAAAATCTGATCTTTTAAAATAAAACGATTGATCATTTATTTTTGGATTTTATTGTCGCTGTCGATTATTTCTCGACTTTTCTTTTTGATGTTCGCCGGAAGAAGAAAGAACAAGAGCCAAAGCGAAGTTGGCTGCATTTCCGCCAGCAAATGACATTTACCATCTGTCAGAAATGCATGGTATAATGAGGATGGTATAATAAAAAGGGTGACATGACAAATTGAATATAAGTACATTACAAAATAAATTTTTTTGTTACAACTTATAATAGTAAACAAAGATAACAGGAAACGGTATAGAAAGGCTCGTTACAACAACAACAACAACTCGGTTTTAAGTGTTTTTTTTTTATTAAAATGAACATTTGAAGGCTCAAAACGTACTAAATGAAACTACATTAAAAAAATAAAAATTAGTTGAATATCGTAAATTTTGACAGTTATCGTGGTGAATTGAAATAACAAATTTTAGTTCTTTATCGTCTATTCAAAATTTTGCTTTAAATTATGTTTAAGCATTTATTAACGCCTTGGCATAAAAACTCCATTTATATAATATGATTGTCAATTTCACATGCGTTTATGTGTACACAAGCTTAGTTCTCACAATTTGACCTAGCTCCATAAATTAGAGTGAATACTGGCCATATTCACCTCGATAAATATCAGAATTTTCCTCCGTTCTATAAAAATTTACTTCTCCCTTTATTACCCTCTTTATAACCCCATTTTTATTTATTTTTCACTTTTATCGCAATAAATAGTTTACAAATATAAAATACGACATTCTTTTTCATTGGTTAATGATGATTTTCACTCAACTACACTTTTTCCCATTTTCGAGTCGTTTTTCGGTGCACAATTGTATGGCAGCATCGTTTTTTGGCGTAAATCCTGGGAACAGCTGTGTATCTGCCCAGGAACTCGTTTTCGTACTTGGCAGCACTGCCAAATTCTGGGCTGAGAAATTTGACAGTAAAAGAGTCGCCCATCAATTGATCTATGTGCGAAACTCTCTCGCGCACCACCTATCGGGGGTACTGATTATGTGTTGCTACTTGGCAGCACTGCATAATCGAGGAACATCTGCCAGCAGAAGCAGCGAAAAATCTGGCTACCAGACAAAATATATTGGCAGAAAACAGTGGGTGTTTTTGCTGTTATTTGGGATTTCAGTTAAAAAGGCGCTAAGAACGCAATAAACAAGAGTATAAAATGCCAATAACAGGGTATGTGTCGTAGAAATTTCTGGTGACCAACATTTACTTTAATTTCCCTATTATAGCAGGTATTACGATGATAAATTGGTAATTTATGCCTGGAATACATGTGCAGTGATTTTGCCTGCAGCAACATTTACCAAACTCACTTATAACATACAAAAACAAGTTAAATTACGTTTGAAACACTTAACTAATATTAAAACACTAACAAATATTATAATTTAAAAATTGCAAATAAATGGAAATCACGAAATAAAATATTTGTTTTTCGGCATTTTTTTGGTTTGTTCCTGTTGTTGGGTTTTTTGATACGCAACACTGGCGAGGTGCGTAGAATTTTGATTTGAATACATCGTGCAGCTACTGCATACCATGCAGGGATACATGTGTCTGCTCTAGTACAAATTAGTTAAATTACGTTTGAAACACTTAACTTAAATTTGAGATTAGATTTTTTACAAATATTATAATTTAAAAATTGCAAATAAATGGAAATCACGAAATAAAATATTTGTTTTTCGGCATTCCTGTTCCTGTTGTTGGGTTTTTTGATACGCAACACTGGCGAGGTGCGTAGAATTTTGATTTGAATACATCGTGCAGCTACTGCATACCATGCAGGGATACATGGGTCTGCTCTAGTACAAATTAGTGTGTTTAAATTTTCACTGCGCAGGGTTTACTGCGCATTTGTTTTGGGCTTTACTTCGAATAGTAAGATTATCTAAGGCCCATATTGTGATTCACAACTAAATAAAAAGTTGTGTTGTAGTTGTAAAATTTGTATTATGATTCACAACACAACACAACTTTTTCAGCCAACTTTATTTTTTTAGTTGGTTAATTATAATAATACAAATAAGTTGTGTTGTGTTGTTACATTTACAACACAACTTTTGCAAGTTGTGAATCACAATAGGGGGGTAAGAAAAAAACTATAAAATAGTACTTTGTAAGAAAAATATACATAAAGTAAAACTTTTCTTGGCACATTTACATGACTGGTCTGAAAAAGGCAAAAGAACCAAAGTTTAAATCAAAATGCCCAAATATTTAAAATTATAAAAAATCACACATTTAGAGCGCTCTCAGAAAGCTCTTAGTTTCGGATCAAGTCATTTTTGCCCAGAACCGTATAAAATTTTGGTAATTGTCTAGTTTAGCTGTCAAATTATGGAAGGGGGCTCAAAAGACAGGGCTTGGCCTTGGATCACGAATCCGGTAGCGATTTTTTTATTTTTTGTTTCAGTGAAAAGTTTTGGTCAAAAACCCGAAAATTTATCCGGGTCTGATACCAAAATTGGGGCGGAATCCTTAGTATTTATGTGCGAGTTGGCGGCAAATATCTCTTCAGACAAGCAAAATATTAAAAAAGCGCTTCCAGATTCGTGATCCTGAGCCCCTCCCATAATTTTAGCTAATTTATTAGCAGTTGACAGCTAAACTAGACAATTATACAAATTTTGCATGTAAATGCAACAATAACGTTTTGATCTTGCTATTTTTCTGGGTTGCTTTCAGACCCTCAAGCAGTGCTGTGCGTTTGGTATTTTGTAGAAGATTTTTTGACAGCTATCCCTTATTTGCTTGGTAGCACATACAACATATGTATACACACGTACCCTGCTAACAAACCCAAGGAAAATCCTGGATAATTCCTAAGTCGCGCTACTCTAAATCGAGGATAAATATATGGATAGTTTTGTATGGTCGGCGTGCAGATTGAACCCACTTTTTATCGATTATTTCGTGTACATGTGCTAGCGCTGCTCACTCGCACTCATTTAGAAAAGCCGTAAGGAAAAACCATAGCTGCACTCCTCTAACCACGGTTGTCGAACCTGGTAATAAACTACCAAACGTGGTAATTTTTTTCGTTGTTGGTAACTTGGTAACTTTAATTAGCGTTTGGTAACTGTTTAGGCCCGATGCCTAAAATCGTAAAAATAGTGACACCCTAATGTCACTTTCCAAGCACTCATACACCCACACGTACGTAAGCATGATTATTCATGTTTTGTCAGCACACATATACATGCAGGTGGGTGTGCATGTGTTGGTTCACCTCCCCTTAAAACCGGAGGATGAGTTTGGGTTCAACGGTTGTCAACGACTTGACAACCGTCTATTCTTTCAGCAACCGAGTACGGATTAAGAGATCAGCGCAGCCCCAGGATTTTCCCAACGCCATAATTAAGGTAACCAAAATAACTGTGTTGACAATTTTTATATACAATAAACGGCCAGTGTAGTAATCGAGGAATTCTCGTTTTCCACTTTTATTTCATTTCAAAAACACCATAAATTCGACCGCGGTGTCTGAGCCACCGCTGCCAGCCAAGAATCCACATTCGAGTTTTATTCATGGTTCATCTCGCCGTTCACTTTTAGAACCAGCACGGAAACAATATACAGTCCACTAATCGACCACTAAATCGAAGAAAAATCAGTCCACTATTAGGAAAATTTACAGCCAACAACTTAAGCAGCAGTAAAACAAAGCCGTTTGGAATTACAGCCTGCCACAAAAACTGTCCAAAAAACACACAGCCGCTTGCTATTACAGTCTGCCACAAAAAACAACAACACAACACAACTGAACTTAAGCTGATCACCACATCAAAGCAACGTAAGTGTTATATTTCTTGCCACTATTTTTTTTTGGTGTTTTGAAAAAATATTCATTTTGAAAAGTGCGCGAGTTCACCCAAACGTAAGTGCGAAGAAAGTGTTCCCGGTTGAGTGAAATTTAAGTTAAATCATTTGTTGCACAATTTGTTTCGAAGTTCAGCTTTGCGACTATCTGGTTTATCCCCCCACCAGCGGTAAGGTTTTCCAGACACAGCGCAAAGTAAGAGGTAACATAACCTCACATTTCACAGAGCCTGTCGATTGTTGTTTTTGTTTGGACTTCAATCATTGTTTTGTTAAAACGCGCACAAAATAATGTAATCGAAGGCTAGTAGTTCACTTCATTATTTAAATCTCTTAAATTTCACAAAAAATTCACTTTCTCGCTCGTTTAGGTGTACCGCGCACTTTTAATTTAAATCTTTTTGCAAAAATCACATTTCCACATAACCTATATATACGTGTGTGGGTGGCGAACAAGCCAGTGTTGTTGTTGTACATATTTTTTTGAACAAAGGGTCAGACAATACGGCCAAGTCTGCAACAATAAAGAATTTTGAATATTAAAAAATAAATAAACAAATAATTATTCAAACGACGGTTGTTATTGAACTTGTGTTTAGAAGTTATTTTGGCGTTTCAGTTCCCTGGGCAATATCTGCAATCTCATCCATTCAGCCTTCATCTATCACCCTCTTTTCCTTGTCTGCCTAAAACAAACACTCAGTTGAGACCAATAAAATGGATAACTTCATCAGATTAGCTGATAACATCACTGAGTTCGAGTCCGACTATAATGATGCAGATGTAGAGACCCATACTGTCCATACATTAACTCTGCAACAAGAGGAGTTGAAAGTCCACTGGAGAAAAGTTAAAGGGGCGTACGATGAGCTAATGAGCTCAAGTAAGTTAGACGCGGCAGGCATTACCTCCGTGAAAAATAAATACAAAAGTACGTATGCAATTTATTTACGTTGCATGTCTAATATGGCTACACGCCAAGAAACACTCACGAAGGTAGTGAAAAGCCCAGCCGAACAGTCTGAACGGGAACACTGTGTATCCGCCTGCCTCCATGCGATACTGAAGTATTCAAAGGCGATTATCTCTCATGGCCTACGTTTAGGCATATGTTCACGGCCATTTATATTTTGAACAAACGCCTAACACCCGTTGAGAAACTGTTTCATCTCGTCAATAAGACGAAAGGGGAAGCGAGGGATATAGTGGAAAAAAGTCCACTCACGAATGAGGGATTTGATACAGCGTGGAAAAATTTATGTGAGAGATGCGAAAACAAACGTATCTTAGTAAACACGCAATTGCAAATACTATTTAATTTAGAAAAGGTAGAGAGTGAGTGTGGCAGCACGATAAAAACCCTGCAACGGCAAATTAATAATTGCCTGGCGTCCTTAAGAAGTCATAAAATTAACACATCAAATTGGGACGCAATTATTACGTATCTGTGCTCGTTTAAGTTGCCAGAAAGTACGCTGAGTCTATGGGAACAAAGCATAGACCATAAAGTAGAAATATCCAAATGGGAGGATATGGACAAATTCTTGTCAAATCGTTTCCAGACACTCGAAACAGTGTCTGGGTTTGTGGGGACTGCAAGTTCGCAAGTCCAAAAGCCGCAAACTACGAAAAAAACGACCGAACCACCTGCAAAAAAGCTTGGTACGTACCAAGTAAAGGTCACAAAATTAATGTGCACCAAATGTAAATCTACTCGCCATAGACTACGAAGATGACCCCGTTTTTTGAGATTAACGCCAATCAGGGGTGTTTGAACTGCCTGTCCCCAGGACATACCGTGACGATGTGCCCAAGCTCATACGACTGCAGCAAGTGCCACTCTCGACACAACACGCTCCTACATATAGAAACGCGGCAGAACCAGGAAACAAACAACACCACCCAGTACAATATGGATAATGGTGCTTCCACTTCTACGCAATCACAGGGGAGGCGGGAGGCGAACGATAAAAACGTAAAATCCTGCCATGTACATTCAAGTGCAGGTGTGCTGCTAGGGACAGCTAGAGTGCCTTCCCAGCTAGAGCGCTGATCGATTCTGGGTCAGAATGTTCATTTATGACAGAACGTCTGAAGACCAGAATCAACTTACCGGCAAAGAAAATGAATGCCCGCGTATCGGGTATAACGAATGCCGTGTCGGCCCAAGTCAAGGAGGCATCCAACATCGAACTGCGTTCAACAGTGGACCCTGACTTCAGCCTAACCACATCCGTGTTAATTCTGGCCAAACTAACTGGAAATCTGCCATCCTGCCATGTCGACGCTATGACTATGCAGGCTTTTCCAGACTTAGTCTTGGCAGATAAACGATTTTATGTCAACGAGGAAGTTGACATCATACTAGGCGGAGATGTATACCCGCAAATTATACTAGGTGGGCTGAAGAAGAATGTCCTGAATACACTTCTGGAAACTGTATTCGGTTGGATACTCACCGGCCACGTGGAGTCACCGAGTCCAACAACTAATATCGTGTCTCCTTTTACAGCGAAGTCGCTTTGGACAAAGAACTCACAAAGTTCTGGGAGTTGGAAAATCTGCCTAAACAAAAGAGTCCAAAAGCAGATGATAAATACTGCGAAAAGTTATATAAGGAAACTACGCATAGGAACGAGGATGGGAAATATGTAGTCTCGCTACCATTCAGACAGGAGTACCCAGATAAGCTAAATATAGGTGGGTCCCTTAGGAGGGCGTGTTCGCAATTCTTTAGGAATGAGACACGGTTAGCAAAGGACCCAGAACTAGGAAAAGAGTATACCAGGGTCCTGTCTGAATACGAGACATTAGGGCATATGCAAAAAATTACTACCATGGTATCAGCTGAGTCGTCTGATAACTATTTTTTGCCCCACCACGCCGTAGTAAGGGCGGAGTCTACCACCACAAAGGTGCGGGTCGTTTTTAACGCCTCAAGCCCAATGGAAAACGGTATAAGTCTAAACGACATTCTCCTACTAGGGCCAGTTCTTCAAGCAGATCTCCCAGTCCTAATTCTGCGTTGGAGATTATATCGATATGTTTTCAACAGTGACATCGAGAAGATGTATATACAAATTTGGATGAACGAAAATCATTCCAAATTTCAAAGGATAGTTTACCGCACATCACCACAAGAACCAATAGGTCTTTATAAGTTGAAGACGGTCACGTTTGGGGTTAATTGCGCACCGTATCTTGCAATACGAACTCTTTTGCAACTAGCTGATGACGTAGAAACATCATTCCCAACAGCATCGAATATACTAAGGGAGGGGATTGTTGTATATCAGAGTATCAGAGCAAGTACTCTAAATGTTCGCTGTGAAACATAAACAGTTTATTAGGTTTCTAATTTCACCTATTGTCCCACGCAAAGATCTATATATGTAGATATGTGCAATTGCACTGCCAAGCGGCTACACGCTTGGTATGTGTGCATGTGTGTATGATCGCACTGAGTATGCACTGAATTGGACACCGAGCCATGCACATATGAATGCATGTAAATATGTGCATGGCTTCAGTCTCATTTAGCTTTAAGGATTATAAGTAAATATGTAACGTAGTAAATAAGTAGTACATAAGAATTTTAGGGTATAAATAAGCTTCTGAAGTTCAATAAAGTCAATCATTGTCATTCGGCACTTCGCGGTGCTTGGTCAAAATAATTTAAATTCTTTTCAATACTTTTCATGGCGATCCTGCCAGTGATACTGCAGGCCAATTGCTCATTCTAGCAATTGCCTAAAATTCACTGCGGGGAAAACCGGCAAAAGTTGTAAATTAAAAAAAAAAAAAAATTTTTTTTTCGTCCCAACAAAATAACTTGGACAAATTATGGTCACTGGTTGGTGCTGATAAATTTACCGAATTACAGAGAGAGAAAAACAAAAAAAGGGCGCCCGTCATCGATTTGGTGCAAATCATTTACCACAAACTGTTGGGATATGGACATCTGCCAAAGCAGCCCGTGATAGTAAAAGCCAAATATTGGAATTGAATGCAATTGAATGAAGAAATTGAATCTCAGGACAAAGCAGCGCGCAGAGAGAATGTGCAGAGAGAAGTGGAATATAGATCGTTATTATGGTTGAACTCTAGATAACTTGCAGATCGTATGGTACCGTCATAAGCGTGCAGAGAGAAGTGGAATATAGATCGTTATTATGGTTGAACTCTAGATAACTTGCAGATAGTATGGTACCGTCATAAGCGTGCAGAGAGAAGTGGGATAATTACTAAGAGCGGTGGAAACAAATAAGATCGGTCATCATACAAAAGCGCTAAAGCAGTCTTAGATAAGTTATTTATGTACACATTTAAAAAAAAAAAAAAATTTTTTTTTGTAGATAAACATTCTGGACGGCCTAACGGCTGCCTGCCCGACAAGCAAAAATTAAATTTTTTGCTGTATAAACTCAGCAATTAAATTGATATGTCCCAAGAAGAGGACATAGTCACACAAACCCAGTTTGATCAAGTCTTTTCTAACGCGGTTAGGTTGACTTTGGAAGCATTAGAAAAAATTAGACAAGAACAAGAACAAGTCAGACAAGGCCCTAAGCCGCTGACAATTGAAGAATATAATAAAAGAAATAAGGTTCGAAAAATTGAGGAACCAAAAATTCCAGAGCCAATCAAGCTAAAGAGAAAAAGAGGAGGTAAAAAATTCAATAATAGAAGAGAATTAGCTCAACTATACGAAAAATTTAATCTGAGTTCAAATCGGGCAGAAAAAAAATACAATTAAGAAAAGAAATTAGAAAGTTGAGAGACAGAATTAATGAAGAAAGAAAGTAATAAATTTTTTTTGTCTTTTGAAAATTTTTTTTTGCTAATGTCTAAACGTTATATTAAAGGCCCACTGGCCACAATTGAGGAACTTCAAAAAGGAGTTGATGAAATGTATAAAGAGCCAGATTATGAAAAGGAATTAATTTGGTTGACCAAATTTTGGAAAGACATTGGCATGCCAAGGGAACCAACTCTTGAAGATATAACAAATCCTTCCACCAAGGAAGAAGAATTAATAAGATTAATGAGAAGTTGTGGATTCAAGCCTTATGGAGAATAAATAAGAAAAATCTAAACATTAAATATTGAATTTTTGCATATTTCTTTTAAAATGGGAAGCAAGGAATCGAAAGTCACTGATCCAAATGCTAACGTGGTAAACACAGTTCAGATAATAGACCACACTGAAGCTTTGGATGCCATAAAAATTTACCTTTTGATCATTGCTGTCATCAGTGCAGTGAACTTATTCTTGAGATTTTACTCAACCCACAACAAAATTCTGAAAAAGAAATACCAGAGCCGCACTGACGGTCTGGATAAAGTGTAAGTATAAAGTCTCGTTTTTCTCTCAATGGAGAAATGGGAGGAAATCTCAAGGGAACTCATTGAAAATAAGGTAAATGCAGAAAAGTCATATAAATGCATATGTAAGAACACAGATATAAAAACAGAGACTGTAAAGAAGCATCTAAATGTTTTACTGTCATCACTAAATAATTTAGGAAAACTCTTACGCAGAGTCTATCAAATTCTAACAAAAGCGCATCAAAAAGAATCCTACCAAATATTTTCGAGCGTTAGATACAAATTGGTATCCTCGTTATCCAGGTATAACATTAATGTTGAAATACCAACCTCCAACGAACGACATATAGAGATCGATTTCGACACTTGGTTGTCCGAAAGTGAGTCAGATAGTGAGGAAGAACAAAAGGTGCATACAGATGCCAATAAATCCGCTCAAACTGAGATTGTTGAGCGAGAAGAAACATCTACACAAACAAATATCGTAACACCAGTTGAACAAAACTCCCAAACAGACATAAACATGGCGCAAACAATGGTAGCGTTCATTAAAACTGCGTCATCGATCTTACCTGAGTTCGATGGCAAACCCGAAAACTTATCCAGTTTTCTGGACGCCCTTGATATCCTCGAGCAAATCAAAGAGACACATGAGGCTGTCGCAGTATCCATGATAAAGACAAAGTTAAAAGGCACAGCCAGAAACTTTATTGGTTCTGAAGCGTCCATAGAGGAAATAAAGCGATAGCTAAAAAGTGCGATAAAGGGTGAGTCGGTAGAAGTTTTAACTGCAAAACTCTTGAACATCCAGCAGCGCAGTAAAACTGCAAATCAGTACACTGCTGAGATCGAAAAACTCACAAAATCATTGGAAGGAGCATACATATCTGACGGTCTAACAACAGACCTCGCAACTAAGTATGCTACACAAACAGCTGTCAAAGCTATGTGTAAAAACTGCTCCAATGACAAAGTAAAAACAATCATGCAAGCTGGAACGTTCACCTAGATGAACGAAGCTGTATCTAAATTCACAAATAGTTGCACAGAAATCACGGGTAACCCTAATTCATTGTTGCATATACGCCAACAAAACTATTTTCGCGGTAATTTCCGCAGAGGTTATCAATCTAGCAACTATAGAGGTAACCAAAGGCGTACATACCCAACACGCTTTAACAATTTTAATAACAATAATAATAATCGATCAAATAGCCAAAGATCGGGTCGCAACTTTGGATCACGGGGATCTAACCGTAACAATACCAGAAACGTCAGAAATTTTAACCAACAGGAAAACCAGCAAACTCCACCTCAATAAGAAAAAAGTTATATGTTTTCAATTTACACCTCAATAGCTATATATCCTCCAAAACAACTTTAAATAATTCAATTTCAACCCTCCTGATCGATACAGGAGCGGATATATCAATTATAAAAAAGGGTCAAATTGACAGTAATGTCACAATTAATTACTCACAAAAAACTGATTTAAAAGGTATTGGTCAAGGTTTAACAAGCACTATTGGAACGGTTAAAGCAGATTTAAGGGATGATTATCTATTAATTAAACACAAATTTCACATAGTTGAGGATAATTTCCCAATTCCTTGTGATGGAATTTTGGGACTTGATTTTATTAAAAAATATAATTGCATTTTAGATTACAGTAAAAATGGAGACAACCTAATACTGCGTCCATATGATTACCCAGAAAACACAATAATACAAATGACAAATAGACCAACCATTAATTGCATAACAATACCTGCAAGATCGGAAGTAATCCGACAAGTCCATATTGAAAATGGTAATTCTGATTTATTAATACCTCACCAAAAATTATCTGATGGCATTTTTATAGCCAACACATTAGTAAATTCAAATCAAACCTTTATTAGAATAATTAATACAACAGATAAAAATGCAACCATTCAAAATTTCAAAATTAACACAGAAGATTTAAATGATTACACAATAATAAAAACTAAATCTGAATCAATAGAAAATAAAAAGGAAAAATTAGAAAGATTAAATAAAAATTTCCCACCTTTCGCTAGTCAATCACTTAACACACTATGCTCAGAATTCATCGATATATTTTCATTAGAAACAGAACCATTTACTACTAATAACTTTTACAAACAAAAATTACATATGAAAGATAGTACTCCTGTATATATTAAAAATTATAGATTACCCCAAGCCCAAAAAGGTGAGATTAACAAACAAATTAATAAATTAATTGAAGATGACATTATAGAGCCGTCTATGTCAGAATATAATAGCCCCATTCTCCTGGTACCGAAAAAGCCGTTGCCAGGAAAAAACGATAAAAGATGGAGATTGGTAGTCGATTACCGACAAATAAATAAAAGATTAACTGCAGATAAATTCCCATTACCAAGAATTGATGATATACTAGATCAATTGGGTAGAGCTAAATATTTTTCATGTCTGGACTTGATGTCGGGCTTTCATCAAATTGAGTTACATAAAGACTCTAGGGACATCACATCGTTTACGGCGGACGATGGTACATATCGTTTCAAAAGATTGCCGTATGGTTTGAAAGTAGCCCCTAACTCATTTCAGAGAATGATGACTCTCGCATTTGCAGGTCTTAAACCATCCCAAGCTTTTCTATATATGGACGACTTAGTAGTATTGGGATGCTCCGAAAAACATATGATTACAAATTTAAGAGATGTATTTTCTACTTGCAGAAAATATAATTTAAAATTACATCCGGATAAATGTTTATTTTTTCACCAAGAAGTCACTTATCTTGGACATAAATGCACAAATAAAGGGATTTTACCTGATCCTAGCAAATTTGAAGTTATTTCAAACTATCCAATTCCAAAAAATGCTGAGGAAGTTAAACGATTTGTAGCTTTTTGTAATTATTACCGAAGATTTGTTCCAAATTTTGCAGCTCATTCTAGAATTTTAACAAGATTATGTAAAAAGAATGTTTCTTTTGATTGGACAAAGGAATGTAAAAAGCTTTTGTCTACTTGAAGGAGGCATTAATACACCCAAATATTTTGCAATACCCAGATTTCGATAAAACAACAGATGCCAGTGGATTTGCCTGCGGCGCAGTTCTTAGTCAAGAATATGAAGGAAAACAACTACCAATTGCCTATGCGTCAAGAGCATTCACAAAAGGTGAAAGCAATAAAGCCACAATTGAAAAAGAGTTGGCAGCAATCCATTGGGCTATAGCTTATTTTAGACCATACGTTTACGGCAGAAAATTTTTAATTAAAACAGACCATCGCCCCTTAACATACTTATTTTCGATGAAAAACCCCTCATCGAAATTAACTAGAGTTCGGCTGGAGTTGGAGGAATATGACTTTGAGGTGGAGTACATAGCTGGAAAAGAAAACTATGTTGCAGATGCGCTATCACGCATAAATATAAATGACTTAAAAGACATGTCAGTAAAAGCATGTCAAATAATGAAGGTTACGACTCGATCGCGAACCAATAAAAATTCCAATAATGAAAATATTAATGAAAAATGTCACAATGAGAACCCAAAAATTTATGAAGCGCTTAATAAATGTGTAGTAAAAAAGCTAGCTCAGCTCGTTTTCGATCCCCCGAAACTGCAGTTCAAAAGAGGAAAGAAAATTTGTAGCAAAATAGATATTAATGATTCAATTGTTGAGGCGAAGATTGATTTAGGTCAATTCTTTGCCAGGCTAATGAAAGAGGCCGACAATTTGAAAATAAATAAATTACAGTTGTCCTTAGGAGACAAATTGTTTAAAAATAATTATACACGTGTAGACACATTTAAAAATATTGGTACCAAAGTTCTCAAAAACTTAACTATTGCATTAACTCCGGAAGTTGTGCATGTGACAGATAAAGAAATAATCAAAAAGATATTGCAAAAATATCACGATGATCCTGTTAATGGTGGCCACCCGGGAATCAATCGAACAAATAATAAAATCAGACAAAAATATTACTGGAAAAATATGAAAAATGATATACGAAATCATATTAAAAAATGCATTGAATGCGGTAAAAACAAAATAAATAAAAATTTAAAAGAACCGATGATAATAACTGAAACACCAACAAAAGCTTTCGATACGGTGCAAATTGATACAATTGGACCATTGCCCGTGTCGGAATATGGAAATGAATATGCGGTTACCACAGTATGTAATTTGACAAAGTATCTGATCGCAATTCCAATTGCGAGCAAACACGCAAAAACAGTGGCCAAAGCAATTTTTGAAAATTTTATTTTGATTTATGGTTGTATGAAAACAATCATCACGGATATGGGAACTGAATACAAAAACAATGTATTTGAGGAATTGTGTAAACTTTTAAAAATTGAACACAAGACTTCTACCCCATATCACCATCAAACTTTGGGCACTGTTGAGCGTAGCCACAGAACTTTCAACGAATACATCCGTTCTTACATATCCATTGACAAAAATGATTGGGATGAATATTTGAAATATTTTGCGTATTGTTACAATACAACACCATCTACAGTTCATGGTTATTGTCCATTTGAACTAGTGTTTGGAAAAATACCTCTGACTTACAATTTTTTGCAAGACCATACCGTAAGCCCATTATACAATTATGAGGCTTACGACAAAGAAATTAAATTTAGATTACAAATAGCTCAAGAAAGAGCTCATAAATTGGTAAAAGAAGCAAAAGAAAGACAAACAATTTATTATGATAAAAATCTTCAAATTAAGGAAATAAATTTAGGAGATTTAGTATTAGTTAAGAATGAATCAGGTCATAAGTTAGATAATAAATATAAAGGGCCCTATAGAGTAGTAAATATCGATAAGAACAATAATTTTACTTTAACTCCTCATAAAATAGAAAATATAAATTTAAATAATCAATTAAGCGACAGAAATAAGAAAATCATAATTCATAAAAATAGGCTTAAGCTATTTGAATAAATTCACTTCAAAAATTTTTTTTCTTTACCCATAAATTTTACTTATTCATAAATTTTCTACTTAAACCATAAGAAATAGTTGTATACAAAATAGGTCCAAGTGTTTATCATAAACAAAAAGTCGACACTTATCCGAAGTGCTCAAAAGAAAAACAAAATTTTTTTGCATGAATAATTTTACAAGTAAACATATATGAATTATTGTACTACCCACTTGAAAAAAAAAAAAACAAAACTTAAACACTGTAACACAAGTAATAACCAGACAGAACATAAAATTTTTGTAAACAAACAATAAAAAATCTCAAAAGTGTCAAATGAAATTATGTTCAAAAATTATTTGTAGAAATGTACAAAAGAGAAAAAAAACCCACGTAAGTAAATCACAGCTCTAAAATCGTTCATATGTATTCACGATTTTTTTTAGGATGGGAGGTGTTGTATATCAGAGTATCAGAGCAAGTACTCTAAATGTTCGCTGTGAAACATAAACAGTTTATTAGGTTTCTAATTTCACCTATTGTCCCACGCAAAGATCTATATATGTAGATATGTGCAATTGCACTGCCAAGCGGCTACACGCTTGGTATGTGTGCATGTGTGTATGATCGCACTGAGTATGCACTGAATTGGACACCGAGCCATGCACATATGAATGCATGTAAATATGTGCATGGCTGGAGTCTCATTTAGCTTTAAGGATTATAAGTAAATATGTAACGTAGTAAATAAGTAGTACATAAGAATTTTAGGGTATAAATAAGCTTCTGAAGTTCAATAAAGTCAATCATTGACATTCGGCACTTCGCGGTGCTTGGTCAAAATAATTTAAATTCTTTTCAATACTTTTCAGGATGTACGTGGATGATGTATTAGCGGGGGGGCATACCCTCGCATCGGCCATTCATGCGAGAGATGAAATTCGACAGATCTTACACTCCGCTGGATTCCCACTTCGGAAATGGACATCGAATTCCGAGGAGATTCTCAACGACATCCCAAGGGCGGATCGGCTGACCGAGGACTTCCTGGCGTTCGAAGACACCAGCACCGTTAAGGCTTTGGGCATTAGATGGAATGCTCATTCTGACCTCTTTTATTTTAAGGCAGGGTCACTGGACGAATGTGAACAGCTCACGAAACGAGCAATACTATCCGCCATCGCCAAGCTGTTCGACCCTTTAGGATGGCTTGCACCAATGGTCATTGTGGCCAAAATATTGATGCAGAATATCTGGTTGGAGGGCACCGATTGGGATGAGCCAGTCTCGTCCAACACTTTGGAACGATGGGGGAATTTTAAAAGGGACGACAAGGAAATCGATAACATCAGGATACCCCGATGGGTAAATTTTTCATCAGAAGATGAGGTCGAAATCCATGGATTCTGTGACGCGTCGGAAAAAGCATACGCTGCAGCCGTCTACTTGCGCGTAAAAAGGGATGACCAGATCTTCGTCAATCTCCTTCTAGCCAAACCCAGAGTAGCGCCGGTGAAAACAATTTCACTACCGCGCTTGGAACTCTGCGGAGCTGTACTCCTGACGGAGATACTGGAATCCATTTTTCGAAATATAAGATTAGGACATGTAAAACAACATCTGTGGACGGATTCCACCATCGTACTAGCATGGATACGGAAACCACCATGTTCCTGGTCAACGTTCGTCGCACACAGGATAACCAAGATCATCGACTTGGTCGGAAGTAAGGACTGGCGTCATGTCAACTCGGAATCGAATCCCGCAGATTTAGGTAGCAGAGGAATACCGGCAACGGATTTGGTCAACAATTCTTTGTGGTGGCAGGGACCTTCTTGGTTACAAGAAGACAATTCAGGGTGGCCAGCACAAGAAGTCGAGACTCTAGATCGGTTTTCGGATTTACCCAGGGCTTTGAGGGTATTATCATACATTATGAGATTCTTTCGAAGAACACATCCCACAACAAAGGCTTCCTTTCAAGAAAAGTCGTGCCTAATCTCATCCGATGAGATAAAGACAACGACTCAGATCTTGATTAAACTATATCAGAAGCAACATTATTTTGAGGAGTACGTAAATTTGAAGAAGGAAACAGTCATCGACCGGAAAAGCGAGATATTGCCACTTAACCCGTTCCTTGATAAGGACGATGTTATCAGGGCCGGGGGTCGTCTAGGGGCGTCGGAAGACCTCGCTTACAACGAGCGTCATCCAATCATACTCCCTTATAATTGTAGGTTAACGCGGCTAGTTGTGCAAATGATACATAAAATCTCCCCCATATTAAAAGTTTCCGAGGGAGAGGGTGTCGACTATCAAAAGGCTACGTTTGCCTTTTCGTCTGTTTTACCACCAAAGCGATCCATATGGAAGCGACCAGTGATCTTAGTACCCCATCCTTTCTAGCAGCCCTTTCCCGTTTCATAGCTAGAAGAGGATGCCCGAAAAACATTTACTCCGACAATGGTACTAACTTTGTCGGAGCATCACGATCGTTACGATCCGAATTTAAAGCCTTTATAGCGGACGCAAGAGATCAAACGATCTCTAAATACAGCCATCAATTATTGACATGGCATTTCATCCCGGCAGGGGCTCCACATATGGGGGACTCTGGGAAGCGGGAGTCAAAAGCTTCAAAAGCCATTTTAAAAAGATAGCCGCGCCCCACAAGTTCACGCATGAAGAGTTCCATACGTTACTATGTAGGATTGAAGCCTGCCTCAACTCGGGACCATTAAGTCCCGCGTCCAATAACCCTTCAGATTTTGAGCCACTTACACGGGGCACTTCCTCATTGGCAGTCACCTCATGGCTCCACCAGAACCCGATGTTAGCGAAAGCTCTGCCTCCATGATCAACAGATAGCAGAAACTCAAGGCCTTCCATCATACCTTCTGCAAGCGATGGAAGGTGGAGTATTTGTCCGAACTTCAAAAACGAGTGAAGTGGAAACAATCAAAACAGAACATTAAGGTGGGGGATCTCGTTGTCATTAAGGAAGACAACTTAACTCCAAACGAATGGAGGCTCGGTCGAGTTACCAACGTACACCCCGGAGAAGATAACCGAGCACGTGTCGTCGACCTCATGACCGAGAAGGGTCAGGTCAGAAGACCGGTGGTCAAGCTGATCCTGCTTCCAATCGATGGAGTGGATGGTGCGAGGCCCGATGCCTCATCCTAACAATCCGATCTCCCTCCACTCCGTTCATCCCCACCTTTCCAAATCCCTCAACAAAATTCCCACAATTCACTCGTTAACCCCAACGAGGACACCAGAAAACCTAACACAGACGGGCGATCCCGACCTGCAACAAACAATAAGCTGCACTCCACAAAGAGGCCAAAGAAATCCTAACGCAGACAGGCGAACCAATCTGCCACCGAATCTTAAAAAAGATCTGCGACAACGCAGATACCCCCACACATAAACACCCAGGCCCCAAAAGTGTGAACAAGAGGTAATATGTGCATATAAGGTCGAAACTGATTCGACCTGTTTCAGGAAAAAATTAATTTTTGAAAACTTCAAAAAAATTAGCTTGCAAGAAAATCAATGTTTTTGTATACGTGAATTTGCATTAATTTTGAAGATTTAAACAAAAAAAAAACGAAATAAAAAGAAACTATCGAGACTCAAGTGTTTCATGGCATTCCTGCTCTGATTTTTTCTCTTTTTTTTCTTTAGTTAGGTTTAAATTTAGTTGTAAGTCTCATTTGTCTAATAAAAAAAAAAAAAAAATTTCCTTGTTTCTCAATTAAAAAAAAAAAAAAATGTTCCTTGTTTCTCAATTATGGCAAGAAATATACCACTTTTGTATTTTCAAGTTTCTCCCCTCTCTTCTCACAGCTAGGTACGATACGGCCATCTTACCAGTGGTGACAGACCTCAACCCCAGGAGGGGGCTCGAAGGCGGACCAAGTGCTACCCAGCACCCCATGATAGGTTTAAGAGCCTAGAATAAGAGAGGGCGTGAGGGAAATCCCGGGGCTGGTCAGAATATTGCGTATCGCAAGGGGGCCGGCATGTTTAGGCCCGATGCCTAAAATCGTAAAAATAGTGACACCCTAATGTCACTTTCCAAGCACCCACACACCCACCCGTACGTATGCATAATTATTCATGTTTTGTCAGCACACAACGACTTGACAACCATCTATTCTTTCAGCAACCGAGTACGGATTAAGAGATCAGCGCAGCCCCAGGATTTTCCCAACGCCATAATTAAGGTATCCAAAATAACTGTGTTGACACTTTTTATATACAATAAACGGCCAGTGTATTAATCGAGGAATTCTCGTTTTCCACTTTTATTTCATTTCAAAAAAACCATAAATTCGACCGCGGTGTCTGAGCCACCGCTGCCAGCCAAGAATCCACAGTCGAGTTTTATTCAGTAACTTTTTTTGAGACATAGTTTTGGTATAAAAAAAAATTGATTATCAGACATTAATAATGCAAATAATTTTGATGATCTGACTGTTCATCGTGGATGCACAAGGAAATGAAGCAGAGCATGCCGCCGATTAAAGTATTATGGTTTTCATTAGGTCAAAACGATAGACCTCAAAACCTGCCATGGCAATTCGGGATCAAATGTGTTTTATTACGTCTTTAAAACTGACATGAAGTCGATTGACACAAATTTGCCTGCAACGCAATTGACACAGTATGCCAACCCGCTTTCATTACATATTTGGTGTCATATTTTGACATTATGAAAACCAGTTTGACTGTTATCGGCTACATGATTACTTTATAAACTATGAGAGCGCTCGGCGTAGCGTTTTTTTCCCAACGTCAGGCAATGCGCGACATACTGAAATAAAGGCGCAAAATTGCTCTCAATTTTCTCTTCTTTCATTCCCCCATTTCACACTTCACCTTGCAAAACGCTGTTAAAATTGAAAATTCCAATTGCTCAGCGTTGACACAACGCTGTTTACAAATTTATGGGCATGAGGATTTTTGACAGCAATCTGACGCTTAGCGGGCTTATTAGGTATGTCTGTAACGAAAAGGTACATTTTGCGAAGAAAAAAATTCAAATATATAAAGCATTCATCAGAATCTGTCCGTCATACTTTAGATACGTGAGACACGTCGAAATTTAGGGCAAATTCTATTTTGCCGTATTGATTTTGTGTACCGCTTAAGAATCGAACAAATTTGTTTTTTTTTTTCAATGTGAAAAAAACTTGTATTTATAGCATATTGATTTATTAGTTAAACTTTACAACCGGCCAAATGTGCAATACCAAAATTTTGAAATACTAGGTACAAATGTATCGAACTAAGTCATACTTTATAATTATTATTTTTAAAGTATAACTGATATGCGAAGCATGCGAATCGAATTTTTTTTTATTGGTTAGGTACTTTTTTTGTAAAAAGATAAACTGTGCTGAGAATAGCTTGGTAACTTTTTGGTAACTTTTTTACAACAAGTTGGTTATTTTTTCGCTTATGCTTGTGGCATAACTAAAAAATGTCACCCAAAAAACTGACATACCGGTTCCAACCATACATAATGGTTCCATACTTTTAGGCGCTGCTAGGGCTGCCGTCGTACCCACCTTCATAAAAATTTTCAAATACCAAGAGTATTTCTAATAAATTTCCAAAATATTTTCTCT
Organism: Campiglossa producta; assembly: GCA_964058755.1. Taxonomy (NCBI): domain Eukaryota; kingdom Metazoa; phylum Arthropoda; class Insecta; order Diptera; family Tephritidae; genus Campiglossa; species Campiglossa producta. Next base: position 46,174,964 of record CAXKVI010000004.1, read on the forward strand.
TCAAAATACATTTAATAATTAAACAAATATAAACTTATGACATTTACTAAATATAGGCTAGAGGTATATACTATAAAAAGTTAAAAAGGAATGAAATGAAACAGAATAAAATGAAATTGAATGAAAAAAAAAAAAATAAAATTAATTGAAAGGAAATGAAATCTAGTAAAATGAAGCCAAATTAAATGAAATGAAATTAAATGAATGTTGCGGCTATTTACCTTCAATAAATTGTCTGAATAAAAGAGCACGAAATATGTAGTTCAATTGTCTTTAATATTATTCACTTTAAATTTATCAAACCGTGCATTGTATTTATAGGTTAGGTTCAAGTGGCTGCCGCAGAGGCACACGTAAGCCAGTATTAAAAGGCCCGTTGTGATACCACCAACACTAGGAAAGTCAGTTCCGGGACCCTGCAATATGGAAAATCCCGGTATTATCGGGATTCTCCACATAGCAGAATCCCGGGACTGACGTTCCTAAACCGACACCGTTACTCCTCCTTGAACCATTTAGATGACTTAATGAAGGCCATCAGGTCCTGTATGTCCAGCTCCGTGACCTGGCGTCCGCTAACCAGGAAGGGAACTCCCAAAAAGCGCATTCTCGCGTCACTTAAGGCCGGGCAGTTGCAGATGAGGTTCTCCACCGTTTCCTCCTTCTCATCATCCTTACAAATTGAGTTACATAAAGACTCTAGGGACATCACATCGTTTACGGCGGACGATGGTACATATCGTTTCAAAAGATTGCCGTATGGTTTGAAAGTAGCCCCTAACTCATTTCAGAGAATGATGACTCTCGCATTTGCAGGTCTTAAACCATCCCAAGCTTTTCTATATATGGACGACTTAGTAGTATTGGGATGCTCCGAAAAACATATGATTACAAATTTAAGAGATGTATTTTCACTTGCAGAAAATATAATTTAAAATTACATCCGGATAAATGTTTATTTTTTAACCAAGAAGTCACTTATCTTGGACATAAATGCACAAATAAAGGGATTTTACCTGATCCTAGCAAATTTGAAGTTATTTCAAACTATCCAATTCCAAAAAATGCTGAGGAAGTTAAACGATTTGTAGCTTTTTGTAATTATTACCGAAGATTTGTTCCAAATTTTGCAGCTCATTCTACAATTTTAACAAGATTATGTAAAAAGAATGTTTCTTTTGATTGGACAAAGGAATGTCAAAAAGCTTTTGTCTACTTGAAGGAGGCATTAATACACCCAAATATTTTGCAATACCCAGATTTCGATAAAGAATTTTGTATAACAACAGATGCCAGTGGATTTGCCTGCGGCGCAGTTCTTAGTCAAGAATATGAAGGCAAACAACTACCAATTGCCTATGCGTCAAGAGCATTCACAAAAGGTGAAAGCAATAAAGCCACAATTGAAAAAGAGTTGGCAGCAATCCATTGGGCTATAGCTTATTTTAGACCATACGTTTACGGCAGAAAATTTTTAATTAAAACAGACCATCGCCCCTTAACATACTTATTTTCGATGAAAAACCCCTCATCGAAATTAACTAGAGTTCGGCTGGAGTTGGAGGAATATGACTTTGAGGTGGAGTACATAGCTGGAAAAGAAAACTATGTTGCAGATGCGCTATCACGCATAAATATAAATGACTTAAAAGACAACGACAGTAAAACCATGTCAAATAATGAAGGTTACGACTCGATCGCGAACCAATAAAAATTCCAATAATAAAAATTCCAATAATAAAAATTCCAATAATGAAAATATTAATGAAAAATGTCACAATGAGAACCCAAAAATTTATGAAGCGCTTAATAAATGTGAAGTAAAAAAGCTAGCTCAGCTCGTTTTCGATCCCCCGAAACTGCAGTTCAAAAGAGGAAAGAAAATTTGTAGCAAAATAGATATTAATGATTCAATTGTTGAGGCGAAGATTGATTTAGGTCAATTCTTTGCCAGGCTAATGAAAGAGGCCGACAATTTGAAAATAAATAAATTACAGTTGTCCTTAGGAGACAAATTGTTTAAAAATAATTATACACGTGTAGACACATTTAAAAATATTGGTACCAAAGTTCTCAAAAACTTAACTATTGCATTAACTCCGGAAGTTGTGCATGTGACAGATAAAGAAATAATCAAAAAGATATTGCAAAAATATCACGATGATCCTGTTAATGGTGGCCACCCGGGAATCAATCGAACAAATAATAAAATCAGACAAAAATATTACTGGAAAAATATGAAAAATGATATACGAAATCATATTAAAAAATGCATTGAATGCGGTAAAAACAAAATAAATAAAAATTTAAAAGAACCGATGATAATAACTGAAACACCAACAAAAGCTTTCGATACGGTGCAAATTGATACAATTGGACCATTGCCCGTGTCGGATTATGGAAATGAATATGCGGTTACCATAGTATGTAATTTGACAAAGTATCTGATCGCAATTCTAATTGCGAGCAAACACGCAAAAACAGTGGCCAAAGCAATTTTTGAAAATTTTATTTTCATTTATGGTTGTATGAAAACAATCATCACGGATATGGGAACTGAATACAAAAACAATGTATTTGAGGAATTGTGTAAAATTTTAAAAATTGAACACAAGACTTCTACCCCATATCACCATCAAACTTTGGGCACTGTTGAGCGTAGCCACAGAACTTTCAACGAATACATCCGTTCTTACATATCCATTGACAAAAATGATTGGGATGAATATTTGAAATATTTTGCGTATTGTTACAATACAACACCATCTACAGTTCATGGTTATTGTCCATTTGAACTAGTGTTTGGAAAAATACCTCTGACTTACGATTTTTTGCAAGACCATACCGTAAGCCCATTATACAATTATGAGGCTTACGACAAAGAAATTAAATTTAGATTACAAATAGCTCAAGAAAGAGCTCATAAATTGATAAAAGAAGCAAAAGAAAGACAAAAAAAATTATTTAATAAAAATCTTCAAATTAAGGAAATAAATTTAGGAGATTTAGTATTAGTTAAGAATGAATCAGGTCATAAGTTAGATAATAAATATAAAGGGCCCTATAGAGTAGTAAATATCGATAAGAACAATAATTTTACTTTAACTCCTCATAAAATAGAAAATATAAATTTAAATAATCAATTAAGCGATAGAAATAAGAAAATCATAATTCATAAAAATAGGCTTAAGCTATTTGAATAAATTCACTTCAAAAATTTTTTTTCTTTACCCATAAATTTTTCTTATTCATAAATTTTCTACTTTAAACCATAAGAAATAGTTGTATACAAAATAGGTCCAAGTGTTTATCATAAACAAAAAGTTGACACTTATCCGAAGTGCTCAAAAGAAAAACAAAATTTTTTTGCATGAATAATTTTACAAGTAAACATATATGAATTATTGTACTACCCACTTGAAAAAAAAAAAAACAAAACTTAAACACTGTAACACAAGTAATAACCAGACAGAACATAAAATTTTTGTAAACAAACAATAAAAAATCTCAAAAGTGTCAAATGAAATTATGTTCAAAAATTATTTGTAGAAATGTACAAAAGAGAAAAAAAAAACCCACGTAAGTAAATCACAGCTCTAAAATCGTTCATATGTATTCACGATTTTTTTTAGGATGGGAGGTGTTGTATATCAGAGTATCAGAGCAAGTACTCTAAATGTTCGCTGTGAAACATAAACAGTTTATTAGGTTTCTAATTTCACCTATTGTCCCACGCAAAGATCTATATATGTAGATATGTGCAATTGCACTGCCAAGCGGCTACACGCTTGGTATGTGTGCATGTGTGTATGATCGCACTGAGTATGCACTGAATTGGACACCGAGCCATGCACATATGAATGCATGTAAATATGTGCATGGCTGGAGTCTCATTTAGCTTTAAGGATTATAAGTAAATATGTAACGTAGTAAATAAGTAGTACATAAGAATTTTAGGGTATAAATAAGCTTCTGAAGTTCAATAAAGTCAATCATTGACATTCGGCACTTCGCGGTGCTTGGTCAAAATAATTTAAATTCTTTTCAATACTTTTCAGGATGTACGTGGATGATGTATTAGCGGGGGGGCATACCCTCGCATCGGCCATTCATGCGAGAGATGAAATTCGACAGATCTTACACTCCGCTGGATTCCCACTTCGGAAATGGACATCGAATTCCGAGGAGATTCTCAACGACATCCCAAGGGCGGATCGGCTGACCGAGGACTTCCTGGCGTTCGAAGACACCAGCACCGTTAAGGCTTTGGGCATTAGATGGAATGCTCATTCTGACCTCTTTTATTTTAAGGCAGGGTCACTGGACGAATGTGAACAGCTCACGAAACGAGCAATACTATCCGCCATCGCCAAGCTGTTCGACCCTTTAGGATGGCTTGCACCAATGGTCATTGTGGCCAAAATATTGATGCAGAATATCTGGTTGGAGGGCACCGATTGGGATGAGCCAGTCTCGTCCAACACTTTGGAACGATGGGGGAATTTTAAAAGGGACGACAAGGAAATCGATAACATCAGGATACCCCGATGGGTAAATTTTTCATCAGAAGATGAGGTCGAAATCCATGGATTCTGTGACGCGTCGGAAAAAGCATACGCTGCAGCCGTCTACTTGCGCGTAAAAAGGGATGACCAGATCTTCGTCAATCTCCTTCTAGCCAAACCCAGAGTAGCGCCGGTGAAAACAATTTCACTACCGCGCTTGGAACTCTGCGGAGCTGTACTCCTGACGGAGATACTGGAATCCATTTTTCGAAATATAAGATTAGGACATGTAAAACAACATCTGTGGACGGATTCCACCATCGTACTAGCATGGATACGGAAACCACCATGTTCCTGGTCAACGTTCGTCGCACACAGGATAACCAAGATCATCGACTTGGTCGGAAGTAAGGACTGGCGTCATGTCAACTCGGAATCGAATCCCGCAGATTTAGGTAGCAGAGGAATACCGGCAACGGATTTGGTCAACAATTCTTTGTGGTGGCAGGGACCTTCTTGGTTACAAGAAGACAATTCAGGGTGGCCAGCACAAGAAGTCGAGACTCTAGATCGGTTTTCGGATTTACCCAGGGCTTTGAGGGTATTATCATACATTATGAGATTCTTTCGAAGAACACATCCCACAACAAAGGCTTCCTTTCAAGAAAAGTCGTGCCTAATCTCATCCGATGAGATAAAGACAACGACTCAGATCTTGATTAAACTATATCAGAAGCAACATTATTTTGAGGAGTACGTAAATTTGAAGAAGGAAACAGTCATCGACCGGAAAAGCGAGATATTGCCACTTAACCCGTTCCTTGATAAGGACGATGTTATCAGGGCCGGGGGTCGTCTAGGGGCGTCGGAAGACCTCGCTTACAACGAGCGTCATCCAATCATACTCCCTTATAATTGTAGGTTAACGCGGCTAGTTGTGCAAATGATACATAAAATCTCCCCCATATTAAAAGTTTCCGAGGGAGAGGGTGTCGACTATCAAAAGGCTACGTTTGCCTTTTCGTCTGTTTTACCACCAAAGCGATCCATATGGAAGCGACCAGTGATCTTAGTACCCCATCCTTTCTAGCAGCCCTTTCCCGTTTCATAGCTAGAAGAGGATGCCCGAAAAACATTTACTCCGACAATGGTACTAACTTTGTCGGAGCATCACGATCGTTACGATCCGAATTTAAAGCCTTTATAGCGGACGCAAGAGATCAAACGATCTCTAAATACAGCCATCAATTATTGACATGGCATTTCATCCCGGCAGGGGCTCCACATATGGGGGACTCTGGGAAGCGGGAGTCAAAAGCTTCAAAAGCCATTTTAAAAAGATAGCCGCGCCCCACAAGTTCACGCATGAAGAGTTCCATACGTTACTATGTAGGATTGAAGCCTGCCTCAACTCGGGACCATTAAGTCCCGCGTCCAATAACCCTTCAGATTTTGAGCCACTTACACGGGGCACTTCCTCATTGGCAGTCACCTCATGGCTCCACCAGAACCCGATGTTAGCGAAAGCTCTGCCTCCATGATCAACAGATGGCAGAAACTCAAGGCCTTCCATCATACCTTCTGCAAGCGATGGAAGGTGGAGTATTTGTCCGAACTTCAAAAACGAGTGAAGTGGAAACAATCAAAACAGAACATTAAGGTGGGGGATCTCGTTGTCATTAAGGAAGACAACTTAACTCCAAACGAATGGAGGCTCGGTCGAGTTACCAACGTACACCCCGGAGAAGATAACCGAGCACGTGTCGTCGACCTCATGACCGAGAAGGGTCAGGTCAGAAGACCGGTGGTCAAGCTGATCCTGCTTCCAATCGATGGAGTAGATGGTGCGAGGCCCGATGCCTCATCCTAACAATCCGATCTCCCTCCACTCCGTTCATCCCCACCTTTCCAAATCCCTCAACAAAATTCCCACAATTCACTCGTTAACCCCAACGAGGACACCAGAAAACCTAACGCAGACGGGCGAGCCCGACCTGCAACAAACAATAAGCTGCACTCCACAAAGAGGCCAAAGAAATCCTAACGCAGACAGGCGAACCAATCTGCCACCGAATCTTAAAAAAGATCTGCGACAACGCAGATACCCCCTCACATAAACACCCAGGCCCCAAAAGTGTGAACAAGAGGTAATATGTGCATATAAGGTCGAAACTGATTCGACCTGTTTCAGGAAAAAATTAATTTTTGAAAACTTCAAAAAAATTAGCTTGCAAGAAAATCAATGTTTTTGTATACGTGAATTTGCATTAATTTTGAAGATTTAAACAAAAAAAAACGAAATAAAAAGAAACTATCGAGACTCAAGTGTTTCATGGCATTCCTGCTCTGATTTTTTCTCTTTTTTTTCTTTAGTTAGGTTTAAATTTAGTTGTAAGTCTCATTTGTCTAATAAAAAAAAAAAAAATTTTCCTTGTTTCTCAATTAAAAAAAAAAAAAAAATGTTCCTTGTTTCTCAATTATGGCAAGAAATATACCACTTTTGTATTTTCAAGTTTCTCCCCTCTCTTCTCACAGCTAGGTACGATACGGCCATCTTACCAGTGGTGACAGACCTCAACCCCAGGAGGGGGCTCGAAGGCGGACCAAGTGCTACCCAGCACCCCACGATAGGTTTAAGAGCCTAGAATAAGAGAGGGCGTGAGGGAAATCCCGGGGCTGGTCAGAATGTTGCGTATCGCAAGGGGGCCGGCATGTTTAGGCCCGATGCCTAAAATCGTAAAAATAGTGACACCCTAATGTCACTTTCCAAGCACCCACACACCCACCCGTACGTATGCATAATTATTCATGTTTTGTCAGCACACAACGACTTGACAACCATCTATTCTTTCAGCAACCGAGTACGGATTAAGAGATCAGCGCAGCCCCAGGATTTTCCCAACGCCATAATTAAGGTATCCAAAATAACTGTGTTGACACTTTTTATATACAATAAACGGCCAGTGTATTAATCGAGGAATTCTCGTTTTCCACTTTTATTTCATTTCAAAAAAACCATAAATTCGACCGCGGTGTCTGAGCCACCGCTGCCAGCCAAGAATCCACAGTCGAGTTTTATTCAGTAACTTTTTTTGAGACATAGTTTTGGTATAAAAAAAAATTGATTATCAGACATTAATAATGCAAATAATTTTGATGATCTGACTGTTCATCGTGGATGCACAAGGAAATGAAGCAGAGCATGCCGCCGATTAAAGTATTATGGTTTTCATTAGGTCAAAACGATAGACCTCAAAACCTGCCATGGCAATTCGGGATCAAATGTGTTTTATTACGTCTTTAAAACTGACATGAAGTCGATTGACACAAATTTGCCTGCAACGCAATTGACACAGTATGCCAACCCGCTTTCATTACATATTTGGTGTCATATTTTGACATTATGAAAACCAGTTTGACTGTTATCGGCTACATGATTACTTTATAAACTATGAGAGCGCTCGGCGTAGCGTTTTTTTCCCAACGTCAGGCAATGCGCGACATACTGAAATAAAGGCGCAAAATTGCTCTCAATTTTCTCTTCTTTCATTCCCCCATTTCACACTTCACCTTGCAAAACGCTGTTAAAATTGAAAATTCCAATTGCTCAGCGTTGACACAACGCTGTTTACAAATTTATGGGCATGAGGATTTTTGACAGCAATCTGACGCTTAGCGGGCTTATTAGGTATGTCTGTAACGAAAAGGTACATTTTGCGAAGAAAAAAATTCAAATATATAAAGCATTCATCAGAATCTGTCCGTCATACTTTAGATACGTGAGACACGTCGAAATTTAGGGCAAATTCTATTTTGCCGTATTGATTTTGTGTACCGCTTAAGAATCGAACAAATTTGTTTTTTTTTTTTTCAATGTGAAAAAAACTTGTATTTATAGCATATTGATTTATTAGTTAAACTTTACAACCGGCCAAATGTGCAATACCAAAATTTTGAAATACTAGGTACAAATGTATCGAACTAAGTCATACTTTATAATTATTATTTTTAAAGTATAACTGATATGCGAAGCATGCGAATCGAATTTTTTTTTATTGGTTAGGTACTTTTTTTGTAAAAAGATAAACTGTGCTGAGAATAGCTTGGTAACTTTTTGGTAACTTTTTTACAACAAGTTGGTTATTTTTTCGCTTATGCTTGTGGCATAACTAAAAAATGTCACCCAAAAAACTGACATACCGGTTCCAACCATACATAATGGTTCCATACTTTTAGGCGCTGCTAGGGCTGCCGTCGTACCCACCTTCATAAAAATTTTCAAATACCAAGAGTATTTCTAATAAATTTCCAAAATATTTTCTCTTCAAAATACATTTAATAATTAAACAAATATAAACTTATGACATTTACTAAATATAGGCTAGAGGTATATACTATAAAAAGTTAAAAAGGAATGAAATGAAACAGAATGAAATGAAATTGAATGAAAAAAAAAAAAATAAAATTAATTGAAAGGAAATGAAATCTAGTAAAATGAAGCCAAATTAAATGAAATGAAATTAAATGAATGTTGCGGCTATTTACCTTCAATAAATTGTCTGAATAAAAGAGCACGAAATATGTAGTTCAATTGTCTTTAATATTATTCACTTTAAATTTATCAAACCGTGCATTGTATTTATAGGTTAGGTTCAAGTGGCTGCCGCAGAGGCACACGTAAGCCAGTATTAAAAGGCCCGTTGTGATACCACCAACACTAGGAAAGTCAGTTCCGGGACCCTGCAATATGGAAAATCCCGGTATTATCGGGATTCTCCACATAGCAGAATCCCGGGACTGACGTTCCTAAACCGACACCGTTACTCCTCCTTGAACCATTTAGATGACTTAATGAAGGCCATCAGGTCCTGTATGTCCAGCTCCGTGATCTGGCGTCCGCTAACCAGGAAGGGAACTCCCAAAAAGCGCATTCTCGCGTCACTTAAGGCCGGGCAGTTGCAGATGAGGTTCTCCACCGTTTCCTCCTTCTCATCATCCTTACAAATTGAGTTACATAAAGACTCTAGGGACATCACATCGTTTACGGCGGACGATGGTACATATCGTTTCAAAAGATTGCCGTATGGTTTGAAAGTAGCCCCTAACTCATTTCAGAGAATGATGACTCTCGCATTTGCAGGTCTTAAACCATCCCAAGCTTTTCTATATATGGACGACTTAGTAGTATTGGGATGCTCCGAAAAACATATGATTACAAATTTAAGAGATGTATTTTCTACTTGCAGAAAATATAATTTAAAATTACATCCGGATAAATGTTTATTTTTTAACCAAGAAGTCACTTATCTTGGACATAAATGCACAAATAAAGGGATTTTACCTGATCCTAGCAAATTTGAAGTTATTTCAAACTATCCAATTCCAAAAAATGCTGAGGAAGTTAAACGATTTGTAGCTTTTTGTAATTATTACCGAAGATTTGTTCCAAATTTTGCAGCTCATTCTACAATTTTAACAAGATTATGTAAAAAGAATGTTTCTTTTGATTGGACAAAGGAATGTCAAAAAGCTTTTGTCTACTTGAAGGAGGCATTAATACACCCAAATATTTTGCAATACCCAGATTTCGATAAAGAATTTTGTATAACAACAGATGCCAGTGGATTTGCCTGCGGCGCAGTTCTTAGTCAAGAATATGAAGGCAAACAACTACCAATTTCCTATGCGTCAAGAGCATTCACAAAAGGTGAAAGCAATAAAGCCACAATTGAAAAAGAGTTGGCAGCAATCCATTGGGCTATAGCTTATTTTAGACCATACGTTTACGGCAGAAAATTTTTAATTAAAACAGACCATCGCCCCTTAACATACTTATTTTCGATGAAAAACCCCTCATCGAAATTAACTAGAGTTCGGCTGGAGTTGGAGGAATATGACTTTGAGGTGGAGTACATAGCTGGAAAAGAAAACTATGTTGCAGATGCGCTATCACGCATAAATATAAATGACTTAAAAGACAACGACAGTAAAACCATGTCAAATAATGAAGGTTACGACTCGATCGCGAACCAATAAAAATTCCAATAATAAAAATTCCAATAATAAAAATTCCAATAATGAAAATATTAATGAAAAATGTCACAATGAGAACCCAAAAATTTATGAAGCGCTTAATAAATGTGAAGTAAAAAAGCTAGCTCAGCTCGTTTTCGATCCCCCGAAACTGCAGTTCAAAAGAGGAAAGAAAATTTGTAGCAAAATAGATATTAATGATTCAATTGTTGAGGCGAAGATTGATTTAGGTCAATTCTTTGCCAGGCTAATGAAAGAGGCCGACAATTTGAAAATAAATAAATTACAGTTGTCCTTAGGAGACAAATTGTTTAAAAATAATTATACACGTGTAGACACATTTAAAAATATTGGTACCAAAGTTCTCAAAAACTTAACTATTGCATTAACTCCGGAAGTTGTGCATGTGACAGATAAAGAAATAATCAAAAAGATATTGCAAAAATATCACGATGATCCTGTTAATGGTGGCCACCCGGGAATCAATCGAACAAATAATAAAATCAGACAAAAATATTACTGGAAAAATATGAAAAATGATATACGAAATCATATTAAAAAATGCATTGAATGCGGTAAAAACAAAATAAATAAAAATTTAAAAGAACCGATGATAATAACTGAAACACCAACAAAAGCTTTCGATACGGTGCAAATTGATACAATTGGACCATTGCCCGTGTCGGATTATGGAAATGAATATGCGGTTACCATAGTATGTAATTTGACAAAGTATCTGATCGCAATTCTAATTGCGAGCAAACACGCAAAAACAGTGGCCAAAGCAATTTTTGAAAATTTTATTTTCATTTATGGTTGTATGAAAACAATCATCACGGATATGGGAACTGAATACAAAAACAATGTATTTGAGGAATTGTGTAAAATTTTAAAAATTGAACACAAGACTTCTACCCCATATCACCATCAAACTTTGGGCACTGTTGAGCGTAGCCACAGAACTTTCAACGAATACATCCGTTCTTACATATCCATTGACAAAAATGATTGGGATGAATATTTGAAATATTTTGCGTATTGTTACAATACAACACCATCTACAGTTCATGGTTATTGTCCATTTGAACTAGTGTTTGGAAAAATACCTCTGACTTACGATTTTTTGCAAGACCATACCGTAAGCCCATTATACAATTATGAGGCTTACGACAAAGAAATTAAATTTAGATTACAAATAGCTCAAGAAAGAGCTCATAAATTGATAAAAGAAGCAAAAGAAAGACAAAAAAAATTATTTAATAAAAATCTTCAAATTAAGGAAATAAATTTAGGAGATTTAGTATTAGTTAAGAATGAATCAGGTCATAAGTTAGATAATAAATATAAAGGGCCCTATAGAGTAGTAAATATCGATAAGAACAATAATTTTACTTTAACTCCTCATAAAATAGAAAATATAAATTTAAATAATCAATTAAGCGATAGAAATAAGAAAATCATAATTCATAAAAATAGGCTTAAGCTATTTGAATAAATTCACTTCAAAAATTTTTTTTCTTTACCCATAAATTTTTCTTATTCATAAATTTTCTACTTTAAACCATAAGAAATAGTTGTATACAAAATAGGTCCAAGTGTTTATCATAAACAAAAAGTTGACACTTATCCGAAGTGCTCAAAAGAAAAACAAAATTTTTTTGCATGAATAATTTTACAAGTAAACATATATGAATTATTGTACTACCCACTTGAAAAAAAAAAAAACAAAACTTAAACACTGTAACACAAGTAATAACCAGACAGAACATAAAATTTTTGTAAACAAACAATAAAAAATCTCAAAAGTGTCAAATGAAATTATGTTCAAAAATTATTTGTAGAAATGTACAAAAGAGAAAAAAAAAACCCACGTAAGTAAATCACAGCTCTAAAATCGTTCATATGTATTCACGATTTTTTTTAGGATGGGAGGTGTTGTATATCAGAGTATCAGAGCAAGTACTCTAAATGTTCGCTGTGAAACATAAACAGTTTATTAGGTTTCTAATTTCACCTATTGTCCCACGCAAAGATCTATATATGTAGATATGTGCAATTGCACTGCCAAGCGGCTACACGCTTGGTATGTGTGCATGTGTGTATGATCGCACTGAGTATGCACTGAATTGGACACCGAGCCATGCACATATGAATGCATGTAAATATGTGCATGGCTGGAGTCTCATTTAGCTTTAAGGATTATAAGTAAATATGTAACGTAGTAAATAAGTAGTACATAAGAATTTTAGGGTATAAATAAGCTTCTGAAGTTCAATAAAGTCAATCATTGACATTCGGCACTTCGCGGTGCTTGGTCAAAATAATTTAAATTCTTTTCAATACTTTTCAGGATGTACGTGGATGATGTATTAGCGGGGGGGCATACCCTCGCATCGGCCATTCATGCGAGAGATGAAATTCGACAGATCTTACACTCCGCTGGATTCCCACTTCGGAAATGGACATCGAATTCCGAGGAGATTCTCAACGACATCCCAAGGGCGGATCGGCTGACCGAGGACTTCCTGGCGTTCGAAGACACCAGCACCGTTAAGGCTTTGGGCATTAGATGGAATGCTCATTCTGACCTCTTTTATTTTAAGGCAGGGTCACTGGACGAATGTGAACAGCTCACGAAACGAGCAATACTATCCGCCATCGCCAAGCTGTTCGACCCTTTAGGATGGCTTGCACCAATGGTCATTGTGGCCAAAATATTGATGCAGAATATCTGGTTGGAGGGCACCGATTGGGATGAGCCAGTCTCGTCCAACACTTTGGAACGATGGGGGAATTTTAAAAGGGACGACAAGGAAATCGATAACATCAGGATACCCCGATGGGTAAATTTTTCATCAGAAGATGAGGTCGAAATCCATGGATTCTGTGACGCGTCGGAAAAAGCATACGCTGCAGCCGTCTACTTGCGCGTAAAAAGGGATGACCAGATCTTCGTCAATCTCCTTCTAGCCAAACCCAGAGTAGCGCCGGTGAAAACAATTTCACTACCGCGCTTGGAACTCTGCGGAGCTGTACTCCTGACGGAGATACTGGAATCCATTTTTCGAAATATAAGATTAGGACATGTAAAACAACATCTGTGGACGGATTCCACCATCGTACTAGCATGGATACGGAAACCACCATGTTCCTGGTCAACGTTCGTCGCACACAGGATAACCAAGATCATCGACTTGGTCGGAAGTAAGGACTGGCGTCATGTCAACTCGGAATCGAATCCCGCAGATTTAGGTAGCAGAGGAATACCGGCAACGGATTTGGTCAACAATTCTTTGTGGTGGCAGGGACCTTCTTGGTTACAAGAAGACAATTCAGGGTGGCCAGCACAAGAAGTCGAGACTCTAGATCGGTTTTCGGATTTACCCAGGGCTTTGAGGGTATTATCATACATTATGAGATTCTTTCGAAGAACACATCCCACAACAAAGGCTTCCTTTCAAGAAAAGTCGTGCCTAATCTCATCCGATGAGATAAAGACAACGACTCAGATCTTGATTAAACTATATCAGAAGCAACATTATTTTGAGGAGTACGTAAATTTGAAGAAGGAAACAGTCATCGACCGGAAAAGCGAGATATTGCCACTTAACCCGTTCCTTGATAAGGACGATGTTATCAGGGCCGGGGGTCGTCTAGGGGCGTCGGAAGACCTCGCTTACAACGAGCGTCATCCAATCATACTCCCTTATAATTGTAGGTTAACGCGGCTAGTTGTGCAAATGATACATAAAATCTCCCCCATATTAAAAGTTTCCGAGGGAGAGGGTGTCGACTATCAAAAGGCTACGTTTGCCTTTTCGTCTGTTTTACCACCAAAGCGATCCATATGGAAGCGACCAGTGATCTTAGTACCCCATCCTTTCTAGCAGCCCTTTCCCGTTTCATAGCTAGAAGAGGATGCCCGAAAAACATTTACTCCGACAATGGTACTAACTTTGTCGGAGCATCACGATCGTTACGATCCGAATTTAAAGCCTTTATAGCGGACGCAAGAGATCAAACGATCTCTAAATACAGCCATCAATTATTGACATGGCATTTCATCCCGGCAGGGGCTCCACATATGGGGGACTCTGGGAAGCGGGAGTCAAAAGCTTCAAAAGCCATTTTAAAAAGATAGCCGCGCCCCACAAGTTCACGCATGAAGAGTTCCATACGTTACTATGTAGGATTGAAGCCTGCCTCAACTCGGGACCATTAAGTCCCGCGTCCAATAACCCTTCAGATTTTGAGCCACTTACACGGGGCACTTCCTCATTGGCAGTCACCTCATGGCTCCACCAGAACCCGATGTTAGCGAAAGCTCTGCCTCCATGATCAACAGATGGCAGAAACTCAAGGCCTTCCATCATACCTTCTGCAAGCGATGGAAGGTGGAGTATTTGTCCGAACTTCAAAAACGAGTGAAGTGGAAACAATCAAAACAGAACATTAAGGTGGGGGATCTCGTTGTCATTAAGGAAGACAACTTAACTCCAAACGAATGGAGGCTCGGTCGAGTTACCAACGTACACCCCGGAGAAGATAACCGAGCACGTGTCGTCGACCTCATGACCGAGAAGGGTCAGGTCAGAAGACCGGTGGTCAAGCTGATCCTGCTTCCAATCGATGGAGTAGATGGTGCGAGGCCCGATGCCTCATCCTAACAATCCGATCTCCCTCCACTCCGTTCATCCCCACCTTTCCAAATCCCTCAACAAAATTCCCACAATTCACTCGTTAACCCCAACGAGGACACCAGAAAACCTAACGCAGACGGGCGAGCCCGACCTGCAACAAACAATAAGCTGCACTCCACAAAGAGGCCAAAGAAATCCTAACGCAGACAGGCGAACCAATCTGCCACCGAATCTTAAAAAAGATCTGCGACAACGCAGATACCCCCTCACATAAACACCCAGGCCCCAAAAGTGTGAACAAGAGGTAATATGTGCATATAAGGTCGAAACTGATTCGACCTGTTTCAGGAAAAAATTAATTTTTGAAAACTTCAAAAAAATTAGCTTGCAAGAAAATCAATGTTTTTGTATACGTGAATTTGCATTAATTTTGAAGATTTAAACAAAAAAAAACGAAATAAAAAGAAACTATCGAGACTCAAGTGTTTCATGGCATTCCTGCTCTGATTTTTTCTCTTTTTTTTCTTTAGTTAGGTTTAAATTTAGTTGTAAGTCTCATTTGTCTAATAAAAAAAAAAAAAATTTTCCTTGTTTCTCAATTAAAAAAAAAAAAAAAATGTTCCTTGTTTCTCAATTATGGCAAGAAATATACCACTTTTGTATTTTCAAGTTTCTCCCCTCTCTTCTCACAGCTAGGTACGATACGGCCATCTTACCAGTGGTGACAGACCTCAACCCCAGGAGGGGGCTCGAAGGCGGACCAAGTGCTACCCAGCACCCCACGATAGGTTTAAGAGCCTAGAATAAGAGAGGGCGTGAGGGAAATCCCGGGGCTGGTCAGAATGTTGCGTATCGCAAGGGGGCCGGCATGTTTAGGCCCGATGCCTAAAATCGTAAAAATAGTGACACCCTAATGTCACTTTCCAAGCACCCACACACCCACCCGTACGTATGCATAATTATTCATGTTTTGTCAGCACACAACGACTTGACAACCATCTATTCTTTCAGCAACCGAGTACGGATTAAGAGATCAGCGCAGCCCCAGGATTTTCCCAACGCCATAATTAAGGTATCCAAAATAACTGTGTTGACACTTTTTATATACAATAAACGGCCAGTGTATTAATCGAGGAATTCTCGTTTTCCACTTTTATTTCATTTCAAAAAAACCATAAATTCGACCGCGGTGTCTGAGCCACCGCTGCCAGCCAAGAATCCACAGTCGAGTTTTATTCAGTAACTTTTTTTGAGACATAGTTTTGGTATAAAAAAAAATTGATTATCAGACATTAATAATGCAAATAATTTTGATGATCTGACTGTTCATCGTGGATGCACAAGGAAATGAAGCAGAGCATGCCGCCGATTAAAGTATTATGGTTTTCATTAGGTCAAAACGATAGACCTCAAAACCTGCCATGGCAATTCGGGATCAAATGTGTTTTATTACGTCTTTAAAACTGACATGAAGTCGATTGACACAAATTTGCCTGCAACGCAATTGACACAGTATGCCAACCCGCTTTCATTACATATTTGGTGTCATATTTTGACATTATGAAAACCAGTTTGACTGTTATCGGCTACATGATTACTTTATAAACTATGAGAGCGCTCGGCGTAGCGTTTTTTTCCCAACGTCAGGCAATGCGCGACATACTGAAATAAAGGCGCAAAATTGCTCTCAATTTTCTCTTCTTTCATTCCCCCATTTCACACTTCACCTTGCAAAACGCTGTTAAAATTGAAAATTCCAATTGCTCAGCGTTGACACAACGCTGTTTACAAATTTATGGGCATGAGGATTTTTGACAGCAATCTGACGCTTAGCGGGCTTATTAGGTATGTCTGTAACGAAAAGGTACATTTTGCGAAGAAAAAAATTCAAATATATAAAGCATTCATCAGAATCTGTCCGTCATACTTTAGATACGTGAGACACGTCGAAATTTAGGGCAAATTCTATTTTGCCGTATTGATTTTGTGTACCGCTTAAGAATCGAACAAATTTGTTTTTTTTTTTTTCAATGTGAAAAAAACTTGTATTTATAGCATATTGATTTATTAGTTAAACTTTACAACCGGCCAAATGTGCAATACCAAAATTTTGAAATACTAGGTACAAATGTATCGAACTAAGTCATACTTTATAATTATTATTTTTAAAGTATAACTGATATGCGAAGCATGCGAATCGAATTTTTTTTTATTGGTTAGGTACTTTTTTTGTAAAAAGATAAACTGTGCTGAGAATAGCTTGGTAACTTTTTGGTAACTTTTTTACAACAAGTTGGTTATTTTTTCGCTTATGCTTGTGGCATAACTAAAAAATGTCACCCAAAAAACTGACATACCGGTTCCAACCATACATAATGGTTCCATACTTTTAGGCGCTGCTAGGGCTGCCGTCGTACCCACCTTCATAAAAATTTTCAAATACCAAGAGTATTTCTAATAAATTTCCAAAATATTTTCTCTTCAAAATACATTTAATAATTAAACAAATATAAACTTATGACATTTACTAAATATAGGCTAGAGGTATATACTATAAAAAGTTAAAAAGGAATGAAATGAAACAGAATAAAATGAAATTGAATGAAAAAAAAAAAAATAAAATTAATTGAAAGGAAATGAAATCTAGTAAAATGAAGCCAAATTAAATGAAATGAAATTAAATGAATGTTGCGGCTATTTACCTTCAATAAATTGTCTGAATAAAAGAGCACGAAATATGTAGTTCAATTGTCTTTAATATTATTCACTTTAAATTTATCAAACCGTGCATTGTATTTATAGGTTAGGTTCAAGTGGCTGCCGCAGAGGCACACGTAAGCCAGTATTAAAAGGCCCGTTGTGATACCACCAACACTAGGAAAGTCAGTTCCGGGACCCTGCAATATGGAAAATCCCGGTATTATCGGGATTCTCCACATAGCAGAATCCCGGGACTGACGTTCCTAAACCGACACCGTTACTCCTCCTTGAACCATTTAGATGACTTAATGAAGGCCATCAGGTCCTGTATGTCCAGCTCCGTGATCTGGCGTCCGCTAACCAGGAAGGGAACTCCCAAAAAGCGCATTCTCGCGTCACTTAAGGCCGGGCAGTTGCAGATGAGGTTCTCCACCGTTTCCTCCTTCTCATCATCCTTACAAATTGAGTTACATAAAGACTCTAGGGACATCACATCGTTTACGGCGGACGATGGTACATATCGTTTCAAAAGATTGCCGTATGGTTTGAAAGTAGCCCCTAACTCATTTCAGAGAATGATGACTCTCGCATTTGCAGGTCTTAAACCATCCCAAGCTTTTCTATATATGGACGACTTAGTAGTATTGGGATGCTCCGAAAAACATATGATTACAAATTTAAGAGATGTATTTTCTACTTGCAGAAAATATAATTTAAAATTACATCCGGATAAATGTTTATTTTTTAACCAAGAAGTCACTTATCTTGGACATAAATGCACAAATAAAGGGATTTTACCTGATCCTAGCAAATTTGAAGTTATTTCAAACTATCCAATTCCAAAAAATGCTGAGGAAGTTAAACGATTTGTAGCTTTTTGTAATTATTACCGAAGATTTGTTCCAAATTTTGCAGCTCATTCTACAATTTTAACAAGATTATGTAAAAAGAATGTTTCTTTTGATTGGACAAAGGAATGTCAAAAAGCTTTTGTCTACTTGAAGGAGGCATTAATACACCCAAATATTTTGCAATACCCAGATTTCGATAAAGAATTTTGTATAACAACAGATGCCAGTGGATTTGCCTGCGGCGCAGTTCTTAGTCAAGAATATGAAGGCAAACAACTACCAATTTCCTATGCGTCAAGAGCATTCACAAAAGGTGAAAGCAATAAAGCCACAATTGAAAAAGAGTTGGCAGCAATCCATTGGGCTATAGCTTATTTTAGACCATACGTTTACGGCAGAAAATTTTTAATTAAAACAGACCATCGCCCCTTAACATACTTATTTTCGATGAAAAACCCCTCATCGAAATTAACTAGAGTTCGGCTGGAGTTGGAGGAATATGACTTTGAGGTGGAGTACATAGCTGGAAAAGAAAACTATGTTGCAGATGCGCTATCACGCATAAATATAAATGACTTAAAAGACAACGACAGTAAAACCATGTCAAATAATGAAGGTTACGACTCGATCGCGAACCAATAAAAATTCCAATAATAAAAATTCCAATAATAAAAATTCCAATAATGAAAATATTAATGAAAAATGTCACAATGAGAACCCAAAAATTTATGAAGCGCTTAATAAATGTGAAGTAAAAAAGCTAGCTCAGCTCGTTTTCGATCCCCCGAAACTGCAGTTCAAAAGAGGAAAGAAAATTTGTAGCAAAATAGATATTAATGATTCAATTGTTGAGGCGAAGATTGATTTAGGTCAATTCTTTGCCAGGCTAATGAAAGAGGCCGACAATTTGAAAATAAATAAATTACAGTTGTCCTTAGGAGACAAATTGTTTAAAAATAATTATACACGTGTAGACACATTTAAAAATATTGGTACCAAAGTTCTCAAAAACTTAACTATTGCATTAACTCCGGAAGTTGTGCATGTGACAGATAAAGAAATAATCAAAAAGATATTGCAAAAATATCACGATGATCCTGTTAATGGTGGCCACCCGGGAATCAATCGAACAAATAATAAAATCAGACAAAAATATTACTGGAAAAATATGAAAAATGATATACGAAATCATATTAAAAAATGCATTGAATGCGGTAAAAACAAAATAAATAAAAATTTAAAAGAACCGATGATAATAACTGAAACACCAACAAAAGCTTTCGATACGGTGCAAATTGATACAATTGGACCATTGCCCGTGTCGGATTATGGAAATGAATATGCGGTTACCATAGTATGTAATTTGACAAAGTATCTGATCGCAATTCTAATTGCGAGCAAACACGCAAAAACAGTGGCCAAAGCAATTTTTGAAAATTTTATTTTCATTTATGGTTGTATGAAAACAATCATCACGGATATGGGAACTGAATACAAAAACAATGTATTTGAGGAATTGTGTAAACTTTTAAAAATTGAACACAAGACTTCTACCCCATATCACCATCAAACTTTGGGCACTGTTGAGCGTAGCCACAGAACTTTCAACGAATACATCCGTTCTTACATATCCATTGACAAAAATGATTGGGATGAATATTTGAAATATTTTGCGTATTGTTACAATACAACACCATCTACAGTTCATGGTTATTGTCCATTTGAACTAGTGTTTGGAAAAATACCTCTGACTTACGATTTTTTGCAAGACCATACCGTAAGCCCATTATACAATTATGAGGCTTACGACAAAGAAATTAAATTTAGATTACAAATAGCTCAAGAAAGAGCTCATAAATTGATAAAAGAAGCAAAAGAAAGACAAAAAAAATTATTTAATAAAAATCTTCAAATTAAGGAAATAAATTTAGGAGATTTAGTATTAGTTAAGAATGAATCAGGTCATAAGTTAGATAATAAATATAAAGGGCCCTATAGAGTAGTAAATATCGATAAGAACAATAATTTTACTTTAACTCCTCATAAAATAGAAAATATAAATTTAAATAATCAATTAAGCGATAGAAATAAGAAAATCATAATTCATAAAAATAGGCTTAAGCTATTTGAATAAATTCACTTCAAAAATTTTTTTTCTTTACCCATAAATTTTACTTATTCATAAATTTTCTACTTTAAACCATAAGAAATAGTTGTATACAAAATAGGTCCAAGTGTTTATCATAAACAAAAAGTTGACACTTATCCGAAGTGCTCAAAAGAAAAACAAAATTTTTTTGCATGAATAATTTTACAAGTAAACATATATGAATTATTGTACTACCCACTTGAAAAAAAAAAAACAAAACTTAAACACTGTAACACAAGTAATAACCAGACAGAACATAAAATTTTTGTAAACAAACAATAAAAAATCTCAAAAGTGTCAAATGAAATTATGTTCAAAAATTATTTGTAGAAATGTACAAAAGAGAAAAAAAAACCCACGTAAGTAAATCACAGCTCTAAAATCGTTCATATGTATTCACGATTTTTTTTAGGATGGGAGGTGTTGTATATCAGAGTATCAGAGCAAGTACTCTAAATGTTCGCTGTGAAACATAAACAGTTTATTAGGTTTCTAATTTCACCTATTGTCCCACGCAAAGATCTATATATGTAGATATGTGCAATTGCACTGCCAAGCGGCTACACGCTTGGTATGTGTGCATGTGTGTATGATCGCACTGAGTATGCACTGAATTGGACACCGAGCCATGCACATATGAATGCATGTAAATATGTGCATGGCTGGAGTCTCATTTAGCTTTAAGGATTATAAGTAAATATGTAACGTAGTAAATAAGTAGTACATAAGAATTTTAGGGTATAAATAAGCTTCTGAAGTTCAATAAAGTCAATCATTGACATTCGGCACTTCGCGGTGCTTGGTCAAAATAATTTAAATTCTTTTCAATACTTTTCAGGATGTACGTGGATGATGTATTAGCGGGGGGGCATACCCTCGCATCGGCCATTCATGCGAGAGATGAAATTCGACAGATCTTACACTCCGCTGGATTCCCACTTCGGAAATGGACATCGAATTCCGAGGAGATTCTCAACGACATCCCAAGGGCGGATCGGCTGACCGAGGACTTCCTGGCGTTCGAAGACACCAGCACCGTTAAGGCTTTGGGCATTAGATGGAATGCTCATTCTGACCTCTTTTATTTTAAGGCAGGGTCACTGGACGAATGTGAACAGCTGACGAAACGAGCAATACTATCCGCCATCGCCAAGCTGTTCGACCCTTTAGGATGGCTTGCACCAATGGTCATTGTGGCCAAAATATTGATGCAGAATATCTGGTTGGAGGGCACCGATTGGGATGAGCCAGTCTCGTCCAACACTTTGGAACGATGGGGGAATTTTAAAAGGGACGACAAGGAAATCGATAACATCAGGATACCCCGATGGGTAAATTTTTCATCAGAAGATGAGGTCGAAATCCATGGATTCTGTGACGCGTCGGAAAAAGCATACGCTGCAGCCGTCTACTTGCGCGTAAAAAGGGATGACCAGATCTTCGTCAATCTCCTTCTAGCCAAACCCAGAGTAGCGCCGGTGAAAACAATTTCACTACCGCGCTTGGAACTCTGCGGAGCTGTACTCCTGACGGAGATACTGGAATCCATTTTTCGAAATATAAGATTAGGACATGTAAAACAACATCTGTGGACGGATTCCACCATCGTACTAGCATGGATACGGAAACCACCATGTTCCTGGTCAACTTTCGTCGCACACAGGATAACCAAGATCATCGACTTGGTCGGAAGTAAGGACTGGCGTCATGTCAACTCGGAATCGAATCCCGCAGATTTAGGTAGCAGAGGAATACCGGCAACGGATTTGGTCAACAATTCTTTGTGGTGGCAGGGACCTTCTTGGTTACAAGAAGACAATTCAGGGCGGCCAGCACAAGAAGTCGAGACTCTAGATCGGTTTTCGGATTTACCCAGGGCTTTGAGGGTATTATCATACATTATGAGATTCTTTCGAAGAACACATCCCACAACAAAGGCTTCCTTTCAAGAAAAGTCGTGCCTAATCTCATCCGATGAGATAAAGACAACGACTCAGATCTTGATTAAACTATATCAGAAGCAACATTATTTTGAGGAGTACGTAAATTTGAAGAAGGAAACAGTCATCGACCGGAAAAGCGAGATATTGCCACTTAACCCGTTCCTTGATAAGGACGATGTTATCAGGGCCGGGGGTCGTCTAGGGGCGTCGGAAGACCTCGCTTACAACGAGCGTCATCCAATCATACTCCCTTATAATTGTAGGTTAACGCGGCTAGTTGTGCAAATGATACATAAAATCTCCCCCATATTAAAAGTTTCCGAGGGAGAGGGTGTCGACTATCAAAAGGCTACGTTTGCCTTTTCGTCTGTTTTACCACCAAAGCGATCCATATGGAAGCGACCAGTGATCTTAGTACCCCATCCTTTCTAGCAGCCCTTTCCCGTTTCATAGCTAGAAGAGGATGCCCGAAAAACATTTACTCCGACAATGGTACTAACTTTGTCGGAGCATCACGATCGTTACGATCCGAATTTAAAGCCTTTATAGCGGACGCAAGAGATCAAACGATCTCTAAATACAGCCATCAATTATTGACATGGCATTTCATCCCGGCAGGGGCTCCACATATGGGGGACTCTGGGAAGCGGGAGTCAAAAGCTTCAAAAGCCATTTTAAAAAGATAGCCGCGCCCCACAAGTTCACGTATGAAGAGTTCCATACGTTACTATGTAGGATTGAAGCCTGCCTCAACTCGGGACCATTAAGTCCCGCGTCCAATAACCCTTCAGATTTTGAGCCACTTACACGGGGCACTTCCTCATTGGCAGTCACCTCATGGCTCCACCAGAACCCGATGTTAGCGAAAGCTCTGCCTCCATGATCAACAGATGGCAGAAACTCAAGGCCTTCCATCATACCTTCTGCAAGCGATGGAAGGTGGAGTATTTGTCCGAACTTCAAAAACGAGTGAAGTGGAAACAATCAAAACAGAACATTAAGGTGGGGGATCTCGTTGTCATTAAGGAAGACAACTTAACTCCAAACGAATGGAGGCTCGGTCGAGTTACCAACGTACACCCCGGAGAAGATAACCGAGCACGTGTCGTCGACCTCATGACCGAGAAGGGTCAGGTCAGAAGACCGGTGGTCAAGCTGATCCTGCTTCCAATCGATGGAGTGGATGGTGCGAGGCCCGATGCCTCATCCTAACAATCCGATCTCCCTCCACTCCGTTCATCCCCACCTTTCCAAATCCCTCAACAAAATTCCCACAATTCACTCGTTAACCCCAACGAGGACACCAGAAAACCTAACGCAGACGGGCGAGCCCGACCTGCAACAAACAATAAGCTGCACTCCACAAAGAGGCCAAAGAAATCCTAACGCAGACAGGCGAACCAATCTGCCACCGAATCTTAAAAAAGATCTGCGACAACGCAGATACCCCCTCACATAAACACCCAGGCCCCAAAAGTGTGAACAAGAGGTAATATGTGCATATAAGGTCGAAACTGATTCGACCTGTTTCAGGAAAAAATTAATTTTTGAAAACTTCAAAAAAATTAGCTTGCAAGAAAATCAATGTTTTTGTATACGTGAATTTGCATTAATTTTGAAGATTTAAACAAAAAAAAAACGAAATAAAAAGAAACTATCGAGACTCAAGTGTTTCATGGCATTCCTGCTCTGATTTTTTCTCTTTTTTTTCTTTAGTTAGGTTTAAATTTAGTTGTAAGTCTCATTTGTCTAATAAAAAAAAAAAAAAATTTCCTTGTTTCTCAATTAAAAAAAAAAAAAAAATGTTCCTTGTTTCTCAATTATGGCAAGAAATATACCACTTTTGTATTTTCAAGTTTCTCCCCTCTCTTCTCACAGCTAGGTACGATACGGCCATCTTACCAGTGGTGACAGACCTCAACCCCAGGAGGGGGCTCGAAGGCGGACCAAGTGCTACCCAGCACCCCACGATAGGTTTAAGAGCCTAGAATAAGAGAGGGCGTGAGGGAAATCCCGGGGCTGGTCAGAATGTTGCGTATCGCAAGGGGGCCGGCATGTTTAGGCCCGATGCCTAAAATCGTAAAAATAGTGACACCCTAATGTCACTTTCCAAGCACCCACACACCCACCCGTACGTATGCATAATTATTCATGTTTTGTCAGCACACAACGACTTGACAACCATCTATTCTTTCAGCAACCGAGTACGGATTAAGAGATCAGCGCAGCCCCAGGATTTTCCCAACTCCATAATTAAGGTATCCAAAATAACTGTGTTGACACTTTTTATATACAATAAACGGCCAGTGTATTAATCGAGGAATTCTCGTTTTCCACTTTTATTTCATTTCAAAAAAACCATAAATTCGACCGCGGTGTCTGAGCCACCGCTGCCAGCCAAGAATCCACAGTCGAGTTTTATTCAGTAACTTTTTTTGAGACATAGTTTTGGTATAAAAAAAAATTGATTATCAGACATTAATAATGCAAATAATTTTGATGATCTGACTGTTCATCGTGGATGCACAAGGAAATGAAGCAGAGCATGCCGCCGATTAAAGTATTATGGTTTTCATTAGGTCAAAACGATAGACCTCAAAACCTGCCATGGCAATTCGGGATCAAATGTGTTTTATTACGTCTTTAAAACTGACATGAAGTCGATTGACACAAATTTGCCTGCAACGCAATTGACACAGTATGCCAACCCGCTTTCATTACATATTTGGTGTCATATTTTGACATTATGAAAACCAGTTTGACTGTTATCGGCTACATGATTACTTTATAAACTATGAGAGCGCTCGGCGTAGCGTTTTTTTCCCAACGTCAGGCAATGCGCGACATACTGAAATAAAGGCGCAAAATTGCTCTCAATTTTCTCTTCTTTCATTCCCCCATTTCACACTTCACCTTGCAAAACGCTGTTAAAATTGAAAATTCCAATTGCTCAGCGTTGACACAACGCTGTTTACAAATTTATGGGCATGAGGATTTTTGACAGCAATCTGACGCTTAGCGGGCTTATTAGGTATGTCTGTAACGAAAAGGTACATTTTCCGAAGAAAAAAATTCAAATATATAAAGCATTCATCAGAATCTGTCCGTCATACTTTAGATACGTGAGACACGTCGAAATTTAGGGCAAATTCTATTTTGCCGTATTGATTTTGTGTACCGCTTAAGAATCGAACAAATTTGTTTTTTTTTTTTCAATGTGAAAAAAACTTGTATTTATAGCATATTGATTTATTAGTTAAACTTTACAACCGGCCAAATGTGCAATACCAAAATTTTGAAATACTAGGTACAAATGTATCGAACTAAGTCATACTTTATAATTATTATTTTTAAAGTATAACTGATATGCGAAGCATGCGAATCGAATTTTTTTTTATTGGTTAGGTACTTTTTTTGTAAAAAGATAAACTGTGCTGAGAATAGCTTGGTAACTTTTTGGTAACTTTTTTACAACAAGTTGGTTATTTTTTCGCTTATGCTTGTGGCATAACTAAAAAATGTCACCCAAAAAACTGACATACCGGTTCCAACCATACATAATGGTTCCATACTTTTAGGCGCTGCTAGGGCTGCCGTCGTACCCACCTTCATAAAAATTTTCAAATACCAAGAGTATTTCTAATAAATTTCCAAAATATTTTCTCTTCAAAATACATTTAATAATTAAACAAATATAAACTTATGACATTTACTAAATATAGGCTAGAGGTATATACTATAAAAAGTTAAAAAGGAATGAAATGAAACAGAATAAAATGAAATTGAATGAAAAATAAAAAATAAAATTAATTGAAAGGAAATGAAATCTAGTAAAATGAAGCCAAATTAAATGAAATGAAATTAAATGAATGTTGCGGCTATTTACCTTCAATAAATTGTCTGAATAAAAGAGCACGAAATATGTAGTTCAATTGTCTTTAATATTATTCACTTTAAATTTATCAAACCGTGCATTGTATTTATAGGTTAGGTTCAAGTGGCTGCCGCAGAGGCACACGTAAGCCAGTATTAAAAGGCCCGTTGTGATACCACCAACACTAGGAAAGTCAGTTCCGGGACCCTGCTATATGGAAAATCCCGGTATTATCGGGATTCTCCACATAGCAGAATCCCGGGACTGACGTTCCTAAACCGACACCGTTACTCCTCCTTGAACCATTTAGATGACTTAATGAAGGCCATCAGGTCCTGTATGTCCAGCTCCGTGACCTGGCGTCCGCTAACCAGGAAGGGAACTCCCAAAAAGCGCATTCTCGCGTCACTTAAGGCCGGGCAGTTGCAGATGAGGTTCTCCACCGTTTCCTCCTTCTCATCATCCTTACAAATTGAGTTACATAAAGACTCTAGGGACATCACATCGTTTACGGCGGACGATGGTACATATCGTTTCAAAAGATTGCCGTATGGTTTGAAAGTAGCCCCTAACTCATTTCAGAGAATGATGACTCTCGCATTTGCAGGTCTTAAACCATCCCAAGCTTTTCTATATATGGACGACTTAGTAGTATTGGGATGCTCCGAAAAACATATGATTACAAATTTAAGAGATGTATTTTCTACTTGCAGAAAATATAATTTAAAATTACATCCGGATAAATGTTTATTTTTTAACCAAGAAGTCACTTATCTTGGACATAAATGCACAAATAAAGGGATTTTACCTGATCCTAGCAAATTTGAAGTTATTTCAAACTATCCAATTCCAAAAAATGCTGAGGAAGTTAAACGATTTGTAGCTTTTTGTAATTATTACCGAAGATTTGTTCCAAATTTTGCAGCTCATTCTACAATTTTAACAAGATTATGTAAAAAGAATGTTTCTTTTGATTGGACAAAGGAATGTCAAAAAGCTTTTGTCTACTTGAAGGAGGCATTAATACACCCAAATATTTTGCAATACCCAGATTTCGATAAAGAATTTTGTATAACAACAGATGCCAGTGGATTTGCCTGCGGCGCAGTTCTTAGTCAAGAATATGAAGGCAAACAACTACCAATTGCCTATGCGTCAAGAGCATTCACAAAAGGTGAAAGCAATAAAGCCACAATTGAAAAAGAGTTGGCAGCAATCCATTGGGCTATAGCTTATTTTAGACCATACGTTTACGGCAGAAAATTTTTAATTAAAACAGACCATCGCCCCTTAACATACTTATTTTCGATGAAAAACCCCTCATCGAAATTAACTAGAGTTCGGCTGGAGTTGGAGGAATATGACTTTGAGGTGGAGTACATAGCTGGAAAAGAAAACTATGTTGCAGATGCGCTATCACGCATAAATATAAATGACTTAAAAGACAACGACAGTAAAACCATGTCAAATAATGAAGGTTACGACTCGATCGCGAACCAATAAAAATTCCAATAATAAAAATTCCAATAATAAAAATTCCAATAATGAAAATATTAATGAAAAATGTCACAATGAGAACCCAAAAATTTATGAAGCGCTTAATAAATGTGAAGTAAAAAAGATAGCTCAGCTCGTTTTCGATCCCCCGAAACTGCAGTTCAAAAGAGGAAAGAAAATTTGTAGCAAAATAGATATTAATGATTCAATTGTTGAGGCGAAGATTGATTTAGGTCAATTCTTTGCCAGGCTAATGAAAGAGGCCGACAATTTGAAAATAAATAAATTACAGTTGTCCTTAGGAGACAAATTGTTTAAAAATAATTATACACGTGTAGACACATTTAAAAATATTGGTACCAAAGTTCTCAAAAACTTAACTATTGCATTAACTCCGGAAGTTGTGCATGTGACAGATAAAGAAATAATCAAAAAGATATTGCAAAAATATCACGATGATCCTGTTAATGGTGGCCACCCGGGAATCAATCGAACAAATAATAAAATCAGACAAAAATATTACTGGAAAAATATGAAAAATGATATACGAAATCATATTAAAAAATGCATTGAATGCGGTAAAAACAAAATAAATAAAAATTTAAAAGAACCGATGATAATAACTGAAACACCAACAAAAGCTTTCGATACGGTGCAAATTGATACAATTGGACCATTGCCCGTGTCGGATTATGGAAATGAATATGCGGTTACCATAGTATGTAATTTGACAAAGTATCTGATCGCAATTCTAATTGCGAGCAAACACGCAAAAACAGTGGCCAAAGCAATTTTTGAAAATTTTATTTTCATTTATGGTTGTATGAAAACAATCATCACGGATATGGGAACTGAATACAAAAACAATGTATTTGAGGAATTGTGTAAACTTTTAAAAATTGAACACAAGACTTCTACCCCATATCACCATCAAACTTTGGGCACTGTTGAGCGTAGCCACAGAACTTTCAACGAATACATCCGTTCTTACATATCCATTGACAAAAATGATTGGGATGAATATTTGAAATATTTTGCGTATTGTTACAATACAACACCATCTACAGTTCATGGTTATTGTCCATTTGAACTAGTGTTTGGAAAAATACCTCTGACTTACGATTTTTTGCAAGACCATACCGTAAGCCCATTATACAATTATGAGGCTTACGACAAAGAAATTAAATTTAGATTACAAATAGCTCAAGAAAGAGCTCATAAATTGATAAAAGAAGCAAAAGAAAGACAAAAAAAATTATTTAATAAAAATCTTCAAATTAAGGAAATAAATTTAGGAGATTTAGTATTAGTTAAGAATGAATCAGGTCATAAGTTAGATAATAAATATAAAGGGCCCTATAGAGTAGTAAATATCGATAAGAACAATAATTTTACTTTAACTCCTCATAAAATAGAAAATATAAATTTAAATAATCAATTAAGCGATAGAAATAAGAAAATCATAATTCATAAAAATAGGCTTAAGCTATTTGAATAAATTCACTTCAAAAATTTTTTTTCTTTACCCATAAATTTTACTTATTCATAAATTTTCTACTTTAAACCATAAGAAATAGTTGTATACAAAATAGGTCCAAGTGTTTATCATAAACAAAAAGTTGACACTTATCCGAAGTGCTCAAAAGAAAAACAAAATTTTTTTGCATGAATAATTTTACAAGTAAACATATATGAATTATTGTACTACCCACTTGAAAAAAAAAAACAAGCTAAAAATATATAGTTTTTCTTTTCAATAAATTCAATATGAATCTAGTGAAAATAAGAGGATGTTCTCATTAATTTACTTTAAACAGGTTTTCTCATAGGTTAGGTTAGTTTCAAGTGGCTGCCGCAGAGGCACACGTAAGCCAGTATTAAAAGGCCCGTTGTGATACCACCAACACTAGGAAAGTCAGTTCCGGGACCCTGCTATATGGAAAATCCCGGTATTATCGGGATTCTCCACATAGCAGAATCCCGGGACTGACGTTCCTAAACCGACACCGTTACTCCTCCTTGAACCATTTAGATGACTTAATGAAGGCCATCAGGTCCTGTATGTCCAGCTCCGTGACCTGGCGTCCGCTAACCAGGAAGGGAACTCCCAAAAAGCGCATTCTCGCGTCACTTAAGGCCGGACAGATACAGATGAGGTTCTCCACCGTTTCCTCCTTCTCATCATCCTTACAACTCCTACAGCATCATCGGTAGGGCACACCTAGTCTTTCTGCGTTCCTACCAATGAGGCAGTGCCCAGTTAATACGAGATTTCCCTTCTCCTTAGGGCATAAATTTGTCTTGATCTTTTCCGATCCCATTTCGGCCAGGTTTCTTTGGATATCCGGCATCCTGGAGATTGCAGCCATCTTTCGTTGGCTTGGCGGAGTGTGTACTCCTTCAGCATTAGCTTGCATGTGGCAAACGGCATACCTAAGCGCTCTTTATCCCGATGAACCTGCTTGGTCGTGACCTGCCTCGCAAGTTCGTCTGCCCTACAATTTCCCTCAATATCCCTATGCCCCGGGACCAATGTGAGGTTCACGCGGTTCTGTTGGGCCATCTCTTATAGAGATCGACGACAGCTGAGCGTCAGTTCAGAGTTGAACGAGTAAGAGCCAAGGGATCTGATGGCCGCTTGGCTGTCGCTGAAAATAAAAATAACCTGTCTGATAGTGTGTTGGCGTATCCAAGCCGCGGCGCCCATGATTGCTGAAACTTCAGCCTGGAAGACACTGCAGTGATCAGGTAGTCTGAAGGAGAGCTCAAGGTTCAGATCCTTTGAATAAACCCCTCCTCCAACTCTGCCGTCTAACTTCGAGCCATCAGTATAAATGGAAATGTGGCCTTGAGTGGCGGGACTCCGATCCGTGTTCTCCAATTCTTCCCTGCTGGGAATGTTTATTTTAAAACCGCTATCTCCGACTGTTGTGGTCGCACAACGATCTGTGCTCAGCGGAAGAAAGCTATAGGATCCCAAAATACTGGCGTGTCCAGTAGTGCTTGCGCCCCAGCCGGACGTTTCCCTTAGACGCAGAGCCGATGCTGCTTCATTGGGCGTTGTTCTTAACGCACCGCTTATACAGATCATGCAAGATCTGTGTACTTTACCTAGCAGATTAAGGTTTGTTGCCTTGCTCAGCGCAGGCCACCATACCACAACTCCATAGAGCATGATTGGTCGAATGATTGCAGTGTAGATCCATTTGCATATTTTGGGGCTGAGCCCCCATTTTTTTCCAAAGGCTCTTTTGCACGTGTAGAGTGCAATACACGCTTTCTTCTGGCGCTGAAGAACATTCTCCTTCCAGGTTAGTTTCCTATGCAGAACTGTGCCCAAGAACTTGGCTTTGTCAGCCAAGTTCTGGTGCACGTCATTAAGTTTTGGTAGTATTAACGGTGGTATCTTATAGCGGTTTGTGAAAAGGACCAGTTCTACTTTCCCGGGTTGATGCTCAGTCCGCTGCGCGAGCACCATGAGCAAACCTCTCGCAGTGCTACTTGCAGTCGCACAGGGTTTGTGGGAATTTGCCCATATATACTATAGCTAAGACGTCTGCATATGCCACTACCTTCCCGCCCCCCCCCCCCCCAGCTTGTGTCTCGCAGCATCGAGTTGACAGTGAGGTTCCATAGAAGCGGGAAGATAACACCACCCTGAGGCGTTCCCCTTGTGACATATCGTGATAAGTCAACCGAGCTCAGTGATGAAACTATTCGTCTACCCCTTAGTAGTTGATCAATAAGTCCAATAGGGCCCACTTGCACGACGCCGAGTTATCTTCTTAACTCAGAGTTAATTCGAGAAGTTGTCAAAAACGTATGAGTTTAACCTCTCATTTGACATTAACTCTGAGCTAAAAATATAACTTTTCGCTGTGCAAGTGAGCCCAAGAGACCTGCTTATGCCCAGACTTGTTAAAGCGGTATTTATAGCATCAGGGCTTATGTTGTTGAAGGCTCCTTCAATATCTAAAAAGGCCACAAGACAGTACTCCTTTTTATACAGCGATTTTTCAATTCCCTTTGGTGTATGCATGCTGATAGCTAGAGATAAGGTTGCTATCAATAGTAGAGGAGAGGTAGTCATTTATTACCCTCTCGAAGGTTTTGAGCACTAAGGATGAGAGACTGATCCGCCTATAGTCCTTTGGCTCGTAATGAGACACCTTCGCCGCCTGAGGAATGAATACTGCCGTGGCACTTCTCCAGGAGCACGGAATGTAGCTAAGAACCAGGCAGGCTGTATAGAGAAATACCAGCCATTTTGTGATGTCTCCAGCGAGTTTATGAGTTGTGCGGGAATAATCCCGTCTGGCCAGACAGCCTTGAACAGTTGGAAGCTTTTAACCGCCCACCTAACCTTTTCCTCCGTGATGGGTATGTATACAGCCAGGTTTGTTGTAGGTGCTAAGGGTTCCTCATGCAAGTTCCCTTGGAAGTGCGTAGTCAAGAGCAGCTCTAGGGTTTCCCCCTCCGTGCTGGTCCAGGATCCGTCAGGTTTGCGCAAATGGCTTGTGGCTGTTTGAGTTCTTGAGAGCGCTCGTCTAAGTCTGGCTGCGAGACCATACTAATTGTGGCAGTATCAATATTAGTGCGCTCAGGACTAGCTGCTATCACTGTGACATTGAGATCTTCCCCGTCCAGCAGGCTGTCTCCCATCTCCGAGCTGTTCACTGATCCTTCGCCATTTGACGTGGCAGATACCATACTTTCCGAGTCGGACATCTCCGATTCCTCTTCCGGCACTGCGATGTCCGAGTCCTCCGGTGCAGCCGAAATAGCAGCGCGCTGTGCATCGCCGCGGTATACGCATTGTATTTATACTAAGCATGTATATGAGCGGGTTGAAGAATATAAGTATGTTGTAGAAAAGCAAATTTACAACTTGCGCGAAAGAAGTCACTAAGCGGCTGCGTACGATGATAGCGGAGCCAGAAATGTTGTCTCATGGCAGAAATTGCTTGCCATCGCTGTCCAAGATTTCCACAGAACCCTTGACCCTCAGGTTCTGGGATTGACTTCAGCGGCTCTCATAGAATAAAATGGACTGGAGTTAGGACCTCTACTCAGTGCGCGCTGTAGGTGGTACTTAACACGCTTGATGCCAGTTTCCCAATACCCGACCATATGAGGCGTGGATGGTGGGTTGAAGCGCCAATCGATATTCGAATCCGCAAAAAAAGAACGAAGTTTTTCATCAGTCATGCAGCGGTCGAATGCAATCGAAGCACCTTTTCAGCGCCAACGAAGTTCGCGTCATTGTCTGACACCATAATTTTACAAAAGCCCCTGCGGTTCGTGAACCTGTTAAACGCATTGAGAAAGGCTAGCGTTGATCGATCACCGACGAACTCAAGGTGCATCGCGCCTGTGCACATACAAACAAATGAGCAGATATAGCCCTTGGTAGCATTGGCTCCTCTTCCGTGGGTATATTTATACATAAACGGCCCAGCAAAATCGACTGAGGTGTTGGTGAAACATTAGCCACGCTAATGTGATGTTGGAGTCTGTCCTAGCGAAGATCGGGTAGCGTAGGTCAGGCCAGCTACGTAACACGCTTCGTACAAGCTTGGCGGCAAGATGGGCAGCGCAGAGCTCGAGGCGGGACAACGTCGTGGATTAAGCGGCGCTACTTTCGTTTTAGATGAGATTTACGAAACGGTAATGATCCCATCGCTGGTCGTCGAACGGGTGTACTTAACGGCAGCGTAGGCGGACTCTGATGCATCGCCGAATACGTGCATTTGCGTGAAAGACCCAGCTTCTTCCGTGCCAAGCCATCTATTCACCTTCAGGGAGGTGAGCTGCTGTAGCTCTGTACCATGTGCTACCCTCTTATCCGCGATGGACTCGGGGATAAGCTCATCCCAACCTACTTTGGCGCCCCAGATGTCTTGAAACCACATCTTTGATTTTATAGTTGCCGGTGCAAGAAGTCCTAGCGGGTCGAATAGCGTGCTTGCGTCTGATAAAAACGCTCTTTTCGTCAAAACAGTGGGCAGTTCCTCAAGGTTGGCGGTAAACGTGAAATAATCATTTTCCGTGTTCCAGATAAGACCCTAGGCGTGGACATCCCTATCATCGACGACGTAGTGCGATATATTTTCCGCCGTGTGCCACATGCTTGTGTTTAACTCTTCACAATTCGTTGCCAATTTTCGTAGTTCGAGCCCACCTTCTCTCAATATTCCTGATACCGTCCACATAAAAGTCATTGAGAATAACATGAACGGATCTGGCACACGCATTCAATGAATATCTTGCCGTTTGTTGAAGCGATCGAACGGCTAAATGTGATGCGGCTGCTACACCGTATGTCACGCGAACCATTCGGAAGTCTAGAATAGGCGAGAATGGGTCACTACGCCAAACGATCCTTTGTAAATCAGTATGTTTTGACGATACGCAAACCTGCCGATACATCTTGGCGATGTCTGCGGTAGCAGCATACTTACTTACTTAAAATAGCCTTTAACCGCCTAGGCGATTTTGGCCGTCCAACATGTTACGCCAGTCGGTTCTTTGTTGAGCCAACTGGCGCCAATTAGAGACACCGCGTACTCGCAGGTCTGCCTCTACTTTGTCCTGCCATCGAAGTGGTGGTCTCCCTCTTCCTCTACTTCCACCGGCGGGAGCCGATAAAAATACCTTCCGGGCCGGAGCGTCCTCGTTCATTCGCACCACGTGTCCTAGCCAGCGTAGCCGCTGGGTTTTAATTCGCTGAACTATGTCCACGTCTGCGTAAAGCTCATACAGCTCTTCATTATATCTTCTTCGGTACTCGCCGTCGCCAAATTTTAGGGGTCCATAAATCTTTCGAAGAATTTTTCTCTCGAGAGCCGCCTCATCAGATGCTGCCAGTGTCCATGCTTCTGCACCATATAGCAGGACGGGTACGATAAGTGACTTATAGAGTGTTGTTTTTGTTCGTTGAGAGAGGACTTTACTTCTAAATTGCCTACTCAGCCCAAGTTGCATTTGTTTGCAAGACTTATCCTTCTATGGATTTCCAGGCTTACATTGTTGTTGGTAGTAATGCTGCTTCCCAGGTATACAAACTCCCTTACTATCACGAAATTATGGCTGCCAACAGTAGCGTGGTTGCCAAGGCGCGAATGCGCTGACTCTTTGCTTGATACCAGCAGGACCTTCGTTTTACCTTCGTTCACCACCAAACTCATTTTTCCGCTTCTTTTTCTAATTTTAAGTACGCAGAAGTCACGGCGCGGTTGTTGAGGCCAATGATATCGATGTCGTCGTCATACGCCAACAGTTGTATGCTTTTGTAATATATTGTTCCAGCGGATTAAGTTCCGCAGCTTGAATTATTTTCTCCAACATCAAAATAAAGAAATCGCACGATAGGGGGTCGCCCTGCCTGAAACCTCGCTTAGTTTCGAACGGCTCGGAGAGGTCCTTCCCAATTCTGACCGAACGGTTGGTGTTGCTCAGCGTCATTTTGCATAGCCGTATAAGTTTTGCTGGGAAACCAAAATCAGACATAGCGGCGTATAGGCAACTTCTTTTCGTGCTGTCGAAGGCGGCTTTAAAATCAACAAAGAGATGGTGTGTGTCGATCCTTTTCTCACGGGGTTTTTCCAAGATTTGGCGTATTGTAAAAATCTGATTCGATTGTGGAACTTCGGGTTCGCCCTCTTCCCAGGATTGTTACTCTATTCCCCCGTTTAGAAGGGCAGAGAAGTGATCCCTCCATAACCTTAGTACTCTCTGAACATCTGCAACCAGGTCGCCGTTGTCATTTTTACATGAGTTTGCCCCGGGGTTAAAACCTTCCGTCATTCGTCGAATTCTTTGATAAAAATTTCGGGCGTTGCTTCTGCTGGCTAGCATTTCAAGCTCTTCGATTTCACGCTTTTCCGCTTCTTCTTCGCCCAAAAAAGCCGTCTCGCTTCCCTCTTCATCTCGCGGTAGTGTTCACACACGCTCCTCGTTGCATTCGCTTTTAACGTTGCCTTATAGGCGTCGTCCTTTCTTTTCATTGCGTCTTTGCACTCTCTATCTTCGTACCAGCTGTTTTTTCGCATTTGGCGGAATCCAATTATTTCTTCGGCTGCGGTACGAAGTGATCCGGAGATATGCTCCCACTGCTCGTGCACTCCGCTGGGTTGAATTGTGCTCTCAGAGAGCAGGTGCGCGAGTCGTTCTGCAAAATCATTGGCAGTCTGTTGTGACTGCAGATTTTTGACGTCCAGCTTTCCTTGCGTTTTTTGTGGTGCCTCTTTCGTTGCACTTAGGCGAGTACGAATCTTGGCTAACAAGTAGTGATCGGAGTCGATGTTTGGACCCCGCATCGTACGTACGTCCATAACACTGGAAGCATGCCGTCCGTCTATCACAAAGTGATCGATCTGATTGCGTGTTTTCCGATCTGGCGATAGCCATGTTGCTTGATGGATCTTTTTATGCTTGAACCTGGTGCTGGCTACGACCATATTTCGTGCACCGGCGAAGTCGATCAGCCTGTATCCATTCGGCGAAGTCTCTTCATGGAGGCTGAACTTTCCGACAGTGGGGCCAAATACACCCTCTTTGCCCACCCTGGCGTTAAAGTCGCCAAGCACGACTTTGATATCATGACGGGGGCAGCGCTCATAAGTTTCTTCTAATTATGCGTAGAATGCATCTTTTTCCACGTCGTCCTTGTCCTCGGTCGGTGCGTACACACAGATAAACGATATGGTGAAAAATCGTAGTTTTATTCGGATTGTGGCGAGACGCTCGTTCACGGCTGTGTCACAAGCCTCTTTCCCACCACAAAACCGACGCCGAATCTGCGCTCATTAGTGTGGCCGCTCCAGTAGACATTGCAGGTTTGGATGGTCATATAACCTTGCCCCGTCCATCGCATTTCTTGTATAGCGGTGATGTCAGCTTTTGCCTGTTTGAGGACCCCAACTAGGCGGGCATCGTCACCTTCCCTGCTAAGGGTTCGGACATTCCAAGAACATGCCCTGATTTCCTTAATCAAATTCCTATTTCGTTTGCAGTGGTCGTTATCTAAAGAGTGAGTTATCATATCCGAGGCGATTATTGGATCTCATTGGAAGTTTGTTTTTATGTGGTGGGTCCCAAACCCTACGCACAACCCGTTTCTCGGGGGGTTGGATTTAAATTACTCATTTATATAGCGAGCCGCTTGGTTCAAGACAGACGCCCGCTTGCAGCTGCACCTCATGGTGACAGACGCTGCTGATGAAGCAAGCCCTTAAACCGGTTATGTCGGAGTGGCATTGTCAGGTTGTCGCCTTCTCACTTTAGTTCACCACCGAACGGGTGTTCAGTGGCTATCCAGAGATACGTGGGATTTCCCGGACGTAGTGAGCTGCTTGGACCGCACATAGAAGAATCGCTCTGGCCATTCCCAGTTG
This sequence comes from Campiglossa producta, assembly GCA_964058755.1. NCBI lineage: Eukaryota > Metazoa > Arthropoda > Insecta > Diptera > Tephritidae > Campiglossa > Campiglossa producta. The sequence goes on from CAXKVI010000004.1 coordinate 46,212,551, forward strand.
AATGGCGATCAGAAGCTTTCCCCACTTGCGTGGACTTCTACACACGGCCCCACCTCGCTTGGTATAGAAGGCCGTACTCCACTTACCGTCCCGAAGATTGTCCATCCAAATACCGTGCGCTGTGTCATAGGAGAGCCGGGCAAACCTTTTCTAACCTCCGTACATATAAGCTGGTCCATGACGTCCATGCCGACTAGGATGTCGACGTGCCCAGGTCGCATAAACTGCGGATCGCCTAGAGGCAGGCCTTGTATATGCGGCTACGCTGAGAAAGTTACAGTCTGCTTTGGTAAATCATTTGTTATTTTTTGCAAAGTAAGAGCGTTGACAACGAAATGCTGATCTGAATACTTCACCTCTAGCTCGACCTCCATGCGCTGATCCACTTCCAGTGATATAAACTTCGAAAGGCGTTCTTGACAATCCCAAGCGCTTCACCAATGCTTCGGTTGCAAAAGAGGCACGTGACCCTAAATCAAATAGTAAGCGAGCGGGTTGCCAACTACCGGAGTAATCGCACACTTTTACTAGAGCGGTGGATACCAAAACCACTTTTTCTACTGGAGCCCATAGGTTGGCGTTGGAGTTTAAACATGCTGAAACGCGAGAAGCGTCGCTGGTGGAAGAAGTATCACACGTGGACGTGGAATATTCCTTGATAGGCGGAACAGCAGTAGCGTCAGAAAAAGGGTTGGACGCGTTGTTGACATAATGGCTGCCTGCGGTAACAGCTTTCGTAAGAACGGCGTCATGCAACAATATGTGATGACGTTGTTTACATACGCGGTACGTGGAAGCACTATTGCACCGATCCCTAAAGTGCCCTGGGCTTAAGCAATTTAAACACACGCGCGATTGCATAACGAAGTTTGATTTTGAAGTTAAGTCCAACTTCCGAAATTGTTCGCAGCCGTAAATCTTGTGAGGTTGATTGCAATAAGCACACATGTCATTCTGTTCCGGAACCGCATGAAACACATTTGTAGATTTGCTAGCAGACACGGGTTTTCCCTTTACTGGCACCGATGCTGCCGACGACAAAAGCATAGATAACGACCGACACCGTATCTCTAAAAACTCTGTTAGCTGATTGAATGACGGAAGCTCATCATCGACAAGAGAAAGCTCCCACAGCTTTCGAGTCTCGTATGACAACTTGTTAACTAGCTCATGGACTAACCAATCGTCCCAAAACTGAACTGGGCGACATAACGCTTTGAGCTCGCGAATGTGTTGTTGAAACCCGTCAATTACAGTTTTTATTGCATCGGCACTGTCACTAGTAGCCTTTTGGATCTCAGCCAAGGCACGGAGATGCGCTTCTACAATTACACGCATAACTTGATATCGCGATTTTAATTGTCCCCAAGCTTCGGTATAATTTGCGTCAGATATTTTTAACCCGCTAATAATTTTCAACGCATGACCCTTTAAACAGCTCCGAAGATAGTGGAGCTTTTGCCCGTCCGATAACGGGGAATTGCCGTCGACAAGAGAGCTAAATGCGTCGTAAAACCCAATCCATTTCGTAGAATCACCGGCGGAGCTGGGCAGCTCCATTTTTGGCAGACGTATAGGCGCGGACACAATGATTGTTATGGCGTTAGTTTGCGGTTCGTTACGACACTTTTGTACGCGGTTAAAGTTTGCTAAAGCGGTGGAGTACCACGCTTCTGCTTGGACACGGACATTTTCTTCAATCTCCATATTATCCACACCACATGACATTTCTACTGCGTCTTCTAATCTAATCTTGGCTTGCGTCATAATGACGCATTTTAGCGATAACTGACGCCAATTGGAAACCCCAAGGGAGCTCGAGTCATCCTCCACCTGTTGTTTCCATCTTAGTCGAGGTCTCCCCCTTCCTCTGCTGCCGAATTGGGGTGTCGATAGGAAAACTTTCGGTGCTGGTGCTTCTTTGTCCATTCGCATAACATGACCCAGCCAGCGGAGCCTTTGGGATTTAATCCGCTGAACTATGGTCAAGTCTGCGTAAAGCTCGTACAGCTCATCGTTAAATTTCCTTCGATACTCGCCGTTGGCACCACGGGAAGGGCCATTAATCTTCCGGAGAACTTTTCTCTCAAATACTCCAAGACCCATCTCATCTTCTCTTGACACTGTCCATGATTCCGAGCCGTACATCAGGACTGGTATGATGAGAGACTTATAGAGCGTGATCTTTGTTTGTCGAGAGAGGACTTTACTTCTCAATTGCCTACTTAGTCCAAAGTAACACTTGTTGGCAAGGGTGATTCTCTGTTGGATTTCCTAAATAGACGAAGTCTCTCACCGTTTCAAACTTGTAGCTATCAACGGTGACTTAGCTACCAAGGCGCAGGTGCGCCGATTCTTTCTTTGATGACAGCAGATACTTCGTCTTGTCCTCGTTCACCGCAAGACCCACTTTTTTCGCTTCCTTATCCAACCCAGAGAAAGCAGCGCTTACGGCGCGGCTGTTAAGGCCAATGATATCAATATCATCGGCATACGCCAGCAATTGCACGCTCTTGTAAAAGATTGTGCCATTGCGGTTTAGCTCTGCTGCTTCAATTATCTTCTCCAGCATCAGGTTAAAGAAATCGCACGAAAGGGAGTCGCCCTGTCTGAAGTCTAGTTTGGTTTCAAGAGGTCCTTCCCGATTCTGACGGCGCTATTGGTTTTGCTCGACGTCATTTGGCAAAGCCGTATAAGCTTTGCAGGGAAGTCAAATTCAGACATGGCGGCATACAGGCAACTCAGTGTGTATAAAATACAGAGTATCCTCATGCCAGCTGGTTATCATACGTGTGACACAGCCTTAACAACGTCGCTGGAAATACGGTGCGCAACTATCAGCAATCTGCCAAGCATCGTATTTACTTTTCTATTTTTGTTTCTTTTCTTCTTGATATTGCTTTTGTGTTTTGTTTTTGATCTACCACTATTTTATGGAAGTAAAAATGAAAATGAAATAAACGAAATCGGAACATTGCTTTATTAAACGTGAATGGCTGTAGTTTTGATCAACCATCTTGCCAGTTCGACCAACCAACCAACATTTATGGTGCCGAAGCCCGGGACTTACTATGGTTCCTATATCATACAAGGAGAAGCATACAGACGAGCAAATAAGGTTGTGCATTTGTTTTACAATCCGTACCCTTTTAACATGTAATTTTTTCTCCTCGCCCCACATCGCCGCTTGGCCAAATAAGTGTCAGTTTTTACGTGTGCACGTCAGTTTTTACGTGTAATGTTGTAGTTGGTTGACCTGGGGATGTGCACCGGCTCTGCGCTACGGGTTTGCATTGCGCTATGGTTGTTGATTTGCAGATTCGGGTATTTAACTTGCGATTTTATGACCTTCTGTTGCGAAAGGTGTAGAAACAATGGCGCGAAGGGAAAGGCAGGAAATGTAGGCGGTGAATGCTTATGCCTTGCACGTTTACGTTGGCGCCGGACTGGAAGTGAATCCCTTGAAGCGAGGATTGGGCTAGATCTTAACGAGCAAATGGCCAAACGGGACTGCTGATGATAAGTTCCTCATACAGGTTTGGGTGATGTGCCCATTTGACTGGTTGGTGTGGACTCATCGCGCTGACAACTGTGTGGCGACGTGGTGGCGTCGAATGAGATACACCGCTCACACGATTCATACAACCAGCTGTGTGGCGACGTGGTGGCGTCGAATGAGATACACCGCTCACACGATTCATACAACCAGCTATGTGGCGACGTGGTGGCGTCGAATGAGATACACCGCTCACACGATTCATACAACCAGCTGTGTGGCGACGTGGTGGCGTCGAATGAGATACACCACTAACACGACTCATATTACCAGTGGGATGACTCTGCTACCGTCAAATGGGGTGCATCACTTCTGCAATGACCATGAGCACAAGCCAGTGGTGTATGATTTTGGGGACGTCGTATGGGATACACCGCTCCCCCATTCTATGTTTTGGACAAACAGTGGGAACGCGCATTGCGATGTGACGGTAGTGTAAATCATTTTTTTTTTGCTGTGGTACCTTCGCGATTCCACTCGTTGCATGGTCAACGGCCCGGATATCTTACTGTCCGCACATACACGCGCTGTGGTATTTCATGGCCCTGTCTATTGGGGCATCCATCGGCAGCGTGCGAACAAGCGGCTCGTCCTGCACCTTTCGATGGGCAGGTAGGCTGCACTAGGTTCGACGGCTATAGGAATCAACTGTTTTGAATGGTAGCTTGGAATACCTCAAACCGATTTAACATTTAAGCATGTACAGTAAATGAATGTATAGTAATTGTTTATGTTGCAGGATTGTACGGTGTGAAGGGACGGAAAATCCCAGCGTTTTTCTTTATGCGAAAGCAATGGAAGTAATATATAACCACATCAGGCGACTGAGGCTGAGGACTGGAACGAAGCAGTAATCAACATGCAAAGATCAGCTCTTGAAAGGCACTGGTCCTCATTCCAAACCAAACAGCTGTCCATTGCTGAACTTGTCAGCATCGGTAACAGTGCGCGTGAACGGAATGAGTCAGTGGCCATTAAAGTGGCGAACTTGTATCATGAGACCAAACAGCGCTTGGCTGCGCTCATGGTCGTAGCCAACCCTAATCATAATCGCCCATTGCCCAAAATTTCGGAAATTGAGCTGGTTAAATTTGATGGAGACTATACCAAGTGGGTCTCCTGGCGGGCGCCGTTTTTAAACAAGGTGCTTGAAACAGAGCTGCCTCCAGGGTCTAAGATTGACCTATTGCAATCTGCGTTAGAAGGAGAGGCGCGCAAATGTGCACGTGAAGCCGAGCATCGTGACGTGCATGATCTGAATAGGATTTGGAATCGATATTCCCATCATGGAGTACGGGCAAGCGGATAAATTGCGTTCGATCATCGATACAGTCGAACAGGAATGTAGATCGCTGAACCGATTCGACTGCAACACGGACTCCTGGAGCCCATACTTGGCCGTCTACATACTGCGCAAGCTGGATAAGTCTACAAGGGCTGCGTGGGAAATGGACAGGAATCCCACTGCGCCCCCATCGTTGACAGAGCTATTGCCATTCTTAGAAAGGCGCATTTTTGCCATGCGTAACTTAAACGGAAATAACCATGGCCATACAGGGGCTCAGGAGAGTAGATCATCAGTCGACCCACGAGGCAAGAGACATATTACTGAGGGGGATGACCATAATACCAAGCGGCCAAGGCCCCCCAACGACTTCACTGGTGGCAAACAAGCTGCAAACCCATCACCTAACGCTAAGATTGGAGATGTCTGCTTAAACTGTAATGGTGGACACCGCACTTGGAATCGCGAGAAATTGGCCAGGATGGAGTACAATGACCGGCTAAAGAAGATTAAAGAGCTAAACGTTTGTGAGTCTTGCCTGTCGAGTCAGCACCCTACCCATAGCTGTACGTGGAAGGGATGTAAGGCTTGTGATTATGCAAAGCACAACCGAATGAATTGTCCCAAGTATCCAGTGATGAGTGTCAACCATACGAATCGCTCCTTATGCCATAGGGCTGGCAAAGGGAGAAGTCAACAACGATCGCTACATACACCGCGCCTCCACATTGTTACATCGGAAAATGAGCAGACAGCTTGTGAGGCGATCGAATCAGCAGACGAGGGACTACCAATAATCGGAACGGCCGTGTGCCGTCTTCGGCAAGACAATGGCACATTAACCGGAAACATTCGTATCCTGTGTGATAGCGGATCTCAGGTTAACCTCATAACTCAGGAATGCGCGCAGAAATGGAATCTTGTCCGGAAACCATGAAAGATATCAGTAGCGGGAATAGGCGATACTGAGCCTATACGATCGTATGGGTTCATCGACTATCTCCTATGCCACAGAGATAATATGACAGCTGTCGAGACAGTGCGTTTTGTTGTTGTAAAAAGAATATCCGGCACAAACCCGCAAGCTGCGTTCAGATGCCGGCTAACGAACCAGTTGCACCAGGATGAGCTTGCTGATCCAAGCTTTACGGAGCCCGCTCATGTTGAGGGTCTCATCGGCATTTCGACTTGGGCTGCGGTGATACGCGACGGCATTATACGTGCAGGCACAGGCGTGGACCGTTTTATTGCGCAAGACTCCATGCTGGGCTGGGTCATCTCTGGTCACGCGGGAAACGCTAGTTTATCCCGGCACCTGACATTTCACGTTGCTGAGTCGAATGATATGTTGGATATGCAAATGGAACGGTTCTGGGCAGTCGACGACAAGGAAGAGCACGCTCCTCCGTCCGTGGAGGAACATCGTGCAGAGGACATCTTCACGTCAACGCACTCCAGGGATGAGGGAAGATACGCTAACATCCCTGTGCCTAGATGGACGTCATTCTCTAAGACATCAGCGATGCAGCTCCACATATTTTCGGACGCGTCGAAGTTGGCATATGGAGCTTGTGCCTACCTCCGTTCAACGCAGCCAGATAGCACAGTTATGGTACGCCTGATCACGTCTCGAAATAAAGTCGCCCCAATCAAAACTCAGACCATCCCCCGACTGGAGCTAATGGCCGCAGTAATGAGCACAAATCACACATCGGGTTGCATCCATTCTAGATTCTTCATCCATCAACGAGTGGCGGCACGTGCCGGGGGACCAGAATCCGGCTGACCTATTGTCGAGAGGTTGTACTGCCTCCCAGCTAAGGTACTCGACGACATGGTGGAACGGACGATTGTGGCGTCAAGGGGAGCTCGAAGCCTGGCCATCTCGCATGCAATGCAGCCTCTCCGTTGACGATATAAAAACTGAAGAAACTGAATCCAAGGTTGTACCCCTGCGCGCCTCTACTAACATCAATTTCGTACCTTCGCAGGCGAATCCAGACATCGGGGGCAGTCCACCCCTGGTCCAAAGATGTTCTTCGTTGAATAAATTACTTCGGACAACAGTCTTCGTGTTTCGCTTCATAGATGGCGCAAGAAATAAGAGCCGTAATGTGGCTAAGCATCCTGCACACTTTCGAGAAGTAACCCCGGTTTCGCCCACGGAGCGAGATAGGGCGGCAAAGTACTGGGCACGTCAGGCACAGGCAGAGTTCTTTTCGGGCGAGTGGAAGGCCCTGCAGGAGAAGAAAGGAGTTCCTGCTAGCTCAAAGTTGTTGCAGCTTTGTCCTTTTGTAGATCCGGATGGCGTAATTCGAGTAGGAGGACGACTAGGTAAGTCAAATCTGCCTGCAGAAACTAAGCATCCAATTATAATTCATGCGGCGTCAGCATTCGCAAAGCTCATCATGTGGGATGCTCATAATCGGGCTATGCACGGGGGCACACAATTGACAATTTCCATCATCAGGCAGAAATTCTGGATTCCGAGTGTTAGGGCTGCGGTGAAAAAGTTGATCAGAAGCTGCGTCATCTGTGCACGATTCAGAAGGGATATGGCTCAGCAATTGATGGCTCCGCTACCGACCTCCATAACTGAGTTAACCTTCCCATTCGTCGCCACAGGGGTTGATTTCGCAGGACCTTTTGAGGTTCGGAAAGCTCCAGCTGCATCAATGAACCTGCGACTAGCCGCCTCAAAGGCTTACAAACCCCCAACGACCATCAAATGCTGGGTAGTCGCCTTCGTGTGTATGACCACACGAGCAGTACATTTGGACCTTACACATGGTCTTTCCGTTGAGGCGTTTCTCGAGGTGTTTACCAGATTTGTTAGCCGACGAGGGCACTGCGCGGAACTCTATAGTAATAATGGGACGAACTTTGTTGGGACAAACAATGAACTATAAAGGGTTCGTCAAGAATGGAAAAATGAGATGCCCATGGCGGAACTGGGTAATCTCGGGACGACTTGGAAATTCAATTCTCCCGCTGCACCCCACCAAGGTGGGTTAGGGGAGGCTTGTGTAAAATCAATGAAGTACCACCTCCGAAGGGTGATGGGTCGCCGAATACTGTCAGCAAATCAGCTATACACAATCCTTCCGCAAATGTTGTTTAAACACAGAGCCAAAAATGCCTAATAAAATTAATAAGGTTGTCTTTATGAACGGTTTTCAGGCTCAGGGGTAGTCAAGACGGCGGAAACGAGAAAAAAAACCATACGCAAATCTATTTGGTTTAATGAGGAAATTCTTATTGATATTAACAAGTGCAATTTCTTCTTTTTTCTTTGCGATTTCTTTTTATATGTGTTATTAATAAGAAAATCTTCTCGAAATATCTGTCAAAATATTGAAAAAAAGCTGAAAGAGAAAAACTTCTTATTTTAATAAGATGATCTTAGGGTTCCTAACAATAAGATTTGACTTATTAATGTTTTCAAAGGAAAATCTTGCTGAAAACGTACTGATTTCTTAGGGTTCCTAACGAGAAGATTCGACTTATTAATGTTTTCAAAGGGAAAACATATTTCCGCGTAATTGTATGTGTTAATAAGACGATCTTAGGGTTCCTAACAAGAAGATTTGACTTATTAATGTTTTCAAAGGGAAAACATATTTCCGCATAATTGTATGTGTTAATAAGACGATCTTAGGGTTCCTAACAAGAAGATTTGACTTATTAACAGATTTCCGCATAATTGTATGTGTTAATAAGACGATCTTAGGGTTCCTAACAAGAAGATTTGACTTGTTAATGTTTTCAAAGGGAAAACATATTTCCGCATAATTGTATGTGTTAATAAGACGATCTTAGGGTTCCTAACAAGAAGATTTGACTTATTAATGTTTTCAAAGGGAAAACATATTTCCGCATAATTGTATGTGTTAATAAGACGATCTTAGGGTTCCTAACAAGAAGATTTGACTTATTAACAGATTTCCGCATAATTGTATGTGTTAATAAGACGATCTTAGGGTTCCTAACAAGAAGATTTGACTTATTAATGTTTTCAAAGGGAAAACATATTTCCGCATAATTGTATGTGTTAATAAGACGATCTTAGGGTTCCTAACAAGAAGATTTGACTTATTAATGTTTTCAAAGGGAAAACATATTTCCGCATAATTGTAGGTGTTAATAAGACGATCTTAGGGTTCCTAACAAGAAGATTTGACTTATTAATGTTTTCAAAGGGAAAACATATTTCCGCATAATTGTATGTGTTAATAAGACGATCTTAGGGTTCCTAACAAGAAGATTTGACTTATTAACAGATTTCCGCATAATTGTATGTGTTAATAAGACGATCTTAGGGTTCCTAACAAGAAGATTTGACTTATTAATGTTTTCAAAGGGAAAACATATTTCCGCATAATTGTATGTGTTAATAAGACGATCTTAGGGTTCCTAACAAGAAGATTTGACTTATTAATGTTTTCAAAGGGAAAACATATTTCCGCATAATTGTATGTGTTAATAAGACGATCTTAGGGTTCCTAACAAGAAGATTTGACTTATTAACAGATTTCCGCATAATTGTATGTGTTAATAAGACGATCTTAGGGTTCCTAACAAGAAGATTTGACTTATTAATATTTTCAAAGGGAAATCTTGCATCATCATCAGCAGACATCATGTAGAACAATTATACGCTGAGAAGCAGAAATACCCGATGGCTCGATGTGTTCAGCATTCAATATGTGGTTAGTTCGATTCGCGGTGGAGGCAATATGGCAAGTGTGGAAGGCAATGTAAGGAAGAGTGCGGTGAGATGGCTTGAAGGATATATAAAAAGGCAACATAAGAAGGTAAAGGCAATACAAGAGAAATCTAAAACTGAATCGTAACTGATAATCTGAAGTTCTCGAAGACAATATAAGAACTCTGAAATATAATTTTTATTTTCTTCTCAATAAAATGTGATTTCATTTTGAAAACATTAATAAGTCAAATCTTCTTGTTAGGAACCCTAAGAAATCAGTTCGTCTTCTGCAAGATTTCCCTTTGAAAACATTAATAAGTCAAATCTTATTAACACATACAATTATGCGGAAATCAGTTAATAAGTCGAATCTTCTTGTTAGGAACCCTAAGAAATCAGTTCGTTTTCTGCAAGATTTCCCTTTGAAAACATTAATAAGTCAAATCTTATTAACACGTACAATTATGCGGAAATCAGTTAATAAGTCAAATCTTCTTGTTAGGAACCCTAAGATCGTCTTATTAACACATACAATTATGCGGAAATATGTTTTCGCTTTGAAAACATTAATAAGTCAAATCTTCTTGTTAGGAACCCTAAGATCGTCTTATTAACTCATACAATTACGCGGAAATATGTTTTCCCTTTGAAAACATTAATAAGTCGAATCTTCTTGTTAGGAACCCTAAGAAATCAGTACGTTTTTTGCAAGATTTCTCTTTGTAAAGATTAATAAGATTTTCTCTTCAAAAATAAAAAGAACTTCTTCTTGAAGAAAATCTATAGATAGGCAGTGTTGGCTCTGTGAACTCGCTGCCATTGTCACCCCTGAATGACGATCACAACGATTTTGAAGATTTTGACGCCCGGCCATTTTCTGATCGGAAGACCCTTGATGCATCATCCTCCGGCAGAAGATCTTACCGAGTGCAATGATAACCGCCTCACGTTATGGGGCCAAACGCAGAAGTTAACTCAAGCATTTTGGCGTCGCTGTAAGAACGATTACTATATCTCATTTCAAAAGCGCACTAAGTGGTACCGTCCCCGCGAGAACATCAAGCCTGGTGACATGGCTGTGGTCTTAGAGGAAAATCGTCCTCCCGCAGTTTGGCCAGTAGGGCGAGTCGAGCACGTTTATCCTGGCATGGATGGATTGGTGAGGAATGTAAGCGTCAGAACCTCCACAGGCATTAGAGACCGTCCGATCCAGAAACTTTGCGCACCAGTCGAACACCAGTAAATTATTGGACTCCCGCTAATCCGGGAGGGGTTTTTTTGCCTGCCTCTTCGGTAGGTTTTTTTCCTCTCTCCCGTGCACAAATGTGGGATCAGTCTTTGCGAGCCTTCAACTGTTGGAGGGGGGAGGATGTATAAAATACAGAGTATCCTCATGCCAGCTGATTATCATACGTGTGACACAGCCTTAACAACGTCGCTGGAAATACGGTGCGCAACTATCAGCAATCTGGCAAGCATCGTATTTACTTTTCTATTTTTGTTTCTTTTCTTCTTGATATTGCTTTTGTGTTTTGTTTTTGATCTACCACTATTTTATGTACGTAAAAATGAAAATGAAATAAACGAAATCGGAACATTGCTTTTTTAAACGTGAACGGCTGTAGTTTTGATCAACCATCTTGCCAGTTCGACCAACCAACCAACACAGTGCTACATTCCATATCGTACCAGTTGTTCTTGCGGGCTCGCTGAAACCCTATAGTGCCCTCAGCGGCGGTACGCAATGACTGAGAGATATGCTTCCATTGCTCGGTTACATCGTTAGGTCGAGGATTGCCCTCTGATAGCAGATGTGAGGGTCGAATGGAGAAATTATCAGCTGTCTGTGTCATGCGCAGCTTCCCGACGTCAAACTTTCCTTCCGTTACTGTGCGCACTTTTTGCGCTGCACAGAGGCGTGTGCGTATCTTGGCTGCAACAAGATAATGGTCCGAGTCGATATTGGGACCACGTAGGGTACACACATCCAGAACGGTGGAGCTGTGTTTGCCGTCGATCATGACATGACCAATCTGGTATCTAGTCCTTTGATCAGGGGACAGCCATGTGGCTTGGTGTATTCGCTTATGCTGGAACCTGGTACTACTGATGACCATATTGCGAGCAGCGGCGAAGTTAATCAACCTAGTGCCGTTGGGGGATGTTATATCGTGGAGACTGAATTTTCCAACTGTAGGACCAAAGACTCCTTCCTTGCCCACCTTGGCATTAAAGTCGCCGAGTACGATTGTGATATCATACTGGAGGCAGCGATTATAAGTCTGTTCAAGTTTATCGTAGAAGGAGTCCTTCTCTGCGTCGTCCGTCTCCTCAGTCGGCGCATAGGCGCAGATAAATGTTATGTTGAAAAACCTCGACTTGATGCGGATCGCAGCGAGACGCTCGTCCACAGGAGTGAACGCTAATACATGGCGGCGAAGTCTGTGTCCCACCACGAATCCTACACCACGCGCTTTGCCGTGCCTGGCCACTATAGTATACGTCACAAGGACCGATTGTCGTCTTTCCTTGCCCCGTCCATCGCATTTGCTGCAGGGCGGTGATGTCGGCCTTTACGCCTACGAGGACATCAACCAGTCGGGCAGCGGTACCGTCCCTTGAAAGGGTCCGGACATTCCCGGTACATGCCCTAATATCCAAATCATTATGCCTTATTCGTTTTGCCGGGTCGTCAACATTAAAGGGGGTTCTCATTCGAGGCTTTGGTACATTAGTTTTCATTGGAATTAAGTTTTTTACGTGGCGGGGCCCAAACCCAGCGCACAACCCGTTTTGGGGTTTTTGGAAAATATTTACACATTTATATAGCGAGCCGCTTGCTTCAAGACAGACGCCCGCTTGCAGCCGCACCTCATGGTGAACAGACGCTGCGCAAAAGACCTCGGTGAGCCCTTAAACCAAGTATGTCAGAGTGGCCCCACCGGGGCTCCCTATCTTTCTGCCGCGAGCCTAGATAGCTCACGTTGCCCAGAGTGTACGAACGAGGACGCAAGAGTCGGGATTGGGCAAGGTCGCACAACAACCACACCCCATTACACTCCAATGACACTGTATATACGCAGTTAAAAGGACTGCCAATGGACTCCCCTACTTCCCCAGTGATAGCAGACATAGTCATGGAAAAATTATTAGAAAAAACGATGAATAAATTGGAGCACAAACCAAGATTACTCACTAAGTATGTTGACGATATATTTGCTATAGTAGAAGAAAAAGAGGTTGAAAATACACTTAACACATTGAACTCCTTCGACGAAAATATAAAATTTACAGTGGAACTCAAAAAGGATGGAAAATTGGCTAATTTAGATGCAATAGTAAACCCAACAAACATTTTTAGCTTATCTCAATTTGAGATGCATTTGAGAACCAATCATCTTCTCAAATCTCAAACGCTCTATTTCAATTTGAGGCGAAATAACCGTTGATAGCGTTCTCAACCAGAAAGGCTCAACTTTAAGGAACAACGATTTTCCAACACACACAATTAAAATATTATTAAGTAGACTAAACAACCCTATTAATAAACAAAAAACACAGAAGTCAGTTATTTTCAAATCTCTCAGGTACGTACCTCAACTCTCCGAGCATCTTGCAAAATCGGATTGTTATAATAAGGAAAAGAAAAAAATTGTCCATAGACCAACTAATACATTAAAGCATTTATTTAATAAAAGGAAGTCAAAAATACCACAAAACGAAAAAAGCAATGTTGTGTACCAAATTTCATGTAAAGGAAGTGGCAGAGAGCCGTGCAAGAGTGTCTATGTAGGTACAACAAAATTAAAATTAAAAACTAGACTTTCGCAACATAAATCGGATTACAAATATTACCATACAGCTAACAACCCAACGCGTGAAAAGTGCGAAATAAATAATGGAAAATGTAAAGTGGTGAATAAACAAAATATATGCATGTGTAATTGAATAACCAAATGCACGTCGTTTGTTTATTCATGAATGGGCATTAGGCAACTCGCTCTAACTGCAAGCAATGCAAATTGTTGTTGCCCAGTGATTCTGTGAAAATAAACATTGCGGGTTTTTTTAATTTTGTAATTTGGCTTTTTATACCTTTCATGAACATGAAATGGTATTATAACTTTGGTCCGATGTTTGTAAATATGAGAAGAAGAAGAGATAGACCCATCAATAAGTATACCGAAATGATCAGGATGACGAGATGAGTTGATTTAGCCATGTCCGTCTGTCCGTCTGTCCGTCTGTCCGTCTGTCCGTCTGTCTGTTTGAACGCAAACTAGTCCCTCAATTTTTGAGATATCTGGCTGAAATTTTGAATGTGGCCACCATTTTGTAATATAGGAATCATTTGTCGGAACTGACAAGATCGGACCAGTATAACATATAGCCCCCATACAACCGATTGTTCAGATATAAGGTTTTTTGGCCAAAACTTCCGCAATCAAAAAGTTAGAAACGTAAAATTTTGCAACTCGAGTACTTTCTATTTATGTAGTGTATATAGTGAAAATCAACCAGATCGGGCAAATGTAACATATAGCCCCCATACAACCGATTGTTCAGATATAAGGTTTTTTGGCCAAAACTTCTGCAATTAAAAAGTTAGGAACGTAAATTTTTGCAAGTCGAGTACTTTCTATTTATGTAGTGTATATAGTGAAAATCAACCAGATCGGGCAAATGTAACATATAGCCCCCATACAACCGATTGTTCAGATATAAGGTTTTTTGGCCAAAACTTCTGCAATTAAAAAGTTAGGAACGTAAATTTTTGCAAGTCGAGTACTTTCTATTTATGTAGTGTATATAGTGAAAATCAACAAGATCGGGCAAATGTAACATATAGCCCCCATACAACCGATTGTTCAGATATAAGGTTTTTTGGCCAAAACTTCTGCAATTACACAGTTAGGAACGTAAAATTTTGCATCTCGAGTACTTTCTATTTATGTAGTGTATATAGTGAAAATCAACAAGATCGGCCAAATTTAACATATAGCCCCCATACAACCGATTATTCAGATATAAGGTTTTTTCCCCAAAACTTCTGCAATTAAAAGTTCGGAACGTAAAATTTTGCAACTCGCGTACTTTCTATTTATGTAGTGTATATAGTGCAAATAAACAAGATCGGGAAAATGTAACATATAGCCCCCATACAACCGATTGTTCAGATATAAGGTTTTTTTGGCCAAAACTTCTGCAATTAAAAAGTTAGGAACATAAAATTTTGCAACTTGAGTACTTTCAATTTATGTAGTGTGTAGAGGAAAATCAAGAAGATCGGATAAATATAACATATAGCCCCATACAACCGGTTGTTCCGATATAAGGTTTTTTGGCCAATACTTCCGCATTTAAAAAGTTAGGAACGTAAAATATTTCACCTTTAGTACTTACTACATATGTAATGTGTATAGTGTAAGTCAGTACAATTGAACACGTATAATATATAGCCTCCATACAATCGATTGTTCCGATAACTCGGATCCTATTATTTTGTAAGTTTTTTTTAAATTATAACAAAGATGTGTAATGTGTATAGTAAATATAGTTAAATTGGAACAGGCTGTACTGGGGATCGAACAGTGAAAATCGTGACGCTTATTCATGAAAGGTATATAGCCTTCGGCACAGCCGAAGACAGCTTTCCTTACTTGTTTTTTAATATATTCGATTTAAATAGCAGTGCGGGTAGTAGGAAAAGCGTTTTTTTACAATATAGTTGTATTTTGTGCGTATAATGTTAGCGAAATCGGATTGAACTGTTAATTTGTTTAGAGAAATTTTGCAACTTTAGGCAAATTTCTCATAAAAGATAGGCCTCCGACGGCTCCGGTTTTTTATTTTGTACTCTGTGCGACCCCCGTTAAAAAAATAATAAAAGCCGCTCCGTACATTATTGGAAAGAATCCCCAATGCAATTTTCTCAAAATTCGGAACTAAAAAAATCGACTTTTGGCCGCAGAACATGGTCATTTAAACCATAGTGCAGCACTAGCCAAGGTGAAAACAAAATCACAAATTAGTGCTGGGCAATACCAAAATTGACTGTGAGGAAAAGTTGACATCGAAATACCGACGCATAATTCGATAAACTCGATAGTTCCATAATTTCCAACCCTAACTATCAGCTTCAACATGGGTAGAAAAGGTTCCTCGTTGAACAAAATTATTCACCTTTCTATCTTGCTTTTTGGGAAACGCGACCTATAGCCCGTTTCTATAACCCTTCGTTATAATAACGATCGATTTGCTATCGCAAGGCTCGTATCGCTTTCGATATGAAAAATGTTTCTGTAACACACTCAATTCACCTTGCGATAAAATAGTGGTGAGTTTTTATCAAATCGATGGAATAAACGAAATGGAACATTGCATCTACCATTATTAGCAAAAAAGTATAATAACAAACAAAGTGCAGTGAATTTCCAAATTGTTAATAATTAAGGTAGTTGTCTACTTTAGCTGTCAACTGCTAAAATTATGGAAGGGGGCTCAAAAGACGGGGTTTGGCCTCAGGATCACGAATCCGGAAGT
The DNA here is from genome assembly GCA_964058755.1 of Campiglossa producta. Lineage (NCBI taxonomy): Eukaryota > Metazoa > Arthropoda > Insecta > Diptera > Tephritidae > Campiglossa > Campiglossa producta. The sequence goes on from CAXKVI010000004.1 coordinate 46,228,643, forward strand.
GCTTTTTTAATATTTTGCTTCTTTGAAGAGATATTTGCAAACAAAGTTGCAAGTTTTCATGTGGTTGTTGTAATTTTATTAAGCTGTACCTAAAAACGTGCGAAAGAACGCTTATACGTGCCACGGTTCAGGCAACCACCCGGACTTGGGATGGCGTAGCCCAATTTTTGTATCGGACCCGGGTCATTTTTCGGTTTTTTGACTATAACTTTTTACAAAAACAAAATAATAAAAAACCGCTTCCGGATTCGTGATCCTGATGCCAAACCCCGTCTTTTGAGCTATCTCACATAATTTTAGCTAATTTATTAGAAGTTGACCCCTAAAGGAAACAAATACCTTTTTGGCCTTCATTAGCTCCAAAAGTTTTACTTTTTGGTTTTTTTCTAACTTTTCCACTCCTGCTTTTTCTATAAAATAAACAGTTAATTAGAAAACAAAAAATCCAAATTAGTTACCAACGAACTTCACTCATTTTCGTTTTAACGTATAATATCACGACATTCGGAGCTAGTGATATGAACATTGTGCATAAATACCAAGTGAATTCACTTGACGATAAACGTCAAAATTCCAAAATGAGTTTAACACCTGTTTGAGATTGTGGTTAATAACAAGTGTGATATCATAGACATAGTCGTGAAAACTTCAAAGTGAGTTTAGTCACCTGTTTTTAATTTCCTTTTTTGTCTCACTTCTTTCCATCTTCTCATCTCTTTCTACCATTAGGTAAAAGATAGGAGACCGCCATGTTGATGTGTGCAGGATGTTAAACAACACGCCATTGCTTTTCTGTTATTCGGTGCTGGCGACATTTTAATATGTGCAGGATGTAAACAAACCGACATTTTAATGTGTGTTGTCAAAAGAAGAGTTCACACTTGTTATTGATACACAATGGATATGAATAACGCAAGAAATATCGAAAATACATACTCACCACTCATACAGAAACACTACCTTGCGATAACGTTTCACGTATTGCCGGTTCTGCGAGAACGGTATTTGTACCTGTTTTTTGTTTATAATGACTCGGCCAAGAGCAATACATTTCGAAGTGACCCTACCTAACGCGTCACGATTCCCTCACCTATTGTCATCCCCGGAACAGCCCCTTGCAGCACGGCTGCTCCTTATTCTCTTGATCCGGGCTGGCATTGAGCCAAATCCTGGCCCAAGAGAATGGTTCTGCTGCGTTTGTCGGAAGAAAATATATACAAGACGATCACTCTCAGTACAGTGTGCATCATGCAAAGGTTGGTTGCATAAATCTAGTTGCTCCGGACTAGATCCGAAAACACATCGGCCCACTAGTTTCTATAAAAGTTTTGTGGCGCCCTGCTGTTCACGTCCTAGGACGTCCCGAGGCAAGCGACGCTCATATGTTGCTTTATCGCCCTCTAATAATCAAGTCTCCACGACCTGCAATAATTATATTGCCCAGCAGAATATATGTGTTCCCGGCTGTAGCTTACTTCCTAATGCATCAACAGCACAAGCACCCACTCATGGCTACTTTCTTCGTAGCACATCAGTTGATGCTTGTAGCACTACTGAGATTCAGCCCCCGTCTCTAAACTCTTTACTAACTTCTTCCGGCACTAGCACGAATGAAAGTCAAGTCCATCAACTTCTGGTCCCTCACTCTTCGTGCACTGTATGTCGGCACAGGATATATGCGTCTGTGGCATCGGTCAAGTGCAACTCCTGCCTAGGCCTGTGTCACCTACGCATATGTGCTGGGCTCGCAAACAGAAATCTCTGGACTGATGTGTTTGTCGCGCCTTGCTGTCGAGTTGTGCAGCCCTCAACGCCGACGGACGTACACTCATCTAATAGTGAACGAATTCCGCCGGCTTCAGGACTGCAACGGAGATCAATATCGCGACATAACCTACCACCATCTAGGCGAACACATCAGTCTTTAACTCCCAGAGTGGCCATTGCCTCTCCTTCGCAATTTAAATTGTTGCAATTTAACTGCAACGGCTTGACCGGCAAGATAGCAGAGATAACCACATTTATGCAGCTACATAAAATCAAAATTGCTGCAATCCAGGAGACAAAACTTGGCCCCCACTCGAATCTCCGAGCGAGTGGAGGCTACCACGTACTCCGGCATGACCGTACGGACGGCGGAGGTGGTCTCGCGTTCCTTGTTCACTATACGGTGTGCGTATCTTGGCTGCAACAAGATAATGGTCCGAGTCGATATTGGGACCACGTAGGGTACACACATCCAGAACGGTGGAGCTGTGTTTGCCGTCGATCATGACATGACCAATCTGGTATCTAGTCCTTTGATCAGGGGACAGCCATGTGGCTTGGTGTATTCGCTTATGCTGGAACCTGGTACTACTGATGACCATATTGCGAGCAGCGGCGAAGTTAATCAACCTAGTGCCGTTGGGGGATGTTATATCGTGGAGACTGAATTTTCCAACTGTAGGACCAAAGACTCCTTCCTTGCCCACCTTGGCATTAAAGTCGCCGAGTACGATTGTGATATCATACTGGAGGCAGCGATTATAAGTCTGTTCAAGTTTATCGTAGAAGGAGTCCTTCTCTGCGTCGTCCGTCTCCTCAGTCGGCGCATAGGCGCAGATAAATGTTATGTTGAAAAACCTCGACTTGATGCGGATCGCAGCGAGACGCTCGTCCACAGGAGTGAACGCTAATACATGGCGGCGAAGTCTGTGTCCCACCACGAATCCTACACCACGCGCTTTGCCGTGCCTGGCCACTATAGTATACGTCACAAGGACCGATTGTCGTCTTTCCTTGCCCCGTCCATCGCATTTGCTGCAGGGCGGTGATGTCGGCCTTTACGCCTACGAGGACATCAACCAGTCGGGCAGCGGTACCGTCCCTTGAAAGGGTCCGGACATTCCCGGTACATGCCCTAATATCCAAATCATTATCCTTATTCCACTATCCTTATTCGTTTTGCCGGGTCGTCAACATTAAAGGGGGTTCTCATTCGAGGCTTTGGTACATTAGTTTTCATTGGAATTAAGTTTTTTACGTGGCGGGGCCCAAACCCAGCGCACAACCCGTTTTGGGGTTTTTGGAAAATATTTACACATTTATATAGCGAGCCGCTTGCTTCAAGACAGACGCCCGCTTGCAGCCGCACCTCATGGTGAACAGACGCTGCGCAAAAGACCTCGGTGAGCCCTTAAACCAAGTATGTCAGAGTGGCCCCACCGGGGCTCCCTATCTTTCTGCCGCGAGCCTAGATAGCTCACGTTGCCCAGAGTGTACGAACGAGGACGCAAGAGTCGGGATTGGGCAAGGTCGCACAACAACCACACCCCATTACACTCCAATGACACTGTATATACGCAGTTAAAAGGACTGCCAATGGACTCCCCTACTTCCCCAGTGATAGCAGACATAGTCATGGAAAAATTATTAGAAAAAACGATGAATAAATTGGAGCACAAACCAAGATTACTCACTAAGTATGTTGACGATATATTTGCTATAGTAGAAGAAAAAGAGGTTGAAAATACACTTAACACATTGAACTCCTTCGACGAAAATATAAAATTTACAGTGGAACTCAAAAAGGATGGAAAATTGGCTAATTTAGATGCAATAGTAAACCCAACAAACATTTTTAGCTTATCTCAATTTGAGATGCATTTGAGAACCAATCATCTTCTCAAATCTCAAACGCTCTATTTCAATTTGAGGCGAAATAACCGTTGATAGCGTTCTCAACCAGAAAGGCTCAACTTTAAGGAACAACGATTTTCCAACACACACAATTAAAATATTATTAAGTAGACTAAACAACCCTATTAATAAACAAAAAACACAGAAGTCAGTTATTTTCAAATCTCTCAGGTACGTACCTCAACTCTCCGAGCATCTTGCAAAATCGGATTGTTATAATAAGGAAAAGAAAAAAATTGTCCATAGACCAACTAATACATTAAAGCATTTATTTAATAAAAGGAAGTCAAAAATACCACAAAACGAAAAAAGCAATGTTGTGTACCAAATTTCATGTAAAGGAAGTGGCAGAGAGCCGTGCAAGAGTGTCTATGTAGGTACAACAAAATTAAAATTAAAAACTAGACTTTCGCAACATAAATCGGATTACAAATATTACCATACAGCTAACAACCCAACGCGTAAAAAGTGCGAAATAAATAATGGAAAATGTAAAGTGGTGAATAAACAAAATATATGCATGTGTAATTGAATAACCAAATGCACGTCGTTTGTTTATTCATGAATGGGCATTAGGCAACTCGCTCTAACTGCAAGCAATGCAAATTGTTGTTGCCCAGTGATTCTGTGAAAATAAACATTGCGGGTTTTTTTAATTTTGTAATTTGGCTTTTTATACCTTTCATGAACATGAAATGGTATTATAACTTTGGTCCGATGTTTGTAAATATGAGAAGAAGAAGAGATAGACCCATCAATAAGTATACCGAAATGATCAGGATGACGAGATGAGTTGATTTAGCCATGTCCGTCTGTCCGTCTGTCCGTCTGTCCGTCTGTCCGTCTGTCCGTCTGTCTGTTTGAACGCAAACTAGTCCCTCAATTTTTGAGATATCTGGCTGAAATTTTGAATGTGGCCACCATTTTGTAATATAGGAATCATTTGTCGGAACTGACAAGATCGGACCAGTATAACATATAGCCCCCATACAACCGATTGTTCAGATATAAGGTTTTTTGGCCAAAACTTCCGCAATCAAAAAGTTAGAAACGTAAAATTTTGCAACTCGAGTACTTTCTATTTATGTAGTGTATATAGTGAAAATCAACCAGATCGGGCAAATGTAACATATAGCCCCCATACAACCGATTGTTCAGATATAAGGTTTTTTGGCCAAAACTTCTGCAATTAAAAAGTTAGGAACGTAAATTTTTGCAAGTCGAGTACTTTCTATTTATGTAGTGTATATAGTGAAAATCAACCAGATCGGGCAAATGTAACATATAGCCCCCATACAACCGATTGTTCAGATATAAGGTTTTTTGGCCAAAACTTCTGCAATTAAAAAGTTAGGAACGTAAATTTTTGCAAGTCGAGTACTTTCTATTTATGTAGTGTATATAGTGAAAATCAACAAGATCGGGCAAATGTAACATATAGCCCCCATACAACCGATTGTTCAGATATAAGGTTTTTTGGCCAAAACTTCTGCAATTACACAGTTAGGAACGTAAAATTTTGCATCTCGAGTACTTTCTATTTATGTAGTGTATATAGTGAAAATCAACAAGATCGGCCAAATTTAACATATAGCCCCCATACAACCGATTATTCAGATATAAGGTTTTTTCCCCAAAACTTCTGCAATTAAAAGTTCGGAACGTAAAATTTTGCAACTCGCGTACTTTCTATTTATGTAGTGTATATAGTGCAAATAAACAAGATCGGGAAAATGTAACATATAGCCCCCATACAACCGATTGTTCAGATATAAGGTTTTTTTGGCCAAAACTTCTGCAATTAAAAAGTTAGGAACATAAAATTTTGCAACTTGAGTACTTTCAATTTATGTAGTGTGTAGAGGAAAATCAAGAAGATCGGATAAATATAACATATAGCCCCATACAACCGGTTGTTCCGATATAAGGTTTTTTGGCCAATACTTCCGCATTTAAAAAGTTAGGAACGTAAAATATTTCACCTTTAGTACTTACTACATATGTAATGTGTATAGTGTAAGTCAGTACAATTGAACACGTATAATATATAGCCTCCATACAATCGATTGTTCCGATAACTCGGATCCTATTATTTTGTAAGTTTTTTTTAAATTATAACAAAGATGTGTAATGTGTATAGTAAATATAGTTAAATTGGAACAGGCTGTACTGGGGATCGAACAGTGAAAATCGTGACGCTTATTCATGAAAGGTATATAGCCTTCGGCACAGCCGAAGACAGCTTTCCTTACTTGTTTTTTAATATATTCGATTTAAATAGCAGTGCGGGTAGTAGGAAAAGCGTTTTTTTACAATATAGTTGTATTTTGTGCGTATAATGTTAGCGAAATCGGATTGAACTGTTAATTTGTTTAGAGAAATTTTGCAACTTTAGGCAAATTTCTCATAAAAGATAGGCCTCCGACGGCTCCGGTTTTTTATTTTGTACTCTGTGCGACCCCCGTTAAAAAAATAATAAAAGCCGCTCCGTACATTATTGGAAAGAATCCCCAATGCAATTTTCTCAAAATTCGGAACTAAAAAAATCGACTTTTGGCCGCAGAACATGGTCATTTAAACCATAGTGCAGCACTAGCCAAGGTGAAAACAAAATCACAAATTAGTGCTGGGCAATACCAAAATTGACTGTGAGGAAAAGTTGACATCGAAATACCGACGCATAATTCGATAAACTCGATAGTTCCATAATTTCCAACCCTAACTATCAGCTTCAACATGGGTAGAAAAGGTTCCTCGTTGAACAAAATTATTCACCTTTCTATCTTGCTTTTTGGGAAACGCGACCTATAGCCCGTTTCTATAACCCTTCGTTATAATAACGATCGATTTGCTATCGCAAGGCTCGTATCGCTTTCGATATGAAAAATGTTTCTGTAACACACTCAATTCACCTTGCGATAAAATAGTGGTGAGTTTTTATCAAATCGATGGAATAAACGAAATGGAACATTGCATCTACCATTATTAGCAAAAAAGTATAATAACAAACAAAGTGCAGTGAATTTCCAAATTGTTAATAATTAAGGTAGTTGTCTACTTTAGCTGTCAACTGCTAAAATTATGGAAGGGGGCTCAAAAGACGGGGTTTGGCCTCAGGATCACGAATCCGGAAGTGCTTTTTTAATATTTTGCTTCTTTGAAGAGATATTTGCAAACAAAGTTGCAAGTTTTCATGTGGTTGTTGTAATTTTATTAAGCTGTACCTAAAAACGTGCGAAAGAACGCTTATACGTGCCACGGTTCAGGCAACCACCCGGACTTGGGATGGCGTAGCCCAATTTTTGTATCGGACCCGGGTCATTTTTCGGTTTTTTGACTATAACTTTTTACAAAAACAAAATAATAAAAAACCGCTTCCGGATTCGTGATCCTGATGCCAAACCCCGTCTTTTGAGCTATCTCACATAATTTTAGCTAATTTATTAGAAGTTGACCCCTAAAGGAAACAAATACCTTTTTGGCCTTCATTAGCTCCAAAAGTTTTACTTTTTGGTTTTTTTCTAACTTTTCCACTCCTGCTTTTTCTATAAAATAAACAGTTAATTAGAAAACAAAAAATCCAAATTAGTTACCAACGAACTTCACTCATTTTCGTTTTAACGTATAATATCACGACATTCGGAGCTAGTGATATGAACATTGTGCATAAATACCAAGTGAATTCACTTGACGATAAACGTCAAAATTCCAAAATGAGTTTAACACCTGTTTGAGATTGTGGTTAATAACAAGTGTGATATCATAGACATAGTCGTGAAAACTTCAAAGTGAGTTTAGTCACCTGTTTTTAATTTCCTTTTTTGTCTCACTTCTTTCCATCTTCTCATCTCTTTCTACCATTAGGTAAAAGATAGGAGACCGCCATGTTGATGTGTGCAGGATGTTAAACAACACGCCATTGCTTTTCTGTTATTCGGTGCTGGCGACATTTTAATATGTGCAGGATGTAAACAAACCGACATTTTAATGTGTGTTGTCAAAAGAAGAGTTCACACTTGTTATTGATACACAATGGATATGAATAACGCAAGAAATATCGAAAATACATACTCACCACTCATACAGAAACACTACCTTGCGATAACGTTTCACGTATTGCCGGTTCTGCGAGAACGGTATTTGTACCTGTTTTTTGTTTATAATGACTCGGCCAAGAGCAATACATTTCGAAGTGACCCTACCTAACGCGTCACGATTCCCTCACCTATTGTCATCCCCGGAACAGCCCCTTGCAGCACGGCTGCTCCTTATTCTCTTGATCCGGGCTGGCATTGAGCCAAATCCTGGCCCAAGAGAATGGTTCTGCTGCGTTTGTCGGAAGAAAATATATACAAGACGATCACTCTCAGTACAGTGTGCATCATGCAAAGGTTGGTTGCATAAATCTAGTTGCTCCGGACTAGATCCGAAAACACATCGGCCCACTAGTTTCTATAAAAGTTTTGTGGCGCCCTGCTGTTCACGTCCTAGGACGTCCCGAGGCAAGCGACGCTCATATGTTGCTTTATCGCCCTCTAATAATCAAGTCTCCACGACCTGCAATAATTATATTGCCCAGCAGAATATATGTGTTCCCGGCTGTAGCTTACTTCCTAATGCATCAACAGCACAAGCACCCACTCATGGCTACTTTCTTCGTAGCACATCAGTTGATGCTTGTAGCACTACTGAGATTCAGCCCCCGTCTCTAAACTCTTTACTAACTTCTTCCGGCACTAGCACGAATGAAAGTCAAGTCCATCAACTTCTGGTCCCTCACTCTTCGTGCACTGTATGTCGGCACAGGATATATGCGTCTGTGGCATCGGTCAAGTGCAACTCCTGCCTAGGCCTGTGTCACCTACGCATATGTGCTGGGCTCGCAAACAGAAATCTCTGGACTGATGTGTTTGTCGCGCCTTGCTGTCGAGTTGTGCAGCCCTCAACGCCGACGGACGTACACTCATCTAATAGTGAACGAATTCCGCCGGCTTCAGGACTGCAACGGAGATCAATATCGCGACATAACCTACCACCATCTAGGCGAACACATCAGTCTTTAACTCCCAGAGTGGCCATTGCCTCTCCTTCGCAATTTAAATTGTTGCAATTTAACTGCAACGGCTTGACCGGCAAGATAGCAGAGATAACCACATTTATGCAGCTACATAAAATCAAAATTGCTGCAATCCAGGAGACAAAACTTGGCCCCCACTCGAATCTCCGAGCGAGTGGAGGCTACCACGTACTCCGGCATGACCGTACGGACGGCGGAGGTGGTCTCGCGTTCCTTGTTCACTATACGGTGCAGTATAGGGAATTTGATATCAACAGCAATTTGATGACCAAAGAGATTTACCTTTAGAGTGTCAAGGTATAGTTATACAAGCTGGTGGCGTTGATCTCGAGCTAATCAATAACCATGAATCAGGGTTGCATTTTGCGATATAATTCGTACAGAACCGGGCTACTGGTGATTTCCCTGGAAATTATCCGAAAATGATTAGCAGTGGCGTGATGTCACGTTTTACATTCATACTGATGGATGTTACATCCATACTGAACGTTTAGTATGAAAAATTCTTGGATCGCGATCCCTGTGGCAAAATATTTAGAAATTTTAAAATCCAGATGTTACATCCATGGTCCATGGATGTTACATCCATATTGAACGTTTAGCCCCAATTTGTAATCCATCTGTGATCCGTAAGTGCGGTTTGTGTTTTCGGCAGAGCAGATATATTATTTGGTACTCCATTGCCTTCTCTTCACTTATTTCTTATTCAAAAAGATAATGGGGTCTATCAGCAAATACGACGGAGCTTTCGTAGGGTGATAATTTTGCGTAATGAATTAGATACGGGGAGAATTCTATCGATTTCATCGAAATTCTGCGTCAAAGTTTCATCGTAATTGCTAATATATAATTTTTGAAGTTAACTTCATAGGTGGCGATATGAAGTTTTGATTGAGAGTAAAATTTGAGAAAATGGCTGATGATGCAATGGAAATAGAAATTGTAGCCGACTTTCAGGCGTATGTTGCAGACTTTCAGGCGTAGGCGACTTTTACCACGATGTTTAGCTGGGGAAATCAAATACCAACAGGTTATCATTACCTCTAACGAGATTTTTAGCCGAGCTTCTCTTTCCAACTTGTGGTGTGTTGCTTTTGAGTTTTCCTACAAGTTGGCGGGACCTACAGTTTTTGGCCGACTCCGAACGGCACTTGCAAAGCAAATGAATTTTTTGCTGAGAAGCTTCTCAGCAAATAGGAGGTGAAATTCTTGGATCTAGCTAACATTGCACAAATTTTAATAGCTAGGCCGAGCAGAATTCATGGGTATTGCCACTTACGGCGGTATTCATTGCTTCCACCTATTCCAATTGTTTTTTAAATATAGAGCTAGATATGCCAATACGAATATCAAATCAAAGATATTTTCCGCCGTATTTCAAATATGACAATTTCAAGCAGGGTTGCCACCTTACTGCAATTTATTTATTTATTTGTATACCTCGGGAACTGCTTGACCGATTTGGGTAAAATTTGGCATATAGACAATTTGACTCATTCTAAGATTACGTACATGGGTGTTGCCACTTATGGTGGTTTACAGGGTTGCCTCCTACCCCAATTTTTTTCAAATATAGAGCTAGCGTGCACGTACCGACCGATGACAAGGAAGACTTTGAAAAAGATGCATTCTACGAGAAATAAGAAGAAACTTATGAGCGCTGCCCCCGTCATGATATCAAAGTCATACTTGGCGACTTTAACGCCAGGTTGGGCAAAGAGGGTGTATTTGGCCCCACTGTCGGAAAGTTCAGCCTCCATAATGAGACTTGGCCAAATGGATTCAGATTGATTGACTTCGCCGGTGCACGAAACATTGTCGTATCCAGCACCAGGTTCAAGCATAAAAAGATCCATCAAGCAACATGGCTATCGCCAGATCGGAAAACACGCAACCAGATCGATGAGGGGCCCGAACATCGACTCCGAACATTACTTGGTAGCAGCCAAGATTCGTACCCGCCTAAGTACAACAAAAGAAGTGCCACAAAAAACGCAAAAGTTATATAGAACATTTTACATTACGAAAATGTACTTTCGTTTTTGGAGATTTTTTTTTGTCTAGTGGTGTAATCAAGAGTATTGGGTCTGTTGGATCAACATATACATTCAAAAGTTGAAACAACAGATTGTTACGTAACTGCCTGGTACGGGAGAGGAGGAGTGGCGGGTTGGCATGGTAGTAGCCCGGCTGAGGCTCGTCGGCTTTGGGGCGCAGTCCTTGCCACTTCTCCTTTCCCAACAGTTGCGAAGCAAAATTAGGGTTCATGCCTGGGAAAGAAATATGATCAAAAAGGAGAAGGAGAAATCTCAGTAAAGCGGGAGAAAACCTTTCCGAGTCAGGTGGAGCCTTCCCACCCCTCCAGTTCACAAGATGTGAACAGCCTTTGCACTCTACTATGGCTCCGCTTCCCGAGTAGAGTCCCCTTAAACCTGACTAAAGTCCGTCTTTACGTATTTACTTACTTTTCATACTTGCCTCAACTACCCCAACTTACCGCCAGTTGCCACGAGGGCAACACCTGCACCAACAACCCTGTGTCCTTAGCCAGACATATTAACAACTAATTCCGCACTGAAAAAAAGTCTTCAACCCATAAACATTGCCAAGAAAAACGTACCCCAATGAATTTCCAATTCAAACTAGTACACGATGTTTACTCATAAAAATTCAATAAGATAAAATTCTTAGGCTAGATGGAAACTGGTCCCTAATAGCAAACTTACGATTAATTACTTCCTAGTCTTAATAGCAAAAAATATGTAAATTTTATTCGCAAAAAATTTTCTTAAAAGTTATTTAATTCGAAACCGGCCTAATATGTATCTAATTATTTGTGCACAAGCACACCTATAAATATAATTGAATATGTATGTGGGTATGTGCGCTCACTCTCTAAAATTTTTAAACAAAGATCTAAGTATGTGAGCGTGTGCCCTCTCTCTAATAAATTTGTAAATAAATTCATATGTATGAGTATTCTCGCTCCGAGTACAAAAATCTAACTACCCACTAAACAATTTGTTCCGACTTTTTTTTCGAAATCGTTAACTTCTGTCTAAAGAGTTTGCCGAAAACGGAACCGATTTCCTTTCGAAGTAGTTAAGAAATTTGTATGAGAGGGTTGACGCGACTTCGTAAAGAAACGTTGTAACGATTTTGCTAAGAACTTGCTTTACGAAATCTTTCAGAAAAATCTTAACGAATTCGCAAAGTATAATTTTCACGAGATCTTAAAGAATTTTCTTATTTTCAATTTAATTAATACAATTAATTTATAATGTTTTAATAAAGTAAATTAAATTACATGTATATATGTATAAGAATTCAATATTGTTTTGTTTCAATGCTTCCTACTTTTACTGGCAAACTGGTAAAACGCATCCAAAAATTTAAATACAGAAGTCAAGTGACGCAGTTTGAGTTAATCATAATATTTTTTGTTCACAACACGTGTTTTGCTACAATCCGAAATTTATAAATTTTTCACATGAATTTCTTTTTGACAACTGAATCAAAGCCTACTGAGTTTAAAAATTTATTTACGTTTTTCTCTTTTCGAAATAGATACGAATTCGTTAAGTAAAATCGAAAAGTATTAGATTTCCTTCAGACAAGTCGGATATCCGACAACTTCGGCGATTCTGGTTTGGCCAATCGTTGCGAATTCGTTAAGCTATATCGCTAGAATTCCGATTTTGTTCAGAAAAGACAGATGTCCGACAAATTCGGAAGCTTTGGTTTAATGGGTACATATATGAAGTATGTGTATGTGTGTATGTGTATTCTTATTTCTTTGTAAAAACTCACCCCGCTTTACAGTCCACGTTGGTACCAAAGTGACGTTGGCAAGCTGAAAAGAAATGAGAGAAAAAAACAAACAACATACACTGGGCAAAAATTATCCCTGATACGGTTAGGGCTTTGGCCTCCTGACCGTGAATGATAACTTTCAATAACAAGTGCCTTTTGTGCTTCTTTTGATCTTTAGTTTTACTATACGGTTTGGTGCGTATGCATTGATTTTATGCATATGCAAAAAAAATGAAAAATCGGGAAATCAAATCAATTAAGTTTAAGTGGTTAAAAAAAATCTTGCCAAACCGCGGTATCGATTAACGTTAATAATAAACTTAGTGAAAACAACAAAAGTTTTAATCCGTAAATTTATTAAGTGAGCAACGGAACAAAAAATTGAAAGTGAATATTGAAAAAAATTTTAAGCAAGAAAAGTGAGAAGCCTTGTGGATAATGGATTTGGGGGATCCAAGCCGAGAAACAAAAAAATCTAGTTTAACGAAATTAATTGAAAGAACAAAAAAATCTTTATGTAGCAAAAATCCAAAAAAAAAAAAAAATAAATTAATTGGTTTGTGCTAGATATTATTATCGACCAGGCTAATGTGCCGATATCGGAATAAAACTGCAAAAAAGAAATAAATGTACCCAAACAAACTTGAAGGTGAGTAAAATTCCAATAAATTCAATTAAAAGTATGCTAACTAAATTATAAACTAGTGTACTATATAAACAAATTCATAAATGCAAGAAATAAAAAATTCAGAACTCTAAAGTTTTTTCCAAAAAGCTTATTGGGTGGTGCACACTAAGAAATGTATAAAAGTGTATTAGTGATGATGGTAGTGTAAGATCAAAGCTGGTGAGCGCGCTATACGTGAGCCGCGCTTAACTACTCTCTTTCTCTCCTCTCTGCTGTGTTTCTGTGTTCGTGGTGTGTTTTGTGTTAACGTGAATGTTGATGAGCGTGCCTGATGTTGCTGGTACTGTTGATGTGAACTGTTGCCAAAGTATGTTGATGTTGCTGATGCGTCGTTGGTTGCGCCACTAAATGTTTGGATGTTGCTGTGGCTTACAATAATGTTGCCAATGTTGCTAACGTGTTGTGCTGTTAAAAATGTTGTGTGCTAACCTCTTGTTTGGCGGTTTCGTGAAAAATGTTCGATGTTCGTGATCCGTGCGCGATCGTTGGCGATTTGGTACCTTCTTCTGTTTTGTGTGCGTGTGTGTGTGCGTGAATATCTGGCGGGGATCTGGTCCAATGCTTTTGGCCACCTCGAGTTAGACTTCCTGGCCAAGCAAAATCCCTCGAATGTATGTAATTGATGTGTGTAACGTGTGGTGTTGGTGTTTGTTGTTGTTTATAGTATTTTAGTGCTCAATAACTTTGTGTGTTTTCATGTGTGAATTTATGTAATTTTGTTGATGAGCTTTTGTGTAGCAAAAATGTGAGGGGATTTTTCTCGCTCTGGGGTGGCGGTACTTCTGGATGGTGGTAGGGAGGATTCCCTGGTCCGGAACTTCACTACTTTCTTTTTCGCCCGTATACTTTAGCATGGAACCGCACTTTATAAAGATACTTTTTTATTTTCACTCGCGCACCCACACTTTAAGGTGTATACAACGCACTTTGAAATTAAACTTTATTTTTTTCACACTTTTGGCACTCGATCAAGACCGCGACTTTTAGACTTTGATTTGTCGATCAGCGGGACCCCTGCCTGCTTTGGTCAAACCAATCCGCGTTCGACCCTTAAGCGGCACGTATATGTGCATATGTGTAAGCAACATTTTACCCCACTCACACAAGCAAACATCCGTTTTGCTAATATCGTAAAAACGCATAAGGGAGTTCGGTTAGCGGTTGCTTACACATCTGTTCATATACTCGCTTGCGCGTAGTCAGAGAAATCTTCAAAGGCTGCCGTTGCAACCCGCCACTCCTCTCCCGTACCAGGCAGTTACGTAACAAGATGTTATCGTGCAAATTAACAAATCGGCAATTATATCAACTATATTTATTGGCAATATTTAACAGGACGGGGCTGTTGAATGAAGAGAAGCGTACGTCTGTTAAACGAAATGAATTTTTCGTCAAATCAACCCATAAATCTGTCACTTGGCCAAATTTTCGTCAATTCAACCATTTTTGGTATTAACAGTAGAGGACTGTTGATATAACTGTGATTTTTTCTCTGAGTGTAAGATGATCTTAGGGTTCCCAACAAGAAGATTTGACTTATTAACCGATTTTTGTTTTGTCGCGGTCTGTATTAATAAGATTTCTTAGGGTTCCTAACAAGAAGATTTGACTTATTAATGTTTACAAAGAGAAATCATGTAGAACAAAGCTGTAATTAGACGCTGGCAAGCATAAGTACACGATGGCGCGATGGTTAACACCCGTGTTCAGTATTCAATATGTGGTTAGTTCGATTCGCGGTGGAGGCAATATGGCAAGTGTGCTAGGCAATGTGAGTAAGAGTGCAGTGAGATGGCTTGAAGGCAATATAAGAAGGTGAAGGCAATATATGGGGTGAAGAGAATATAAAAAAAAAAAAAACTAATGGCGGCGATATACCAACAGGTTATCATAACCTCTAACGAGATTTTTAGCCGAGCTTCTCTTTCCAACTTGTGGTGTGTTGCTTTTTGAGTTTTCCTACAAGTTGGCGGGACCTAAAGTTTTTTGCCGACTCCGAACGGCACTTGCAAAGCAAATGAATTTTTTGCTGAGAAGCTTCTCATGGCAGAAATACACCCGGAGAGTTTGCCAAACTACTGCCGAGGGGCGACCCCGTTTAGAAAAATTATTTTTCTAAATAATTTTTGATGTTACGTTTGCCGGGCATCGAACCGCCACGACTTGGTGTAGAAGGCCGAACACTTAACCGCTACACCACGGCGGCCGCCAGAACTCTGAAATATAATTTAATTTTTTTTAATTTGAAATATTAAAAAGAACATCTTCTCAATAATATGTGATTTCTTTTTAAAAACATTAATAAGTCAAATCTTCTTGTTAGGTACCCTAATGCTATGGATACACTCACGGAGATTATCTCCAATAAATCGCGCCATCTCGTGCTTTGTGTTGTATTACTTGCTATTTAAAACTAGATGTCACTGGGAATTGCTTATTTTATAGCGAATCTAGTGTGCAGTAGCGGTAAATCGTAATTTTGGTAGTTGCCCTTACTATTTCTAGCGGCAAATAGCGGTAAACTGCAAGAAATATGCGTTTGCTTGCAGTTTTTGTTTATTTATCTGAAGAGTGTTGCCAGCGAACATTTTGCTGTGGCCGCTAAAATCTTCTTCATTTTTGGGAGTTTATAATAAAGATTATGCTCAAGTTAACTCACAAAAGCGGAGATAATTCGGAATTTGCGCAATGTATCAGCCGTATAAAATCATCTTATTAATACATACTATCAAACAGAAATCAGTTCGTTTTTGTCAAGATTTCTCTTTGTAAATATTAATAAGATTTTCCCTTCAAATATAAAAAGAACTTCTTCTTGAAGAAAATCTACAGAGATATCATATCGCACAGCTAGATCTAAACAGCGATAAACTCAAAAAATCAAAATATTCTAAAATCTCGAAAAACCGGCTGCCTCTCCCATAGATAGATATATTATTGAGGATAGCACTGCGACCGAAGGTCTATTGTGCCCTCTCCCATATATCCCAATGGCATTCTCGGTGAGTAGTGAAGCTGGCGTATGCCGATGATATTGATATCATTGGCCTTAACAACCGCGCTGTAAGCGCTGCCTTCTCTGTACTGGATAAGGAAGCGAAAAAAGTGGGTCTTGCGGTCAACGAGGACAAGACGAAGTATTTGCTTTCATCAAAGAAAGAATCGGCGCACCTGCGCCTTGGCAGCCATGTCACTGTTGATAGTTACAAATTTGAAACTGTGAGGGACTTCGTCTATTTGGGAACCAGTATTAACACCGAAAATAATATCAGTCTAGAAATCCAACGGAAAATCACTCTTGCCAACAAGTGCTACTTTGGACTGAGAAGGCAATTGAGAAGTAAAGTCCTCTCTCGAAGAACAAAGATCACGCGCTATAAGTCTCTCATCATACCTGTCCTGATGTATGGCTCAGATTCAGGGACAATGTCAAGAGGAGATGAGAAGGCCCTTAGAGTATTTGAGAGAAAAGTTCTCCGTAATATGTATGGTCCTTCCCGTGATGACACGGGGAGTATCGAAGGAAATTTAACGATGAGCTCTACGAGCTTTACGCAGACTTGACCATAGTCCAGCGAATTAAAGCCCAAAGGCTCCGCTGGATGGGTCATGTTATGCGAATGGACAAAGAAGCTCCAGAACAGAAGGTTTGCCTATTGTCACCTGAATTCGGCAGCAGAGGAAGGGGGAGGCTTCGACTGAGATGGAAACAACAGGCGGAGGATGACTTGAACTCCCTTGGGGTTTCCAATTGGCGTCAGTTATCGCTAAAAAGGAATGACTGGCGTGTTGATAGGCAACGGCCAAAATCGCTTAGGCGGTTAAGCGCCAATAAATGATGATGATGATGGGTATTGAAAGGGAGAGCGCGGTAGTATGCATAGCACAAAATTTAAGATTTTTGAATTAGCTCCCTTTAGATCTAGGTGTGCGATATGACTTTTGTTCTATTTTATTATGCATTCTTGGCTCTGTGTGTCTATCTATTAATATATAAATACGCCACATGAAAAACTTTAGGAACCTTCTGTGAGCGAACCGTTTGACCGATTTGAATGAAATATGCACCGATGGAAAAAACTGAGGTATAGGCGATATATTTTCAGGGGTGTTCCCGAAATTTAAGGATGGGGGTACGGGTTAACGACCCCACGACCCCCTAAAGATTTCATTGGTCGAATTTTCGATTACAAGCGACACTAGTATAAATAACACTGGTCAACAACATTTTTGTACATGGGTCGTGCGTATATTTTTATACCTTTCATGAACATGAAATGGTATTATAACTTTGGTCCGATGTTTGTAAATATGAGAAGAAGAAGAGATGGACCCATCAATAAGTATACCGAAATGATCAGGATGACGAGCTGAGTTGATTTAGCCATGTCCGTCTGTCCGTCTGTCCGTCTGTCCGTCTGTCCGTCTGTCCGTCTGTCCGTCTGTCCGTCTGTCCGTCTGTCCGTCTGTCTGTTTGAACGCAAACTAGTCCCTCAATTTTTGAGATATCTGGCTGAAATTTTGTATGTGGCCACCATTTTGTAATATAGGAATCATTTGTCGGAACTGACAAGATCGGACGAGTATAACATATAGCCCCCATACAACCGATTGTTCAGATATAAGGTTTTTTGGCCAAAACTTCCGCAATTAAAGAGTTAGGAACGTAAAATTTTGCAACTCGAGTACTTTCTATTTATGTAGTGTATATAGTGAAAATCAACGAAATCGGGCAAATGTAACATATAGCCCCCATACAACCGATTGTTCAGATATAAGGTTTTTTGACTAAAACTTCTGCAATTAAAAAGTTAGGAACGTACAATTTTGCAACTCGAGTACTTTCTATTTACGTAGTGTATATAGTGAAAATCAACAAGATCGGGCAAATGTAACATATAGCCCCCATACAACCGATTGTTCAGATATAAGGTTTTTTGACCACAACTTCTGCAATTAAAAAGTTAGGAACGTAAAATTTTGCAACTCGAGTATTTTCTATTTACGTAGTATATATAGTGAAAATCAACAAGATCGGGCAAATGTAACATATAGCCCCCATACAACCGATTGTTCAGATATAAGGTTTTTTGGCCAAAACTTCTGCAATTAAAAAGTTAGGAACGTAAAATTTTGCAACTCGAGTACTTTATATTTATGTAGTGTGTAGAGGAAAATCAAGAAGATCGGGTAAATATAACATATAGCCCCATACAACCGGTTGTTCCGATATAAGGTTCTTTGGCCAATACTTCCGCGTTTAAAAAGTTAGGAACGTAAAATATTGCACCTTTAGTACTTTCTACATATGTAATGTGTATAGTGTAAGTCAGTACAATTGAACACGTATAATATATAGCCTCCATACAATCGATTGTTCCGATAACTCGGATCCTATTATTTTCTAAGTTTTTTTAAATAATAACAAAGATCTGTAATGTGTATAGTAAATATAGTTAAATTGAAACAGGCTGTACTGGGGATCGAACAGTGAAAATCGTGACGCTTATTCATGAAAGGTATATAGCCTTCGGCACAGCCGAAGACAGCTTTCCTTACTTGTTTTGATTGCTTTTGCACCCAGAAATAAGAATATGAACATAAAAAAGTTTTTGATTTGGGTTTGTTCGAAAAAAATGAGAAAAACGAAAAACATGAAAATTCATAAAAATTTGACATAGATTTGATTTATTCTAGTATAGTAAAAATCAATTTAGGATTTACTCTTATAAATTTAGCTTTAGAATACAGTTTAAATGTTTAGAAATGCTTTTTCCTGCTTTTACTGCCATATTCGGTAACATTTTCTTATTAACGTCCAAATATAGTCCCCCATCATGCTTTCCGTATACTGGCCTTGGTAGCGTTTATCAAACTCCATTATATCTTGATGGAATAGCTCCCCGTGTTGCCTCCCATATTATCTTTGAATTTATCTAGATGTGAATGTAACATGTGCATCTATAGCGACATTCTACATCCGATGGCGGAAAAATTCGTAATCATGCCAGTTATCAGCTCATCATAATTTCCCTATGATTTCCAAGAAAGCCATGAACTACTGCCTTAAAACTGTTCCACGCTGGCTTCTCATCATTGCTAAGTAGGTCCGGGAAAATATCGCAGTTCATAATTTTTTTTATTTGAGGCCAACAAGCAAGGATGCACGTTAGCGTTAATATTAAGCGTTTATCAACAAAAACCAATCGTTTCGTTGAAACGATTCAGATTTTTATTTTTAAGGCACTCGGCAAAATAATTTAGTTAACTAACGATAATGAAATTATCAGAATAATACCATTTCGCTAATCACCGAAAAAACGTTATCAAAATAAATTCTTTTCGCTAATTAACGTTAACGAAACTGATTCATAACGTTGAAACACCAAAAGCAAAGAGGGTAGAAATAATAAGAGGAACCAACGCAATTCAGCAAGTCGCGGGTGAGGAATTCGCCGCATGCTAAGCAAATTCACCTCCATAAGAAATACACTAAAGCAACTTTTCTTACCACGCGGTGAATACCTTACCCGCGACTTGCTGAATTGCGTTGGTCCTCTTATTATTTCTACCATTGTGTATCAATACTGATCAATATTGATACACAATGATTTCTACCCTCTTTGCCAAAGGTATGTTGTTATAGAGCTGGCAATGCCGTCACTTAGGCAAGCACGGTTGCCAGTTATTACAAAATAACTAACCCAATTTTATGTGAAAGCAACCAAATTAAAAAAAACTACGAAGTTTAAACTACTTATATAACTTACATATTAGAGTGGCCCTTATTCATATAAAAAAGTTAGATTTTTAGGGTGCTTCCCCTTGAAATGCTTATATACGTATAAAGGAAAATAGCATAAAGTAAGGAGCAGCATGGTACAAATTAGTAAATAAGCTAGGTGTTAATCGCATTTTCAAGTTTAGTTCCGATATTTAAACATGTATGTATATTACGGTGATTCAAAATAAATTTTGGAAGCTTCAACTTCAAGAGTATGTAAAAATATTTTGAAAAAAGTTTAAAAAATTAAAAGAAAATTCACTTTGAAAAAAATGTCATTTTTCCCCATACAAAATGTATGGGAAAGGGCGAAAAAAAATAGCCACCCCTAAGGGTTAAGTTAGAGCGCTAATTTTTTGCAAGGCTTATTTTCTCATCAATACCTAAAGTTTCAGGGGGTAAGACCGAAAAAAAAATCTAATTTTTTTTATTTGAATCACCCTAATGTATATATTTGATAAGACTCCAGCGCCATCTAGCGGAAAATAGTGCCTATGTCGATGAGACTTGCCGCAATAATAAACTGTCAAAACTTGTCAAAAATTCGTTCAGTTTGTTCGTCACCCATAAATCCCTGCAGTTTTATATATGGCCAATTCTACGGTAATTTAACGTTACCCTTGATCTTCAAATACTCATAACTCCAGGGTATTTTGAAAACTTTAAAAATCTAGTGCACGTCTTTCTTTTATTCAGTTATATAGGCTGCAGCACGGTGAACTATATCGCACATACATTTTTATCGCACGGGGACTAAAGTTCAGATTTCCTTATGGAGCCTCAGAAAATAAAAGTGATTTTTTATTTTTATCTATCCCATGGAGACTCAAAAGATAAAGTTGTTTTTGTTTATTTAATTCTCCAAATCGATAGCACTATGGTCGGAGATATCACCCTGTGGCATGCCTTAGGCGTTTCCAATCGGAACCAAATTTTGTATGTAATAACTAGGGATTCCAATTACTAGACCTAAATCCCGGGTTCACCGAAAATTAATTTTTAAATACATTTAAGTTATCTTATATTTATATATGAGAACTATTAATGCAATAATTTCTTTAGGATCAAACTTCAATCTTCAGAATAAGTAATTTTTCTCTAAGTCCAATGGCATTCCTTTTTATTTTTATATACAATGAAATTTTTATTGTTTCTATGCATACCTGAATTGTCGGAGGCCAAATGGAAAAAATTTAATTTAAAAAAAATATTACTATGTACGTAGTTTTCGCCACTATCGCTTAAGAATTTTTAGTCACTTATATACATAAGTCGTTATTAATGTATCAAATATGCTATTTGTACCTGTGGTACAAAAAAATTGTACCAAATTTCTGAATACATATATTTTATTTACAAATTTAATGTAAAATTTTTTTTGTTCTTACATATCGTCAGAAAAAGTACAAAACCGCACATCGCAATTCTTCAAAACCGCAAATACGTAGCCGCACAAATTTTACAGGAGACATTGAAAACTGATTAACTTTTGTACGAGCCACTATGTGGTGGGTCAAATTCAAATGCCGTTTTTTTGACATTCTTTTGCACAAACCCCTACTTCTTTGTTACTAATGAATGGATCCGGGTACCCAGAAGCCCTGGTAGGCAAATCTTATTTTTGACAGAAATGTCGAGGGTGCGGTTTTGCGGAAGTGCGATGTGCGGTTTTGTACTTTTTCCGACGATATGTAAGTCGTTGTTAATCTTATATGTACGTATATTTGGCTATGTTTACCAGTAGTACAAACAACTTATGTTTCAAGTGCCTGAATAGTAACTTTGAGTTACAAATTTAATGCTACTTTTCGTTCGTTATAAAAATGACTGCCTTAATAACTACATACATACATATTTAATGAATTACTCTAATTTAGTCTACTTTATTACATAGATTGGGGTGTCATTTTTAGCAAAACAAAAAATTCGGGACAATCCCGGGATCCCTGGATTGAACTTTCAAATCCCGAAAATCCCGAGAGGCTAGAAATCCCGGAAATTGGAATTAGTAATAACTACGACCGTAGTGCTATCGATTTTGAGTATTAGATAAAAAGAAAAAATTGTTTACATTTTTTCAGTCTCCATATGTAGGGCAACCTGAATTTTGACCACTAAATCTGTTTGCAAACAATCAACAGCCGCAGCGTTGATCCGAGTACGTACATGCATACCTGTGCATAAAAGAAAAATAAACAAAGCAAATACGATTTCTGGAATTCGTGATACTTATTGGTAAGTTTTGCATTAAATTCTTATAAAAACTTCGTACAACATCTTCTTTTAATGACCTCATTTTTGTATTAATTTTTAACTGTATTTATTTTCTGAGATGATTTTGATCTAACTAAGTATGTATCTACATCAGTGACGATCTTTACCTAGCCCGCGGGCGGCAGACTTTATTGCTCTCTCATAGATTTGCTCACACGCACAAGTCAAGAGCTCTCTATACATGGAAAATTAAAGTGCGTTTGCGAATAACTTGATCAACGACTGTTGACTGGTACGCATGAAAGTAGTTTTATTCTTAAAATATTTATTTATTTACGTGTTCTTAATAATTTTAATTTCAAAAATGGCCAAATCTATAACAGAAATAAATTAAAGTTAAAAGGATTGTGCAAAGTTTAGGAAAATTCTCGAAGTTTTCGGCAAAACTTGAAACTTCTGGCATGGAGTTTTTAGAACTTTTTCGAGTACGCAGTTTTGTAGCTCGTTGAATTTTACTATAATATACTAATCTTAAGCCGTTAATAAAATTGCCTGATTTTTTGCAATTTTTTTTTAGTTGTTCTCTACATTTTTAAGAAATTTTTTTTTTCACTTAGAAATTTGAATTTAAAAAATGCAATTTGTTGCCTTGCTTTACTAATACCCTTTTAATTTTTATAAATTTTTTTTTTTACAAAATTTTTGTTAATTGGATATTTGGAATTTTTTTGGGTGTAGTAAGAAGCTCTCTCATGCTTCAACACAATCGCACAGTTTGGTAGTGTGCGTTTGAGCATCGCTGATCTACATACGAATATGTGTATGTATGCTCTTGTGAAGGGCATTGCCAGCAGAGTTCAATAAAAAATTTTTCGCTGATGTATTTCGATAATTTAGTTTCGATAATTTAGTCTTTTGAATTACCGAAACCAAATTATTTTGATTATTTCATTTCGTTAATCAACGAAACCAAATTATCGTGATAGTTTTATTTTGATAATCAACGAAACGAAATCCTTTTGATAGTTTTCATTTGTGAATTAACTAAACCAAACAGAAACGTTTCAATAGTTAAGCATCCCTGATAATTTCAAAGGGAAATCACGTATTATTAAGAAGATTTTCTTTTTAATATTTCAAATGAAAAATAAAATGATATTGCCTTCACCGAGAATCGAACCATTTTCGGAATGATAAACCCAGCTGTTTACCATCAGGCCATCGCTTACTTTCGCATAACTTATTATTGTAATATTATTCTGGTTTTTCAAAATGATGTATTGAAAAATCGGAAAAGCATATGGATGAAGAAAAAAGTGCGCCCTTTTCCGATTTTTCAATACAGCATTTTGAAAAACCAGAATAATATTACAATAATAAGTTATGCGAAAGTAAGCGAAAAACAGAATTTCGACGGTACAGAATTTTGACGATACAGAATTTTGAAAAACAGAATATTGGAAACGGAATTTTATAACACAGAATTTTTTTTTGCAGAATTTTGTAAACTGAATTTTTTTTCCAGAATTTTTTCCCATAACAGTTTCGTGGGTAACCCGAAAATTCTGTCAGTTTACTAAATTTTGATAATTAAAAATTGACAAATCTATGACTGTTCAATCAACTGTTGAATGCAGTTACTTCAACAAAAATTTCCGTTCAAGTAACCAAAATTTGGCCAATTAAACAGAATTTGGTCAACTTCAGGATAACAATACGAGATTGTTGCTTTTACAAGTGTCATTTTTTTCTGTGTATATACATCAGAAGTATAGCAGTTGATTTACTAGTTCATATATATTTACGCAAATACCAAAAAGCATCTGGGAACTACAAGAGAAAAAAAGAAGCAAACCAAAATTTACAAATAATTTTTGCATACTTATAGTATAAAATGGAATTTTTCTGATTAGTATTTTTTCTAAAATAGATTAGACTTTTTCTGACCACACCTATTTCAGTTTATATTCAGAAAGTTACAATTTATATTCAGAAAAATTACAATTCTTATTCAGAATTTCCATTTGATATTCAGAAAATTACAATTGATACTCAGAAAGCCAAATTTAAATGAAAAAATTACAAATCCGAAGTACCCACAAAAAAATTTTCTGAATATGAATTGTAACTTTCTGAAAAAGGTGTAGTATGATTTCAACCCGAAATTCATACTAGTATGAACTGGGAATTTCCTGACTAGTATGATTTTGCCCAGCAAATTATAGTTGTATACTAGTATGTTTTCTGATTCATCATCATCATTTATTGGCGCTTAACCGCCTAAGCGATTTTGGCCGTTGCCTATCAAAGCACGCCAGTCATTCCTTTTTAGCGATAACTGACGCCAATTGGAAACCCTAAGGGAGTTCAAGTCAGCCTCCACCTGTTGTTTCCATCTCAGTCGAGGAATTCCCCTTCCTCTGCTGTTGAATTCAGGTGACGATAGGAAAACCTTCTGTGCTGGAGCTTCTTTGTCCACTCGCATAACATGACCCAGCCAGCGGAGCCTTTGGGCTTTAATTCGCTGGACTATGGTCAAGTCTGCGTAAAGCTCGTACAGCTCATCGTTAAATTTCCTTCGGTACTCGCCGTTGGTATCACGGGAAGGACCATAAATCTTCCGGAGAACTTTTCTCTCAAATACTCCAAGGGCCATCTCATCTTCTCTTGACATTGTCCATGAATCTGAGCCATACATCAGGACCTGCATACTAGTATGAACTGGGAATTTTCTGACTAGTATGATTTTGCCCAGCATATTATAGTTGTATACTAGTATGTTTTCTGTTTCATCATCATCATTTATTGGTGCTTAACCGCCTAAGCGATTTTAGCCGTTGCCTATCAAAGCCAGTCATTCCTTTTTAGCGATAACTGACGCCAATTGGAAATCCTAAGGGATTTCAAGTCAGCCTCCACCTGTTGTTTCCATCTCAGTCGAGGCCTCCCCCTTCCTCTGCTGCCGAATTCAGGTGACGATAGGAAAACCTTCTGTGCTGGAACTTCTTTGTCCACTCGCATAACATGACCCAGCCAGCGGAGCCTTTGGGCTTTAATTCGCTGGACTATGGTCAAGTCTGCGTAAAGCTCGTACAGCTCATCGTTAAATTTCCTTCGGTACTCGCCGTTGGCATCCCGGGAAGGACCATAAATCTTCCGGAGAACTTTTTCTCAAATACTCCAAGGGCCATCTCATCTTCTCTTGACATTGTTCATGAATTTGAGCCATACATCAGGACAGGTATGATGAGAAACTTATAGAGCGTGATCTTTGTTCTTCGAGAGAGGACTTTACTCTTCAATTGCCTACTCAGTCCAAAGTAGCACTTGTTGGCAAGAGTGATTCTCCGTTGGATTTCTAGACTGATATTATTTTCGGTGTTAATACTGGTTCCCAAATAGACGAAGTCCCTCACAGTTTCAAATTTGTAACTATCAACAGTGACATGGCTGCCAAGGCGCAGGTGCGCCGATTCTTTCTTCGATGACAGCAAATACTTCGTCTTGTCCTCGTTGACCGCAAGACCCACTTTTTGCGCTTCCTTATCCCGTCCAGAGAAGGGCGCGCTTACGGCGCGGTTGTTAAGGCCAATGATATCAATATCATCGGCATACGTCAGCAATTGCAAGCTCTTGTAATAGATCGTACCGTTGCGGTTTAGCTCTGCTGCTCGAATTATCTTCTCCAGCATTAGGTTGAAGAAATCGCACGAAAGGGAGTCGCCCTGTCTGAAGCCTCGTTTGGTTTCAAATGGCTGAGAGAGATCCTTCCCGATTCTGATGGAGCTGTTGGTATGGCTCAACGTCATTTGGCACAGCCGTATAAGCTTTGCAGGAAAGTCAAATTCAGACATGGCGGCATACAGGCAACTCCTTTTTGCGCTGTCAAAAGCGGCTTTGAAATCGACAAAGAGATGGTGTATGTCGATTCTTTTATCATGGGTCTTCTCCAGGATTTGACGTATGGTGAAAATCTGGTCGATGGTAGACTTACCAGGTCTAAAGCCACACTGATAAGGTCCAATCAGTTTGTCTACGATGGGCTTCAGTCTTTCACACAATACGCTAGAAAGAACCTTATATGCGATATTTAGAAGACTGATTCCGCGGTAGTTGGAGCGGTTAGCGGGATCGCCTTTCTTGTGGATTGGGCAGAGCACACTTAAATTCCAATCCGGAGGCATGCACTCATCTGACCATATTCTGCATAAGAGCTTATGCATGCTTTTTACCAGCTCTTCGCCTCCGTGTTTGAACAGCTCGGCGGCTAGTCCGTCTTTTCGAGGCGATTTGTTGTTCTTGTGGTGGTGGGACGACTTTTCCATCGTCAGGGATTGGGGTATCGGGTTTGACGTCTCCCTCGCAGTTTAGCAGTGAGGAGAAGTGCTCCCTCCATAATTTAAGTACACTCTGTTCTTCGGTTACCAGGTCGCCATTATTGTCCTTACAGAAACTTGCCCCGGTCTTAAAACCTTCCGTCATCCGCCGGATCTTTTCATAGAATTTTCGGGCAACATTCCTGTCAGCCATCATCTCAAGCTCCTCACACTCACGCCTTTCGGCCTCACGATAATGTGCCACACACTGCGGGTTGCGCCCGTTCGCAACGTCTCCTTGTAGGCAGCGTCCTTTTTTCGAGGCAGTTTTGAATTCCTCATCAGAGGCGTGTGCGTATCTTGGCTGCGAAAAGATAATGGTCCGAGTCGATATTGGGACCAGCAAGGTACGCACGTCCAGCTATGGCTGCCGTCGATCATGACATGATCAATCTGGTTTCTTGTTCTTTGATCAGGGGCCAGCCAGGTGGCTTGGTGTAATCGTTTATGCGGGAACCTAGTACTATTGATGACCATATTGCGAGCAGAGGCGAAGTCAACCAAACTAGTGCCGTTGGGTGATGTTATATCGTGGAGACTAAATTTTCCAACTGTAGGACCAAAAATTCCTTCCTTGCCCACCTTGGCATTAAAGTCGCCGAGCACGATTTTGATATCATGTTGGGGGCAGCGATCATAAGTCTGTTCAAGTTTATCGTAGAAGGAGTCCTTCTCTGCGTCGTCCGTCTCCTCAGTCGGCACATGGGCGCAGATTAATGTTATGTTGAAAAACATCGCCTTGATGCGGATCGCAGCGAGACGCTCGTCCACAGGAGTGAACGCTAGCACTTGGCGCGAAGTCTCTTTCCCACCACAAATCCTACACCACGCGATTAACTGCGTGTCTGGCCACTGTAGTATACGTCACAAGGTCCGATGGTCGCCTTTCCTTGTTCCGTCCATCGAATTTCCTGTAGGGCGGTGATGTCGGCCTTTGCGTTAGCGAGGACATCAACCAGTCGGGCAGCGGTACCTTCCCTGGAAAGGGTCCGGACATTCCAGGTACATGCCCTAATATCCTTCTCTGTTTTCTGATTAGATTGACATTAATTGGTTTAAGGGATATCAGCAATGAACTAGTATGAAAACACCCATAAAATGTATAGTAAACTAGCTAGGTGTCTGCTGAGTAGTTTGGAATTGATTACTTTAAAGTAGAGGTGGGCGCTGCATGATTTTTGCAACACGACACGGCACGTTCACGAAACAGTTTTCGAAAAAACGCACTAACACGAACGGGGAAAAATTACTAAAACACGACACGCACTAAACACGCATGAAAAAAATAAAACGGTATTTTTTGCTTTTTTTATTTTTGTATGTATTTGCAAATTTACTTTGTACATGGTATGTACTTATACATCTAAAGTTTATAAGGTATGTATCGACGACTGGGTGGCATGTCGCCCTATTTCAAAATATTTTCCAAAAACTCACTATATCAGAATTTATTTAAATAACACTCTATCTAAGAATTTGATTCAAAAACAACCTATCTAGGATATTTTTGAAAAATATTTTGAAACGGAGCCATCGATATATGTTTACACATATTTTTTTATGTACTTATGTAGATACATCATCATTTATTGGCGCTTAACCGCCTAAGCGATTTTGGCCGTTTCGTATCAAAGCACGCCAGTCATTCCTTTTTAGCGATAACCGACGCCAATTGGAAACCCCAAGGGAGTTCAAGTCATCCTCCACCTGTTGTTTCCATCTCAGTCGAGGCCTCCCCCTTCCTCTGCTGCCGAATTCAGGCGACGATAGGAAAACCTTCTGTGCTGGAGCTTCTTTGTCCATTCGCATAACATGTCCCAGCCAGCGGAGTCTTTGGGCTTTAATTCGCTGGACTATGGTCAGATCTGCGTAGAGCTCGTACAGCTCATCGTTAAATTTCCTTCGATACTCGCCGTTGGCATCACGGGAAGGACCATAAATCTTCCGGAGAACTTTTCTCTCAAATACTCCAAGGGCCATCTCATCTTCTCTTGACATTGTCCATGAATCTGAGCCATACATCAGGACAGGTATGATGAGAGACTTATAGAGCGTGATCTTTGTTCTTCGAGAGAGGACTTTACTTCTCAATTGCCTACTCAGTCCAAAGTAGCACTTGTTGACAAGAGTGATTCTCCGCTGGATTTCTAGAATGATATTATTTTCGGTGTTAATACTGGTTCCCAAATAGACGAAGTCTCTCACAGTTTCAAATTTGTAACTATCAACAGTGACATGGCTGCCAAGGCGCAGGTGTGCCGATTCTTTCTTTGATGACAGCAAATACTTCGTCTTGTCCTCGTTCATGTAGATACATATAATGGTAAAATAAGAAAAAAATTAAAAAGCACAACTGTAACATTGCACTCAATCAAGTGCACTTTGTACGTGCAAACGCAGTTTACATTTTTGAATTCAGTTTAAAAAAAATTAGAAACTTTGGCAAAGTCGATAGCCACAGGGCTACGCTGCCCTTGTGATCATAGCTCCGTACGGCACTTCATCACGAGAGCAGCCTAGCCTCTCTTGCGCGACGACAAAGATCTTCCCCCGGGAGGCAAATCGTGGCTGTACTTGAACGGAGCCTCTCTGATACCGGCTCGCCTCAGAGAGTAAGCATGGCCTTACCGCGGTACGGGGCTCTGCCGCGACGGACAACACATTTTCCCCTACTCTTCCCTTGACCCTAAGCTGGCCTTGTCCGGCGATGGGTCGTACGAACAAGATGAACTCAAATAACCTAAATAAAAACGAAAAACCTTAAAAACAAACAACGCCAAATTTCACTCCTCAGCAAAGGAGAGCTATGGAAGAGCAGGCGATAAAGCAACAACAACGCCGGAGGACAACCTCCGTTCCACAATCAAGGGGGAGATCGACAGCGATGGCAACTACGAGTCGGTCAACCAACCCAAAATTGACTTGATGGGAGCTAGCACCAGTACGGTTGCCAACGCAGCTAAGCGGACAACGGCGGATGCT
The DNA here is from genome assembly GCA_964058755.1 of Campiglossa producta. Taxonomy (NCBI): domain Eukaryota; kingdom Metazoa; phylum Arthropoda; class Insecta; order Diptera; family Tephritidae; genus Campiglossa; species Campiglossa producta. Next base: position 46,258,258 of record CAXKVI010000004.1, read on the forward strand.
AAACTCCCATCAACCGCTGATATGAAAACCAGTGTCTTTACGCCTGTGGCAGCGGTCTCACGACCTGGGCTCGGAGTTTCGAAGGAGAAGGAAGCTGCAACTGAGATTTCGGCAAGGAGAGCGACCGCGATGGCAACTACGGGTCCGCACTCCCGGGAGACATCTCCCCGCCGCTTCACATACCACGAGAAAAGATTGGCTGCAAAGATCCTGAAGAGGTATGAAGGGGTACCGCAGGAATCGCTGTCGCCGAATTCCAGTAAATCGGTAGAGCTAGCGAAAGCTGTGATACCGGATTTCCAAAATTCTTACATACCAAAGAGGTTAAAAGTTAACCCTTTCAAGCGCCAGAGATCGGACCTGGAGTTAAATCCCCCTCCCAAGCGGCATCAGAATACCCCTGGAGCGGGAAAACTAAGCTTTGCTGAGGTAACCAAGGACAGGATCCTTATAGGCGTCCTTGACCGAGGCAATGACCGTCTGGCCATCCCCAAGGACCGGTGGCGTTACGTGCGAAATGAACTCGGCAACATTCTTCTCAACGTTGCCCCGGAGTTTCCGGGTAGTTCGGCGCGAGTAACGGATGCGGGTTGGCACCAGGGTCAGATTAAAGTACTCGCATGCGAGGATGCAAAAACCGTAGCACTGTACAAGGCAGCAGCTGCTAAACTGGGTGAAGTCTACAAGGGCGCAAAGATAGAAGTCGTCGACTGGAAGGACATTCCAGCTCCTCCAAGGTCAAGGGCGCGGATTCCGGCCATCCCTGACGAACCCGACAGAATTCTCGGGATGCTACGGCTAATGAATCCGTCCCTGCCAACGCATGACTGGAGTGTCAATCTGGTCGGGGATGCGATGGGGCCCGACAGACAGGAGGTGTTCACCATGAATAAAGAGTCAATCGAGCCCCTCAAAAGGTGCAATGGCCTAGTACACTACAGCGTAGGCCAGATCGTTATCCACGTATATCGTGGTGATGCTCAGCGCGCTGCCTGCTCGGCTGCTCTGGGGGAACCGGAAAACGAATTACCAGAAGAGGAAGCGGAGGATTCCGATGCGGAAAGCATGTTATCCGCCACGTCCCTTGCCGATAGTGCTGTGAACAACTCGGAGATGGAGGACAGCCTACAGGACGAGGAAGTCCTCGACGTCACGGTGGTAGCAGCCAACGCTGAGCGATTAACATCTAACGCTACAGGCAGCAGGACTCCTGCAACGCCATATCGGGCAGTTAATCGGAACAACTCGTCGTTGATAGGCAACCTCCGGGATGGGGCAAACCTCGACGACATGGCGACGGCAGGGAAGACTGTGCCCTCTCATGTTGGTGGTGCTACAGATTAATCTGCACAAATCTAAAGTGGCCTCGGCTGCTTTAAGTAAACGTATTTCTAAAGGCGACGTGGATGTGGTCCTCATCCAAGAATCCTGGGTCAATAGCTCGAGAATCTACGGATTGGGGACCAAGGGTTTCAAGCTCATTCGAGCCAGCGAGGAGAGCAAAGTCAGAACGTGTATTTTGGCCAAGTCTGAGTTGAACTCCTTTCTCCTACCTAACTACACCAATGGTAATATTACCGCTATCAGTCTAACGGTCGACAGCACCCGCCTGATGGTGGCGTCGGTCTATATGCCCTACGACGCCGAAGAACCTCCACCCCAAACGGAGGTGAAAGACTTGGTGTCAAATTTCTGCACGGACAATCTTATTATTGGAGCGGACGCTAATGGTCACCATGTCCAATGGGGGAGCTCCGATATCAATGCCAGGGGCGAGTCTCTGTTTGATTACCTCTTAACAACCAACCTGGTAATATGCAACGTGGGCAATGAGCCTACTTTTATCACTAAGACCCGCAGGGAGGTCATAGACCTCACTATCTGTAGTGAAGGCGCTTATGAGTGGGTCAGAAAATGGCGGGTTCTGGAAGAACATTCATTCTCCGACCACCGTTACATAGAAATGGTTTTAGACATTATTGTAGAACAACCAATCATGAAGCGCAATCCACGCAGTGGCGTGCCTTCCATATAAGCCGAAAAGCCCGGCTTGCCTAGCTAATCCCCTATGAGCTACAATATGTATGTTCATTTGGCTTCTTAAAAGGATATCCGGTTTTTATTTCCCTGCCTGCCACCTACTACCTAATAGCTGTTAATAGCATGGAAACATACCCACAGCTTTTCGTGCCACCTGCCGGCTGATAGCTCATTTACATAAAATTATTTCAGTGCGTGATGGCCATCTCTTACTTACTTACTTAAAACAGCCTTTAATCTCCTAGGCAATGACCGTCATCTCGCTTTTACTTATTGGCTTTTACGGGGCTTTCAAACCAGTACGAATCTGCGTGCTGAAGCAATTGTTTTTTTTTTTTTTTAATTTGGAAGTAATTTTATATGAAACTTTGAAGCTGGCTTCTGGCTGGTGTTACCGTACGCTATAAATGCTTACGATAAAACGAAAATGAAATTTCTTTATGTATGTGGAGCACCCTGTACAAGCAGCTTTCCACCACATCACATTTTGACATTATATCTTGCTTTGTATTCTTTTGTTTTTGTATGCTTACAGTTAGTAGAATTGAACATATTTTATTCATTCGCTTTTGTACATTCTTTTTGTAAAGCACGCCCTCAACTAAATATTCATTTCGAAGATTAAATAAAATTCATTAAAGGTCTTAGAATTAAATAATTAGACAAACTCTTTTATTTGTTGCGAAACGGAGTTTAAAGTGCTCAACAAGGTAAGCGTCCTACGATTTGTAGTGGCGTCAAAAACATTACGCCACATTGGTGACCCCTACACACGTACACGCATACGGAGCCCTACCAAAGTACCGCTGAAAGTCCCGCTATTAAATCACGCGATTTCATAAAATTTTCCATCATCGAAAATGCCTAGGGGAGATAGCGGCCTTGGTACACCGCCAACGAACTCGCAACAACAAAACAACGAAGTAGGAGCAACAAATGAAACACATGCATCTGCTATCTACGCTCGCCTGCCTATTCCGGCAATGTCTAGTTCCAACATAGAGGCATGGTTCACATCCATGGACTTTTGGTTTACGGCCTCTGGAATTTCATCAGACAAGCAAAAAGCAGCAACGGTTTTTGCAGCATTAGACCCTTCGGTTATTAGTCAGTTGTCCCAAGTCATTGCCGAAATGCCACAAACTGATAAATTCGCGTACGTTAAAGCAAAAATTATTGAACATTTCGCAGACAGTGAGCAAAGGCGTCTAAATAGATTGCTATCGGAGTTACCTCTAGGTGATCGAAAGCCTTCGGAGCTATACTATGAAATGAAACGAGTTGCCGGCACCACTTTGGGAGAAGCTGCGCTCAAGGGACTTTGGACGAAGCGCTTACCCGAGTACGCACAACCTGTTATCGCTGCCTCGTCTGGTACAGCAGCAGAATTCACAAAAATAGCTGACTCCATCATCGATGCAATTACTCCTCATCAAGTAGCACAGGTGCGATCCGAAGCAGCAGAAATAAATCAACTTCGTTCAGCCATTGAAGATTTGTCCAAACGATTCGACCGATTACATACACAGCCACACTCACGTTCCCGCTCTCGTTCACGTTTTCGACCAACAGGTTCCACGAATGATAACACGAATAATGCACCGCGGCAGCAACAAGAACGAAATAGAAGCGCATCATCAGCTTCCACTGAATGCTGGTATCATCAGAAATATGGTTCCGATGCCCGCAAATGCCGCAGCCCTTGTCGACGTCGGCAGCGCACAGTTCAAACAATTACAACAGACACGCAAAATTGACTAGAGAAGCAGGTGGCGACATCAAGCGAAAATTACGTCACTGAATGCTCAGTTTTTCGTCTCCAGGTAAGAGATAAATCATCAAATACGACTTTTCTTATAGATACGGGAGCAGATGTGCCTGTCCTTCCGCTCACAACGTTATCATACGACATTCGCCCAACAGCAACAAAATTGTTCGCAGCAAACGGTGCTGCCATAAAAGTAATAGGGGAGAAGCGTGTTAAGCTAGATCTTGGCCTCCGCCGCGAGTTTATTTGGTCATTTCTGGTAGCGGACGTCACGCAACCTATAATCGGCGCTGACTTCATCAAGTTTTATGATTTACTTATCGATATGCGACGTAACAAAATTATCGACAACTTGACTTCTGTCTACTAGCCTTGGAGAACCAAAGAAGTGCACTGCAGCAACAATAAAAACATTTACAGAACAAAATCAATTTGCAGACATCTTGGCGCAGTTCCCAACCATCACGAAGCTAGCACCGTACGGATCCACAACGACCTCAACTGTTTTCCACCGCATAGAAACAACAGGCCAGCCAGTATATTCGCGGCCACGACGTCTTTCGCCCGAGAAGTTGCAAGCCGCTAAAGCAGAATTCGATTTTTTACTGAAAACCGGAATTTGTCGTCCGTCTAGCAGCAACTGGTCAAGTCCACTGCATATGGTGAGAAAAGCCGATGGAACATGGAGACCATGCGGCGACTATAGAGCGCTCAACGCACACACACTTCCGGATCGCTACCCATTACCTTACCTGACGAATTTCACCAACATTTTGCAAGGTAAGAAAATATTTTCTAAAATAGACCTGCAAAAAGCCTTTCACCAAGTGCCCATCCACCCCGACGACATCCCAAAAACGGCAATCACGACACCATTCGGGTTATACGAATTTCAATTCATGACCTTCGGTTTGTGCAACGCTGCACAAACCTTTCAGCGCCTTATAGACGAAGTCCTATGGGGCCTCAATTTTGTTTTTCCGTACATTGACGATATTTGCATTGCATCGGAGTCAATTGAGCAACATCGACAGCACTTGCGCAGAAGTATTTCCACGATTATGCGAAAGCAATCTTTCCATCAACTTTTCGAAATGCGAATTCGGCAAAGCAGAGATAAAATTCCTGGGCCACCTCGTAGATACCCAGGGCATTAAACCCTTGCCAGAAAAAGTGTCATCATTATTAGATTTTCCCAAACCAACAGTGGCTAAGCACTTAAAACGTTTTATAGCCATGTTGAATTTTTACAGAAAATTTTTGCCACATGCCGTCGATTATCAAAGAGACTTACAAGCGCTTATTTCAGGAAATAAGAAAAACGATCTTACGCCGATTACTTGGACACCAGAAGCCGAATCCGCATTCCAACGTAGCAAAGAAGAGCTGGCAAACGCGACTCTGCTATTTCACCCCTCCGCCGATGCTGAATTGTCTTTGCACATCGACGCATCAGACTTCGCAGTCGGTGCCGCGCTACATCAGGTTGTCAACGGCAAGTATCAGCCCTTAGCATTTTATTCCAAGAAGTTGACGCCGCCTCAGTGTAAATACTCCACTTACGACAGAGAGTTAACCGCGATGTACCAAGCAGTCGCACATTTTCGGTACATGATCGAAGGGAGAAAATGTCACATCCTCACTGATCATCGCCCACTTACATTCGCATTCGCGCAGAAGCTGGAAAAACCCGCACCTCGCCAAGCCCGACAACTCGATTTCATCGCGCAATTCACGACTGATATCCGACACATAAAAGGCGAAGCCAACGTCGCAGCAGACTTGTTTTCTCGTATTCAATCATTACACGACACTATCGACTACAAAAGCGTGGCGGAAGAGCAGCAATACGACGATGAGCTTAAAAGCATTTTTCAGTCTAACGTAAATGCAAAAAATTCACTCATTCTCAAACCCTTCGTGCTTCCAGAAACAGATATCCATTTGATTTGTGACACCAGCACCTCGCGTGTGCGGCCATACATTCCAAGAAAATTTCGAGCGCAAATACTGTCAAAATTTCACGGCCTATCACATCCCGGCGTTCGTGCTACAACCAAATTAATTACAACTCGATTTGTTTGGAGAGGTATCAAGAGGGATGTTGCCAGTTTTGTACGCAGCTGTGAGCCATGCCAACGTTCTAAGGTTTTACGACATACGCGATCATCGCCTGAACGATACGAAGCACCGCAAGAGAGGTTTTCGCACATAAATATAGACATCGTTGGTCCATTTCCATTATGTGAGGGACAGCGATATTGTCTTACCGTAATAGATCGTTACACCAGATGGCCGGAAGCAGTGCCCATACCTGATATGACAGCAGAGACTATCGCCAAAGCTTTAACTACCCACTGGATTTCCAGATTTGGAGTACCACAATACATCACATCTGACAGAGGCAGACAATTCGAGTCCTCCATTTTCAAAGAACTTATGGCGACGATTGGCGCGAATCACCTTCGTACTACTTCGTATCACCCTCAATCTAATGGGCTTATAGAGAGGTGGCATAGAACATTCAAAGCTGCCATCCTGTGTCACAAGCCGGAAAAATGGACATATTTTCTACCGTCGATTTTACTTGGACTGAGAGTTGCATTCAAGCCCGATATTGGTGCCTCGCCAGCAGAACTCGTCTATGGAACCACATTAAGAATCCCAGGCGAATTTTTTCAAGAGACTAGATCTTCAGAGCCGACAAGTGAATCAGTTGCTAAATTTCGTGAAGCAATGCAGAAACTACGACCTACAGAAACAGCGCATCACTCGCCACCAACAACGTTTGTCTCGCCGAAACTGCTGACAGCAACTCATGTGTTCATCAGAAACGACTCGATCCATCCCTCGTTAACGCACCCTTACGATGGTCCCTACGCCGTAACACGCAAAAACTCAAAATACTTCACGGTTATCATCAAAGGTCGCTCATCTAATATCAGCATAGACAGACTCAAACCTGCCTTCATAACACACACCGACCTCGAAACTTTAACTCCTCCCGCGAGAAAAACCCCAGTAACTCTCGAGATTAGTCCTGATCCCGCACAAAATCACGATCAGGACGAGACTACACCACCAAGAGATCACGCTGCGCATCAGAATGGTAAAACATCGACTGGTCCTGAACTAAATCTACCAATAGAAAATAACCATAAACAGGTTCCGACGAAAACCACCCGTTCTGGTCGCCGAGTCTTTCTTCCTCAACGATACAGGTAGCTTTCGTCTAGTGGGGGAGTACTGTGGAGCACCCTGTACAAGCAGCTTTCCACCACATCACATTTTTACATTATATCTTGCTTTGTATTCTTTTGTTTTTGTATGCTTACAGTTAGTAGAATTGAACATATTTTATTCATTCGCTTTTGTACATTCTTTTTGTAAAGCACGCCCTCAACTAAATATTCATTTCGAAGATTAAATAAAATTCATTAAAGGTCTTAGAATTAAATAATTAGACAAACTCTTTTATTTGTTGCGAAACGGAGTTTAAAGTGCTCAACAAGGTAAGCGTCCTACGATTTGTAGTGGCGTCAAAAATATCGCGCCACATGTATGTATCTACAATTTTAAAGTGCAAAGCGCGCTACTCAAAAATTATTGGCGCATATTTTAAAGTAGAAAAATGAATTCAATAGTGGTAGGTGCTGTAATTTTTTTTATTTGCTAGGCACTATAAAACTTAAAAAATATAGGTATTTAAGTATGTACCTAAAAGCTTACAAAATCTGCAAACAACATCGTGCCAATTAGCGGAACCTAAAAGTTTAAAATTTTCCCCGTCTGCAAAAGTCGATAAATATCCTGAACTCTTCTTTGTCTGAAATGTTGTCTGGCAGCAGTAAATGCTTTCGTTGGGGTTATAGAGACTGGGGCTTGCCTCGGTTGATACTCGTAGGCACGCCACTGAATCCACGTAACACTAATTGGCAGTTACACAATGAAATATTAGACAGAGACCTACCAGTACTGCCCTCACAAGCCCCTCATCAGTAGATGAGCTGGAGGATTTGTTACTACATTTACATCGGCGCTCTCAAATGCTCTAGGACAGGCTTGTCTAGTGCCAAAACCACGCGGTAAACACAGGTCACATTGGTGGTCCTACGATTTGGACTCGCTCTGCAAATCATGCCGGAAACAATTTAACAAGGCCAAGAGCCTCGGCTCTGAGCCTCATTGGCACGAATATAAAGCTAAACTAAACTAATGGCGGCTAAATACCAACAGGTTATCATAACCTCTAACGAGATTTTTAGCCGAGCTTCTCTTTCCAACTTGTGTGTTGCTTTTGAGTTTTCCTACAAGTTGGCGGGACCTACAGTTTTTTGCCGACTCCAAACGGCACTTGCAAAGCAAATGAATTTTTTGCTGAGAAGCTTCTCATGGCAGAAATACACCCAGAGAGTTTGCCAAACTACTGCCGAGGGGCGACCCCGTTTAGAAAAATTCTAATTTTTGATGTTACTTTTGTCGGGCATCGAACCGCCACGACTTGGTGTAGAAGGCCGAACACTTAACCGCTACACCGCGGCGGCCGCCTAAACTAAGGGCCTACAAAAAAGCTCTGAGATAGGCGAAGAGAACCTCGTGGAGAAATTTCTGCACTGGCGTCGAAAAGGTCGACGACACAGCGAGATTTAGACGAGTCCTCTCGAAAAGTCAAACAGCCATCAGCTATTTGCGAAAACCTGACGGATCCTGGACCAGCACGGAAGAGGAAAACCTTGAGCTGCTCTTGCTCTTGAATACACATTTTCCGGGGAATCTGCATGACGCACCACTAGCACCTGCAACAAACCTGGCAGTAAATAGGAAAGGGTAAGGTGGGCAGTTAATAGCTTTGAACCGTATAAGGCTGCCGGGCCGGACGGGATTATCCCCGCGCAACTTATAAACACGTTGGTGACATCAGCTAAATGGCTGGTATTTCTCTTCACAGCCTGTCTGGCTCTCAACCACATTCCGGGCTCCTGGAGAAGCGCCACGGTAGTGTTTATCCCTAAGGCTGGGAAGGCATCCCACTACGAGCCAAAAGACTACAGACCGATCAGTCTCTCGTCCTTTGTACTCAAAACCTTTGAGAGGATACTAAGCGACTACCTCTCAACGACTATTGATAGCAACCTTATCTCTAGCTATCAGCATGCATACACCAAGAGTAAATCAACAGAAACTGCTCTGCACAGCCTAGTATCTGTCATTGAGAAAAGGACTACTGTCTTGTGGCCTTCTTAGACATTGAGGGGGCTTTCAACAATATAAGCCCGGAGGCGATCAACTCCGCTCTAACTAATCTGGGCGTAGATAGACCTCTAACTGGTTTAATTGACCAACTTCTAGGGGGAAGGAAAATAGCTTCTTCACTTGGTACGGTTGAGTTATCACGCTATGTCACAAGGGGAATGCCCCAGGGTGGTGTTCTTTCCCCGCTTTTATGGAACCTCACAGTCAACTCGTTGCTACGTGACACAAGCTGGGGGGCGGGAAGATAGTGGCATACGCAGACGATTTAGCTATTGCATTCAGAGGCAAGTTCCCACAAACTCTGTGTGACCTGATGCAAGTAGCACTGCGAGAGGTTTCGAGGTGGTCCTCTCGCTGCGGACTTAGTATCAACCCGGGGAAAGTGGAACTTGTCCTCTTCACCAACCGGTACAAAATACCGCCACTAAGCCTACCAGAACAAGATGGCACGCGCCTGGGCTTGTCGGATAAGGCCAAGTTTCTAGGCATAGTTCTGGACAGGAAATTGAATAGGAAGGAGAATGTTCTTCAGCGCCAGAAGAAAGCTTGCATCGCTCTTTACACATGCGAAAGAGCCATTGGCAAAAAATGGGGGCTCAGCCCTAGAATATGCAGTTGGATCTACACGGCCATCATTCGCACAATCATGCTGTATGGAGTCGTCGTATGGTGGCCTGCGCTGAGCAAGGCAACATACCTGAATCTGTTGCGGAAAGTCCATAGATCCAATATGATCTGTATAAGTGGTGCGCTAAGGACAACGCCCAACGAAGCCCTCCAGGTCATTCTGGGCATTTTGTCACTTGATCGGGAAGGGTTTCGGTCAGCGGCGGCATCAGCTCTGCGCCTAAGAGAAACCTCCAGTTGGGGTGCGGGTACTATTGGACACTCCAGTATTCTGGAATCTTACAGCTTTCTCCCTCTAAGCACAGATCGTTGTGCGACCACTACAGTCGGAGATAGCTGTCTCAAAATAAACATTCCCAGCAGAGAAGACTGGGAGAGGACGGATTGGTGTCTCGAAACAAATGGTGGCACTTCCATATACACCAACGGCTCGAAGTTGGACGGCAGAGTTGGAGGAGGGGTTTATTCAAGGGATTTGGACCTTGAGCTCTCCTTCAGACTACCTGATCATTGTAGCGTCTTCCAGGCGGAAGTCTCGGCAATCCTGGACGCCGCGGCCTGGTTAAGCAAACGTGTTATCGGAGAAGATATCGCTATTTTCAGCTATAGCCAAGCGGCCATCAAATCCCTTGGCTCATACACGTTCAACTCTGAACTGACGCTCAGCTGTCGTCAATCTCTTCAGGAGATGGCCCAACAGAACCGCGTAAACCTCATATGGGTTCCGGGACATAGGGACATTGAGGGAAACTGTAAGGCAGACGAGCTTGCCAAGCAGGGGCACGACCAAGCAGGTTCTTCAGGATAAAGAGCGCTTAGGTATGCCGTTTGCAACATGCAAACTAATGCTGAAGGAGCACACACTCCGTCAAGCCAACAAAAGATGGCTGCAATCCCCAGCGTGTCGGATATCGAAACAAACCTGGCCAAACTGGGATCTTAAAAGGTCTAGACGCATTTATGCCCTAACTGGTAGGCATGCAGAAAGGCTAGGTGTGCCCTACCGACGACGTTGCAGGAGTTGCAAAGATGATGAGGAGGAAGAAACAGTGGAGCACCTCATCTGCAACTGTCCGGCTTTAAGCGGCGCGAGAACGCGCTTTTTGGGAGTTCCGTTCCTGGATGGCCTAAGCCAGATCGCGGAACTGGACATAAAGGACTTGATGGCCTTCATAAAGTCATCTAAGTGGTTCGAGGAGGAGTAACGGTGTTGGGCGTCTTTTATGGGGGTGTCCGCGCCTTGCACACACCAGCGCCACCTCAAACCGTCGACTCGTAGGTGCATGCACCCTCCTCCTCCAAGGCTGGATCAAGGTGTCATACGACCCGTGCCGAGGATCAGCCAGGCTGTGGGCCCTAAAATAGCCCAGTCGCTAACGGAGTGATTCGGATACCTGGCGACCTCCGATTCTAATTAGCCTTACCCTGGGTATGTGGATCTCTGCCCAGGGTGGACCTCCCCTTTCTCCGCCTCTCGTGGGTTCAAACATGAACAACTCTACCAACAACAACAACAAAAATAAGGAGTCTGGGTCTCCTAAAAAAAGCCAACAGGAGCTCGCTCCGTTAAAAAGGTCACGGCCAAGCCGGACCTTAGCAAAGTGACGAAAGCTGAGAGGACTCCCCAGCGTTTAATTGCTGCTGCTGCAGCTCGACGTATTAGGGCCGAGTGTAAAACCGTTCTGATTAATCCGATGATCGGTGCCTCCTCCAGGGGCTCCGATCGGGAGGCCAAAGACGAGACTATCAACCCTGTAGCCTCCACAAGTGGTCTTGCCTTTCAGCGTAAAGCGTCTGGTGAGTCCTTGGCTGGGGGCTCCAGGAATGTGGGTGCTGACGTTAGGGTCGAGGACTTGGCGCGCAGGCAATCCACCAAGCCCAACGCAATGATAAGCGGTCGGCAGCCCGGATCCTGTTCAAGAACGCGACCTCACCGATAAGGGAGGAAGACGTTTCGGCAGAGGCCTGGGCGAAGCTCCAGCGCGATCTTGCGTGGGCTCGGCGGATAGTGCCGGATTTTAAGGTTGAGGACCGACGAGGTCCTTCGCCGACATTGCCAAGGATCGCAAGATCATTGGAGTAATTGACGAGAGCAACGTAGACGGCAGAATCCCCAAGCAGCAGTGGAAGTGGATCAGGGCCGCGCTCGCAAAAGTGGCTGTACAGGTCAGACGTGACAACCCTGGTCCTCCACCCAACTACGCCGATGCGGGTTGGTATCAGGGTAACGTGAAGCTGATCGCTTGCGATGACAGCAGGTCCGTGGACCTGTACAAAATTGGCATACAGCGCATAGGAGAAGTGTATCCCGGCGCGCGCTTGAGGGCAGTGGACGCGGTTGATATCCCGTAACGCCCAAGGGCTAGATCTGGATTCCAGTTGGTTGCATGGAACCAGATGAGATTCTAGATGTGCTGCAAGAGTACAACCCGAGCTGCCTACAGCAAACTGGAAGGTGGTGAACGTGGATAAGACCGATAAGGCTACCATGCACATCGTTCTGCTTCTGGATGAGGCCAGCATCGAGGCTCTGGCCCGATGCAATTACGTGGTGAGGTATGGGTATGAAAAGGTGGTCATCAAGGTATACAAGTCCGATACCGAGGCCTTAGCCAACCTCTCCTCTAATGCGGAGGTGGAATATTAACGCTCTTCTCTTACCCCAGTTTAGTGACGGAGATCTGACAGCGATAAGCGTCGAGGGGCTGGGTAGAGGTTGCAGGTTCGCATCATTCTATCTGGCTCACGATCACCAAGATCCACTACCATCAAACTATTTTAGAGAGTTCGTGAGTTCCACAAAACCACGGGACGATATCGTCGTGCTAGGCGGCGACGCTAATGCCCATCACAACCACAACCAATGGGGCAGTACTGACACTAATGAGCGAGGTGAGTCACTCTATAACTACCTACTAGGCACTAACCTAAGTATATGTAACACGGGGAATGAACCCACTTTCGTAACAAGAAACCGAGAGGAAGTCCTCGATATAACGTTGGTCACTGACTCTTACAGAGACCTCATAGACTCATGGAGGGTGTTAGGCGAGCACTCCTTCTCAGACCATAGGTACATTAGCTTCTCCTTAGTAGATACACATACAAGTCCGAAATATATACAAAATATTAGGAAAACCAATTGGGGTTACTACCAAAAGCTTATTCGCAAATATTTGTCAAATCAGCTGGTAACACCTAGAAATGATGAGGAGCTAGACGATCTCGTCAGCTCCTTCAATCAACACTGCAAGATTGCTCTAGAAAAGTTAGCTGAAACCCACAGACCACCCTGGTGGTCGTCCGATCTAGATAATCTGAGAAGGACATGTAGGTCGGCCTTTAACAAAGCCAAACAAGATGGCTGCGTAACATCCTGGGCACTTCACAAAACTAAGTTAAGTAACTACAAGAAAGAAATTCGCAAGGCCAAACGGGCCTCCTGGGTGAATTTCTGCAACAATATCGAATCAACATCTGCAGCTTCGCGCCTGAGGAAGGTGCTCTCAAAGTCGCCAGCGACGCTGAGCCACATACAAATGCCGGATGGGAATTGGACCGATTCGAGCACTGACACAATGAATCTGTTTCTGGATGCTCACTTTCCGACATGCACAGACACGGCTACTACTACGGTCGGGAATGAAATGCTTTCGGATCAGCTGATAAAGGAAATAACCGATGATAATAAGCTGGACTGGGCCTTAGCCAGTCTTAAGCCCTATAAATCGCCAGGACCGGACGGAATATTCCCGGCCCAGCTACAACAAACATCCGAGCTTATTAAGCCCTGGCTGAAAACCATGTTTGTTAGTTGCCTCAGGCTCAACTATGTACCTGCATCATGGAGAGAGGTTAAGGTAGTATTTATCCCAAAATCCGGGAAACCATCCAATTCTAAGCCTAATGATTTTAGGCCAATAAGCCTATCTTCATTTCTACTTAAAATTATGGAAGGACTTTTGGAGGACTATGCCAGAAGATCGATAGCCTCAACTCATATGTCGCGCGGGCTCAACACGCCTATAGTAAAGGTAGATCGACTGATACTGCCTTGCATTCTCTGGTATCTGTTATAGAAAAGTCAATTGACACAAAGGAATATACACTGGTGGCTTTCCTTGATATAGCAGGTGCCTTCAACAACGTTCTACCGGAAGCCATTACCTCGGCGTTAACGGGTCTGCGGGTCGATGCCTGCCTTGTGGAGTTTATCCGCAAATTGCTTATTAGCAGACGGATTACAACGGAGCTAGGCGGTAATTCGATTCACAGACTCGTTAACAGAGGTACCCCGCAAGGAGGTGTTCTCTCTCCGCTCCTGTGGCTGGTTACTGTAAACCAACTTCTACGTCTCATGGAAGCTGAAGGCTGCCAAGTGATCGCGTACGCCGATGACATCTGCGTTATCATTCGAGGAAAATTTCCTTACATACTGACTATTGCACGCCAAGCAACGTGTTTGTTAGGAACTACGAGGTGAAAATACCCACAAGACAAGAATGGGATAACAGACCGCATACTGTTCGGAATGCCATGAACATATTTACCGATGGCTCTAAGCTTGAAGGGAAGGTGGGTGGAGGTATCTTTTCACCGGACCTGGGACTAGAGATCTCCTTTCGTCTTCCCGACCACTGCAGCGTGTACCAAGCAGAAATGCTGGCAATACACGGTGCAGTGAAAAGCCTAGCGTCTACGCCCCAAAATGGCAAACGGATATTTATCTTCTCAGACAGTCAGGCCCCGCTAAAGGCACTGAACTCATGTGTCGACAACACAAAGTCGCTAACTGAATGCCGCAGATCTCTTGACGAGATGGCTCAGCACTTCAGTATCAGCCTTATTTGGGTACCTGGTCACAGGGATATTGAAGGCAACTGTATAGCGGATGAGCTGGCTAGAAGAGATACCACCACTCATCTCCTTCCAGGAAATGATCTGGTAGGCATTCCCATGGCCTCTTTCAAACTCCCAGCTAGCACAAATACCTTACAAAGGGCAAATGAGCTCTGGTCAGGTCTCTCGACGTGCGAGATATCAAGGCTAACTTGGTCTTCGTACAACAAAGGACGCACTAACTGTCTGCTGTCCCTTAATAAATCCGGTGTCTCATCTCTGATAAGGGTGTTAACAGGGCACTGCTTAATAGGCACACATGGTGCTAGGATGGGCGTAATAACTCACGATTACTGTCGCAGTTGCAGATTATTGAAGAGGAGGAGGGTGTTTAACATCTGCTGTGTCAATGTCCTGCACTCAGCAGAAGACGGTTGGCTATTCTCGCCCAACCGTTCATCGACGACCTCACGGAGGATTCAAAAATGGATAATAGGGCTCTATCGAAATTCATTGATTCCACGAGCTGGTTTGATCCTCCAATCCAAGTGTGAGAGTGTGAGATTGTTGATGTTTGATTCTCGGATATGGGGTGGGTCTTAAGACCGTATAGGGTATCACAGTGGGCCAACTTGACTGGCCTAAGTGGTGGGCAGGGTCCTGCACTCTGCCCTGCCCTCCCAACCTAACCTAACCTAACGGTGTCGGTTTAGGAGTGTCAGTCCCGGGATTCTGCTATGTGGAAAATGCCAACAACTCAGGGATTTTCCATATGGCTGGGTCCCGGGATTGACTTTCCTTGTGTTGGTGGTATCACAACGGGCCTTTGAAAACTGGCCTAAGTGTGCCTCTGCGGCAGCCACTTGAACCTGACCTAACCTAAGCCTATACATAAAAAAAACTTTTAAGTTTGTATTATAATGCACACATGTGAACGCGTATTTATGATGATGATTATATAAAAAATATAATTTCCAAAAAATAAAAGTGCGCCAGTTTAGTACAAAAAGTGAAAAAAGTTGATGGTGTTTCTTCGTGCGTTTTTTTTTTGTTTGGCTTTCGGGCACGACACGAAATCAGATTTTCAAACACGAGCACATGGACACACGCGTGCGTGTTTCGTGTCACGGTCAAAAACACGCACGACGCCCACCTCTACTTTAAATGTATAGTCAATGAACTATATAGTTTGCTAAGTAGTTTGGCATTGACTGGTTTAAAGGTAATCAGAAATGATATAGTATGAATACACCACAGAATGTATTGTCAATGAACTATATTGTATGCTGAATAGCTTGGCATTGACTGGTTTAAAGGTAATTAGAAATGAACTAGTATGAATACACTACAAAATGTATAGTCAGTGGACTATATTTTTTGCTGAGTAGTTTGGCATTGACAGGTTTAAAGGTAATCAGAAATGATCTAGTACACCCAGAGAAAAAACAACATAAAATTAAAAAAAAAAAACGATATTGATTAATAAGAAACATTAACGAAAGTAGCACAACATTATTTTAATGGTGCGCAATATCCAACATATTTAATTTTTATTTATTTATTTATTTATTTATTAGTAGAAAAGAAGCGCAACATGCCTTCTTTACTGGGGAAAGGAGCACTAGTAAGAACACCTTCGGCTCGCTCTTTAATTTAAGATACAATTTTTCTTAGATTAACTATACTTAAAGATAACTAACTCTAGATTAATTTCTTAAGATCCGTTAACCTAAGGAATTCATTAATTTTTTCTATAGATACAGCGTCTTGATTTTTTAATAAACTTGACGGGTTTGTATTTTCAAAAAGATTTGATCTGGTTGTTGCAAAATGTTGACATCTGTCGAGGAGATGAGTAACAGAGTTGGTTTCTGCATTACAGTAGGGGCACTGTGACACGCCCAAGCCCTTTAGAACCGTCTCATGAGTAATAATCGTGTGTCCTATGCGCATTCGAATAAACGCTTTCAAATGGTTGCAGTTGACGTTAGTCGGGAATGTAGGATTATTGCAGCTGGTGTTTATACTTGAGTAGTGGTGCATATAATTCCTCCAACATTCGAGTTTGGCTTTATGTAGTTGTGCTTGAGCTAGTTTGTAAATATCCTTTTTTGAGATAAAGTTTTGAACTATAAGTGGTTCTTGGGCTGCTAGTTTGACTCTTTCATCTGCAGCTTCATTCCCAGCGATTAAAACATGGCTTGGGACCCACATGATTTTTATTCGATTGTTGCTCTGTAAAAGTGTTTTTCGTATTGATGATGTCAGGTTATCTGTACTGGACATATTTGTGATGGACTGTATGGTCGATAAGCTATCTGAACATACTATGTATTTATCTTTGGTGCCGAGAGCAAATTGCGTTGCACATAGTACGGCGCTAGCTTCAGCAGTGTATACAGAACAGAATGGTAGTAAGTGGCCGACGGTGATTGTATTGTGATTAGAATCTACCACCGCGAAAGCTGTTGTGGAATGAATTTTTGTACCATCGGTATATAAGAATTTCCAGTCTTGCTGTTCGTATTTTGTTGCAATATTTTTAAACATTTGTCTATAAGTTGCTGCCGGTGTGGTGCTCTTATTGCTTCTGCTCATATCGGTGATAACAGACGATTGCATATTAGTCCAGGGTGAAGGAGCGTTATGGTTAAATTTTGCTGGCGAAATGGGAATACCTGCTTCCTTCGCTGTGTTGATGCATCTTGTAATGGCTGAAGTCAGCCGAAATATTTTGCTACTTCTCGCCACTGCGTTAACGGACTCAAACAAGATCGCGTTTTTGCAGTATAAGAGCTTGTGGGTTAGTTTCAAGCTGTTTTGTATAGTTCTTTCTTCCAAGGTCGGAAGCCCTGCTTCTGTCAGTGTACACCGTGTTGGAGATGTCGGAAATGCTCGCAAGCTTCTTCTGGCAGCCGTGTGGTATGGTGGCGATAGGCGCTTCAAGATGCTGCGCGCACAGTGCCCGTATATCGTCAACCCGTAGTCGATTTTTGACAAAATTAGCGCTTTCGTTATGCGTATTAAAGTTGTTTGGTGAAGCAGACAGTGTTTCGATGATAAATACTTTATTACATTTAATCGTTTATCTAAGCTTGTTCTTAAGTGTTCTACATGGAGTTTATATGTAAGCTTTTTGTCAAATACAATACCCAGAAATTTGAGACTACTGCTGTTCACAAAGTCAACATTATTATAATTTAGATTTATTGATGGGCATAACTTTTTATTACAAATGTGGAAAGTTTTGCATTTGTTGTAGGATAGCTTAGCTCCCGAAATTTTGGACCAACTGGTTATTTTTGAAATTATTTGAGAAAAATCGCTTTGGACCATCGATAAATCCTTACATTTGGAAAACAATAACAAATCGTCTGCGTACATAATCCTATGGACTCTTTTGTTTTGAGAAAGAATTTTATTAATTTCGTCGAAAGCTACTATGAATAGTACTACCGACAGGGGTGAACCCTGAGGTATGCCATTAAATAGTTTATAATTTTTAGAGTATTTATTACATGCTTTGACGCTAAAAGAGCGATTGTTCAGAAAATCTTTGACGTAGTTATATATGTTATTCCCAATCTTCCATTCGGCTAACTGCCGAAGAACGATATGCGCACCGATCCTATCGTAAGCCTTTTCAAAATCAAGGCTTAGGATGGACACATGGTTTTTTGTAGCCAAAGCCGTTGTGGCAAAGTGTTCAAATATCAGAAGTGCGTCTATTGTCCCTTGACCTTCTTTGAAGGCAACCTGATGAGGATCGATGAGACCGTTTGACGAGGCGAACCACATGATGCGCTTTGCTATGATTTTTTCCATAACTTTACTAGAACAAGGAATTAGGGAAATTGGTCTATAATCGGAAGCACGTGATGTGCATTGGTTTGACTTTGGAATCGGAAGGACAGTTGAACTTTTCCACGTGTGTGGCAACGAACCTTGTTCTAAAATGTTGTTGTAGAGCCCTATTAATCTCTGTTTTACCTCCGGCGGTAGGTTTTTTAGCATCGGGTACGAAATGCGATCCCTTCCTGGGGTTTTACCAGACATGTTTTTTACGGTCAGATTGAACTCGAACTCTGTTATGGGCAAGTCAATTTGTTTCGCTTGAATTGACGGGGAATTGTTATGGTAACCGCTTACTAAAATCATATTTTTATGTGAAACGAAATCTGCTTCGAAGTTAGAGTCTTTAGAGTAGTTAGACCAAAAAATGCCCAAATGGTTTGCTATTTCTGTCGCGGAGCATTGAATTAATATTTGATTCCTATCGAATTGAGTTGTCGTCTTATTGAATCAATATGAAAGAATTTTCAAATTAATAGTGAGGCAATATTATATTCAAAATGCCAATTATTAATGTTAAATTAAAACGTTATTAAGTTAAAAACGTACGTTATTAAATTAAAAACGTACGCTATTAATATTAAATTACTAAATTGTAGACCCCTACCCCTCCTTTACTTCCCCTTTAAGGAAATATAAACACAATATAGTTTACAAGAGAGAACAAATTTAATTGAAAAGATTTCATGAAAGTACATAAGTACATACATATAAGTACATATAAGCTATGTTATTTTGATACAAAAACATTTTTATTTTATATAACTTAAAATTAATTAATTAATTTAAATTTAAATTTAGTTCAAGTACAATGTAACAACTATACATATTTTTTTCTGACATATGTTTTACCATTGCATAGCGGATATAGGTGTAGGGTATATATGTAGGCTCCTGGAATTGGGTATGGCATTTAAAACATTCATACATGACCAATTATATATTATTCATGTAATTCATAAGTGACACTAAATTTGGTGATTTAAGATCAAAAGAGGTGTGGATGTTTTAGAAATATTGCTGGATAAAACTCCAGCTCAAAGCAGATGCTTGTGGATAATATAAAATGAGAGCATGAAATATTTTAAAACAAGTATCTAAGCCTTCAAAAAAGGATGGAAATTTAAACAATGTTTTGTCGAAGTATATATAAAACCCTCATCATCTGAATGCCCTTATACTACCAAAAAAGGTTGTATAGTTAAGCTACAGGAGTAGTATTTTGCCACTAGTTCACTAATTTTGTTTTCGTAATCGTTTATGCATAACAAACGTACCGCGAAACTTTCTTGCGCATCTGCAATTGTAGCCTTCTTGCTGCATTTTCCTGAATTGCTTGGTAATCTCGCTGAACACGGTAGATGCAAGCATGAAGTCTTGGGCATCTAAACAAATATTAATGTAAATAGTATTTTTGTAACGCTTTGATATCTAATATATAAATTACCTGTGTTTTCTGTTGTCTTAGCCATCTGCAAAAGCTCCTTGCAGTAGTCGTTGCACAAGTCTGTTTGGTAAAACTTTATATTTGTCTCCTTAAAAGACTCCCATTTCGAAAACAACATGTGTTCTTTATTTGGGTATAACATATTAAAGTCTCGTTTTATCTAATATGGAGTGACATTTCATTATGATCCTTCATTTTATTTTATTTTATTTTTTCAAATTATGATTAACTTACCAGGTCTGTGCATCTTTCGTCACTATATATAGGCCACGCCTTTAAGAATTCAATGTTGCTTAGCGTCTTCAGTTCCTTCTGTCGCATTCCGAATGTTGGACACATCGTCCCCTTTTTGCGTTTTTATCGTAACCACCATTTTTTCGAAATTTACTTTTTGATGAAAATTTGTTCATCATCCCTTAGCGCATCATCTGGAAAAAAATTATAGCTGAAATCCTTACAGTTATTTCAAAAAATGGCTATCTTTTTTATCGTATCCACCAATTCATAAATGATAAAAAATAAAAAAAAAATTTTAAAAATGCTCTCCTGTAAAATTTGGGTTTTGGCGTTTACGATAAAAACGCAAAAAGGGGACGACATTATTTTGGTCACTTTCACTAAAATTAACATTGTCCAGTGCAAATTCTTGAACAATTGCGTTTTGATCTTGCATAATTGTTAGAATTTCACTATTTTCCGTTCTTGCATAATTGTTAGAATTTCACTATTTTGAAAATGTAATCGACATTTTTTTAGGGCACGTGTGATAATTTGCAAGAAAGAACGAACCAGCTGATTGATTTATAATGTTGCCGTATTGATTTTAAAATGTTTCTTATTGATTCAATGTATTGCAATTTGATCAATGTTGTTTCGATATTGATTTAATGTTCTGGAATATAGATTTAATAATGTTTCAACTTAGCGTTAGAACCAATATCAAAAAATTCTTAAAATAATATGGTGCAAAAGTTATTTCAATAATATTTTCGAAATAATTAATAAATACAATTAAATCAAATTATTAAATTAATGTTTTTCAATATTATTTTTGCCCTAAGTTGAAAGTTATTGAATTAATATTTCTCGTTCTTGTTTTTACAATGCACTTCTTGGCACAGTGTAGAAAAACTGTAAAGACACCTCATTTAGAATCACCTCACCCAGGGCCGCCGTAACCGGGCGTGCAAGGCGTGCACTGTACGCGGGCGGCACGTCGAAGGGGCGGCAAATCGAGCGATTCATCACATATTATTTAAAGCAGCGACGCTCAAAAGCTAGCACATGTGCGGAGAGTTTTATTGCTCTCACACCGATAAGCGCACACGCACAAGGCAAGCACAATCTATGCACTGCGAGAAGAAGGTACATATCTGTGGTCATAAGCAATAACAGCCTAAGTCGACTTAAGAAATTAGACCAGTTGAAATTTTTGTTGGCGAATTTTTGTAACAAAACTGTTTTATAACTAAGGCAAACGTATTGGATTTAATTTTATTATTTATTTATTTATTTATTTATTTATTTAAAGACGACACAACACAAAGCGGTCGACTGTTAATATCTCAAGTATTGTTACAAAACAAAAACATATATTAGTACAATAAGAGTATATAGAATATAATAAAAATATAATTAACAGAAATTAAGCAAAGCGTAAATTCATTTATTTATAGTATTATGTGCAGCAAGCAGGAAAGTTGTAGAGGCCGTGCTTTAAAGTTGTGGGTAGAAATCGTTAGGAACCAAACTTGATAGTCGTATATATTGTCGGAATGGACGCGATTCCGAGCAACATACTTCCGCAGTCCTGGGAGCGATGTGAGATTTGCTGGCGGAATGGACGCGATTCCGCGCAGCATCTGATAGTATATTGGCAAACTTTGTTTCCAGTTGACTGTTTATTAGGTAATTGAAATATTCCAAATTGGTTGCGGAGATATTTTAGGATATTAATTATGGAATGGACGTGATTCCACGCAGCGTAAGTTTAAAGTTAGAGGTGTCTGCCGGCTTTTTGTAGTTGTGTACATCAATCTACCTGGTTGGGTGCAAGACTGTCGTGTAATTAGTCAGCAGTTAGCAAATATGAAAGTATTGCATTTTGTAGTGCGGCAGACGAGCATTCAAAGCTGATGCAGCTATATAAGACGTTGTAGTATGAACACCAAACATTCAGAGGATTGTTTTTTGCAAAGTTTAGACGACAAATGGGTAATTAAAAAGGCACATAGTGCCTGGATGTCCTAGCAGGAACAGCAAAACACAGTCGACTAACAAGGTCAGTTGAGCCGACTTCACCAATAATTAGCTTATGGAGGAACATTACACATAGTAAAATCCTACGATTTTCCAGAGAAGGCAAATTTAAGAGAAGAAGCCTATTTCTATAGGGGGCAGATGGATATTTGGATTCCAATTAAGACCACGCAGAGCAAAAATCAAGAATTACTTTTGTACTGACTCAATCCGCTGTATATGAACTTGATATAAGGGGCACCAGACACACGAACAATACTCAAGTATTGGGCGAACTAGCGATGTGTAAAGGATTTTCGTGAGGTACGGATCATCAAATTCTTTAGCCCATCTTTTAACAAAACCAAGCACACCCATGGCTTTGTTCGCTATAGATGAAATATGCATATTAAAACTTAGTTTAGGGTCAAAAAGAACACCTAGATCAGTTACATCAGGTATACGTTCCAATAGAGTGTCATTTAGTAAATAGGATATAAAAACTGGCTTTACTCGATGAAAAGTCATTTTTCGCATTTCGAGCTATTCAATATTAATAAATTAACTGTACACCAGCAGTGCAATGACTCCAAATCAGCCTGGAAGAGATCTGCACGGGAAGGAACAGTAGGCAAATATGTGAAACAAATTTTCACATCATCCGCATACATAAGGGTTCGGGAATGAGAAATTACTTGTGGTAGGTCATTTAAAAAGAGGGTAAAGAGCAAGGGACCTAAATGACTACCTTGAGGGACACCGGAAGTTACGTCAATGGACGTAGACAAAGTATTTTTAAACAAAACCTGCTGAGTTCTGCCTTTAAGATAGTTAGTAAGCCATATTAACAACTGATACGGAAAACCCAATAAGTCAAGTTTATGAATTAAAAGCTCATGGTTGACAGAGTCGAATGCTTTGCTAAAATCAGTGTAGACTACATCTGTTTGGTTACCTTTCAGGAAACCATCCATAACAAACGAGGTGAACTCAAGCAAGTTAGTTGAGGTTGATCGTCGGGGCACAAAACCATGCTGACACGGTGATAATAAAGAACTACACCGATATTGCAGTTGGCGTGTTATTATATGTTCAAAAGTTTTAGGAATAGCTGAGAGCTTAGCTATGCCCCTATAGTTCTCAATATTTGACCTACTACCTTTTTTATGTAAGGGTATAATAAAAGATTTCTTCCAAATTGTAGGGAATTCCGCAGATTCAAGAGATAGTTTGAACAGTTTCAAAATCGGGTCAGATAAATGTATGGCACAGAAGTTCAGCACACAGCTGGGAACACCATCAGGGCCAGGGGAAAATGTAGGTTTCAATGCCAGAAGACTTTGTAGAACAGTATTTTTATCCAAAGCAGGTATGTGAATGCTATTAGAGCTATCTAATTTATAAGGATAGGGACTTGACAGAAACCTATTAGACGTATAGGTCGACTTAAAGAATTCTGCAAATAGTTCAGAAATATCATGATCTGAGTTAGCACTCTTATCTCCAAGGGAAAAGGAAGAAGGAAATCCGGTAGTTTTCCTTTTTGAATTAACAAAATTGTAGAACCTTTTCGGGTTATTAAAAAATTGAGTTTTACACCGCGCTACATAACCTTTATAGCACTGTTGATTCAGCAACTGGAGGTTGGAGCGCGCTACTAAATATTTAGAATATTCAGCAGATACACCTGTTCTCTTAAAACGCTTGTATAGCCTGTATTTAATATTGCCAAGTCTCACAAGCTGTTTAGACCACCAAGGCGGCTTAGCCGTACCAGCACTAATATAGCGAAACGGGACACAACTGTCGAAAAAAGCGTTCAGGGAAGTATAAAATAATGAGGTTGCAGACTCGATGCCATTACAAGCATAGAGATCTGACCAGTCGTGGGTGGCAAACAACTCATTGAGCTTGACAAAGTTAGTTTTATAGAACCATCGTGTGCGGGACCGTTTTCTTCCATTCGTAGCACCAAGCCCCCCAAGGTGCACAATGTCCAAAGCTATCTCAAGCGTAGGGTGTAGTGTGTCTTCAGGAATAGATAGCGGAGTAATTCGATTAAGAGCAACCCCTACAGAATCGTCAACGAATACCAAATCCAGTAATTTATTTTTACAGTTTTGTACGTTGTTAATTTGTACAAGAGATGTGACAGAAAGGTCAAGGAGAAAATCATGCTGTGTAGTAGGGGTTAAAATGTTTGAGTCATTTGTGCCGACCCAACTAACCAAGGGTAAGTTAAAATCACCAAGAACTAAAAGGCGATCTTTATCTCTCAACTGAGAATATAAAGTCCTAATAACGGAGTTATGCTGATTATATACAAGCAGATTCGAATGAGGCGGTATGTACGAGCAGGAGATAAATAGGCTGAATCCAGTCATTGAGAGCTTCACTGCTATGACTTCAATATCGGACACATTGCCCAAGTCGACCAACCCGGATGGAAGACGTGAGTCAACAGCTATAAGGACACCACCTGCCCTGGTTTCTCGATCACGCCGATAAACGACGTAATTACTGCAGAAAATCTCAGAATTGAAATTATCAGGTTTTAACAAAGTCTCTGTGAAAGCGATTGCATGTGCAGTAAAAGTCAGGCTATTTAGATAAAGGTGATTCAATTTGGAACGAAGGCCACGGACATTTTGGTAATGAATAAGAATAGTTGAAAAGGAAGTTAACTTATTCAGTTTTTTGAAGCAGTATCGGTTTTCTGTTTATCTGTGTACAAATGTACTACAGAGTGTTGCGGCCAAAATGAAGGGTCAAGTACCCTATCGAAAAATGAGTCCGGCACTGAGACCCTGAAAGATGAAATGTCTCTTTCATATTTAAAATTAAATTTATACACACTAATGTTGCTAGTAGGGGCAACGCCAAGTTTGGAACAAACATACGTCCTAATATCTGCGTGAGTCAACGACGCAAGCAGTCTTGAAACGAAAATGGAACTACGCGGTGGAACTCCAGTGACCATCCTGATAACATCAGTTTGCGGGGCCGGGTTTGGCGAACGACCAGACGTAGACTCAAGATTTGCGGCCGAATTCAATTCACCGGGATTGTTGGAGTCGTTTCTATCACGACTGCGCCCGTTTCTTAACGGTACAGTTTGCCACTCACCATTTGCAGTAATAGCGGATTGAGTGGTCGGCACAATGTTGTTGACTTCAGCTGTATTATCGGATTGAGGTTGCGGCAAAATGTTGTTATCAACAGCAGAAATAGCAGAGTTATCCGCCGTAGATGAACGAGTGCAATCGGCTGGAGAAAGCACAAGCGAAGATATAATGGGTGTAACAGCACCATCAGTAGACTTACGGGGAGGAGGGACAGAAAAGAGGGAACCCGAACCACTAAGTAGCGGCGAAAAAGAAAAGAGATCGGTTTCGGTAGAGGAACCTTTGTTGGTAGTGGGTGAAGGAGCGGAGCTAACAACAGCAGTTTTTAGGGCATTAATTTCCGCTGCCAAGTTATTAATTATTTTCTTATTCTCTTTGGCACTGCCTTTGTTCTTTACCTTGACTTTTTCTTTTGCTTTCTCTTTTACACCAACTTTGCTAGTGTTTGTGGATTCACTTCCATCAGATTTTACAATGATGTTCTTGAGATCGCTGATTTGAGAGGCTAAATCTTTGAATCTAATCTCAAAAGCAGTCATGATTGCCTCGAGACCAAGCTTTTGAGAGTCGACGACTGAGTCTAGCACCCTCGAAACTTTATCCAGACCATTAACACAGTCAGGGCAGAAATAACGAACATTGGTATTTAATTTCAAAAATTTAATATCCATTTCCGCCATTGGGCCTTCACAACAGGATCGATGGTACCGTTTTTTGCAAAGACCACTACATGGCACCATTAGAGATTCAGATCTTCCAAAATTTTTACCACACTTTCCACAGTAGTCATCCATGATAAAAATTAATAAACAGCAGGCAATCAAAATATTTAGTGGAAAAGTGTTATTCTGGAACTCTGCACACCTAAGCCAACGATTGCACGGTCGACAAACAGTGAACACAGGCAGAAACGGCGCGGAAAGCAGTAAACACAAGCAGAGTAATTTATAAAAAGGAAAGCACTTTATTATTAAGAATTGCACTACTTGTCACTTATTTCTTATGAAGAATTTATAAGTATTGTACAACAAGCAGGCAATCAAAAAAATGAAAAGAGTTATGCTGGAACTCAGCACTGCTAAGACAACTAACTGCGCGGTCAGCAAGCTGTGAACACAGACAGAATGACCACGCAAAGCAGTAAAAAAAGCAAAGTGAATTAGCAAATAGTAACACACAAACAAATATGTATAAGGTCGGAAAATATCAATATGTGATAATTAATGCACTTTATTATCAAAAATTGCACAACTTTGTAACTATTTATTATGTAGGACGTATACGTTTTGCACGGCAGACACTATTAATTGTAATATTTAGGATATTGAGGCCAACAAAAAGGCAAAAGAACGAATTTTAAAGAGCGATCAAAAAACACGTCCGCACTCAACGAGAGTAGAAAAATTTTATTTATTGTTTGTAAAGAAAGTAAAAAAAGACCAATGAAAGTCTTGAAAAATTTCTCGATATTGCTATTCGAAATCACCAGCAAAAATTTCAACTGGTCTAATTTCTTAAGACCAGTTAGGCTGTTATTGCTTATGACCACAGATATGTATGTTTTGTAATCAGTTGTTTGACGACTGTTCAGCGAAACATCGCAAATATATGTATGTATGTAAATAACATAAAATAAAATAAAAGAAATTAAATAACATAAAGTAAAATAATATAGAGACTATAGTCACTGAATTACCATTCCGATGTTGTAAAATTTTGCACATATGTGCTTTCTAATACATAACAACAAATTTTCGTATAGATATGTATTTACATGGATACATATTCCGAATAAATAAATCTTAAAATAAAATAACATAAAATAAAATAAAATAAATTCAAATAAAATAAAATAAAATAAAGTAAATAACATAAACAAAATAAAATAAAATAATATAAAATAAAATAAAATAAGATAAAACAAAAAAAAATAAAATGAAATGAAACGAAATGAAATGCAGGAATCCAGCGTTATATTTATACAACAAGCATCATGAGTACCTGGTCTTTTTTTTAAGAAAATTTTTGGTACTATTTATTCATACATTTTTCATAGTACATATCACTATTAATATAATATTATCGTTCACAAAAATTTGGATATATAATTAAACCGTGCTTAACTGATTTGAAAAAATGTAGTTGGCTAATTTTTTCGGGTGTACGAGAGAGTTCTCTCATATTCTAACACAAGCGCAAAATATCATTGTATGCGTGTGAGCATCACTGATTTAAAGCCATTGTCATAATAAATAGCCACTCAGTAGCGCCAACATCGGTATCAGCGAAATTGCGCAAAGCCACGCAGCGTTACACAGCCTTAAATAAATATCTACTAGCTGTGATCCTTCACTTTTCTGACCAACCTAGTAAAACGTGGCAAAATATAAAAATCCGCTCTCAGTGAGAAAGCCACACGTAAAGCTAAGGGGTTGCCTTCTAGTAAAAAATGTGAAATCAGTCAATTTCTCCACAAATACATTCACACTCCTACTCGAAATTAGTTAGTTAGGTAGCATCTTTTTTTCACACTGCTCTTAAAGTGCTGATACAAATGTTGCATGAAATGAGTGTAACTGTTCCTGCAGGGATGTAAATTGCCAAACAGCTGATCGTTTGACATTTTTACAAGAAGTAGTCAGCAATATTTAGTTAGGGAAATCCCCCGTGAGTTTATTTCTCAGTTTGTAGGTTAGCTAGATATTTGTGCATACTACTTCTACGTAATTGGCATGATGGATAAACAGCAACGATCGCACATTAAATTGCAATTATTTTGTCAATAGTTCGTCTGAATTGGGAAAAGGAATAACACTGGACCACGAATTTCAACTTTTTCGCTTTACCAGAAATGCCGTTATGAAATTCGTATGTAAAATCACCCCCTGATTTCGAAAATAGAGTTCATTTTTGATTCTATGGTACCGTTTTTGAGATATTTGCAATTTACCGTTATTCGAAAAAAACAAAAAGATGGCGCCCTTTAATTGCGTATATCTCACGAACGGGTCAAGCAATTGCAAAAAAGAATCGGAAAAACGATAAAATTTGCTATAAATGCATCATACATTGTTTTTTGCTCAACCAGATAGTTTTCGAGATATTAGCTTGTCATTTCATATTTTTGTTTTTTTTTATGAAAAAATATGAAAAAAATTACTCTTTGCGTGGGCAGCGTTCCAAAACCACAACTTTTTTTCTAGATATTTTTTCTTTACGTAGAGCTCTGTTTTATTAGAAAAAAGATAAGCTATCATCGAAGAAAATCGATGCAAAACTACGTAAGTTATAAACGATCAAGTAAAAATACCCAGGTTGCGCAACTTCAATGTGTGATGTATACATACATATTTTAAAGGTATAAAGTGCAAATGGGATATTATCCGGATAAACGAATAACACCATAACAATGATAAAACTTTTTCTTTAAATAAATCAAATAGTACTTTTAATACTCGAATTGTTTTATAGTAGGTAGAGTGGTTGCTTCGAAAGGAAGAGTGGTTGGGTTCGAAAGTGCTGTAGGCATGTAGTTATAAACATGTATTTCCGTCACTTATGCGTAAGTATGCAGGTAGATTTTCAAAATTATAAGAAAATTTTTAAAGCCGACATCTAAAGCTGGTAATATTTTCTTTTCCCGGCTTCGTATAAAAAGGAACCTTTCTGTCTAGGTAAGATTTGATTTTTTCAATTTTATTTTTGTTCCGAGTATAAATATGAGTTAAGGCGCCTTGAAACTTCAAAACATCTGCAAGGCTCGCCGGAGATAGTTCAGTTCATAAGTCGAATTTCAAAACCGTGATTTATTAAAAAAAATAAAATGAGTAAAAGGACGCGAGAATTTGAGTGTGATAACGATCCAGATATGTTCTGTTTCATGTGGCCAATATACTATCATAAGGCTACGACGAGTGTTCTCAGATCGTATCAAAACTTTATACTCCAAGTATTTTGGCATTGAGCCTAAAAATGCTGAAAAACCATGGACACCGAACACTTTGTGTACATCGTGTCGAGTAGAATTGATTCAGTCGAAATCAGGACAACAAATAAAATTTGCTACACCAATGATATGGAGAGAACCTACTTGCCATTCAATGGAGTGTTATATTTGTCAAACGAAAGTGCTTGGCGTTGGAAGATCAAGAAGAGTAACTTATGCCAGCGTACCATCAGTGACATTACCAGTACTACGTTCAACGACAGTTGCGGATCCAGTTCCATTGTCAACAGTAATATCTG
This sequence comes from Campiglossa producta, assembly GCA_964058755.1. NCBI lineage: Eukaryota > Metazoa > Arthropoda > Insecta > Diptera > Tephritidae > Campiglossa > Campiglossa producta. The sequence continues at coordinate 46,287,692 of CAXKVI010000004.1, forward strand.
AGTGCGGGGAATCAAGTTGTACTGAATTTCGCGTGGGAAACGAGAGAAACGTTCTCTCACAAGCACAACTTAATGATTGGATAAGAGATTTGGAACTATCCAAGGAAAAGACAGAGATCCACACTTCCCGTATGCAACAATTTAAATTTGTGTCATCCGATGTTAAGGTGACATATTGTAGAACTCGTCACGAACCATTTTCCAAACACTATACCAAGAAAGACAGTATATGCTACTGCAACGACATTCCTGGTTTATTCAAAGAGTTTGGTCAAACATATGATTCAAAAGAGTGGCGATTGTTCATAGACAGCAATAAACTGAGTTTGAAAGCTGTATTATTGCATATTGGTAACAAAAAGCCTTCTATCCCGAAACCTACGAGGAAATGCAAAAAATTCTCAAATTTATCAAATATGAAGAGCATGATTGGAAAATATGTTCTGATCTCAAAGTCGTTGCAATGCTATGCGGTCTACAAAGTGGCTACACCAAGCACTGCTGCTTCCTCTGCAAGTGGGATAGCCGAGCTCGTAAGGACCACTACGTCAGAAAGGATTGGTCGGAAAGAGTCGAGTTTACCGTTGGTGTGGATAACATAAAATACACCCCTCTTGTCAAGAAAGAGAAAATCATACTTCCACCCTTACACATCAAGCTCGGCCTCATTAAAAACTTTGTTAAGGCTTTGGACAAAGAAGGCGAAGCATTCGACTATTTGAAAACAATTTTTCCAGATATTTCTCAAGCCAAGATAAAGGAAGGTATTTTTGTTGGACCACAAATAAAAAAGTTGATCAACAATACTCAATTCAAAGGACTACTCTCATCAGTTGAGGTAGCAGCGTGGGAATCCTTTGAAAAGGTCGTTGCTTCTTTTCTCGGTAGACACAAAAGCCCTAACTACGAACAGATAGTGAACGACTTAATCAATAATTATGCGAAAATGGGTAAATATAAAAGGCTTATTAAAATTAATTTCCCAAAATTTTATTTACCTAACTAATATTTTCTTTCCAGGCGTAAATATGTCTTTAAAAATTCACTTTCTGCACTCACATTTGAACTTTGTTCCGGCAAATCTTGGCGACGAAAGTGACGAACATGGCGAAAGGTTTCATCAGCAAATGAAATTAATTGAGAATCGATATCAAGGATTCTGGGACGTCGCAATGATGGGTGATTACTGCTGGTTTCTCATAAGAGAAACCGATCCTAAACTGAATAAGCGTCAAAGTAGAACACATAATTATTTCGACTACATAGTAAAATCAAATTAAGATAAAGATTGTTAGAATATAGTATAAACATAAATAAATTTAAAAAAAAAGTAAAAAATATCGGTAATTTCATTCATGAATTAAACTTTGAACTCAATAGAAACAGAGCATAGCTTGATATTTCTCTCTTTCTTATACCATACATACGTTTTGAGCTATACGTTGAAATTGCGCAACCTGGGTATTTTTATTTGATCGCTTATAACTTACGTAGTTTTACATCGATTTTCTTCGATGATAGCTTATCTTTTTTCTAATAAAACAGAGCTCTACGTAAAGAAAAAATATCTAGAAAAAAAGGTGTGGTTTTGGAATGCTGTCCACGCAAAGAGTAATTTTTTCATATTTTTTCATAAAAGAAAACAAAAATATGAAATGATAAGCTAATATCTCGAAAACTATCTGGTTGAGCAAAAAACAATGTATGATGCATTTATAGCAAATTTTATCGTCTTTTTGATTCTGTCAACCTTTTTGCAATCGCTTGACCCGTTCGTGAGATATATGTAATTAAAGGGAGCCATCTTTTTGGTTTTTTTCGAATAACGGTAAAATGCAAATATCTCAAAAACGGTACCATAGAATAAAAAATGAACTCGATTTTCGAAATCAGGGGGTGGTTTTACATACGAATTTCATAACGGCGTCTCTGGTAAATTTTGGCCGTCGACCAGTGTAATTATTGACTAGTATGTAACCCCCGATAATCGGGTGTGTTTGCTTATTACCCCTGCATTGCTTTTGTAGTCAAAGTAGCGCAAAATCAGATGTACTTACATACATACATATTTACATTTTTTTCAATGTTTGTCTATTTCGACTGAAATCCATGCGAGCATTGTATGTACATACATATGTATGGAGATACATTTACAAAGCATGTTAATAGTGCCATATAAAGAGCTTGGGTACAAACTTTAAACGCTAATTTCTCATGAACAAATTAACCTATTGGAATTGTTATAATTTTTTGCAAACATGCTCATGATAAGCTTTCATGTGATATACATTTCTTTTATATACGTATTGTAGTTTAGTCTAGCTAAGCGCCGTGTTTTAGAATAATAATATAGATAGTTAAACTTTATTAACGTGATTATAATCAAAAGTATCACCTGCCAGTGCAAAACAGAAGTGCAAAGGAGGAACAGAAAGAAAAATTGGCGGATTCTTTAGTGAAATTTTTAAGCAGGCCAGCAAATAAGGAAACGGAGAGTGAAGAAAATGTTGCCGTTGCTTTATCAGGCACATCTATAAATCAAGAAGCCATGGACGTATCTGAGCAAACAGGAGAGTCCAGTAAAACAACTGAAGAACCTGTGAGAAATGTAGCGCCATCATTAGTAATATGTACGGTGACCATAATTTTTTTCTGAAAAAACAGAACTCTTTTTTACTCAAAGCTTCGTATTGTCCTCACGTGAAAATTTCGCTACTCGCCTATAAACTATTTGACGTTACACTTTCAATGTTTGGAATAAAAAAGTGTTCCTGATTTGCATGACGTAATCATCTTTTTGCAGTAAAAAATGTTGTCAACGTCTGTAAAACATTGAAATTGTAATCTCAAATATATTATTATATAAATTTTATTATTATATAAATTATAATTTCAACTAAACTGCATCAATTAAAAGTCAGTAATTTTTGTGAATAGTATTTCTTGATGGTGAGAGACATTTTCCTTGTTAATATAAAACCTAGAATAACTGGTTTGTTTGTGCTAAGAAAGTTCAACTATGATTTTGCGTCTATCTCGGCTGGTATGTAAACTCGAACCCTCATATTCATAAAAAATAAAATTCGTTTATATTTTGATTAATTCGTCGCTCCCAACGAAGACTAACTCGGTTCAGTTACCGTGGAAGGCTAACATGGTCCGTTCTCTGCGTCGAAGACTAACACACTTCAGTTTTCTGAGTCGAAGACTAACACACTTCGGTTTTCTGCGTCGAAGACTAACACACTTCGTTCTCTGCGTCGAAGACTAACACACTTCAGTTTTCTGCGTCGAAGACTAACACACTTCGGTCTCTGCGTCGAGAAATTCGCAAGTGTATGCAAACCCAAAGCAAACACGCTTTGAAAAGAGGATTGAAATGGGCTTGGGTTATGAGATTTGTATGAAATTTTCGAATGGTGTTTTGTTTGCTTCTAAACACGCTAGGATAACACAGTGTTTGCTTTTGGTGGAAACAGCGTATAACTTTACAGAGTTATTACATTTGTTAAAAGGGTTGCCGGTACAAAAAAGCAGAACAAAAACAGAACATTTGCTTAAAAAAAGAACATTTCTGTTATTTTCCTTAGAAAAAAAAATACGCAGAACAAGCTTCTTAAAAACAGAACTGTTCTGCCAAAAACAGAACGGATGGTCACCGTAGTAATATGTAGCAATTTAGATTGTAGTGATGATCCCGGTTTGTGGCCTGCCAGTATGACTAATGAAATTGTAAATATTTTGGTTAGTCGTGGTCCCATACAGGTGTCAAGCAGCAATTTTCCTATGAATGACGATGGAAGATAATTCACAGACAATTACTATTATAGAAATCTGGCCAATGGAGAAAAAAATTAAAAGAGAATGGCTTGTTTACTCCACTTCAAAAGATTCAGTCTATTGTTTTTGTTGTAAAATATTTGGTAAATCTGTTAGTAGTTAGTTTGTCTACTTTGAACGGGTTTTCTGATTGGCAGCATTTATCATTAATCCTTAAAAGACATGAAACAAGTACTTACCACAGTGCAGATGTGAAATCTGGGGTAAAATTAAAAAATATGTTAAAAAACAAGGTCTGAAACCGATTAAAATAACGTTCCGGTTTCGGTTTCGGTTTTTGCAACGTGTTTCGGTTTCGGTTCCGGTTTCGTTCTTCAAAATTTATTTCGGTTTCGGTTACGGTTTCGTTCCGGTTTCGGTTCCAAATAAAAACAGGAAAACAAAAATTTTACTACTAAAATACTCATGTACCTATGTAGCTACGAAATAGGTCTGAATTTTCATAACTTTTTTCCTGCGGCCATGATGGGATTTCTCCAATATAATAATACATTTATTAACGCTATGCATGGATGAAATTTCTGCAAAACAAATTCCTAAAGTTAACTCTACTTTTTTATTAAAATGGAAGCCAAATGAAATGTATAAATCGTTAAAAACATTAAAATTAGTGGCGCTTCCCCAGACAAGCCTGAACATTTCTTTTTCGGATCTCGTAAATTTGTTTCGATCGCTTCATTCAACTATAGTCAAACTTCCTCTTTCAGAATTTTGATACTGATGTCAAAACGTGGCTCGACAATCTTCCATGAAAACTTTCAGGGTACCTGCTTGTAAAAGGAAGTACCTATGTGCCCACTCACAGAAGTAAGGTATTGAAAAAATTCAAAACCGTTTGGAACCGGTTCCGGCATTTGAAACGGTTTCGGTTTCGGTCTTTTCCAGATCAAAATAACGGTTACGGTTTCGGTTTCGGTTTTGAAAAATGAATCGGTTTTAATCGGTTACGGTTACGGTTTCGGTTTCGGTTTCAGTCCTTGTTAAAAAATAAAACTACTGTAAATCAAATGCAACTGCGACTATTAGAATCGAAAAAAAAACAATGATGTGATGTATTAGAAAGAATTATAGCAGTTATCAAGTTTTTATCCAGACAGTGTCTGGCTTTCTGGGGGTCGTCAAAAACATTATATGAATATAATAATGGTAATTTTCTAAAAGCAATTGAAATGATAGCATGTTGTTGTTGTTGTTATTGCCCTGTCTAGAGTGTATGATCATTCCGAAGATCTTCATCAAGCTCTTCTAAGGGGAGTCAAAGGAAACGTGCAGTTTCAACAGGGATTGTCCAGAGGGACAGAGGGGTTAGAAGAGTAGGTTCAGATGAACAATTGAAGAGATGTAGAGTATCATGGGGGGTCCTACCACATGCAGGGCATGTGTTTAAGATTGTATCATTAAGTCTGGATAAGTAAGAGTTTAACCTTACACTATATCCAGACCTAAGCTATGCCAAGGTGACTCTTGTCTCCCTTGGTAAGGTTGTTCTTCTTCAGCAATATCCGGTGGAGGACTGTTCAGAACGGGATTCACAGGTAGAGATCCGACAAAAGTGTCTACCGACTCGGTGTGGATGTCGGTTAGAGCCCGCTTATGATTCTGCAGATCAAACGGAAAGGTAATATGATGCCGGATCTCCTCATAATGCTTAAGGAGATGTTTCCTTATGTCTCTCGGGGGCGGATCTATGTCCAAAAGATGACGGTTTGGATGCGCTGGCTTGTGGCAGTTCAGAAGGAATTGCCTGCTCAGCATTTCCGCATGCTCTTTTATATTGAGCAGTTTTGCCTCCTGATGGAGGTGAGACTCGGAAGACATGAGGAGACATCCCGTAGCAGTTCTGATGGCAGTATTTTGGCAGACTTGTAACTTCGTCCAGTTGGTGTTATGTACATTAGGCGACCATATGGGTGCAGCATAGTCAAAGACTGGTCGGCCAATGTCATCCGTAATAACTTTGGGTGGCTGACAGTTGGTAGCTTAGTGCCATCAACGAAAATGTCTAATTCATTTCTCACCTGGTGCGTCCATGTCGTAAAAAGCGTCGCCGTTGATTTAGTCGGAGATATCGTCAGATCTCGCTCAGTGAAAAACCTGGAAAGGTCGCAGAGGTAACCGTTGATTTTCGTACAGAGTTCATCAGTATAGCGGCCCTTCCCCGTCGCCATTATTGTACAGTCGTCGGCATATGAAACGACGGAGACGCCCTCTGGTGGTGGGGGCATCTTCGATAGATAGAAATTAAACAGTGTCGGGATAGGACACCACCCTGTGGCACCCCCTGTCTAATACGTCAAGGTTTTGATGTTGCGTTTCTAAAGTTAACCGACGCCTGCCGTCCATTCAAATAATTAGCGGTCCATCTCTTTAAACCATCAGGTATCTGTGTCTCAAACAGATCTTGTATGAGAGTGGCATGGTTGACTGTGTCAAAAGCTTTCGACAGGTCAAGTGCCACTAACACAGTCCTGTGATTTGGTTGGTTTTGATTTAGGCCGCTATTTATTTGCGTTGTAATGGCATTGAGTGCGGTGATGGTGCTGTGCAGCTTACGGAAGCCATGTTGATGATGCAGTATAATGCCGGTTTTCTAGGTTTTAGTAATGGAACCACTCTCGCCTTTTTCCATATTTAAGGAATGACGAAAGTGTTCAGTGAAAGACTGAATAGAGCCGCTAAGTATTTGTGTCCCTCCTGGCCTAGATGTTTCAGCATCTTCATGGCAATGCCGTCGGGCCGATGGATTTTGAGGGCTTAGCCTGTCTGATGGCTTCCTTGACCTCTGAGGCAGTGATGACAATGGGCGTATTTTGGTTTTTATATCTACGCGCCTGTCGCATGGTTCTACGTTTAGCTCTATCGGGCGGGGAATGTAGTACAAATTGTCTACAGAAGGAGTTCGCACATCCCCTAGGGTCCTTCTTCACCCTGTCACCGAAAGTAATATCTACTTTATCCTTGTGTTGCGTTGGATTAGATAGAGCTTTGACCGTAGTCCATAATTTGCCAACACCAGCAGAGAGGTTGCATTGCTCTAGGTGTTGTTTCCATTTGGCCAGTTTATGTTTATCGACCAACCTACGAATTTCCGCGTTGAGATCCCTTATACGGGGGTCTGCGGGATTGAGACTTCGCACTTCATCTCTTTCTCTAGTCATGGCCGCTGCCTCCGCGGGGAAATTTGGTCTTATTTGAGATACTCGACCCGCAGGAATGAAGCGTTTAGAGGCCAAGTCAATGATGTTGCGGAAGTCTCGTTCGCCTTTGCGTACGTCCGTAGGAATGGATAGAGCAGCCAAGGATTCAGCCGTATATGTCTGAAAACTGTCCCAGTCCGCCTTGGTAAAGTTAATATATGTACCATGCCCAGCTTTCTCCCTCTAAGCACAGATCGTTGTGCGACCACTACAGTCGGTGATAGCTGTTTCAAAATAAACATTCCCAGCAGAGAAGACTGGGAGAGGACGGATTGGTGTCCCGAAACAAATGGTGGCACTTCCATATACACCGACGGCTCGAAGTTGGACGGCAGAGTTGGAGGAGGGGTTTATTCAAGGGATTTGGACCTTGAGCTCTCCTTCAGACTACCTGATCATTGTAGCGTCTTCCAGGCGGAAGTCTCGGCAATCCTAGACGCCGCGGCCTGGTTAAGCAAACGTGTTATCGGAGAAGATATCGCTATTTTCAGCGATAGCCAAGCGGCCATCAAATCCCTTGGCTCATACACGTTCAACTCTGAACTGACGCTCAGCTGTCGTCGATCTCTTCAGGAGATGGCCCAACAGAACCGCGTAAACCTCATATGGGTCCCGGGACATAGGGACATTGAGGGAAACTGTAAGGCAGACGAGCTTGCCAGGCAGGGCACGACCAAGCAGGTTCTTCAGGATAAAGAGCGCTTAGGTATGCCGTTTGCCACATGCAAACTAATGCTGAAGGAGCACACACTCCGTCAAGCCAACGAAAGATGGCTGCAATCCCCAGGGTGTCGGATATCGAAACAAACCTGGCCAAAATGGGATCTTAAAAGGTCTAGACGCATTTATGCCCTAACTAGGAGGGAAATCTGCATATTGATAGGGGTATTAACCGGTCACTGCCTCATTGGTAGGCATGCAGAAAGGCTAAGTGTGCCCTACCGACGATGCTGCAGGAGTTGCAAAGATGATGAGGAGGAGGAAACAGTGGAACACCTCATCTGCAACTGTCCGGCTTTAAGCGGCGCGAGAACGCGCTTTTTGGGAGTTCCGTTCCTGGATAGCCTAAGCCAGATCGCGGAACTGGATGGCCTTCATAAAGTCATCTAAGTGGTTCGAGGAGGAGTAACGGTGTCGGTTTAGGAGTGTCAGTCCCGGGATTCTGCTATGTGGAAAATCCCAACAACTCAGGGATTTTCCATTTGGCTGGGTCCCGGGACTGACTTTCCTTGTGTTGGTGGTATCACAACGGGCCTTTCAAAACTGGCCTAAGTGTGCCTCTGCGGCAGCCACTTGAACCTAACCTACCATGCCCAGGTGTAATAAAGTCCGTCGGTCGTTCGATGGTAATGACTATTGGGAGATGGTCAGACGCCAACGTGAGTATGGGTCGCCAATTGGTGTTGTTCAATAGTCCTGCACTTACGATGGAAATATCTGGCGAACTATAGCAGTTACCCGATACTCTCGTTGGGGCGTCTCCGTTCAATGTACAGAAAGCCGTATCATCTATTTGTTCTGCAAGTACATGCCCCCTATTGTCTGCTGGCAAGTTTGAGTGCCACATGTCGTGGTGCGCATTGAAGTCGCCCAGGATCACGCGGTTATCTCCTCGTGATAACCGGTGGGGCAACTTGAGACAGGGGGTATGTAGATGTTAATGATTTGCAGATCGACATCTCCTGTACGGATGGTAATACCTTGGCTTTCTAAGATATCATCCGTTCCTTCGATGTCGGTATCAAATAGATGATACTGTACAGAGTTGTGCGTTATGAACGCTAGACCACCTCCCAGACCTCCTGTTACTCTATGACGGTCTTTCCGGTGGATGTTATATCCACCATAGGTAATGAGGTCCGACCTAGGACTGAGCTTGGTTTCATGGACTGCGGCAAGTTTTATGTCATATTGCGTCATCAAATTAGTTATCTCTGCGATCTTACCAGTTAATCCGTTACAGTTGTGATGTAAGGTTTGGAAGTGCGCCGGTGGGGTCGATGTCGAGTTAACCATAGGCGTGAGAGACGGATGTGTTCGCCCAGGTGTTGTTAGGCTAAGACCAAGGCTGTGCCTCAGCCTAGTTAGCTGTGGACCCGGTGTAACCGGGTTGCCTGGCGTCGTAGGTTGAGGTGTGTTACAGCATGGTGCGATGAACGCATCCGTCCAGAGGTTCCTGTTAGCGAGCCCAGAGCATAGATGTACGTGGCATTGGCCTAGAAACAGAGAGAGACTGGTGCTCGGAGTTGCTCATGTCTAAAGTGCTCCGGTGGGAGCGAGAGTGTTGAGCTGCTGCGCGTGATGTTGACGCCATAAGGCACGAGCAACAGTCTGGAGTTTGTGTGGCGGGTATAGCAGAAGTGCTGCTAGTCGTTAAGACATTATTATTATTACTATTAGTATTGCTACTAGTATTACTATTAGTATAGCATCCTTTGATACAGTTATGCTGGAAGATATTGACAGAATTCAATCCTCGAAATCAAATTCAAGTCATATGACTCACTATTTAGGAGATCAAATTCAGAATGAAATAATTGATATGCTAGCGGCGACTATAAAAAAATATATATTAAACGAAGTGAGAGAATCAAAATATTTCTCCATTATATTGGATTGTACACCAGATGTAAGTCACACAGAGCAAATAACAGTTGTACTAAGGCATGTGTTTTTAAATCACAAAACCAATAATGTTGAGATATGTGAAAATTTCGTTTGTTTCTGTCCGATCACCAGCTCCACCGGTGAAGGTCTATTCAATTTTGTTTTGGATTTATTTTCACAATTAAATCTCAACATTCAAAACTTACGTGGTCAAGGTTATGATAACGGTTCTAATATGCGTGGAAAACACAATGGACTACAAAAAAAAAATTTTGGAAATAAATAACCGCGCATTTTATGTCTCATGCTCAGCCCATAGTCTTAATTTGGTAGTGAACTATGCAGCAAACATTACCCACGAAACTATGAATTTCTTTAATATAATTCAAGAAATTTACGTTTTCTTTTCATCATCTACAAAAAGGTGGTCGATTATTTGCAAACATTTGCCAGATTTAAAATTAAAAGCGTTAAGTGCTACGCGATGGTCTAGCAGAATCGATGCAGTTAAGCCATTACGGTATCATCTCGAAAAAATATTTGACGCTTTGCTAGAAATATCTAGTAATTCCTCGGAATGGGATTGTATTACATCTCACAAAGCTCATTCGCTTGCTTTAAATATTCAAAATTATAGATTTATTTGGTTCGATATCTTAAACGAAATAAATGCTTTGAGCAAAATGATGCAGAGCCCCACAATGAGTACTCAAATCTGCATAAATTTAGTAAGTAAATTCATTGATAAGTTTACAGAATATCGCACGGATGAACACTTTGAAATTGTTTTAGCAGAATCTTGAATCTTCCAAAGTGGCTCACGAACTCAATGTTGACACAGATTTCCCTCCTATAAATACCATTCGTCCAAGAAAAAAACCAATTCAATTTCAATATGAACACACTGATGAAGTTTTAGTAGATCCCAAAATCAAATATAGAGTAGAGTTTTTTTTTTTAGAATCTTAGATCAGACAATAATTTCTTTGAAGGATAGATTCGAGGAGCTACAAACATATACCGACGTATTTGGCTTTTTTAGCGTTAATTTATTTAATTACTCCAATGATGAGTTAATGAAATACTGTAAAGATTTGAATCTGAAGCTTAAAGATGATTCAAGTAGTGACTCAGACATTGACTGTATTCATCTGTTTAATGAAATCAAATCATTAAAGTTGCATTTTGCAGAAAACCAGTCTAATGATCCACTAACCATATTAAAATATCTTTTTACCAATGACTTAATTTCCACGTTTCCGAACACAGCAATAGCGCTAAGAATATTACTTACACTACCGGTTTCAGTTGCATCTGGTGAAAGATCATTTTCAAAATAAAAAATTGTTAAAAACTATTTAAGATCAACAATGGTTCAACACAGACTTAGTAATTTAGCTATAGTTTCAATTGAACATCAAATTTTAGACAGCTTGGATACAAGAAAGTGGATAGAAGATTTCTCAAATATAAAGGCAAGAAGAGTTAAGCTTTTGTAATATACATATGTATTATTTTACTTTTACACTTAAATAAAAAAATATCTCTAAGTACCTAATCAAAATAAATGTTTGTATTCATTTAAATTTTTTTTATTTGTACCTTCCATGATGGAAAAATAAAAAAAAAAAGCTTTTTTTAACAAAACTCAGCATAATATGTAGTCATAGGGCGGCATAATCCGTATTGCACGCGGGCGCACAAACTGCCAGCGGCGGCCCTGACCTCACCAACAAACTGAAGAGCATATTTTTATACCCAGCGTACTAGTACTAGTGCAAGGGTATTATAATTTTGTCCACATAACTGTACTATGTATCGGCACAAATTAGTCGAGATAGATATAGAGTTCCATATACAAAAGTTCTTACACAGTAAAAATAAAAGTCTAACTTTAATACCTTTTTGGTGTTTATATATAACAACGCCGAAAAAGTATTAAATTAATACCATGTTCGGTCTGATTTCTCGTGAGAGAGGAATTCAGCCGAAGATTCTCTCAGGCAAAAAAAAAAAATTACAGTTTTATTATATTGCCTTCACCGAGAGTCGACCTCACAATTTATTGAATGCTCAACGGAGATGTTTACTATCAAGCCAACGAGTACTTATGATTGTGAGCGTCTCAATTGCACTGTTGTTCTTAATGGTATTATTTTAAAACTATTTGGAATTAAAAAAAATTCAGAGTCTTAAATTAATACTATTTAGTATTAAAACTCAAATTTAATTCCAAAAAGGCTTAATTTAAATACCGGCTGGTATTAAAAGTAAACTTTCATTTTTTACTGTGTAGGTTGAAAAGAGGAGGCATGTCCGTCCGTCCGTCTGTCCGTGTACACGATAACTTGAGTAAAAATTTAGATATTTGGATGAAATTTTGTATACTGGTTACTCTCTGCTATTGAAAATGGGCCAAATCGGATGATAACCACGCTCCCTTTTTCGGTATCGAAAATTTCGAAAATCACATAAATTGACATATCTCGGTAGCTGAAATGGATAAAATGATATAATTTCATAGGTGAATCCCCCCGGTTATTCTCTTATGATTTTTCCATAAATTTTTTTATAGTGGGCGTGGCTTCGCCCACTTTTAAGGGAGGCATTTTTGAAAATTGAACAATGAAATTGGTACAAGGTATACTAGCATAATAGGGAGTATACCTGATGTAATTGGACGAAATCGCTTCCCAACCACGCCCACTTCCGAAATGGAATATTTCGAAAATCATATGAAAACTACCGCTGGGTATTTAATTTTCGGTTTACCCGAACTTAGACTTCCTTACTTATTTTGACTGATTTTACCATGCAAATGCAAAAAGGCTACAGAAAAGTATGCTCTTCATATTTTTAGACTATTTTGTTTACCGTTCATGTCGACTAGTAGGAGAGTCAGATACACCAAAATAACCTATGGTCCACCCCACTTCAATATTCAGTCGATTTTCTTTCGTCTTTGCCTTGACTAATATTACAGCAAACAGCAAAACAGAATATTTTATACAAACTAGGAAGCACTCGGCCTCCTACACTTACTTACTTACTTAAAATAGCCTTTAACCGCCTAGGCAATTTTGGCCGTCCAACATGTTACGCCAGTCGGTTCTTTGTTGAGCCAACTGGCGCCAATTAGAGACACCGCGTGTTCTCAGATCTGCCTCCACTTAGTCCTGCCATCGGAGTGGTGGTCTCCCTCTTCCTCTACTTCCACTAGCGGGTGCCGATAAGAATACCTTCTGGGCCGGAGCGTCTTCGTTCTATCGTACTATGTCGACGTCTGCGCAAAGCTCATACAGTTCATCATTATATCTTCTTCGGTACTCGCCGTCGCCAACTTTTAGGGGTCCATAAATCTTTCGAAGAATTTTTATCTCGAATACTCCCAACGCCTCCTCATCAGATGCTGTCAGTGTCCATGCTTCTGCATCATATAGCAGGATGGGTATGATAAGTGACTTATAGAGTGTTGTTTTTGTTCGTCGAGAGCGGACTTTACTTCTCAATTGCCTACTCAGCCTAAACTAGCATTTGTTTGCAAGAATTATCATTCGATGGATTTCCAGGCTTACATTGTTGTTGGTATTAATGCTGCTTCCCAGGTATACAATGTCCCTTACTATCACGAAATAATACGCTGCCAACAGTGGCGTGGGTGCCAAGACGCGAATGCACTGACTCTTTGCTTGATACCAGCAGGACCTTCGTTTTACCTTCGTTCACCACCAAACTCATTTTTCCGCTTCTTTTTCTAATTTTAAGTACGCAGAAGTCACGGCGCGGTTGTTGAGGCCAATGATGTCGATGTCGTCGTCATACGCCAACAGTTGTATGCTTTTGTAATATATTGTTCCAGCGGATTAAGTTCCGCAGCTTGTACGGACATAGCGGCATATAGGCAACTCTTTCTCGTGATGTCGAAGGCAGGTCTGAAGCCGCACTGATAAGGTCCAATCAGTCGTTTTACGCCAGGCTTCAGTCTTTCGCACAATACGCTTGATAGGACCTTATATGCGATACTCAAAAGGCTGATTCTACCATTGTTGGCGCAGTTTGTGGGATCGCCCTTGTTCTATTCTGCACAAGAGCTGGTGCATGCACTTTACCAGCTCTTCGCCGCCGCATTTGAATACCTCAGTTGGCAGGCCATCAGCACCCGCCGCTTTGTTGTTTTTATAGTCGGGTTGTGGAACTTCAATTCCATCGTCTTCGATTGTGGGGTCGGGCTCGTCTTCTTCTCTGCATTGTTGCTCTGTTCCTCCGTTCAAAAGGGCAGAGAAGTGATCCCTGCATAACCTTAGTACTCAATCTGCCACCAGGTTGCCGTTGTCGGGTTTAAGACCTTTCGTCATTCGTCGAATTATTTTGATAAAATTTTCGGGCGTTGCTTCTGCTGGCTAGCATTTCAAGCTCTTCGATTTCACGCTTTTCCGCCTCCCTTTTATTCGCGCGGAAAAGCCGTCTCGCTTCTCTCTACATCTCGCGGCAGTGTTCACGCGCGCTCCTCGTTGCATTCGCTGTAACGTTGCCTTATAGGCGTCGCCCTTTCTTTTCACTGCGTCTTTGCACTTGGAGGATGGGATCGTGTGTAGAAGTCCACGCAAGTGGGGAAAGTTTCTGACCGCCATTCAACTGGGAATGCCCAGGTAATTCTACCACTACGTCCGCATCGTATCCTCTGGATAGCCACTAAACATCCGTTCGGTGGTTAACTGATGTGAGAAGGCGAAAACCTGACAAGGCCACTCCGACATAATCGGTTTAGGGCTTGCCAGGTGATTTCAACAGCAGCGTGTTATCATGAGATGCGGCTGCAAGCGGGCGTCTGTCTTGGATCAAGCGACTCGCTCTATGAATGTGTAACTTAAATCCAACTCCCCGAGAAACGGGTTATGCGTAGGGTTTGGGACCCACCATATAAAACAAAATTCCAATGAGATCCAACATCCTACACACTTTCCATTTTATAGAAACTAGGAAGCTCTCAACCTCCGAATCCCAGCTTAGAAGTGAACTCAACTTACATATCGTTACCCTAAAATAGAAAGGCCATAACAGCCTAACCTAATATAAACGCACTCCGCGCGTATATGCACGACTTTTTTTTCCTTGTAACCGAAATAAATGTGCGTGCGTTACTATCTTTGCCTGTGTACAAACGTCAAATCGAAAAGTCACGCAGAACGAAAATTGGAAATCAAGTTAGTTGTTACGCAGTGCGTTCAAATTCGGTTGCTCCCATACAAGTTGTTTGTGCATAAGACAAATTTGACAGAAAACTAACTGCGCGCGTTTATATAAGGTTAGGCTGTAACTCATATTTTCTTATTTCGAAAAGTTACTCGAAAAAACTGAATGTAAAGTAAACTATAGTAATGATGGCTTGTTCGAAAACACAAATATCAATACTTGTTATATTTAACTACGATATAGTATAGTACCATATAGGGGCCACTGGCAAAAGCTAGGGTCTCTCTCCAAGGGTGGTTTATTGGTTGTACAAGATGGTGGTGAAACCTATTCTATTTTATGGGGTATTGGTCTGGTGGAGTGCACTAGACACAGCTTCCGTCGCGAAAAAGATGGTCACTGTGCAGAGAATGGCCGTGGTTGAGATCAGTGGGGCCATGCTCACCACTCCTACCCTGGCATTGAAAGTTATGCTCAATCTGTACCCAGTGGACATTGTAGGAAAAATAGGCGCTGCTCGGGCCGCAATTAGGCTCCGAGACACTGGATATAGGCTTGTGCAGTATGGCCACTCCAATATATATTTATTCATATATTTATTCATTAATCAACTAACAATAATTTTACAGACTGTGCATCTCTACAAAATAACAAAATTATAATAGGCATAACATAATCCATATACAATAATTAGAAGTAAAGTTACGTTAAGTGACTTATGAGCAGGCTCTTAAAAGTATACCTGGCATAACACAAGTCAAATCTCACGGAAGAAGAAAAAGTATTTAACTCGGAAAGTGTCCGTCTTATAGGAGCATTTATCGCATAAACAGTTCTAGCAAAACCGACGCATATCATCTCATTACAACGAAGGATCCGAAGGTACATTAAAACTAATTTTCATGAGCAGGTATGATTGTACGATTGAGCCATTAATCATAACAAAAACAACGCACATCGACAACAGTGAATGCCTCGATTCTAGTGACATGAGACCTATGAGCAAACAGCGAGAACGATAGGGTGGGATTGGTTCCAGAAAGTTCATCCGCCGCAAGGCGAAACGTGCGAAAGCCCTCTGCACCGACTCCACTCTTCGTATATGAATGGCATGAAAAGGCCTCCAGATAAATGCTGCATATTCCAACTTCGACCGAACTAGTAACGCATACAATACCTTTAAAGTGTATGGGTCAGAAAACGATGATCAGTTGCGCCGTATAAAAGCCAGCATAGCATATGCTTTACGAACAACAAAATTTATATGCGTGGAAAAACTAAGTTTGGGGTCAAAATAAATACCCAGGTCTTTAAATTCTTTAATCATTTGTAGCGCAATATTCGAGAAACGGTACGATGTTGGAATATTGCATACGAGCCTACCAAAAGAGGTATAGTGACATTTGGAAATGTTAGGTTAGGTTAGGTTCAAGTGGCTGCGCAGAGGCACACTTAGGCCAGTTTTGAAAGGCCCATTGTGATACCACCAACACAAGGAAAGTCAGTCCCGGGACCCAGCTAAATGGAAAATCCCTGAGTTGTTGGGATTTTCCACATAGCAGAATCCCGGGACTGACACTCCTAAACCGACACCGTTACTCCTCCTCGAACCACTTAGATGACTTTATGAAGGCCATCAAGTCCTTTATGTCCAGTTCCGCGATCTGGCTTAGGCTATCCAGGAACGGAGCTCCCAAAAAGCGTGTTCTCGCCCCGCTTAAAGCCGGACAGTTGCAGATGAGGTGTTCCACTGTTTCCTCCTCCTCATCATCTTTGCAACTCCTGCAGCATCGTCGGTAGGGCACACTTAGCCTTTCTGCATGCCTACCAAAGAGGCAGTGACCGGTTAATACCCCTATCAATATGCAGATTTCCCTCCTAGTTAGGGCATAAATGCGTCTAGACCTTTTAAGATCCCATTTTGGCCAGGTTTGTTTCGATATCCGACACCCTGGGGATTGCAGCCATCTTTCATTGGCTTGACGGAGTGTGTGCTCCTTCAGCATTAGTTTGCATATGGCAACCGCCATACCTAAGCGCTCTTTATCCTGAAGAACCTGCTTGGTCGTGCCCTGCCTGGCAAGCTCGTCTGCCTTACAGTTTCCCTCAATGTCCCTATGTCCCGGGACCCATATGAGGTTTACGCGGTTCTGTTGGGCCATCTCCTGAAGAGATCGACGACAGCTGAGCGTCAGTTCAGAGTTGAACGTGTGTGAGCCAAGGGATTTGATGGCCGCTTGGCTATCGCTGAAAATAGCGATATCTTCTCCGATAACACGTTTGCTTAACCAGGCCGCGGCGTCTAGGATTGCCGAGACTTCCGCCTGGAAGACGCTACAATGATCAGGTAGTCTGAAGGAGAGCTCAAGGTCCAAATTCCTTGAATAAACACCTCGTCCAACTCTGCCGTCCAACTTCGAGCCGTCGGTGTATATGGAAGTGCCACTATTTGTTTCGGGACACCAATCCGTCCTCTACCAGTCTTCTCTGCTGGGAATGTTTATTTTGAAACAGCTATCGCCGACTGTAGTAGTCGCACAACGATCTGTGCTTAGAGGGAGAAAGCTGCAAGATTCCAGAATACTGGAGTGTCCAATAGTACCCGCACCCCAACTGGAGGTTTCTCTTAGGCGCAGAGCTGATGCCGCTGCTGACCGAAACCCTTCCAGATCAAGTGGCAAAATGCCCAGAATGACCTGGAGGGCTTCGTTGGGCGTTGTCCTTAGCGCACCGCTTATACAGATCATATTGGATCTATGGACTTTCCGCAACAGATTCAGGTATGTTGCCTTGCTCAGCGCAGGCCACCATACGACGACTCCATATAGCATGATTGGACGAATGATGGCCGTGTAGATCCAACTGCATACTCTAGGGCTGAGCCCCCATTTTTTGCCAATGGCTCTTTTGCATGTGTAAAGAGCGATGCAAGCTTTCTTCTGGCGCTGAAGAACATTCTCCTTCCAATTCAGTTTCCTGTCCAGAACTATGCCTAGAAACTTGGCCTTATCCGACAAGCCCAGGCGCGTGCCATCTAGTTCTGGTAGGCTTAGTGGCGGTATTTTGTACCGGTTGGTGAAGAGGACAAGTTCCACTTTCCCCGGGTTGATACTAAGTCCGCAGCGAGAGGACCACGTCGAAACTTCTCGCAGTGCTACTTGCATCAGGTCACACAGAGTTTGTGGGAACTTGCCTCTGAATGCTATAGCTAAATCGTCTGCGTATGCCACTATCTTCCCGCCCCCCAGTTTGTGTCACGTAGCAACGAGTTGACTGTGAGGTTCCATAAAAGCGGGGAAAGAACACCACCCTGAGGTGTTCCCCTTGTGACATAGCGTGATAACTCAACCGTACCAAGTGAAGAAGCTATTTTCCTTCCCATTAAAAGTTGGTCAATTAAACCAGTTAGAGGTCTATCTACGCCCAGATTAGTTAGAGCGGAGTTGATAGCCTCCGGGCTTATATTGTTGAAAGCCCCCTCAATGTCTAGGAAGGCCACGAGACAGTAGTCCTTTTCACACAGCGATTTCTCAATGACAGATACTAGGCTGTGCAGAGCGGTTTCTGTTGATTTACCCTTGGTGTATGCATGCTAATAGCTAGAGATTAGGTTGCTATCAATAGTCGTTGAGAGGTAGTCGCTTAGTATCCTCTCAAAGGTTTTGAGTACAAAGGACGAGAGACTGATCGGTCTGTAGTCTTTTGGCTCGTAGTGGGATGCCTTCCCAGCCTTAGGGATAAACACTACCGTGGCGCTTCTCCAGGAGCCCGGAATGTGGTTGAGAGCCAGGCAGGCTGTGAAGAGAAATACCAGCCATTTAGCTGATGTCTCCAACGTGTTTATAAGTTGCGCGGGGATAATCCCGTCCGGCCCGGCAGCCTTATACGGTTCAAAGCTCTTAACTGCCCACGTTACCCTTTCCTCAGTGATGGGTAGTTTTACTGCCAGGTTTGTTGCAGGTACTAGTGGTGCGTCATGCAGATTCCCCGGAAAATGTATATTCAAGAGCAGCTCAAGGGTTTCCTCTTCCGTGCTGGTCCAGGATCCGTCAGGTTTTCGCAAATAGCTGATGGCTGTTTGACTTTTCGAGAGGACTCGTCTAAGTCTCGCTGTGTCGTCGACCTTTTCGACGCCAGTGCAGAAATTTCTTCACGAAGTTCTCTTCGCCTGTCTCAGAGCTTTTTTGTAGGCCCTAAGTTTAGCTTTATATTCGTGCCAATGAGGCTCAGAGCCGATGCTCTTGGCCTTGTTAAATTGTTTCCGGCATGATTTGCGGAATGAGTCCAAATCGTAGGACCACCAATGTGGCCTGTGTTTACCCCGTGGTTTTGGCACTGGACAAGCTTGTCCTAGAGCATTTGAGAGCGCCGATGTAAATGTAGTAACAAGATCCTCCAGCTCCTCTACTGATGAGGGGGCTTGTGACGGCAGTACTGGGAGGTCTCTGTCTAATATTTCATTGTGTAACTGCCAATTTGTGTTACGTGGATTGCGCTTCATGATTGGTTGTTCTACAATAAAGTCTAAAACCATTTCTATGTAACGGTGGTCGGAGAATGAATGTTCTTCCAGAACCCGCCATTTTCTGACGCACCCATAAGCGCCTTCACTACAGATAGTGAAGTCTATGACCTCCCTACGGGTCTTAGTGATAAAAGTAGGCTCATTACCCACGTTGCAAATTACCAGGTTGGTTGTTAAGAGGAAATCAAACAGAGACTCGCCCCTGGCATTGATATCGGAACTCCCCCATTGGACATGGTGAGCATTAGCGTCCGCTCTAATAATAAGATTACCCGTGCAGAAATTTGACACCAGGTCTTTCACCTCCGTTTGTGGTGGGGGTTCTTCGGCGTCGTTGGGCATATAGACCGACGCCACCGTCAGGCGGGTGCTGTCGACCGTTAGACTGATAGCGGTAATATCACCATTGGACTAGTTAGGTAGGAGAAAGGAGTTCAACTCAGACTTGACCAAAATACACGTTCGGACTTTGCTATCCTCGCTGGCTCGAATGAGCTTGAAGCCCTTAGTCCCCAATCCGCAGATTCTCGAGCTATTGACCCAGGGTTCTTGGATGAGGACCACATCCACGTCGCCTTTAGAAAGACGACTACTTAAAGCAGCCGAAGCCACTTTAGATTTGTGCAGATTAATCTGAAGCACCACCAACATGAGAGCGCACAGACTTCCCTGCCGTCCCCATGTCGTCGAGGTTTGCCCCATCCCGGAGGTTGCCTATCAACGACGAGTTGTTCCGATTAACTGCCCGATATGGCGTTGCAGGAGTCCTGCTCCCTGTAGCGTTAGATGTTAATCGCTCAGCGGTGGCTGCTACCACCGTGACGTCGAGGACTTCCTCGTCCTGTAGGCTGTCCTCCATCTCCGAGTTGTTCACAGCAGTATCGGCAAGGGACGTGGCGGATAACATGCTTTCCGCATCGGAATCCTCCGCTTCCTCTTCTGGTAATTCGTTGTCCGGTTCCCCCGGAGCAGCCGAGAAGGCAGCGCGCTGAGCATCACCACGATATACGTGGATAACGATCTGGCCTACGCTGTAGTGTACTAGGCCATTGCACCTTTTGAGGGGCTCGATTGACTCTTTATTCATGGTGAACACCACCTGTCTGTCGGGCCCCACCGCATCCCCGACCAGATTGACACTCCAGTCATGCGTTGGGAGGGACGGATTCATTAGCCGTAGCATCCCGAGAATTCTGTCGGGTTCGTCAGGGATGGCCGGAATCCACGCCCTTGCCCTTGGACGAACTGGAATGTCCTTCCAGTCGACGACCTCTATCTTTGCGCCCTTGTAGACTTAACCCAGTTTAGCAGCTGCTGCCTTATACAGTGCTACGGTTTTTGCATCCTCGCATGCGAGTAATTTGATCTGACCCTGGTGCCAGCCCGCATCCGTTCCTCGCGCCGAACTACCCGGAAACTCCGGAGCAACGTTGAGAAGAATGTTGCCGAGTTCCTTTCGCACGTAACGCCACCGGTCCTTGGGGATGGCCAGACGGTCATTGCCTCGGTCAAGGACGCCTATAAGGATCCTGTCCTTGGTTACCTCAGCAAAGCTTGGTTTGCCTGCTCCAGAGGTATTCTGATGTCTCTTGGGAGGGGGATTTAACTCCAGGTCCGATCTCTGGCGCTTGAAAGGGTTAACTTTTAACCTCTTTGGCATGTAAGATTTTTGGAAATCCGGTATCACAGCTTTCGCTAGCTCTACCGATTTACTGGAATTCGGCGACAGCGACTCCTGCGGTACCCCTTCATACCTCTTCAGGATCTTTGCAGCCAATCTTTTCTCGTGGTATGTGAAGCGGCGGGGAGATGTCTCCCGGGAGTGCGGACCCGTAGTTGCCATCGCGGTCGCTCCCCTTGCCGAAATCTCAGTTGCAGCTTCCTTCCCCTTCGAAACTCCGAGGCCAGGTCGTGGGACCGCTGCCACAGACGTAAAGATACTGGTTTTCATATCAGAGGTTGATGGGAGTTTAGCATCCGCCGTTGTCCGCTTAGCTGCGTTGGCAACCACACTGGTGCTAGCTCCCATCAAGTCAATCTTACTCGATAGAGGGTTGGTTGACCGACTCGTAGTTGCCATCGCTGTCGATCCCCCCCCTTGATTGTGGAACGGAGGTTGTCCTCCGCCGTTGTTGTTGCTTTCTCGCCTGCTCCTCCATAGCTCTCCTTTGCTGAGGAGTGAAATTTGGCGTTGTTTGTTTTTTGGGTTTTTCGTTTTTATTTGCGTTATTTGAGTTCATCTTGTTCGTACGACCCATCGCCGGACAAGGCCAGCTTAGGGTCAAGGGAAGAGTAGGGGAAAATGTGTCGTCCGCCGCGGCAGAGCCCCGTACCGCGGTAAGGCCATGCTTACTCTCTGAGGCGACCCGGTATCAGAGAGGCTCCGTTCAAATACAGCCACGATTTGCCTCCCGGCTGCAAACGTCCAATGGGCACGTGGTCGCATAACACCCTGGATTGGGAGGGGGAAGATCTTTGTCGTCGCGCCAGAGAGGCTAGGCTGCTCTCGTGATGAAGTGCCGTACGGAGCTATGATTACAAGGGCAGCGTAGCCCTGTGGCTATCGACTTGAGCCCTCGTACCGCGGCAAGGTATCCACCCTTGACGAGGGCCATGGAAATGTTAAGAGATAATCGATTGCAATCGCACCACTGGTACAAATTGTCCAGCTCGCCCTGTAAGATGAGCGAATCTTCCAAGCACTAACTTCAGAATAAACTTTTAAGTCATCTGCGTAAAGAAGAAAGTTGCATCTTGAGAAACAAGATGACATATCATTGATAAAAAGAATAAACAACAAGGGTCCGAGGACACTTCCCTGGGGAACCCCAGAGGAAGCTACAAAAGAATAAGAAGACGTACCTTCGAGTCGAACGACTCATCGTCTGTTGTTTAAGTAGTTAAAAGTTATTGTTGATTCAAAGCACATCAGAGTCATTTCAGCAAATGAACGATGATATTCAAATAAACGATTTGATTGCGAGCTCGGTTTCCTTTGCTCGGAAGTGGGAGATAAGCCCCGAAAACGACTTTTCAAAGCATCACAGAACGCGACGAGTGCCAAAAAAAATTGACGAAAATCCGGAATCTGCTACAATTTTCGATTTTGAATCATTTTATAGAAAAGAATTCAAAATTGTTCTTCAAGTTTTTACAAGTTGCATCCAAGAAAAGTTAAAAGAAAGTTTGTCAACTTTCAAACCCATTCAGGAAATGTTTAGAATTCCACTAGACAGAAATAATGTTACGATTGATTTGATAAACTCTATTGTACAATTGGAACCCGAATTTTTCAAGGAAGAAGTCGAATGTTTGCTTTGTGAGTTACAAATTCTTTTTGACTCATGTCAAAGTTGTAAATCATTCGAAGATATTTCCACGGTAGCATTCAAGTTAAAACGAGTTACTCCCTTAGCATATAAACTGGTTCGTTATATTTTGACTGCTCCTGTCACGTCAGTATCGTGTGAACGTTCCTTCAGTAAATTGAAAATAGTTTTCGACCATTTGCGCACAACAATGGGAGATGATCGTTTAAATTCGTTGATGTTGCTCTTCTCTTCAAAAGATAAAGTAGATGAAATTGACCTTTGTGAAGTTGTTCAAAAATGGTCCTTACTAAAACATCGCAGAGTCAAAATTTGAATTTAATTCTTCAATTTTTCTAAAAAAAATTTTTCTTTGTAAAATTATTTTGATTTTTGTGAAAAGGGTATCTTTTTAGTATGTATTTAATTTTGTAAAACATTATATACGACGAAAATAAAGAAAGAGTAAACAAACACTGTAATTTTTAATTCATTCGGTAACATGTTGCGCATTTTCACAAGTGTATTTCACCTATTTATTTATTTTTTAAATCCATTATTATACCTATAAAAAATGTCGGCAAATTTTCGAGATCAGTCGGCATATCAGTAAGATTCACCCCCCCTCCCCCCCACGATCGGGACCTTCGCGACGCCCCTGGGCTTTAGTGAAGCTTTATTCAGAAGCTATTAGTAAAAATCCATCAGCAACTTGATTTAAAATAAAAAATTAGTTATTTTAAATAGAAAAAATACCCTTGAGTTCTTTGCATCCCTAACTACAAAAAATATCGCGCCCAAATGTTTAAATACGGTATGGACGATTTTGAAAAACAGTTTCCAATATGATATCGAACGAGGTGCATTGAAATTGTCTAGAAATGAATAGCTTTGACGTACATAGTTTTAAAAATAGAAATTGAAAGAGGACCTGTAATATATGTAAATTCATTGCATTGAGCACGGTTGTCTTAGCGCGAATATTTCTCTTTGATTAAAAATAATTCGGTCAGTGGATTTTAATACAGTAAAATATAAATAAATCCTAACCAAAACGTAAAGTAAAAAAATATGATCAAGTGAAATTTAAAGTTTTCCGAAGCACGATTTAAAATGCTTACTTTGGGGATCTGTTGAGAAATAATTTACATACGATTTTTCAAAAGCTCCATTATGCAACATCTTGCATGTACATGAACATAAAATTCTTAATTCAACTGTAACAAGTGTTTATGAAGCTGACAATTTAGAAAATTAAATGTGTTTTGTAGATTCCAGAAGTGAACTGTAAAAACGAAAACAAAAATGGAGAGTGTGAGTATTATTTAGTATAATTAAGCGGAAATTTTGAAATATAGAAATATACATATATATATATGTTTGTTCAGTGATTCAAAGATAAACTGCGATAACTCGGAAATGGCTGTTGAAACATACATAGGTACTTAAGAACGGTACATACCTTTTCTGAAATTTTTTCAGTTTTAGCTATTTTTTTCAAGAGTAGACGAATTTCCATCAACATTTTCGAATTTTGTCTGGCAATATTAATACGCATGAACAAAATTTTATTTTGTAAGGAAGAAAACACTTAAACCCTTGGCAAACAAAATTCTGAAAATTCAGGGAAATTTTTGAGCCAGTTCTTACTTGCACATTGCTACAAAACGGTGACAGGTAACAAGGCCAATGGAAATAGGGTCAATTGCCCTTATTTCGCATCGCAAATGGAAACAGTGTTAATTGATGCTATTTGTATTTTCGACATGGAAACAAGATCCGTTGACTTACTTTCTCTTTGTCAATGTAGTTATTGATGTTATTTCCTAATTGAAATGGAAATAGCCTGAACATTGCTTATAGCATGTCAACTGAACATCACGAGATTTTAATGATGTGATTTTCGTTACTTTACAAAAGCGTCGCATTTTTTATAACATGATTTCAATTCAAAATATTCAATAGTATAATTTTTTTAATGGCAAATTTTTATTTTATAATACCATTAGGGTACTCACAGTCCCAAATTACCAGCCATTCTAATATTGCCAGCTGGCAAAAGGTAACAAGAAAATTCAGGGAAATTTTTGAGCCAGTTCTTACTTGCACATTGCTACAAAACGGTGACAGGTAACAAGGCCAATGGAAATAGGGTCAATTGCCCTTATTTCGCATCGCAAATGGAAACAGTGTTATTTGATGCTATTTGTATTTTCGAAATGGAAACAAGATCCATTGACTTAATTTCTCTGTGTCAATGTAGTTATTGATGTTATTTCCTAATTGAAATGGAAATGGCCTCAACATTGCTTATATCATGTCAACTGAACATCACGAGATTTTAATGATGTGATTTTCGTTACTTTACAAAAATCGTCGCATTTTATAACATGATTTCAATTCAAAATACTCAATAGTATAATTTTTTTAATTGCAAATTTTTATTTTATAATACCATTAGGGTACTCACAGTATCGAATTACCAGCCATTCTAATATTGCCAGCTGGCAATATTTTGACAATTTACCAGGTTTAAAATTTTTTGTTTTTGTTTTGCCTGCAAATCAAAGATACCACTTTGTGGCAATATTGCCGGGCTTATTCCTATGTTTAAAAATGTGGCAAAATTGAAAATTATCATTTTGTTTTTTTTTTTTTCAAATATAAATTCAGAAAAACAGAAAAAGAAAGGGTAAGTTTTGTTTACATTTAAATGTTATTATATTATAATTTCAGCTGAAGAGTGCCCGTATTTGCAAAGGCCAATGTAAGAAGCGGAGCAGGGGTGCTCACATTTCCAAAGTGTTAATGTGGCATTTTTAAAACCTTCTAAATTTAAAGGGGAACTGTGGGTAACCTACATATAAATTCAAACTTTAAATTTTAAAGTATTCAAGAGCATGACTTTTATGAAAAAATCAGCTAACTGACTATCTTTTTTTCCTTTGAAGTTCATTTTTCTCTTAAGAACTTTAAAAAACATAGCCATTTCAATGAAAAGTGGCAAAAATGGTTATTTTTTTCAATGTTTGCATAGGGAACCCTTCATGTGGGGTTTTAGGGGGTGTGCCACTGGCATGGGTGGGTCGGCCCTTCAAATTTATTTGGGGTCGGTCATACATTTGGACACGATTGGGGCACTCTAAAGGGTCAAATACATAAAGCTTTGTTAACCTCGCCTGACATTTGCTACCTCAAAACTTTGCGTCCAACTTCAGACGTATGCTACAATGAACGCCTTGACGCTTCTCTTTTATACATTTGTTTTCGTTATTTATTTCTTTGCATTCAGAGTGTTTTGGTTAATTTATTAATTGAATAGAGAAAAAATGAATTAATTATTATTTCCTCCAACTTTTTATTCTTTAATTAAAGCAAAGTCATCAACGTCTGATTGTCAAAGCAAGCAAAGCAAGCAAAATTTGTCATGCTTCGTTTAAATACGTATACTGAATTTTTCTGTCAAAGTCAAAGTTTGAGGTAAAGTCAAAATAAAGCTTTATGTAACCGACCCTTAAATGGGTCAACTTAGGATTTTAAAACTTTGGCGCTCAAAGTCAAGAGTAAAAAGTGTTGTTGTTGTAACGAGCCCTGCCCAAATGTCAGACAGGGTCACCCCGCGTGTATTGCTCTTGGCTGGGTCGATATAAAAAAAACGGCCCGGGTCGTTTCGGCATGATGGGTACAGTACAAGTACTGGTACCGTTCTCGTAGAACCGGCAATACGATAAACTAGCCGTGTAGGCCATGTACACTCAGAGAAAAATACAATTCTAAAATTAAGAAAAAAATTCTTTGATTTATCTTTTGGAATTCTAAAAATTTTAAGAACTTTTCGGTCTTAAATATTCTTAGAATAAGAAGTTTTCGTTCTTGTTTTTAAAATTGAGATGCAAAAAGCTTCAAATAAGAATAAAGTACTTATATTAAGAAAAAGTGTTCTTAAAACAAAACTATGACGTACTCAAATCAATAAATAAGAATAATTTACTTATATTAAGAAAAAGGGTTCTAATACCAAAAAAATTACGTACACAAATACATATTGAACCAAGCTGCAATTAGACGCCGGCAAGCATAAGTACGCGATGGCCTGATGGTTACCATCTCCGTTCAGCAGTCAACTGACACTGCGTTCGATTCTCGGTGGGGGCAACAAAGCAAAGTGGGAAATTGTTATTTAGAACAAAGCTGCAATTAGACGCTGGCAAGCAAAAGTAAACGATGGCTTGTAGTAGACACCTTGGTTGAGCGTTCGAGGGATCTGAGTTCGATTATCGATCAATATAAGAACTCTGAAAAATAATTTGTTTAAATTAGAAAAGAAAAATTATATTGACTTCACCGAGAATCGAACTCACAACCCCTTAAAAATGAAACCGAAACGTTCTTGGAATAAGAATAACAAACTAATCCTAAGAATATATTATTCTCGAGATAGCCCCAAGAGTTCGAACAAAATTATTCTTGAGATAAGAATTTTCGATCTAAGAAAAAAGTTCTTGATATAAGAATATTGTACTTCGTATAAGAATATTCGGTATAACCCATGATTCAATTTTAAGAAGGTTTGCTCTTCCCTTGACGTTTATTATTGACACTCCCAATATGAAAATGTGTACGGGTTTCGTTTGCGATAAAAAAAAGTAGGAATGTTTTTTTCTTTCGTCAAGGAAATGGTGGTAGAAAAATCGAAAAAGGAGGATATAAATTTTAATGAAAATAAAAAATTGCAAAGTTAACTACCACATTCGACTGGGCCAAATAAAATCTATTTCGTTTTTATTCAAAAATTATATTCATTCTATTTTTCAGAAAGGTGAAAAAATATTACTGTAAAAATTACAGATCTTAATATTAAGTTCTAGAGGTCTATCATAGCTAGTTTAGATTTCACAAACTTTACCTCATATTAAGAGTAAGAACTCGGATTGCCTACAAAAGCTGCATAGCCTAAAATTTTCTCTTCTTAAAATTTTCTCCGACTAGCCGTTTTCTAGTATTCTTGCCTCAAAATAAGTTTCAATTTCCTGGTCGATTTTTTTGTCGTTCCACAGTGTTAATAGTTATTCGACCGACCGATTCTAGCCGTTTTTAATATTTTTCATTATTCAATTTCTCATATAGTAGGAGTCCAATGTTTACACAAATCTTTATTTAACATATCGTTTGATTTTTTTTAGCCAGACTGAGGTAAATACCTAAAATTTTCAAAAAGTTAAAATTTGTTTGTGTGTTTTTTATTTCGTTAAGTTAAAACAATTCAATGAATTTAGTATTTTTGGTTTAATTATTTATATATATAACATTCATTCTGTAATAACAAGGCGTTTAGTAATTAATAAGCAGATATGGGCAGAGCAGCAACAGTACAAGCAACCCAACAAACATTTTTAGCTAATCTCAATTTGAGATGCATTTGAGAACCAATCATCTTCTCGAATCTCAAACGTTCGTTTTCAATTTGAGGCGAAATAACCGTTGATAGTGTTCTCAACCTAAAAGGCTCATTTTTAATATGGGATTTTCCCTGATTTTCAAATTGAGAACGGCAGAATTTTCAAACGTTTCTCAAACTGAGCGGAGTGGATCGAAATGGAATCCACATGCTCTCATTGAAATATTTATTCAGAGATGCCAATCATGCAAAACAAATAAAACAAATAAAAAGGCAGTTTCCATTTATGCAGTTAAGTTTTACTTAATACTTTTTTAGTAAATATAGTTCAGCAAATAATCTTGTTATAAAAACAACATTTGAGAAAAAGTTGAAAATAGATGTTTTCTCAAACGTTTGAGTTTTTGGTGCTCGATGTTTGTTGGGAACATTCAAGCAAGAAGGTTGATACCGGACACTCTTTTATTCGCAACACAGTGGGCATATATTGACATATGCATGTA
This sequence comes from Campiglossa producta, assembly GCA_964058755.1. Classification (NCBI taxonomy): domain Eukaryota; kingdom Metazoa; phylum Arthropoda; class Insecta; order Diptera; family Tephritidae; genus Campiglossa; species Campiglossa producta. The sequence continues at coordinate 46,316,263 of CAXKVI010000004.1, forward strand.
CATTTTTGCGATGTGTCAGATTGGGTGGGAGATTGATTTTTTTTTTGTTTTGAATGGTGCTGAAAAGCCACAATGCCTTATTTGTTCAAGTGTATTAAACCTTAGAAAATTTTCATGGACTATTTGACCGATCGAATAATTTATTTTTAATTTATTCTATTTTTGTTATTAACGAACAAACTGAGCAGCAACTCACAAACAAACAATACCAGCTACCGTGATTGCAATTTCGTTCTTGCTAAGGAACTAGATGTACGGCTTTGTATTTGTTGTTAGAAATTTTTCATTTTTCCCTTTATAGTGGTCATTGAACCCAGGAGAAATTAGGAATTTCTAGCCGCAGCGTGTTATACTAGTTACACCAACACTGCTTGTTTGATTTCGTGGGATAATTGCTACTATGTTCGTTAATACGTATATTTTTTGATGTTATTTTTTTTGTTGTATATGTATGAATACATATCTCTTTGCCTTTTAGATCACACAGCAGCGACATCTGTAGCTTGCGATGTGTGGCTATGGATTTTAAGCTGCATCCTCTGTTACGAGTTTTTACAGCGCCACGGGTCCTTGGCTAGAATATGAAAGCTTGATGATATGGTCATGTTATTGTACAGTAGAAAATTTTCATGGACTATTTGACCGATCGAATAATTTATTTTTAAAGTATTCTATTTTTGAAGTTAACTTCTTAGGCGGCGATATGAAGTTTTTGATTGAGAGTAAAATTTGAAAAAATGCATGACAATGCAACGGAAGTTATGCAACGGAAGCTATGAAACGGAAATAGAAATAAATGGAGTAATTTTTGCTGATTTTTTAAGTTATATGCCTAGGCGCTCATAAAAACAAGCAAGCAATATTAATAACTAAACGAGTATGAATGTTTGTTCGTAAGCCAGCTGACACGATGACAATTGCTGTTGCGTACATTTTCATGGGCCAAAGGCGTGTGGGTTTACGCACACAATGTCACTTTTTACAAACATCACAATTTACTTTCTCAACCAAAGACTTTGAATTTTGAAGAAGCAAGATTTTGGGGTACCAGTAGTGGAATTCAGTAACTTTAAACAATACTATGAAACGGGTTGTTAGCTTAACAATTTCGTTGTTTGCACTATCGATTCGGTGATTCAGTAGCTCTTCCTTAACAATTAACAACAGGCAATTGTCTCAGGTGAATTATAGTACAATAGGTGATTGTCTCAGGTGAATTATAGCAAAAAGTAGCTGATTCTTAGCTAAGCATAGAACCAATATTCCTTAACAACTACCAATAGGTGATTGTCTCAGGTAAACATAGCAAAACGTAGCAGATTCTCAGCTAATCATAGAAACAAAAGGTGATTGTCTCAGATAACACAAAGCAAAACATAGAAGTGTCTGAGCTAAAATATATAAGAAAAGTACCTATTGGTTGTTTTAACAAACAACACCAAATTATAGGTCGACAATTATTTCGTGTTAACAATAACAGCTGACATTTCGATAACAAATGTTGTCAAATAAACTTGTTGTGAATAGCGAAATCGTTAAAATTGTTGTTAAGTCAACGTAACAATGACAACTCTTGTTAAAATAGCGTACTGAATTCCACTACAGGCATACATAAAAATTAGGCAGCGAACGACATTTTGCTCAAACATTTCCCCAAAAAATGGCAACCCTGTCCTGAAAGACGGTTTTGCATATATTGTGTGCTTGCATACAACGACGCCGTGTGATTGGTTAATATTTTAGGGATGAAAAATAATTTCAGTCGCTTTCAAACAAGCGCAGAAACTACATGTGTGGGCTTACGCACGCAATGTAGAGGAACAAAAGCGTATGCGAATTTTTACACACATACTTAACTCAAGGAGTATGAATGTTTGTGCGTGTTTATTTGACAACGTTACGTCATCGTTGAGTACGGCTGAGAAGTTGGAGGTTCTGCGCTAATTTTTATGATCGCCTGGTGGTGCGTGACGGATTTCGATAATTTTTCTCGATTGAAGTTTTGCTATTTATGTCCGTCCGTCCAATCAATTATTTCATATTAGATTTCTTCTTCTAAAATTACTTAAAAGTGCGATTTTGGCTACAACTTCTTGAAGGTTTATGAATGAAAAGCGTTCCGCTATTTTTGTCAACTAACTCTTTCTTTCATATTTTGCATCTCACTCTTGCAATTTAGAGAAAATCTTAAATTCTGTTTTTTTTTAAACACACTAGTTACAATTCACTAATGCACAGTTTACATACATACATATATAGTACATACATATGGACCTTTTTATGACCAATAAATAATTAAGTATAATAGAAAATTGAACTAGCCTTTAGTATGTGTTGATTTTCGTTTGCAAGCGGGTGTTTTAGGTTCAAGTGAATGCTTTAAGTTCAAGTGAATGTGTCTATAGATTCGTGTCGTTTTCGTTATATTGCCGTAAGGATTTTATTGCGTGAAATGGCCCAATAATTTGAAAAGGACTGTGACGTGGATGTGCCAGGATTAGATGCATGCCGCAAAAAAAAATAAAAAAATATTTTATACCTTTCATGAACATGGAATAGTGTATTCACTTGTGTCCAAAATTTGTAGGTACGTACCAAAATAAAAAGAGATAGACCCATCAATAAGTAAGTATTAGGAGTGGGAATAAAAATATTCGTTCCAAAAAATTCGAATAGTTTGCCAAGTATTAGAATAGTTGTCAACTATTCGAATAGTTGTTTATACGCTATTGTCTTTTTTTTCTATTCGAATAATATAATTTTATAATGTATAGGTTTTGGGGTCATTTTGGGACTGTGAATGGTTAAGAAGTTAACTTCTTTCACGTGTACTGGCTACACGCGGTTTTTTTTTTTTTGTTTTGAATGGTGCTGAAAAGCCACAATGCCTTATTTGTTCAAAGGTATTAAACCTTGTTAAACTATTTAATTTAAAACGGCATTTTTGTAACCTTTCATCGGAGCGTCAATGATTTGAGCTTCGTTGACCTTTTAATATATTTTTTTGAACAAAAAACAACAAAAACAAGGGTTCAAGGGTATTAAACCTTGTTAAACTATTTAATTTAAAACGGCATTTTTTAACTTTTCATGGGATCGTCAATAATTTGAGCTTCGATGACCGGTTAATATATATTTTTTTAACAAAAAAACAACAAAAACATGTAAAAAAACTTAAAAAAAAAAACAAATGCATCATTTTTGACTAATTAATGAATGAATCCTGGCATTAATATTATAATTTTTTGTTTTTAATTTATGTTATTCTTATTAAACCTATCGAAATTTCCTTTTGTCCCACCGTGCACAAATACAAACACAAGCTTTGTTAGTTGAATAAACGTTAGTTTATTCTTTATTTAATCGGGCAGCGTGGCCGTCTTTATTGAAATCCAAACCAGACTTAGTCGAAATTACAATTTTTATCTTATTTATACTAAAATTATGCCTACTCTGCAACCCTAATTTTCTTATGTAAAAAGAATTCATTTATTTCCTATGTATTGGGAAAGAGCTCATTTTGGGAGAGAAATTCGTTTACAGCGCATTTCTCTATTTGACCCATTTCCAATAGTGCTGGCTTAGCATGTTGCCGTTGGATAACCATAGTATGGGTGATTGTAGTATGTTACTGTGTGACAATGCATTTTCCCATATGACCCATATTTAATGAATGCCGACTCGGCATGTTGCCATTGGGCAAGCATAGTATGTGTGATTGTGATATAGCGGAATAGTTAAATGCCGCTTTGAAGTTAGTTTACTTGGTGCGGCTGAAATGTGACGAGTAATCATATTTCAGGCGACTTATGAAATTAATTGTTTTAAAATGTCTTGCCTTTGCATAAATGCATTGCACTTAAAATTTATGAGGTGCGATCGGATTTGGGTAAATGATCGTTGTGCGCCAATGCATTTCATAGGAATTTATTTAGGTCGGCCGAATTATGACTGATCATATTTCGGGCGGAAATGTTCGGCACGGGTTTACTTTATTGTAAGTAATTACTATGAGCAATTTATTGCGACATGGGCTTGCAAGTAATTATTATGAGTAATTTATGGGTATTTGGGTCGGCTAGTTTATGATGTGCAATCATATTTCAGACGACGTGGGTGGCAGTAATCTATGTTACGTTAACTTGTTGATCACTTGCTTGTGGAAGTGCCCATGTCTACTGTACTCGTATAACCATTATGCTATCGCTTACTTATGCTTCCCAGCGTCTAATTACAGCTTTGTTCTAAATGACACTTTCCCACGTTGCTTTGTTTCCTCCACCGAGAATCGAGCTCACGCTGCTTTGATTGCTGAACGGAGATGTTAACCAACGGGCCATCGCGTACTTATGTTTGATGGCGTCGAATTGCAGCTTTGTTCTATGACTGTAATGGGAGTATCTTGGCTGTTGAATTACTGTTAAATCTGTTGGATTAACTGCAGAAGTCTGTTGTGAGAGTGTTAAATCTGCTGGATTAACTTAAATCTGTTGGATTAACTGCAGAAATCTGCTGTGAGTGTGTCTTTGCTGTTAAATGATTGTTAAATCTGTTGGATTCACTGACTAACTACATTACTTGACCAGATTTCCGTCAATTCAACAGTTTTTGGTATTAACAGTAGAGGACTGTTGATATAACTATGATTTTTTTTTTTGAGTGTATTGTGGTTAGCTGACGTGATGCAGGTTCCAACTCAATTTGTTGATACGCCATGGTCAAGTCCAATTTAGTGAACTCTTGCCCCCCATGTAGTTTTGAAAAAATATCCACTATACGCAGCCAGGGGGTGGTTTTAGGGGTTTAAATCACCCCTGAGATATAAAACTGTATATGTGAAAACTACACTATTTCAAGTTGGATTTTAGAAAGCGTCAGTTGGATTTTGGAAGGCGTCAATTGGATTTTAGAATTGTCAATTGGATTTTTGAAAGAGTCAGTTGAATTTTAGAAAAATTAATTGGATTTTAGAAAGCGTCAATTGGATTTTGGATGGCGTTATTTGGATTTTAGAAAGCGTCAGTTGTATTTTTGAAAACCGAAAAAATTTAAATTCTGGCTTTCTAAAATCCAATTGACGCTTTCTAAAATCCAATTGACGCTTTCTACAATCCAACTGACTGTAAATTTATACTTTCCAAATGGCGTAAATTGGATTTCAGAAAGCGTCAATTGGATTTTAGAAAACATAAATTGAATTTTTCTACAATCCAATTGACAGTTCTAAAATCCAAATAACGCTTTCTAAACTCCAACTTGAAATGGTGTAGTTTTCATGACATGTTTGCAAAAATTTCGATTGCATGAAAATCGAAAAACGTCAATTCCATAACAGGAAGCTAGGCTTTTGGGCCGTTTGCATAAGAGGGGTGTCACACGTTACATCCATATTCACGCGATCATTGGCGCACTCAAAGGGAGGTTTGGGGTAACCCCAAAAATTACTGAAAGTGACGTAGGGAATGTCTCTATTTTTATCAATGAGGGTGGGTATCAAAGTAGGAGCAGATGAGGTACTGAGGTTAAGGAGATGGAAAGGAGGAAGTATTTCGGAAAACCTAGACTGGAATTGCCAATAGAGATAGGGGCTTAATCCAAACATATGTGACAGAAAGGAATATGACATAGGAAAGAAAGCCGAGGAAGAGAGGTTGATGAAGAGGTATTGGACCCGAGAATAAGGTTGGCAAAAGCGAAAAAATTGTTTCAATAGAAATTAGTACCACCCTTAAATACAGATCCAACTCGAACAACGTCAGGTTTATTTATGTTTATTATAACTCTGTATATTCCGATGCAAAGCATCTGTATACGAAACTTTCTTATTGTTATGAAATTAAACTTTAGTTTCTACATAAAACATTTTTTGTTTAGAGTGAACTTTAATATTTCAGGCTTGATGAGAAAACGCTTCTTTATATTATAAAATATTTATATTATTTGTTTTAATGACAAAAAAAAAAAACGAATAAAACATATGAAAATTTGACTTAAAACTGTTAGCTTTAGGGGTACAAACCAAGATTTATAAATAAAGGTTGAGTCGTTGTGTTTTTAGTGTGTTTGTTGTTGTTGTTGACATTTTATCCCGCTGTCAAATGAGTGTCAAATCGCAATGGTTTGTTTACAAATAAACAGAAGCACAACAGAAGTAATTTTACTAACTGATTGCTGCTTCAAAAAAATTGACAAAATTTTATTATATTATTCCTTTTTTGTTGAATAATATGTAAGATATCTATGCATTGAACGTAAAGAAGTTGGACCGCGTATTCGCTAGGCCATTTTTGGTAATATAAGTGAACGCCGCGTTAAAGTAGCAGGCTTTGCATTGAAAATCATAAAGCAAACAAATTTTAAAAGGAAAAAAGTTTTATTTTTAATTGTTATGCGTCCAACTTCTGTTTTTCACTAATTTTTTTGCCAATTTCACACAAAATTTCGAGAAAACCTTCGAAACAAATCCAAATTAAGTTTTTGCCCGATTTTGAATGTTTGAAAAGAAAAACATATTGGCTGTTGGCTTTGACACCAATTTGACACTAGTAAGTCAATAAAAATCAGAAAAAAGCAGAAAAAAACCGCGTGTAGCCAGTACACGTGAAAGAAGTTAACTTCTTAAGTTCAGAAATAACGAAATATGAATAAGATGTATTCGAGAATGGTTTAGATTCACAATATCTTACTTCCGGGAAGTGGACCAGGGAAACGGTCCATTCGAAAATATCTTATAAATGGTGCGTTTTCCTTAAAATTTGGTACATGGGTAGAATTAGGCCTAAATTAACAGGAGCCAATACGAATGGGATATAGACGAAGAGGGGCGTGGTAGAAGGAAAGAGGGCAATGAAGAGCAAAAGGGAGGGAGATAGAAAAGAGAGTTGTACGAAGAAAGATAGGAAGAAATTTAAATATTTGGAACACGGTCGCAAATACCTTTCATATCTTGCTCAATATTAAAAAAAATTAGATAGGTGGCAACCCTTTGAACCGCCTCAAGTGGCAACCGCAGTGAATATAGTCTTAGATTGAATCATACTACTAATAATGTCAATTTTAATACAAAACGGCAAAGCGGTCCCCGAGATATAGGTTAGGTTAGGTTCAAGTGGCTGCCGCAGAGGCACACCTAGGCCAGTATTAAAAGGCCTGTTGTGATGCCACCAACACTAGGAAAGTCAGTTCCGGGACCCTGCCATATGGAAAATCCCGGTATTAACGGAATTCTCCACATAGCAGAATCCCGGGACTGACTTTCCTATACCGACACCGTTACTCCTCCTCGAACCATTTAGATGACTTGATGACGGCCATCAGGTCCTTTATGTCCAGCTCCGTGACCTGGCGTAGGTTGACCAGGAAGGGAACTCCCAAAAAGCGCATTCTCGCGCCACTTAAAGCTGGGCAGTTGCAGATGAGGTGCTCCACCGTTTCCTCCTCCTCATCATCCTTACAACTCCTACAGCATCGTCGGTAGGGCACACCAAGTCTTTCTGCGTGCCTACCAATGAGGCAGTGCCCAGTTAATACGCCTATTAATATGGAGATTTCTCTTCTCCTTAGGGCATAAATTTGTCTTGATCTTTTATGATCCCATTTCGGCCAGGTTTCTTTGGATATCCGGCATCCTGGAGATTGCAGCCATCTTTTGTTGGCTTGGCGGAGTTTGTACTCCTTCAGCATAAGCTTGCATGTGGCAAACGGCATACCTAAGCGCTCTTTATCGCGAAGAACCTGCTTGGTCGTGCCCTGCCTCGCAAGTTCGTCTGCCCTACAATTTCCCTCAATGTCCCTATGCCCCGGGACCCATGTGAGGTTAACGCGATTCTGTTGGGCCACCTCTTGTAGAGATCGACGACAGCTGAGCGTCAGTTAAGAGTTGAACGAGTAAGAGCCAAGGGATTTGATGGCCGCCTGGCTGTCGCTGAATATAAAAATGTCCTGTCTGATAGTGTGTTGGCCTATCCAAGCCGCGGCGTCCATGATTGCTGAAACTTCAGCCTGGAAGACACTGCAGTGATCAGGTAGTCAGAAGGAGAGCTCAAGGTTCAAATCCTTTGAATAAACGCCTCCCCAACTCTGCCGTCTAACTTCGAGCCATCAGTATAAATGGAAGTGACGGGACTCCGATCCGTGCTCTCCCATTCTTCCCTGCTGGGAATGTTGATTTTAAAACCGCTATCTCCGACTGTTGTGGTCGCACAGCGATCTGTGCTTAGCGGAAGAAAGCTTCAGGATCCCAAAATACAGGCGTGTCCAGTAGTGCTTGCGCCCAAGCCGGACGTTTCCCTTAGACGCAGAGCCGATGGTGCTGCTACTCGGTGCCCTTCCAGATCGAGTGGCGAAATGCCAAGAATGGCCTGGAGTGCTTCATTGGGCGTTGTTCTTAACGCACCGCTTATACCGATCATGCAAGATCTGTGTACTTTACCTAGCAGGTTTGTTGCCTTACTCAGCGCAGGCCACCATACCACAACTCCATAGAGCATGATTGGTCGAATGATTGCAGTGTAGATCCATTTGCATATTTTGGGGCTGAGCCCTCATTTCTTTCCAATGGCTCTTTTGCACGTGTAGAGTGCAATACACGCTTTCTTCTGGCGCTGAAGAACATTCTCCTTCCAGGTTAGTTTCCTATCCAGAACTGTGCCCAAGAACTTGGCTTTGTCAGCCAAGTTCAGGTGCACGTTATTCAGTTTTGGTAGTATTAGCGGTGCTATCTTATAGCGGTTGGTGAAAAGGCCCAGTTCTACTTTTCCCGGGTTGATGCTCAGTCCGCAGCGCGAGCACCATAAGGAAACCTCTCTCAGTGCTACTTGCATCAAGTCGCACAGGGTTTGTGGGAATTTGCCCCTATATACTATAGCTAAGTCATCTGCATATGCCACTACCTTCCCGCCCCCCTAGCTTGTGTCTCGCAGCATCGAGTTGACAGTGAGGTTCCATAGAAGCGGGGAGAGAACACCACCCTGAGGCGTTCCCCTTGTGACATAGCGTGATAAGTCAACCGAGCCCAGTGATGAAACTATTCGTCTACCTCTTAGCAGTTGATCAATAAGTCCAATAAGAGACCTGCTTAAGCCCAGACTTGTTAAAGCGGTGTTTATAGCATCAGGGCTTATGTTGTTGAAGGATCCTTCAAAATCTAAAGAGGCCACAATACAGTACTCCTTTTCATACAGCGATTTTTCTATAACAGAAATTAGGCTGTGAAGCGCAGTTTCTGTAGATTTCCCTTTGGTGTATGCATGCTGATAGCTACAGATCAGGTTTCTATCAATAGTAGAGGATAGGTAGTCATTTATTATCCTCTCGAAGGTCTTGAGCACAAAGGATGAGAGAATGATCGGCCTATAGTCCTTGGGCTCGTAATGAGACGCCTTCCCCGCCTTAGGAATAAACACTACCGTGGCACTTCTCCAGGAGCACGGAATATAGCTAAGAGCCAGGCAGGCTGTATAGAGAAATACCAGCCATTTGGCTGATGTCTCCAGCGTGTTTATGAGTTGTGCGGAATAATCCCGTCTGGCCCGGCAGCCTTGAACGGTTCGAAGCTTTTAACCCCCACCTAACCTTTTCCTCCGTGATGGGTATGTGTACAGCCAGGTTTGTTGTAGGTGCTAGGGGTTCCTCATGCAAGTTCCCTGGGAAGTGCGTATTCAAGAGCAGCTCTAGGGTTTCCCTCTCCGTGCTGGTCCAGGATCTGTCAGGTTTGTGCAAATAGCTTGTGGCTGTTTGAGTTTTTGAGATCACTCGTCTAAGTCTCGCTGTATCGTAGACATTTTCGACCCCAGTGCAGAAATTTCTTCACGATACTCTCTTCGCCTGCCTCAGAGCTTTTTTGTAGGCCCGGAGTTTAACTTTATATTCGAGCCATTGAGTCTCCGTGCTAAGGCTCTTGGCCTTATTAAATTGTGTCCTACATGATTTACGGAGCGAGTCCAGGTCGTAGGACCACCAATGCGGCCTATGTTTACCGCGTGGTTTTGGCACTGGGCAAGCCTGCTCTAGGGCATTCGAGAGCGCCGTTGTAAAGGTCTTTACCAGATCCTCCAACTCCCCTACTGATGAGGGGACTTGTGGGGGCAGTGCTGGCAAGTCCCTAGATAGTATTTCATTGTGTAGCTGCCAGTTAGTGTTACGTGGGTTATCGGAGCTTCCCCACTGGACGTGATGAGCATCAGCGTCAGTTCCGATAATAAGTTGACCCATGGAAAAATTTGCCACCAGGTCTTTTACCTCCCTCTGTGGCGGAGGTTCTTCGGCGTCGTAGGGTATATAGACCGACGCCATCGTCAGACTGTTACTGTCGACTGTTAAACTGGCAGCTGTAACGTCACCATTGGTATAGTGGGGCAAGAGAAAGGCATTCAGCTCAGACTTAACCAAAATACAGGCTCTAACCCTGCCCCCCTCGCTGGCTTGGATTAGCTTAAAACCCTTAGTCCCCAAACCGCAAATCCTCGAGCTGTTGACCCAGGGTTCTTGGATGAGGACCACATCTATGTCACCTTTAGAGAGACGACTGATTAAAGCAGCCGAGGCTGCTTTAGATTTGTGCAGGTTTATCTGAATCACCACCAACATGAGAGCGCTCAGACTTCCCTGCCACCGCCGTATCGTCGAGTTCCACCTCGTCTGGAGGCATATCTTTCAACGACGATTTGTTCAGACCACGATTTGGCGTAGCCGAGATCCTACTAACTGTGGCAGTATTGACATTGGTGCGCTCAGGACTAGCTGCTATCACTGTGACGTTGAGGTCTTCCCCGTCCAGCAGGCTGTCTCCCATCTCCGAGCTGTTCGCTGCTCCTCCGCCATTTGACGTGACAGATACCATACTTTCCGAGTCGGATATCTCCGACTCCTCTACCGGCACTGCGATGTCCGAGCCCTCCGGTGCAGCCGAAATAGCAGCGCGCTGTGCATCGCCGCGGTATACGTGGATCACGCTCTGACCCATGCCGTAGTGCGCTCGTCCATTGCACCGTTTAAGGGGCTCGAGTGCTTCCTTAGTCAAGGTGAAGACCACTTGCTTGTCAGGCCCTACCGCATCCTCGACCAGATTGACACCCCAGTCCTGCGTCGGGAGAGACGGGTTCATGATCCTCAGCATCCTGAGAATTCTCTCAGGTTCAGCAGGGATAGCAGGAATCCACGCTCTTGCCCTTGGCCGAGCCGGGATGTCCTTCCAGTCGACAACCTCGATTCTTGCCCCTTGGTAGATCTCACCCAGTCTTGCAGCTGCTGCCTTGTACAGTGCAACAGTTTTTGCATCCTCGCAAGCGAATACCTTGATTCGGCCCTGGTGCCATCCCGCATCAGAACCCATCGGCGTGGCACCCGGAGACTTATCCATATTGTCGAGAAGGGCATTACCGATAGCGTTCCGGACGTACCGCCACTGGTCCCTAGGGATGGCCCAGCTTTCGTTACCTCGGTCTATGACGCCTATGAGGATCCTATCCTTAGTTACTTCAGCAAAGCTGAGTTTACCCACTACGGGGGCGTGTTTCTGCCGCTTCGGGTGAGGTTTTAAATCCACGTCCGATCTCTGGCGTTTGAAGGGATTGCCATTAACCTTCTTTGGCGCGTAATCGCTTTGGAAGTTCGGTAAGATAGCTTCAGCCATCTCCACCGTCTTTCTAGCATTCGGCGATAGCGTCTCTTGTGAAATACTCTCGTATTTCTTCAGGATCCTCGCGGCCGCTCTTTTGTCCAAGTACTCAGAGCGACTGGGAGATGTCTTTTGGGGTAAATTTCGACCCGTAGTTGCCATCGCAGTCGTTCCCTTATTTGGATCTCTGGGGCCAGGTCGTGAGAGCACTGCCACAGATGTTAAAGACTTGGTTTCGGTACCGGCACTTACTAGGACTTTAGCATCAGCCGTTGTTGGCTTCACTGTGTTTGTACCTGTACTTATTTTGGGGATTGCCCCCTTGTTATCCAGAGCTAATCGACCCGTAGTTGCCATCGCTGTCGATCTCTCGGCTGATAAAGAAATGGAGTTTGTCCTCCGACGTTGCGCTCTCGCTTGCTCCAGCATTTTCCTCCTCTGCTGTGCAGTATACATTGTTGTATCTTTAGTTTTAGGGTTTTTGTTACTATTTATCATCTTGTTCGTACGACCCCTCGCCGGGCAAGGCCATTTTAGGGTCAAGGGAAGAGTAAGGGGAATGTGTCGTCCGCCGCGGCAGAGCCCCATACCGCGGTAAGGCCATAGTTACTCTCCGAGGCGGCCCGGTATCAGAGAGGCTCCGTTCGATTACAGCCACGATTTGCCTCCCGGCTGCAAACGTCCAATGGGCACGTGGTCGCATAACACCCTGCTTGAGACTTCCATATTTGGAATACGGTCGAAAATACCTTTCATTTGATACCCATATTGGCATATCTTGCTCAATATTTAAAAAAATTTAGACATTTGGCAACCCCGTGAACAGCCTCAAATGGCAACACCCACGCATATAATCTTAGAATGAGTCATACTATCTATAAAGCCCAATTTTATTCAAATCGGTTGAGCTTCCGTTTCATTGTCATCCATTTTCTCAAATTTTACTCTCAATCAAAACTTGATATGGCCACCTAAGAAGTTAACTTCAAAAATCATTTGCTGTCACCTTTCTTATTTCATGATGGTACAAACAAATTGTACAAACAACTTAATATTATAAAATATTTATATTATATGTTTTAATGAAAAAAAAGCGAATAATAATACCGTTTTTTTCTCGATCTAGCCGGATTACTGAAAAAATTCTAGCAACACTGGTCCCTTTGTTTAATGTGTGCATACGTAGGTCCACTCCCCAAACAGAAAATTAAGTAAAAATTTTATGGACGAGTTTTGACTATTTTTTGTTTATTTTCCGTTGGATATTGAAAACCCCACCCACACAAATGCTATCTCGTCCCAGGTATTTTTTTCGTGTTGCGCAGTGTAATAGATTCAATGACAAATAAAAAAGAAGGCTGGCCCTTGTTATATAAGTCAATATAAAGTTACATTTGTTAGCAGGTATCTATGTACACAGAGCAAAAAGTCACATAAAATGCCCTCTAAATCAGAAGGATTTCTCTATGATATTTTTCCAATAAGTTGCCCGTCTTATTATAACTGGGTGTTTCTTTTTAATAAAACTGAGTAGATATCCACATAATATTAAGAAGATTTTCTTTTTAATATTTCAAATTAAAAAAAATGAACGCTCAACCCAGATGTCTAGTCTAGTCTAATCTACACTACCATGCCATCGTATACTTAACTTGCCAACGTCTAATTACACCTTTGTTCTGTTTGCCTCACCACATGTCCACTTGCCTTATTGCCTTCACCGCGAATCGAACTAAGAATTATTAACTGCTGAACGGAGATCTCTACCATGATGCTAAGGGGTACTTGTGCTTGGTATCGTCGAATTACACATTTGAAGAAGGTATACTTTTATGTACATATGTTGTATGTACTTATGTTGAGACGTTAATAGCAAAATTTGAATTAATAAGGGATCTTTTAAAAAAAAATAGTTTTCCTTTTCAATAAATTCAATATGAATCTAGTGAAAATAAGAGGATGTTCTCATATATCATAAAAACAAGCAGATTTCTTCTAACAATTGAACGTTTTTGACAAAAGTACATAAAAAATTCATAAATAAGAACCTAACTCCTTCTTTTTGGCCGATTTCCTTTTCAATAAATTTGAGAAGAAATTCAAGCTAAAATCAAAAAGATTTCCTAGCAAAAATTTCTTCAAATTTGTCCCCACTCGCTCTCCCCGGCCAAAAAGCTTTTTTTAGACGTCGATCTCTTTGATTACACTGGACCCCGAATTTCAACTTTTTCGCTTTACCAGAAATGCCGTTATGAAATTCGCATGTAAAATCACCCCCTGATTTCGAAAATTGAGTTCATTTTTGATTCTATGGTACAGTTTTTGAGATATTTTCAATTTACCGTTATTCGAAAAAACCAAAAAGATGGCGCCCTTTAATTACGTATATCTCACGAACGGGTCAAGCAATTGCAAAAAAGTTTACAGAATCGGAAAAACGATAAAATTTGCTATAAATGCATAATACATTGTTTTTTGCTCAACCAGATAGTTTTCGAGATATTAGCTTGTCATTTCATATTTTTGTTTTTTTTTTATGAAAAAATATGAAAAAAATTAATCTTTGCGTGGGCAGCATTCCAAAACCACAACTTGTTTTCTAGATATTTTTTCTTTACGTAGAGCTCTGTTTTATTAGAAAAAAGATAAGCTATCATCGAAGAAAATCGATGCAAAACTACGTAAGTTATAAACGATCAAGTAAAAATACCCAGGTTGCGCAACTTCAATGTGTGATGTATACATACATATTTTAAAGGTATAAAGTGAAAATGGGATATTATCCGGATAAAATAATAACACCATAACAATGATAATACTTTTTCTTTAAATAAATCAAATAGTACTTTTAATACTCGAATTGTTTTATAATAGGTAGAGTGGTTGCTTCGAAAGGAAGAGTGGTTGGGTTCGAAAGTGCTGTAGGCATGTAGTTATAAACATGTATTTCCGTCACTTATGCGTAAGTATGCAGGTAGATTTTCAGAATTATAAGAAAATTTTTAAAGCCGACATCTAAAGCAGGTAATATTTTCTTTTCCCGGGATCGTATAAAAAGGAACCTTTCTGTCTAGGTAAGATTTGATTTTTTCAATTTTATTTTTGTTCCGAGTATAAATATGAGTTAAGGCGCCTTGAAACTTCAAAACATCTGCAAGGCTCGCCGGAGATAGTTCAGTTCATAAGTCGAATTTCAAAACCGTGATTTATTAAAAAAAAAATAAAATGAGTAAAAGGACGCGAGAATTTGAGTGTGATAACGATCCAGATATGTTCTGTTTCATGTGTGGCCAATATACTATCATAAGGCTACGACGAGTGTTCTCAGATCGTATCACAACTTTATACTCCAAGTATTTTGGCATTGAGCCTAAAAATGCTGAAAAACCATGGACACCGAACACTTTGTGTACAACGTCACCATTGGTATAGTGGGGCAAGAGAAAGGCATTCAGCTCAGACTTAACCAAAACCCTTAGTCCCCAAACCGCAATTCCTTGAGCTGTTGACCCAGGGTTCTTGGATGAGGACCACATCTATGTCACCTTTAGAGAGACGACTGATTAAAGCAGCCGAGGCTGCTTTAGATTTGTGCAGGTTTATCTGAATCACCACCAACATGAGAGCGCTCAGACTTCCCTGCCACCGCCGTATCGTCGAGTTCCACCTCGTCTGGAGGCATATCTTTCAACGACGATTTGTCCAGACCACGATTTGGCGTAGCCGAGATCCTACTAACTGTGGCAGTATTGACATTGGTGCGCTCAGGACTAGCTGCTATCACTGTGACGTTGAGGTCTTCCCCGTCCAGCAGGCTGTCTCCCATCTCCGAGCTGTTCGCTGCTCCTTCGCCATTTGACGTGGCAGATACCATACCATGATCCTCAGCATGCTGAGAATTCTCTCAGGTTCAGCAGGGATAGCAGGAATCCACGCTCTTGCCCTTGGCCGAGCCGGGATGTCCTTCCAGTCGACAACCTCGATTCTTGCTCCTTGGTAGATCTCACCCAGTCTTGCAGCTGCTGCCTTGTACAGTGCAACAGTTTTTGCATCCTATAATTATAGGTGAACTTTTTGACTCTGCACAGAGCAAAAAGTCACATAAAATGCCCTCTAAATCAGAAGGATTTCCCTATGATATTTTTCCAATAAGATGCCCGTCTTATTATGACTTGGTGTCTCTTTTTAATAAAACTGAGTAGATAATCACATAATATTAAGAAGATTTTCTTTTTAATATTTCAAATTAAAAAAACAAAAAATGAACGCTCAACCCAGATGTCTAATCTACACTACCATGCCATCGTATACTTAACTTGCCAACGTCTAATTGTATGTATGTATGTTAAAGTGGCTGCCTCCGCAGTCCACGCGGAGGCTCACGTGGGCCTTAGTTTGGTCCGTTGTGACACCACGAAAAGAGCCTTAATTTCCCTTTCTGTAGATCGACCTAACTCAGCAGAACGGTCGCATCCCCCAAAAAGTTTTGTAAGAAACCTTCTGAGATACGACCGCTCCGCTGGGACGGGTCGAGGCAACGTCTAATTACACCTTTGTTCTTTTTGCCTCACCACATGTCCACTTGCCTTCACCGCGAATCGAACTAAGAATTATTAACTGCTGAACGGAGATCTCTACCATGATGCTATCGTGTGCTTGTGCTTGGTAGCGTCGAATTATACATTCGAAGAAGGCATACCTGAATTTGAATTAATAAGGTATCTTCTAAAAATATATAGTTTTCCTTTTCAATAAATTCAATATGAATCTAGTGAAAATAAGAGGATGTTCTCATTAATTTACTTTAAACAGGTTTTCTCATAGGTTAGGTTAGTTTCAAGTGGCTGCCGCAGAGGCACACCTAGGCCAGTATTAAAAGGCCCGTTGTGATACCACCAACACTAGGAAAGTCAGTTCCGGTACCCTGCCATATGGAAAATCCCGCTATTAACGGAATTCTCCACATAGCAGAATCCCGGGCCTGACTTTCCTATACCGACACCGTTACTCCTCCTCGAACCATTTAGATGACTTGAAGAAGGCCATCAGGTCCTTTATGTCCAGCTCCGTGACCTGGCGTAGGCGCCATTTAAAGCCGGGCAGTTGCAGATGAGGTGCTCCACCGTTTCCTCCTCCTCATCATCCTTACAACTCCTACAGCATCGTCTCTCATAAAAACAAGCAGATTTCTTCTAACTTTTGACAAAAGTACATACAAAATTCATAAATAAGAAGCTAACTCCTTGTTTTTAGCCGATTTCCTTTTCAATAAATTTGAGAAGAAATTCAAGCTAAAATTTAGAAGATTTCCTAGCACAAATTTCTTCAAATTTGTCCCCACTCGCTCTCCCCGGACAAAAAGCTTTTTTATACGTCGATCTCTTTGATTATAGGTGAACTTTTTGGCTCTGTGTGTGTATGTATGTATATTAGACTGGGCCAAAAATTCCAAATTTCGATTTTTTTTTTCAAAACTTATATTGATTTTCTTTTTAAGAAAGGGGAAAAAAATTTCTGTGATTTTTCAGATTTTTATATTAAAGTCTAGAGGTCTATCATCGCTAGTTTAGATTTTGCAGACTTAAGCTCCAATTTGGTATAAAAACGACAAATCATTGTTGAAAAACACCATTTATCTGAACATATTTTTTGTAGGAAATTGAATTCCCAGCAAAAGCTACCTGAACTGAAATTTTCTCAGAATTCCCGATTTTGGTTTGAATATTTGCGAAACATGAAAAAATCAACATCGAATAAAGCTAAATACATATTCTTAAAGGAAATTGGATGCTGAATCCGAATTTGATATCAGAATTTAACAACGGGCCCGAGGTTCGGCCCTAACCGTGCAAAAAAGTCCAATATTATTTTGTGAAGGTTAGTGAAGAACTGCGACCTGTTAAGCTACTTCTGTAGGATGCTGAAAACAGAAATGTGAACACGTCTTGTTCATTCAACGAAATATTTTATTCTAATTTTTCAAATTTTCCTTTTTACAAATTCAAAATTACAACTCGTTTACATATTTTTCTAACGAGTCACGTACACCTATTTTCTTTTCAAAAATTTGTAACGAGTTCAACAAGTGTCTCTCTCGAAAACATTCATACATACATAATAATTGAAACAAATATTTTACAAATTAAAAATATACATAATGACATACATTTATATATTTACATACACATAAACATTTCATTTGATTATTTGAAACAAAGCTTTCTGCTTTAAATATGAAACTGAAAAATGTAACAGTACATACATATGTATGTATATACAAATATACATACTACAATTTGACCATCCTGACAATTGAGATCACCTGATCTCCATTTAAATCTCAATAAAAACTAATTGAAACAATTTTTTTTTCAACATAAAAAAATAATACAAAATTTCGACCATCCTGACAACTAATGTAGATCTCCTGATCTCCCTACTTATCTAAATTTTTCTCATGCCCCGAAAACCACGGACGCATATTACTGATTGCCCACACCCCAACATACGGTATTCTAGACTGTTGAGAACCTTCAACATCTTTCACCACATAACGATCATTTTTAAGTACTTTATGTATCATATATGGTCGTTTAAATTTTGGAATGAGCTTTTCTTTTATTATTCACATATTCTTCATTATACTTTGGCAGCCTTTTTTCATTTTCTATAGTTTTATTTCTAATAACACAAAAAGATCTTGGCTCCTGAATTTGTTCCAACTCAATTAAATTTTCCTTCAAAACATCTAAACATTACCTCTTTGTTTAACCCCAAACAATATTACACTAGGATATTCTTTTATAGTCCTATGTAAAGTGTTACTTAACGCGAATTCTACAAGTTCTATAACATTGTCCCATTAAACATTTTAATCCGAACTAGACAATTTTGCAATCATTGGACCTAAACTTCTATTTATTCTCTCAAATTGACCGTTTGCTGTCGTGAACCTGTATCTATCTTAACATGATTAGGTTAGGTTCAAGTGGCTGCCGCAGAGGCACACTTAGGCCAGTTTTGAAAGGCCCGTTGTGATACCACCAACACAAGGAAAGTCAGTCCCGGGACCCAGCCATATGGAAAATCACTGAGTTGTTGGGATTTTCCACATAGCAGAATCCCGGGACTGACACTCCTAAACCGACACCGTTACTCCTCCTCGAACCACTTAGATGACTTTATGAAGGTACGTTGGTACGCAACTTGCAAATTTGGTACATTTTTGCCATTTTAACTTCAACGCAACTCCAATGACACTGCTACAAATATCAAAACTACATTTGAATGACTACAAAAAAATTATTTAGTCATGATGTTGTGTCTATTTCACTCTCCTTCTTTACTGGCAGTAGAAGTGAAGTGGTACCACTTGGGAAAGGGCGGAAAAATAGCGACCCCTAAGGGTTGACAAATTGTCTTATATTTGAATCACCATATGTATGTACATGTATTAAAACCCGTTTCTGTGTTCAATTATGCCAGCAGATGAACTGCTTAAAATGGTTTTAATAAATAAATGTTATATTAAGGGGATTCATCAACCTTTATTTATTTATTTATTTATTTAAAGTCGACACAGACAAAAGGCGGTCGACATAAAAGATATATGGGCAAATCCCAAATGGTGTTACATTTTTGAAAAAAAAAAAAAAAAAGTTGAAACATCGAAGCACAAGAATAACCTTTTTTGTTGTTGTTGTTGTAACGAGGTGTAGCCCTGCCTAAATGTCAGACAGGGTCACTTCGAGTGTATTGCTCTTGGCCGGGTCGATATAGGAAAACTACCCGGGTCGTTTCGGCACGATGGGTACAGCACAAGTACTGGTACCGTTCTCGTAGATCCGGCAATACAAGAAACTAAACTAGCCGTGCAGGCTATGTAGGTCATTTAGCGTTACCCAGGGTGCACCAACTGGGAGGCGACCTACTTTTACACCTTTTTTCTGGTATATTGGTAGATAAAGAGGAGCTTAAATTTATCAGCGTAATTCGTCTTACATAATGCCTAAAAAAGATACAGTCAATAGATCGAAGATTATATATGTAAATTCAAGTCGCAGTGTTTAATATACCTTTATTTAAAAACTACTGCACCGATTTTGTTGAAATTTTATCAACGTGTAGAGATATGTGAAGGTTATATTTAGGCAAAAAAATTTTGATACCCGCCACCCGGTTTCGGAGATATCGTTAACAATTTAAACCCGAAAAATCGTCAAATATTTTTTAAAGCGAAGTTGGTTATTAAATAAAATTAACACTTTCCCTCCGATCATTTTGTAATTTTAGCAGCATACTGATATATCAACAGAGAATGATCTGGAAAAAAATTGTCGATATCCGATAACCGGTTTTGGATATATCGATAAAAGTAAAACCCGAAAAATCGTTAAATATTTTTGCTAACTTGGGCACTAACTTGGCATGTAGATATTTATATAAAGCAATCTTCGGTAAACTTTTTTTGATACCCGAAACCCGGTTTTTGAGATATCGTCGAAAATGTTTAATTTTTCCCAAAAAATTTTGTTTGACCACTTCTACTGGTGAACCAGTGAGAGATAGGCACAAACGCTCAAAGGCAATTTTGAAGGGCGTAAAATTCCCTAAAAGGCCCCTTAAACTGATTCAGAATATGGCAAAAGGCATCCCAATAATAGAAATTTGAATGAATTCTGACCGAAAAAATTCAAATTTTTCTAAATTTTAATAAATAATTTCAAGTTCTAAATAGTAAAATATTAACAATATATCTTGACACTGACATTGCATTGAATTTAAAATATCAAAAATCCAACAAAAAGTATGAAAGCCACTAAAACTTCGGTAAAGTTATCATTCAATATTTTGGGAGAATTAGTGGCTTCTTTAATTAATTTTTTTTATATGTTCTTATTGTTGTGATAACTGTACTAAATTTGTGTTTTAGGTCACTGACGCTTAAATAAAAGTTAGTTTAGAAGTAGTTAAATACATGTTTTACAATTTTGTTTACGGTTTCTGATATCTCTCGAAAATTGCCCATATTTGCCCCTTGTACAAATTTCAATAATCTTTCAAAATGAGGCATTTGGTTTTATACTACTGTAGTGTAGGACAACAAGTTACAAAAGTGTAACACGTAACAAAAGTAACACTGTAGCTGTGCCTACAAAAAACATGCTACCGTAAAAAAGTTACGCACCAAAGTAGCTCGACATTTATGCCTCTACCTTGAAAATTAAAGGGAGCACATCAAATTCAAAACCACCGAAAGTCTAGCTGTATATTAGGCTATCTTTGCGTGCAACCAAAATTTTAATACTCCGTTGCCACAAAAAGTTAAAAGCACAAAATCACAAATATTGAAAATGGCCAAAAACAGAGTATCGCTATTTCATTGATGATAACATTTAATATTGGAGGAGCACATTAACCTCGCTTACATTTTTAGAACCTCCGTCTCAAAAACTACACCCTGGTAAAATTTCAGAGCGATAAATTGATGCCTCAAAATTTTATAGAACAAATACAAAAAAGAAAATTAAGAGTATCACTAAATTCGACGTTTTTCGCATTTCAAAGTTCTGTAAAAACTTATTGTCTACATTTTTCTCATCCAAATCGTCAGAGAAGATAGTCAATACATAAAACTAAATATCCATTTGCTTTTCCCCCGCTTTAATTCATTAACCGATGTGTAGCATCCGAGTATCAAAAAATGTAACACTATTTGGGATATGCCCATATACAAAGCAGAAAAGTTAAAAAGTACATATAAATTTACACAATGTGTTGTACATAATAATATAATCTTAATTCAATACATACATATATTTATATGAATAACAAATAAATTAACAAAATTGGGACTATACTAAAGGGGAAATCACCGGATTCCCCTGTTGCGCTGTCGGAATGCACTAGATTCCACTCAGCACGCTGTCGGAATGCATAGAGATTCCGATCAGTATGCTGTCGGAATGCATACGATTCCGATCAACGCCTAAAATGGCAGGACGTGGCGCCAATCCAAAGATTACTAACGTTGTTGGAATGCAATCCATTCCAATCAACTCAGTAAGTAGAAGACCAAAGAAAGTATTACATTGGAATCTGCGCAAAAGTGGCAGTTCGTGTATCAAATAGAAATATTTATTTTGTTGGAATGCATTCGATTCCAATCAACTGCCAGACCAAAGTTGGAAAGCATTCGTTTCCAATCCTTCATTACTCGATAAAATGTGTGTGCATATTTTCGAGAGCGGTGTCAATCTGTTTCAGGCTAAAAAATCAAGTATTGCATTACGTAAAGTAGCAAAGTTACATTCCGTACTAATACAGCTGTGTAAGTCATTGTAGTATGAGCACCAAATGCGCAGGGGATCATTTTTAGCAAAGTTTTGGCGAAAAATGGGTAAGTGAAATGGAACATAATGTCGGGACAGCCTAACAGGCACAGCGAAATTGAATCGACTAAGAAGGTCGGAAGAATCCACCTCGCCAATTATCAGTTTGTGGAGGAACATTACCCCGAATAATATTCTTCGATTTTCCAGAGACGGTAAGCGAATGAGAAGAAGCCTTCTTCTGTAGGGTGGGAGGTGACGATTAGAGTCCCAATTAAGGCCGCGAAGCGCAAAGATCAAAAATTGCTTTTGAACTGACTCAATTCGGTTTATATGAATTTGATATACAGGGCACCACACACATGAGCAATATTCAAGAATTGGATGAACCAAAGATGTATAAAGAACCTTAGTAAGATACGGGTCATCAAACTCTTTAGCCCACCTTTTGACGAATCCAAGTACACCCATCGCCTTATTAGCGATAGACGAGATATGCATTTTAAAACTTCAATTTAGGATCAAAAAGAACCCCTAGATCGTTTACAGTAGAGATACGCTCCAAAGGGGTACTATTTAGCAAATAAGGTTTTAAGACAGGCTTCACACGGTGGAATGTCATTTGTTTACATTTAGCGAAATTTAAATAAAGTAAATTTCTTGAACACCATAACTGAAAAGAATCCAAATCAGCCCGAAGGAGACTCAAGGAGGCCGTGTCAGTCTGACAATACGAAAAG
The DNA here is from genome assembly GCA_964058755.1 of Campiglossa producta. Taxonomy (NCBI): domain Eukaryota; kingdom Metazoa; phylum Arthropoda; class Insecta; order Diptera; family Tephritidae; genus Campiglossa; species Campiglossa producta. The sequence goes on from CAXKVI010000004.1 coordinate 46,338,951, forward strand.
CAGAGCTTTACGTCGTCCGCATACATCAGTGTTCTGGAATGTAAGATAATCTGAGGTAAGTCGTTAATAAACAGAGAAAAAAGCAATGGGCCTAAATGGCTGCCGTGAGGCACCCCGGAAGATACCACAATCGACGTTGAATGTTTGTATTTAAACAGAACTTGTTGAGTCCTGTTTGAAAGATAGCTTGCCAGCCATGTTAAAAGCCGAAATGGAAAACCCATCAGGTCTAGTTTATGAATAAGAAGCTCATGAGTAACAGAGTCAAATGCCTTACTGAAGTCAGTATAGATGACATCCGTTTGCTTTTTCTTCATAAATCCGTCTATTACTAGGTAGGCAAACTCAAGCAAGTTGGTGGTGGATGATCTTTGACGTATGAAACCATGCTAAGATAATAATGAAGTGCACTGATATTGGAGTTGGCTTGTAATGATCTTTTCAAATGTCTTAGGAATAGCTGAAAGTTTAGCTATACCCCTTAGTTCTCGACATTTGACCTACTACCTTTTTTATGCAAGGGTATAATAAAAGATGATTTCCATATTGATAGGAACGACGCAGACTAAAGAGATAATTCAAATAATTTTAAGATCGGCCCAGATAAATTTGCAGCACAATACTTTAGTACGCAGCTGGGAACACCATCAGGCCCCGGAGAAAAGTTCGGCTTCAATGCTAGAGGACTCTGAAGAACAATACCGTTATCGATGACAGGATTAAGAACAGAATTTGAGCTATTCAGGTAATACGGATAAGGACAATTTTGAAAATATTTGGATGAATAAGTCGACTTGAAAAATTCAGAAAAAAGTTCTGCAATGTCATCATCAGTAGTTGCACTTTTCCTGTTAAAGATAAATCAAGATGGATATCCAGAAGTTTTCCGTTTTGTATTGATATAGCTGTAAAATCGTTTCGGGTTACGAAAAAACTGGGTTTTACAGAGAACCAAGTAATCTTTGTAGCACCGTTGATTAAGAAAATTAAATTTGGAACGAGCAACTAAGTATTTAGAGAGGTCGGCAGATAACCCAGATTTCTTAAATCGCTTATACAGCCTAGACCTAATATTGTTCGGTCTGATAAGCTGTTTTTAGAACCATGGAGGCTTACTCTTGCTAGTGTTATTGTAACGTAGGGGAACGCAACTATCGAAAAAGCTGTCAAGGACACTGTAAAATATCGATACGGCAGAATCAACGTCATTACAGGCGAGAAGATTTGACCAGTCATGACAAGCCATCAAGTCATTTAACTTAATGAAGTCCGCACTATAAAAGCATCTAGAACGGGTTCGTTCATTAATTTTAGCTGGATGATGATGGATGACATCAACCGCAACCTCGAGTGTAGGGTGTAGAGGGTCTTCGGGAAGTGATAATGGTGGAATTCGCGAGAGGGCAGTACCCACCGAAGCATCCACAAACACTAAATCAAGCATTTTATTTTTACTATTTGGTACGTTATTTATCTGTAAAAGAGATGTATCCAGCAAGCAATTAAGAAAATCTTGATGACTGGTAGGCAAATTACTGAAGGCAAATTAAAATCACCAACAACAACTAGACGATCGTTATCTCGCACCTGAGAATATAAATTGCAAATAGCCGTGCTATGACTAGCATAAACATGCACATTTGAACGAGGCGGTATATATGAACAACAAACAAATACATTAAAAGTACCAAGAGAGATCCTTACAGCTATCAATTCGATATTAATATCATTGTTCAATAATATCAACTCGGATGATAGACTTGAGTCCACGGCAATAAGAACACCACTAGCCCTGGAGTTTCGGTCGCGCCGGTAAACAACATATTTACTTGAATTAAAATTACCTCGGAATTAAAATTATCTGGCTTTAACCAGGTCTCCGTAAAAGCTATTACGTGTGCAGTAAAAGTAAAGCTATTAAGATGGAAGGGAACCAATTTAGATCGCAAACCACGAACATTTTGATAATAAACGATAAGGGAAGAGTCAAGAATCACTTTTTTACTGCCCCTGCAGTGTCGATCATTCAGTTTTTGGAACTTTCTAATGCAGTTTCGGGAGCAGGTGTTTTCTTTTTAAATAAATGAACTACGGAATACTTCGGCCAAAAAGCAGGCGAGAGCACCGTATCAAAGAATTCATCAGGAACTGATATTCTGAAAAATATCTCTGTCATAGCTAAACTTAAACTTATAAACATTGATGCTCCTGCTAGGTACAATACCAAGCTTATAGAAAACATAATCCATAATGTCAGTCTCATCCAACGAATTATGTAGCCTTGTTACAAAAATGGCCCTACGAGGAGGCACGGCAGTCACTTGCCTGGGGGTAACGGATTGACCATTTGAAACAAGTCTGGACTGAGCCGCTGTTGGACGGGGGACAGCTAAAACATTAGTAGTTTTAGTTGTGACAACAGAGGCCGGCAAAGTCACTATACGCGAAGTTGAAGGCGGAGGGGCAGGTAGAACAAGAGTTGTTTTTGGGATGGTACCAGTGACAGTTGTAGCAACAGCGACTGGCAGAGTCTATGTAACCGAAGTTAGCAGAGTCTTTGACACAGGTATGGGTGCTGGTTTTACTGGTGAGGCTAAGGAAATTAAATTGGGAGAAATGGGAAAAGCGGAAGCAACACCGGTGCCACTGTTGTTCGACACTGCTCTAACCTGCTCCGAAATCAAAATTGCCGGTCTGTTACTCTGACGATCAGAAGAAACATCCGAAGACTCAATCACTACATCGTTTGAGACAACATTAGCTGGAGTGTTGGTATCCAGCACAGGCGTCTGGGCACTACACTGAGGCAGACTTGAAAATAAGTTAGGGTCATCATTTATACTTTTATTATTATTATTATTTTTATTGTTTGGATTGCATTTTTTCCGCTTGGGTGATTCAGAAAGAATTCTCAATTTTTTGAACCGAGTATCCAATGCTTTGAATCTATGATGAAGATCACGGAAACCGGTGAAGATGTTGCTGAAGTCTTTCTGAGTTTGTCTCTTGAACACCTTATAACGCGTGTAAACGTATAAATTTATTAAGCGTGTAAACGAACTGTCAAAATTTATATGCGACGAAGTTTACACAAATTTGATAAACTTCCGCCTCGATTTTGGTGTGTAAAAGAGTTAGTAAAATTATCCAATACAATGACTCCGTTCGACATTATTTTTATAATGCATTCAATGCACACTGGACAAAAATAGAAGAATATGCTGAAAATGGGTCGAAAATTACTTTTTTAATGAGAATTTCGAAGTAAAATGTTTTTGTTTGACATCAAGTACACATAAATTTATCTAACTTAGCTGATAAATGTATGAATGTACGCATTTCATAAACTTGTAAGTTTCGATGAATGCCCCTATTGTTTGGGCAAGCAAATTATTTTGGTACGTTTTTTTTTCTGTTTGGTACCAATTTTGGTACGCAAAATTTTAGGCAAACGGGAACCGTGGTCCCATGTCGTTATGATATTTAAATAAAACATGATTTTCCATGTTTTCTGGAACATAAAATAAAACCGAACCTTTTTGATTTTATATATATACTCTTTTTTCTCTAAAAAATTACACAATTCTTTTATTTTCTGGTCATTTTTTTTTGGCAAATAATCATATTATCTTCAAACGTATTTGTTTCTATTACTAAAATATTATTACAGCGACTTAATGCATCTAAGGAAGCACTCGAGCCCCTTAAACGGTGCAATGGACGAGTGCACTACGGCATGGGTCAGATCGTGATCCACGTATACCGCGGCGATGCACAGCGCGCTGCTATTTCGGCTGCACCGGAGGGCTCGGACATCGCAGTGCCGGTAGAGGAGTCGGAGATGTCCGACTCGGAAAGTATGGTATCTGCCACGTCAAATGGCGAAGGAGCAGTGAACAGCTCGGAGATGGGAGACAGCCTGCTGGACGGGGAGGACCTCAACGTCACAGTGATAGCAGCTAGTTCTGAGCGCACCAATGTCAATACTGCCACAGTTAGTAGGATCTCGCCTACGCCAAATCGTGGTCTGAACAAATCGTCGTTGAAAGACAAGCCTCCAGACGAGGTGGAACTCGACGATACGGCGGTGGCAGGGAAGTCTGAGCGCTCTCATGTTGGTGGTGATTCAGATAAACCTGCACAAATCTAAAGCAGCCTCGGCTGCTTTAATCAGTCGTCTCTCTAAAGGCGACATAGATGTGGTCCTCATCCAAGAACCCTGGGTCAACAGCTCAAGGATTTGCGGTTTGGGGATTAAGGGTTTTAAGCTAGTCCAAGCCAGCGAGGGGGGCAGGATTAGAGCCTCTATTCTATTTAAGTCTGAGCTGAATGCTTTTCTCTTGCCCAACTATACCAATGGTGACGTTACAGCTGCCAGTTTAACAGTCGACAGTACCAGTCTGACGATGGCATCGGTCTATATGCCCTACGACGCCGAAGAACCTCCGCCACAGAGGGAGGTAAAAGACCTGGTGGCAAATTTTTCCATGGGTCATTTTATTATCGGAACTGACGCCAATGCTCATCACGTCCAGTGGGGAAGCTCCGATATCAATGCTAGAGGAGAGTCGTTGTTTGATTATTTGTTAACAACTAACCTGGTAGTTTGCAACGTGGGTAACGAACCTACGTTTATTACTAAACCCCGTAGGGAGGTCATAGATCTCACTATTTGCAGCGAAGGCGCTTATGAGTGGGTCAGAAAATGGCGCGTTCTCGATGAACACTCATTCTCCGACCACCGGTACGTAGAATTAGTTCTAGACTTTTCTGTTGAGCAGCCGGTTATGAAACGCAACCCAAGTAACACTAACTGGCAGCTACACAATGAAATACTATCTAGGGACTTCCCAGCACTGCCCCCACAAGTCCCCTCATCAGTAGGGGAGTTGGAGGATCTGGTAAAGACCTTTACAACGGCGCTCTCGAATGCCCTAGAGCAGGCTTGCCCAGTGCCAAAACCACGCGGTAAACATAGGCCGCATTGGTGGTCCTACGACCTGGACTCGCTCCGTAAATCATGTAGGACACAATTCAATAAGGCCAAGAGCCTTAGCACGGAAAATCAATGGCTCGAATATAAAGTTAAACTCAGGGCCTACAAAAAAGCTCTGAGGCAGGCGAAGAGAGTATCGTGGAGAAATTTCTGCACTGGGGTCGAAAATGTCGACGATACAGCGAGACTTAGACGAGGGCTCTCAAAAACTCAAACAGCCACAAGCTATTTGCGCAAACCTGACGGATCCTGGACCAGCACGGAGAGGGAACCCTAGAGCTGCTCTTGAATACGCACTTCCCAGGGAACTTGCATGAGGAACCCCTAGCACCTACAACAAACCTGGCTGTACACATACCCATCACGGAGGAAAAGGTTAGGTGGGCGGTTAAAAGCTTCGAACCGTTCAAGGCTGCCGGGCCAGACGGGATTATTCCCGCACAACTCATAAACCCGCTGGAGACATCAGCCAAATGGCTGGTATTTCTCTATACAGCCTGCCTGGCTCTTAGCTACATTCCGTGCTCCTGGAGAAGTGCCACGGTAGTGTTTATTCCTAAGGCGGGGAAGGCGTCTCATTACGAGCCCAAGGACTATAGGCCGATCAGTCTCTCATCCTTTGTGCTCAAGACCTTCGAGAGGATAATAAATGACTACCTCTCCTCTACTATTGATAGCAACCTGATCTGTAGCTATCAGCATGCATACACCAAAGGGAAATCTACAGGAACTGCGCTTCACGGCCTAATTTCTGTTATTGAAAAATCGCTGTATGAAAAGGAGTACTGTCTTGTGGCCTTTTTAGATATTGAAGGAGCCTTCAACAACATAAGCCCTGATGCTATAAACACCGCTTTAACAAGTCTGGGCATAAGCAGGTCTCTTATTGGACTTATTGATCAACTGCTAAGGGGTAGACGAATAGTTTCATCACTGGGCTCGGTTGACTTATCACGCTATGTCACAAGGGGAACGCCTCAGGGTGGTGTTCTCTCCCCGCTTCTATGGAACCTCACTGTCAACTCGATGCTGCGAGACACAAGCTGGGAGGGCGGGAAGGTAGTGGCATATGCAGATGACTTAGCTATAGTATACAGGGGCAAATTCCCACAAACCCTGTGCGACTTGATGTAAGTAGCACTGAGAGAGGTTTCCTCATGGTGCTCGCGCTGCGGACTGAGCATCAACCCGGGAAAAGTGGAACTGGTCCTTTTCACCAACGGCTATAAGATACCACCGCTAATACTACCAAAACTGAATAACGTGCACCTGAACTTGGCTGAAAAAGCCAAGTTATTGGGCACAGTTCTGGATAGGAAACTAACCTGGAAGGAGAATGTTCTTCAGCGCCAGAAGAAAGCGTGTATTGCACTCTACACGTGCAAAAGAGCCACTGGAAAGAAATGGGGGCTTAGCCCCAAAATATGCAAATGGATCTACACTGCAATCATTCGACCAATCATGCTCTATGGAGTTTTGGTATGGTGGCCTGCGCTGAGCAAGGCAACAAACCTTAATCTGCTAGGTAAAGTACACAGATCTTGCATGATCTGTATAAGCGGTGCGTTAAGAACAACGCCCAATGAAGCACTCCAGGCCATTCTTGGCATTTTGCCACTCGATCTGGAAGGGCACCGAGTAGCAGCAGCATCGGCTCTGCGTCTAAGGGAAACATCCGGCTGGGGCGCAAGCACTACTTTATTTTGGGATCCTATAGCTTTCTTCCGCTGAGCACAGATCGCTGTGCGACAACAACAGTCGGAGATAGCAGTTTTAAAATCAACATTCCCAGCAGGGAAGAATGGGAGAGCACGGATCGGAGTCCCGTCACTCATGGCGGCACTTCCATTTATACTGATGGCTCGAAGTTAGATGGCAGAGTTGGGGGAGGGGTTTATTCAAAGGATCTGAACCTTGAGCTCTCCTTCAGACTACCTGATCACTGCAGTGTCTTCCAGGCTGAAGTATCAGCAATCATGGACGCCGCGGCTTGGATAGGCCAACACACTACCAGACAAGACATTTTTATATTCAGCGACAGCCAGGCGGCCATCAAATCCCTTGGCTCTTACTCGTTCAACTCTGAACTGACGCTCAGCTGTCGTCGATCTCTACAAGAGATGGCCCAACAGAATCGCGTTAACCTCACACGGGTCCCGGGGCATAGGGACATTGAGGGAAATTGTAGGGCAGACGAACTTGCGAGGCAGCGCACGACCAAGCAGGTTCTTCGCGATAAAGAGCGCTTAGGTATGCCGTTTGCCACATGCACGCTTATGCTGAAGGAATACACACTCCGCCAAGCCAACGAAAGATGGCTGCAATCTCCAGGATGCCGGATATCCAAAGAAACCTGGCCGAAATGGGATCATAAAAGATCAAGACAAATTTATGCCCTAAGGAGAAGAGAAATCTCCATATTAATAGGCGTATTAACTGGGCACTGCCTCATTGAAAGGCACGCAGAAAGACTTGGTGTGCCCTACCGACGATGCTGTAGGAGTTGTAAGGATGATGAGGAGGAGGAAACGGTGGAGCACCTCATCTGCAACTGCCCGGCTTTAAGTGGCGCGAGAATGCGCTTTTTGGGAGTTCCCTTCCTGGTCAGCCTACGCCAGGTCACGGAGCTGGACATAAAGTACCTGATGGCCTTCATCAAGTCATCTAAATGGTTCGAGGAGGAGTAACGGTGTCGGTATAGGAGGGTCAGTCCCGGGATTCTGCTATGTGGAGAATTCCGTTAACACCGGGATTTTCCATACGGCAGGGTCCCGGAACTGACTTTCCTAGTGTTGGTGGTACCACAACGGGCCTTTTAATACTGGCCTAGGTGTGCCTCTGCGGCAGCCACTTGAACCTAACCTAACCTATCCTAATGCATCTACATGCTGCATGCGACTTCCAGAACGATGTTCCAGTATATAATGATAATTTTGAAGTTCTAATGCCCACCTGCTATCCTTGGATTTAATTCTTTTTTATTCAAAGTTAACGTTGACGAATACAATCTGTTACTATAACAAATTTCAAACCTTGAAAATATACCCTACATCTTTTAAGAGCATAAATGATTGCAAGAGTTTCAAGTTCAAAACTATGATATTTTGATTCAGCCTCACTTGTTCGTTTAGAAAAATAAAATACCGGATGCAGTTTCCCGTCTTTTTTCCGCTGCATTAGAATCGCTCCGAAACCTACACTACTTGCGACGCCAATAGTTTTTCTTTGAGATTTTCAAAACATAACAACTCATTTTCCCCAAACTGAAACTTTGTATCTTTTCTTGTTAAGTCATACAATGGCTTTGCGAGTAAAGAAAATTTTTTAAGAAACCTGCGGAAATACGAACAAGGTCCAAGAAAACTCTGTACGTATTGTAACTTTGTTGGAATTGGAAAATTTTTGGTTGCTTCTAGTCCCTTATTGTCTGCTCGTATACCATTCTCTGTAATAGTATATCCCAGATATTTTACTTGACTAGTTAAAAATTCACACTTATCCAATCTAAGTTTTAAGTTCCGTAATTAATTCAATATTATTTACTTTATTTCATTTACTTAACTTATTTATTAATACAATAGAATGAAATGCTTGCGCATGTACGATGAGAAACCAGCTGATGAGTACAACCCGAATGTTCCTTTAGACCCCTCGCGCTGTCATGAATGTTATGCAGATAAAAGCTCTCTGTAGCTAACAGTGAAAGAGAACGCATATTCAACACTCCTTAACGCTCAGAATAGAACCCCGGTGGTTTCCTCACTCTCAACGTTCTCAGGTTCAGCCGAAGGCGATGAGTTTACCACTGGATTCGTTGTTGGTGTAGATTCGGAAAACGTTGATTGCATATGAGTAGGTTCATTTTGTGGAGATTCTGGCTCTACCTGCATGCTAGAGTCTACGTCATCGGAATCAGCGTTTCCAGTTAGTATACGATCGTTAGGTTGACTCGTTCGAGCACGGATCTGGTCTATGTGACGCTTGTTTATACGACCATCTTCCAGTCGTACAGTATACGACACTGGTCCTGTTTTCGATTCAATGGTAGCTTGTTTCCAACGAGGACCAGATGCATAATTGCGTATCCAAACATGATCGCCCTCTTCGAATGATTTGAGCTTTAGATTGTCTTCACCGTGTACTTTTTGTGCAGTCAACTCATTTGGGTGAATCTTGTCAAAATAAGACTTAAGCTTTCTATTGAACATAAGTTCTGCTGGGGATTGACCCGTTATAGCGTGCGGTGTGATATGCTGGTTGAAAATGAAACGAACAAGCTCTAAATCAAATCGCATTTTTCTGGTAACTTTTTGGAAAAATCTTTTGTAGTTTGTACCATGCGTTCGGCCTGGCCATTCGAAGACGGGTGAAAAGGCGCGCAGCGTATGTGTCGAATTAAGTTGTCATTCATAAAGGACTTAAGCAGCTCCGACGTAAACGCAGAGCCGTTATCAGAAACGATGGCGTCAGGCAGCCTGTGTGTGGCCAACAGCGAACGTAATGGCTTAATCGCTGCTAATGATGATGTTGACTTCACAGGAAAGACTTCAAGCCATTTGGAATATGAGTCAATAACCAGAAAGAATAATCGACCTTGAAACGGTCCGGCGAAGTCGATATGCAGACGTGACCATGGAACTCTGGTCGACTCCCACATGTGTAGTGGTGCCTGTGGATTGTCGTGCCGAGTCTCCTGACATGGTGTACAGAGTTTAACCCTCCTCTCAATGTCGGCATCTATTTGAGACCACCAAACATAACTCCTAGCTAATGCCTTCATGCGAACAATTCCTGGGTGGCTTGCATGTAGTGCGTCTAATATGGCTTTGCGCCCATAGGTAGGGACGATTACTCGATTGCCCCATAGTAAACACCCTTTTAATGTCGATATTTCACCCCTGCGTATATAGTACGGATAAAACCTATCTTCACGAGACATCGTATTCGGCCATCCGCTTAACGCCCAGCTGAGTACCATCGATGTTTCGGAATCTTTTTTTGTGAACGAAGCTATTTGTTCCGCGTCAAGAGTTGGGGTCGCCACTGTTTCAATCATCAACACTTCCTGTGTCTCCACGTCATCTTCATTATTGAGCTTATTTTCCCTTGGAAAACGCCTCAAAAAGTCTGCATTTCCCAATTTCTTCCCAGCCCGGTGAATAAGCTCAAAATCGTAGGCGTTGAGAAAAATGCACCTTCTGAGCATTTGGTTAGATATAACTGCAGGAATCGGTTTGCTTGTAGTGAATCGATATTTCACCCCTGCGTATATAGTTTTTCAACATAACATTTATCTGCGCCTATGCGCCGACTGAGGAGACGGACGACGCAGAGAAGGACTCCTTCTACGATAAACTTGAACAGACTTATGATCGCTGCCCCCAACATGATATCAAAATCGTGCTCGGCGACTTTAATGCGAAGGTGGGCAAGGAAGGAGTCTTTGGTCCAACAGTTGGAAAATTTAGTCTCCATGATATAACATCCCCCAACGGCACTAGGTTGATTGATTTCGCCGCTGCTCGCAATATGGTCATCAGTAGTACCAGGTTGCAGCATAAACGAATACACCAAGCCACATGGCTGTCTCCTGATCAAAGAACAAGAAACCAGATTGATCATGTCATGATCGACGGCAGACATAGCTCCTCCGTTCTGGACGTGCGTACCCTTCGTGGTCCCAATATCGACTCGGACCATTATCTTGTTGCAGCCAAGGTACGCACACGCCTCTGTGTAGCAAAGAAAGTGCGCACAGTAACGGAAGGAAAGTTTGACGTCGAGAAGCTGCGTACGACACAGACAGCTGACAATTTCTCCACTCGACTCTCACACCTGCTATCGGGGAGCAATCCTCGACCTAACGATGCAACCGAGCAATGGAAGCATATCTCTCACTCATTACGTACCGCCGCTGAGGCCACTATAGGGTTCCAGCGAGCCCGCAAAAACAACTGGCACGATGAGGAATGCAGCACTGCCTCGGACAAAAAGGACGCTGCCTACAGGGAGACGTTGCGAACGGGCGCAACCCGCAGTGTATGGCAACGCTATCGTGAGGCAAAGAAGGAAGAGAGACGCCTTTTCAGAAAAAAGAAACGTGAGGCCGAAAGGCGTGAGTGTGAGGAGCTTGAGATGCTGGCTGACAGGAATGATGCCCGAAAATTCTATGAAAAGATCCGGCGGATGACGGAAGGTTTTAAGATCGGGGCAAGTTCCTGTAAGGACAATAATGGCGACCTGGTAACCGACGTACAGAGTGTACTTAAATTATGGAGGGAGCACTTCTCCTCACTGCTAAATTGCGAGGGAGACGTCGAACCCGATACCCCAATCCCTGACGATGGAAAAGTCGTCCCACCACCTGACTATGATGAAGTGAGGATAGCTATATCCCGGCTCAAAAACAACAAAGCGCCTGGAAAAGACGGACTACCCGCCGAGCTGTTCAAACACGGAGGCGAAGAGCTGGTAAAAAGAAAGGCGATCCCGCTAACCGCACCAACTACCGCGGAATCAGCCTTCTTAATATCGCATATAAGGTTCTTTCTAGCGTATTGTGTGAAAGACTGAAGCCCATCGTAGACAAGCTGATTGGACCTTATCAGTGTGGCTTTAGACCTGGTAAGTCTACCATCGACCAGATTTTCACGATACGCCAAATCCTGGAGAAGACCCATGATAAAAGAATCGACACACACCATCTCTTTGTCGATTTCAAAGCCGCTTTTGACAGCGCAAAAAGGAGTTGCCTGTATGCCGCCATGTCTGAATTTGACTTCCCTGCAAAGCTTATACGGCTTTGCCAAATGACGTTGAGCAATACTAACAGCTCCGTCAGAGTCGGGAAGGACCTCTCTGAGCCATTTGAAACCAAACGAGGCTTCAGACAGGGCGACTCCCTTTCGTGCGATTTCTTCAACCTGATGCTGGAGAAGATAATTCGAGCAGCAGAGCTAAACCGCAATGGTACAATCTTTTACAAGAGCGTGCAATTGCTGGCGTATGCCGATGATATTGATATCATTGGCCTTAACAACCGCGCCGTAAGCGCTGCCTTCTCTGGACTGGATAAAGAAGCGAAAAAAGTGGGTATTGCGGTCAACGAGGACAAGACGAAGTATTTGCTGTCATCAAAGAAAGAATCGGCGCACCTGCGCCTTGGCAGCCACGTCACTGTTGATAGTTACAAATTTGAAACTGTGAGGGACTTCGTCTATTTGGGAACCAGCATTAACACCGAAAATAATATCAGTCTAGAAATCCCACGGAGAATCACTCTTGCGAACAAGTGCTACTTTGGACTAAGTAGGCAATTGAGAAGTAAAGTCCTCTCTCGAAGAACAAAGATCGCGCTCTATAAGTCTCTCATCATACCTGTCCTGATGTATGGCTCAGATTCATGGACAATGTCAAGAGAAGATGAGATGGCCCTTGGAGTATTTGAGAGAAAAGTTCTCCGGAAGATTTATGGTCCTTCCCGTGATGCCGACGGCGAGTATCGAAGGAGATTTAACGATGAGCTGTACGAGCTTTACGCAGATCTGACCATAGTCCAGCGAATTAAAGCCCAAAAGCTCCGCTTGCTGGGTCACGTCATGCGAATGGACAAAGAAGCTCCAGCCCAGAAGGTTTTCCAATCGTCAGCCGAATTCGGCAGCAGAGGAAGGGGGAGGCCTCGACTGAGATGGAAACAACAGGTGGAGGATGACTTGAACTCCCTTGGGGTTTCCAATTGGCGTCAGTTATCGCTAAAAAGGAATGACTGGCGTGCTTTGATAGGCGACGGCCAAAATCGCTTAGGCGGTTAAGCGCCAATAAATGATGATGATGATGTATATAGTACGGATAAAACCTATCTTCACGAGACATCGTATTCGGCCATCCCCCTAACGCCCAGCTGAGTACCATCGATGTTTCGGAATCTTTTTTTGTGAACGAAGCTATTTGTTCCGCGTCAAGAGTTGGGGTCGCCACTGTTTCAATCATCAACACTTCCTGTGTCTCCACGTCATCTTCATTATTGAGCTTATTTTCCATTGGAAAACGGCTCAAAAAGTCTGCATTTCCCAATTTCTTCCCAGCCCGGTGGATAAGCTCAAAATCGTAGGCGTTGAGAAAAATGCACCTTATGAGCATTTGGTTAGATATAACTGCAGGAATCGGTTTGATTGTAGTGAATATACCAAGCAGCGGACGATGATCGGTAATAATAGTGAAAAGCCTACCGTATAAGTAATCGTTGAACTTTTTGACGCCGGTTATGATTGCTACAGCTTCCCTATCGATTTGAGCATAGTTTCGCTCAGCTTTGTTCAAGGTTCGGGAATAAAAGGCGATTGGTCTTTCGGAACCATCTGCCATACGATGGCTTAATACAGCACCGACTCAAAAAGGAGAGGCGTCACATACTAATATGAGAGGTAACTTTTCGTTGTAGTGCACCAGCACGCGATAAGAAACGACAAGCTGTTTAAGCCTCTCGAAAGCTTCTTGATGACGCGATGTCTATTCCTATTTGCTGTTTTTGTCTAACAATCGATGTGGTGGTTCGGCAATAGTTGCCTTGTTCGGTAAAAATTAAGAAGTCCTAGAAAGGAAGTATGGAAGAACACCATCGATACCACGCAAGAGGTTTTCAATAAAGTTTTGAAATATGCCTGGTGCAGAGGAAATACCAAACTGTAAACGGTTGACTCGAAATGCACCTTTGTGAGTTACAATGGTTTGTAGCAGTGAAGATTTCTTATCAACTACCAACTGCTGGTATGCTTGTGCTAGGTCGAGTTTAGTGAAAACACTCCCCCCTTCGATTGATGACAATAGGTCACTGATGACTGGAATTCGGAAACAGTGAGGTTTAAGTGCCTTATTTAAAGTCGACTTGTAGTCGCCACATATTCGTATAGTTCCGTCCTTTTTTTGAACGGGTACAATGGGCGTGGACCAATCAGAATATTCCACTGGTTCTAATATACCTTGATTGGTTAATCGCACTAACTCGTCTTCCACGAGGCTGCGTATAGCTAAAGGTATTCGTCGAGGTGGTAGGCGTACAGGTGGTACTGTGGGGTCGATTTGGAGAGACACAGGCGGTCCCGTGCATTCGCCAAATTCTTTAGAGAAAAGATGGTTGAAATTCTTAAGAACATTTTGAACCGATAAAGCCCCACTAATTTGGTGGATGCCCTGAATGCTGATTCCCAAAGGCTCAAACCAGTTACAGCCTAACACATTTGTTTGATTGCCCTCAGCTATAACGATAGGTAGATTGGTTAGTAGTTTGCCGTGGTAGCAAATCGGCGCGTCAACTACTCCCTTAATAGGAATGTGATTGGCTTGAAAATCGGTAAGTTGCAGATTAGATTTACGTAGTTTTGGTTTTGTGCCCGACCATATACGCTCAAATGTCGATGATGACATAATGGTATAATTTGACCCCGAATCAACTTCGAAGGTACATGATTGCCCATTAATTATTACGGTAGCAGATTTCTTAAAACTCACCATTGGTGAAATCTGATTTACAGATTGATTAGGCTTATCTTTTTCTCGCGATGACTTCTTTTGTTTAACTTAGTATCGTACGTTTGAAGCGTGCGATGAGGTAGATGAGCGGCAAATGCGCTGTAGGTGCCCCTTAATCCCACACGTGGAACAAATAGTCTCTTGATGTGGGCATTTGCAACGTGCATGATTCCCACCGCACCCTTGGCAAGGTTTCTGCGTCGTTTTATTACGGATGATTTGTGATTTATTACTGTTTTGCTGGTTCTTGTAGTTTTTTCTATTACCGCTGGTAACTGAATGAACGTGGTCAGTTTGTCGCATCTCAAGTGCGTTCTTAGCAGCTGCTTCAGCCGCGTTGGCTCGATCAATCACTTTTTGCAATTGCAGATCAGACTCCGCTAGTAAGACGCGTTGCACAGCTGCGTCACGCAATCCACAAACAAGGCGATCACGCAACATACGATCCAGCGCGGTACCAAAATTACAGTCAACGGCTAGTTTGCGTAGACCAGCAATGTAATCAGCAAAACTTTCGTTTGGCTGTTGATCGCGCTTGTGGAACTTGTATAACGCCGCAATTTCGGAAGGTTTGGGAGAAAAGTGATTAGTCAAGGTACTTTTGATTTCTGAAAGTTTCAAAGCACCTACCTGCTTCGGCGTTACCAATGATGTAAGGAGATCAAAGAGACTCGGGCCAGCCAGTGTCAGGAAAATGGCTTTTTGACGCTCTCCCTCCTTTACATGTTGTTGTTGTTGTAGCGAGGTGTAGCCCTGCCTAAATGTCAGACAGGGTCACCCGAGTGTATTGCTCTTGGCCGGGTTGATATAAGAAAACGGCCCGGGTCGTTTCGGCACGATGGGTACAGCACAAGTACTGGTACCGTTCTCGTAGAACCAGCAATACAAGAAACTAGCCGTGTAGGCTATGTAGGTCATTTAGCGTTTCCCAGGGTGCACCAACTGGGAGGCGACCTACTTTTACACCCCTCCTTTACATCATTGGCCAATAAATAATGTTCAAATCGGGCATAGTATGAAGTCCATCTTTCTGGTTGGCAGACGTCGAAATGCTCCACATTTCCCACAGTGGACATAGCGTTTTTTACTATCACTACTGCAGTTGACTGTTTTCCAGTTTCAGGTATGATATCCTCTTCTTTCAGAGGCATTACAATTTCCGGTAGAGGACGATTATTTTTGTTACGCGACTAGTGACTGCTGTACCACAATTATGTATGTGTATAATAATTTTGTACATTTGCATAAACAAGTTGGTTGATCGCGCGATGTTTTTTTTTTTTTTTTTTTTGTGTGTGCCGGTGGCCTGACCTAACGGTTATGCAACTTTCGTATTTGTTTTTTATTATTTTTTGCTACTTGTTTTTTGTGTGGATTACGTCACAATGTTTGTAGATATGTCTGAGTTGTTGAGCCGGTTTCTCATATATGTGATCCCATCCTCGTCGCCAGTTTTAAGTTCCGTAATTAATTCAATATTATTTACTTTATTTCATTTACTTAACTTATTTATTAATACAATAGAATGAAATGCTTGCGCATGTACGATGAGAAACCAGCTGATGAGTACAACCCGAATGTTCCTTTAGACCCCCCGCGCTGTCATGAATGTTATGCAGATAAAAGCTCTCTGTAGCTAACAGTGGAAGAGAACGCATATTCAACACTAAGCATCAAATTATTTTCAACAAGATTTCGAAAAACTTCCGATAAAATTTCAAAATGTTCTTCTATAGTTTTTGAAGCTATCATTACATCATCCAAATATATGATAACCTTCCCCTGTTTGATCATATCTGCAAACTCTTTGTTTACAAATCTTTGAAATGTTGACGGAGCATTCTTTAACCCAAACGGCATTCTTAAAAATTCAAACTGTCCAAGTGAGGTAACAAACGACGTAAACTTAATTGAGTCCGGATCCATAAAAACATGGAAAAAGCCATTTTTTAAATCTAACTTTGTAAAAATCTTTTTATTTACCAACCTATCAAGTAAATTATCAATCAAAGGTATTGGATATTTATCCTTAGCTGTAACTTTATTAAGTGTTCTAAAGTCGATATTCTTAGATCCCAGTTTTCTTTCAGACTCACTTGGCCTAATAATATTTTGCTCTAAATAATCGTCTAATAATTTCTGGAGCTCATTTTTTTCACTGTAAGACAAACGTCGAGGTGGACAACTAAATTAAGTTACAATTGTAACATCTTATATTTGCTTTACTGCTAGCTGAGTTCAAAAATTTTGCTACAACTTCTCGTTGCTGAACTTTTGAAAATGCCTGCATCAACTGTGATTTACTATTATAACATTGCAAATATGCCTGAATGCGTAACTGCTCATCCATTATACCATCTATGAGATACTCAATCAACTCTTCTTCTTCTAAATTCAACGGTTTTAATTTGCCTAATAACAACAACCTCATAGCGGTTTCGTTAACACTACATATGCTTTTGATACTTTCTATCTGCATCACCCATGTATCTACATCACCATTACCATAATAATCCGGTAATAATCCTCTTAAATTTTCGTAATTCATTTTTAAAGTGTTATCTGATACCTGATTCGGTAATCTTGTATCCCTAAAAACACCAACACCTGAGATTTGCCTTAAAAATTAATTTTCTTTTTCAAGTAACTCTTTTTCTCGCCTCAATAAGTCAGCTTCTCTCTGAATATATGAAATTTCAACTGCTGCAGCATCACAAGAACCAGTATGTGTATTGCTTTCTTGCTGCTTAGAAAGAAATTGCAAACCTTCTTCGTCAATAAAGTCATCTGATTCAGCGTCATTAGGGCAAACTCGACGCTGATCAAAAGGTACTCCATTGATTCGCGAAGCAAGGGTAGCGTTAGACCCTGATGTAGGTAATTTCAATTGTCTAAGCCACTCACGCAATTGATGATTAATTGTATGCTCCATGAAAACAACTTCGTTAAAATAATCAAAAATGAAAACAACAAAAATAATCAAAATACAAACAAAACAATAATAACAAAAATAACAAAAGCCATTTTTGTTTTATGCCTTTTTTTCTTTTTGTTTTAAAACTTAATTTTTACTTCTTCATTACCTCTACTCTTCAGTTTAGTTCTTAAATAATATCTTATATTTTTCCTGCCTGACCTTTTCCTTATCACCACACAATACAGATCATCCAGCCAGTCACTCTCACGAATAAATGTATTCCAATATCACCTAACACCAATATGCTCAACTGCCAATGCCAATTACCAAACGATCGTTTTCTCCAAATTTCTGCCAACAATTTTCACCAAATATTTGCAAAGCCAATCTCTTCTCCTTAATTTCCTTTAAAACCACCAAAACGTATGTGTCTCAAAAATATCGAACTCCCCTCGTGCTTTATGAATGCTATAAATATCGCCAATATCACCACAAACGATCAACCAAGAGATGAATTTCTAATTGCTCCACAGAATCTTAGTATACAGGACACTACTGCGCATCAGTATGTGTAAATATATTTCTTCTTTATTTTTAGTGAATTCCTTATGTGATAAATTCTACAATAAAGACCACTGCGCATCAGTGTATGTTGATATATTTATCTCTCAATTATTTTTAGCAAATTGTTGATTATGATAATATCAAAGGATATTGGAATTAAAATTGGATCAGGCACCACTTCTGAATAATTGTAGGATGCCGAAAACAGAAATGTGAACACGTCTTGTTCATTCAACGAAATATTTTATTCTAATTTTTCAAATTTTAATTTTTACAAATTCAAAATCACAACTAGTTTATATATTTTTTCAACGAGTCACGTACACCCAAGGCCAAGGCGAATTCATTCAGGTGTGTTCGAGCGAATTCAGATCTACACACACGCACACACTCCTTGTAACTGAAAATGTCAGACAAAGCAACAACATAAGCAATTTGACAGCTACAATTTGATTTTCAAGGAAGAAGAAGAAACCATATGGTGGGAAGATGCCACCTGTAATGAATTCGCCTTGCCCAAGGCAAATTCCCATACAATTGTTTTATTGAAAAATTAGATAGCATTTGCTCATGCCAAAAAATTATCAATACCGCGAAATATGCTAGCCCAAACAGTAACGGAGTAACTTTGGCCCCTTTGGAATCTACCTCTTTTCGGACCTTTGCGTTATAAAAATGGCGAGTATTGAATATTTCCCGATTTCCGCCGATGGCACCACAAGAATGTTGTCGCCAAAGTGTCGCAGAAACTGGTGGATTGGTTTCCATTATAGTTTTTTATACTGAAGTCAAAACCAGGGTACCGTCTTATCAAGGAAAATATGTGTCCGCGTAATGAAGTAATCAATTTTAAAAAACAAGTGCAAACTTGTTTGGAACCGGTTCTGGACTTTGAAAGGGTTTCGTTTTTTTTTTTATTAAAATATCGATTACGGTTTAGTTTTCGGTTTCGAGAAATTAATCGGCTTCGCTGTTGCTGTTGTGAGAGGGATGTGACGGACCAAACAGAGTTGTACGGTCTATGCGTCTATCTCTCACAGCTGCCGAACCACCTTATGCTACTATTCCCATTGTCGATTTCATCAACCCCGTGACCATGGTTGAAATGGATTTTAGTCGCCTCTTGCGACAGGCATTCCACTACGGGCATTATCTAAACCCCTAACCCACAGGGGTCATGATCGATTTTAATCGCTTACAGTTTCGTTTTCGGTCTAAGATCCAATTGAAAAAAGATTATACCATTCATCTTAGCTAAAATGTGCCAGAGTCTAGCTAATCTGAACTCTAAACTCTACTTAAACGTGCAAGGAACTGAGGCAAGTGGTATTGTATTTATATGAAACAATTTGCTATTTCTTCACACTATTGAAAAAATTTAAAAATCTTAAGCAGAACGAGTTAATAGGTTTGTTTACTGACCAAAAAAAAGTTCAGAGCAGAGCAGAGCAGGGCAGCTGTCAAAATAGAAATAGAGCAACTTAGAGCAACTCAGAGCAGAAATGCCATGAAACACTTGAATCTCGATAGTTTCTTTTTATTTGGTTTCTTTGTTTAAATCTTCAAAATTAATGCAAATTCACGTATACAAAAACATTGATTTTCTTGCAAGCTAATTTTTTTGAAATTTTCAAAAATTTATTTTTTCCTGACTGACAATTGCTTCTCTGCTCTAACTTACTCCATAAAAAAAGTTAGAGCAGAAATTTGTGATCTGGATTACTCTAGTTTTGTTTTGAGCGTACTCATGAAACAAAAGATAGAGCAACCTAGAGCAAGAAAAGTGTTCGTTAAACACTATTTTGTGAAATATCTCAATCTGGCGTAAGCTAGAGCAGCCCAATAAACAAACCTAATATTTCTTTTCATTTGACGGGAAAACTCCTACAGAAAAGAGAGAACTGTCAAGTTCGCTATTACTTTGTTTAATATACTTTGCGTACACCTATTTTATTTTCAAAAATATGTAACGAGTTCAACAAGTGTCTCTCTCGAAAACATTCATACATACATAATAATTGAAACATAAATATTATACAAATTGAAAATATCGTGGGGTGACAGGTAAAACTCATTAAGTACACTAACAAAGAATTTGAGATATTAAGGTTTTAAACACTTTTTAACGTCAAAATTCAACCAGACGCTCTAATATCTTTAAAGTTTCATGTAGTTAAATCTAGAGAGGTGACAATACGGCTGCAAGCTTATTTTTTTTAGAACTCAGCCATAATCTTCGTTATTGACAAAACTGTATTTAGTGACTTTTCCCTGTCCAAAAATTTGTTATAGCTTTGTAAAAAATTAAAAAATAAACAACTTAAGCATTCAGAATTCCCTTTATTAATGTAAATACATGTGCACAATTTATTTTCATCTGATTCGTTATCGCTTCTTTCGAATAAAGGCAAAGATTCCCTTCCGGTAAATGTTGTTGATGGCTAGTTCTTATACCATGGCACCATTTCCTCTGGTATTTGTCCGGCATTGCAAAGTTTTATAAGATCTGCTTTTTTTGCTGCAGATATCGGAAGCATCGCAGGGCTCAGATTAGCAGAACCCGTTCGAGGTCGACCTCTCCCTGCACTGATATTTATTTCTTTGTAGTCACTAGTGTGATCATATCTGTAATATATGGTGTCAGGTTTGGACTTTTCCACTTTTATGCATTTATTTTTCAGCCCTCTTTATCCTTGTTACGGTTTTTTATTGTTGCTAATGCCAATTCGTGTAAATTGTAAAATCATTATACGTAAGCATATGTACTTGATACTTATTTGTTCGCTTTCTTCTAGCAGATTTGAAAATTTCAGCCCAATCATTCATGCAAAATGCAGTTTTATGCCGTTTAGTGACCTCTATTGCTGAATGTATAGAGTCACACTCCATATATGTATGTCCTGATTCTAGACGCTTAAGTTCAATTTTTACTAAATTACTGGCAACATGTAAGACGTGTAGTAATACTGCAGCTACTTGCTGATTTCGATTTTGGCCACCACAAGTATCGCAAAATAAAAATATTTCCTTTACCGTGGCAGGCAGACTTAGAAGAAACTTATACAAGATTGAGCCTATTTCGCTGCTTCCACGTTTGCCTTGGAGTTCGTTCCACGTGAAGCAATGCGCTTCTTCCACATCTCCAACATAAATAGTTAAATTATACACGCATATTTTTTTCATTAAATACGGTAATGAGTTTTACCTGTCCAAGTTTTATACAAATTTTTAGATAATGATATTTTAATTTTTGCAAAGCCCGCCTGCTCTAAGTTGGGCAAATATTAAATCATTTTTCAAAAAGGCCAGTGAAAAATAATGTGATATATGCAAAAAACGGGGTTTTTCCAAAAACTGTACTTAATGAGTTTTACCTGTCACCCCACGATATGCATAATGACATACATTTATATATTTACATACACTGAAAAATGTTACACAGTACATACATATGTATGTATGTATATTAGGGTGATTCAAATAAAAAAAAATTGGTTTTTTTCGGTCTTACCCCCAGAAACTTTAGGTATTGACGAGAAAATAAGCCTTGCAAAAAATTAGCGCTCTAACTTAACCCTTAGGGGTGGCTATTTTTTTCGCCCTTCCCATACATTTTGTATGGGGAAATCTGGCATTTTTTTTCAAAGTGAATTTTCTTTCAATTTTTGAAACTTTTTTGAAAATATTTTTACATACTCTTAAAGTTGAAGCTTTGAAGCTTCCAAAATGGTAAGCCATATGCGAATATCTTAACTATTAAAATAATTACAGCCATTTAAAATTTACTAAATTTTATACGTGTTACTGTGGATGTGTGTGCAATAGTACAAAACTCAGCCATTTTCAAATAGCTGTAATTATCGTAATAGTTAAGATCATCGCACATGGCTTACCATTTTCGGTTAGGGTGATAACCTGCCCATCATTTACCCGTTTCCAGTTAACGACGCTATTAATAACTTCCCATTCTTTTTTCGAATTACCTCGGCAATCTAAGAATCGATCACGGAAGTACCTATCTCGTTGAGAATTAATATCTTTATTTAGTTGCTTGCATAAGTTGTTATATCTAGAACGAAGTTCTCGATTTAATGGATGCTTACGGCATTTACGACCTAGCTTGTTTTTAAGTTTAGTTTTCCTGATGAGGTTAACACTAATCCAGGCTTTAAGTTTAGTTTTAAACTTCCTTGGAGTATATGTATAGCTAGCAGAGTGTATGTAAGAATGCATTATCTCGATAAAAACGGCGTACGCTTTAGAGATATTATCCTCATTATAAACTCTAACCCAATCTTCATAGCGCAGCATTTCATTCAATAGTGAATAATTGACTTTATTAAACACGCCTTTATTTCTTGGTTTTATATTCTCGTAGTAGAAGTTTTGCTACTTTGATACCAGTCATAGTGTGGTCGGTAATTTGAAGATCCAAGTTAATACCTGTGCAGGTACAAATCCTATTGAATCTACAAAAAACATGATCCAAGCAAGTTCCAGAGCAAATTCTTGTGGGTTCGTTTAGATAAGATATAAATCCATGACTTGACATAAGGGCTAAATAACTTTCAGATAATGGATTCGATTGAAGTATATCTAGATTCAGGTCACCTAATAGAATAGCGTTCCTCGATCTCTCAACATTTATAACGCGATATATCGCATTCAATAGTATTACGCCCAAAAACTCCTACACCACCTGCAGAATATCCATCATTAGTATTAGCAAAGAAATTGTAGTCGGGGATACTATAAAAGTCAGTTTCATGGGAATAAATCCATATTTCTGACACGAATATAATATCAGGAAAAATGGAAATGCTTCTAAATTACATAACAAAGAATCAAAGTTTTGCCGTAGACTACGGATATTTTGGTGGATTATATTAAGGCAATATTTATCAGAAACAATCAGATTTGAATTGCGTATAGGGCTGTCATTAGTTGGTTGGCTCCACTATTGTCCTGTGCGTCCGCTCTACTTGACCGTTCGTTGTCGATTGTTGTGGTGGCTTTGCTGTGTGCTGTATATGTAGTCGATCGTATACAGATTTTGCTACTATATTTGGTTGTTTATAAAAAATGTATCCATGTGTAAGTGTGTACCTACTTCATTTGGTATTGGTGTTTTTCCGTAAAGTAATTTACTCGGTCGTCTGTCGTATTTACATTTTTTACATATCTCACATATTTGTGCTGCTATCTTTGCCATTTCTTGCATGTTAGGCCAGTAAAAGCTCTCAGAGAGTTCTTTTATATTATTTCTATAGTTTCTATGTGCTCTTCTGTGTATTTTCGTCAGTGATGTCTCTTACTAATGCATTTGCTATTACAAAATTAGTTGTTGGGAAATTTGTACTAGTGTATTTTTAATTTGATATAGAATTTCTTCTGTAGTGATTATGCCGTTAATATTGTGTGGGTGTAATACGCTTTTAATATCACTTATCAATTGTTCTATAGTGGTGAAGTATATGGTATGTCTAAATTTTCCGAATATATTTTTACTTTCTAGTCTTACTAATCCATTGTTATTTTGGATAATAATTTGATTATTAAAATGGTTTAAGCTAGTGCCTACCCTTCTTATGGTTTCAGTGGGTGAGCTATGTTGAGAGTGCTGCGATTTTGAGTCGGTTAATTCATTAATTTGTTGCCGACTTAGTGCGTCTGCAACTATGTTTTGAGAACCTGGTTTGTGTACCAATTTGGCACCGTGTTCTTCTATTTGGGTTTTCCACCTTTTTAGTTTATTATTAGGGTTCTTCTCTGAAATAGAGTAGTTTAAGGACTGATGATCCGTGTAGATTGTGAGGTCTGATCGTCCGTATAAATAGTTTCTGAGTTTTTGCAGTGCCCAAATTATGGCTAATAACTCTTCTTCGTTCGTGCTATATTTTTGTTCCGTCTCGCTTAGTGTTCTGGATATAAAACAAATGGGATTTCTACCTTGGGATAACACAGCTCCTATGGCAAAATTACTTGCGTCCGTGGTTAAATCAAAGGGTTTATTGAAATCGGGTTGAAAGAGTTCGACTTGTGCTTGTAATTCCCTTTTTATATTATAATTATAAGCTGTTATCAAATCTTGCAAGCTAAATTTGATAAACTTCCCGGTGTCCGATTGATTTGAAATTCTGCACCCATGTATAACCCTGATGACAATGCAATATTATAAAAAAAACAAATTCGGTAGGTGGCGCGTGGGTCGCTATATTTTCAAAATTCGCATTTATGGTCCGATTTAGCTGAAATTCGTAACATTTATTATTACCATGAAAAGAAATATTTTTGTAAAAAAAAATTCCGCTAGGTGGGGCTGAGATAGCGGTAATAAAAACTCAAAATCGTAATTATGGACCGATTTGGCTGATATTTTACGTGTGTGTTACTTAATTAATTTCTAAATGTTAAAAAAAAATTGGACCCGCTAGGTGGCGCGTGAGTCGCTTTACTTGAGAGTTACGAAGGTCTGTTTTCAGTGTCGATTAATTCGTTTTTCAACAAACTTCCCGTTGAGGCAGGATCTTGAAATTTTCATCATCGCTTAGTTTTATACCCCAATGCACTATAATAAAAAAATAATTCCGATAGGTGGCGCATGGGTAGAGATATTTGAAAAATTTAATTTACAGAGATTTTGCTTTCGATTTTGAATTAACTCCCCGTTGAGCTGGGGTTTTGAAATTTTCACCATCGATCAGGTTTTACTGACAATGCATTATACAAAAAAAAAAAAATCTAAAATATTGCTTTATTTGCAAAAATCCAATCATCACCCAAGTTTAGTCGTTTTTCCCTATTGCCATAGAAAGAAGATTGGAATTCGCCGCGTGGTGTATTCCAAAAGTACCTTTACTTACCACGCGGCGATTTCCTTTACTCTTATGAGCATTGTCTATTGATATGCAGATGGCGCTGAAGAATGCAACAATCGGCTAATTCCTTTACTCTTTTGAGCAATTATGCATAAAAAGTTGGCTGTGCTGATTTTGAATTATTAAATTGAAGAAAAAAGGAAACAGCTAATTATTATTGAAACGCAGTTCTAATTAATTATAAGCTTTTATTTAGTTCCACCTGACGGCTGTCTGTAATCAAATCTTGCAAGCTACATTTGATACACTTACCGGTGTCCGATTTATCTGAAATTCTGCACCCAGGTATAACCCCGATGACAATGCAATATTATAAAAAAAAATTTCGATAGGTGGCGCGTGGGTCGCTATATTTTCAAAATTCGCATTTATGGTCCGATTTAGCTGAAATTCGTAACATGTATTACTACCATGAAAAGAAATATTTTTGTAAAAAAAAATTCCGCTAGGTGGGGCTGAGATAGCGGTAATAAAAACTCGAAATCGTAATTATGGACCGATTTGGCTAATATTTTACGTGTGTGTTACTTAATTAATTTCTAAATGTTAAAAAAAAATTGGACCCGCTAGGTGGCGCGTGAGTCGCTTTATTTGAGAATTACGAAGGTCTGTTTTCAGTGTCGATTAATTCGTTTTTCAACGAACTTCCCGTTGAGGTAGGATCTTGAAATTTTCATCATCGTTTAGTTTTCTGCCTCCACGCAAAATAATTCCGATAGGTGGCGCCCGAGTAGAGATATTCGAAAGTTTTCATTCCATGAAATTTTGCTTTTGATATTGTACTAACTTGCAGTTAAGATGGGATTTTGAGATGAGATTTTCATCATCGTTCAGGCTTCGCTAATAGTAAATAAAAAAATTAGCTTAATTTCAAAAATCCCATTTATCGTTTAGTTTAGTCTTTATTCCAATATCCCAAAAGTAACTTTAATAACCACGCGGCTTTATTGTAAAAGATTCTATGGTTTCTGTTGCTGCTAGCTGCCGATCGATGTCGCTGCGAAATTATTGCCTCTTGTTGATAAACCGAAAGTATCTTTATTAACCACGCGGCTTTATTGTAAAAGATTCTATGGTTTCTGTTGCTGCTAGCAGCCGATTGATGTCGCTGCGACATTATTGCCTCTTGTTGATAAACCGAACTAAAAAGTAAAAAATAAAATTAAAGAAAAAAAACTTTTTTAAAAATAAGCTTTTATTATTGGTTTATAAAATTAACTAAAAAGTAAAAAATAAATTGACTGTAAAGGAATATAACACTTTATAAGTTCATTGTAACCTTTAAAGATAATTTGGCTTCTTCGTCTGCCACAAAATAATTCCATATTGTACAAAATTATATATTTCAAACATTAAAACTTTACACCTAAATTATTAAATCTTGCAGTATATATCACATTCCTAATTTTATTATTAATAAAAGCGTGTTAAATTTTGATGGTATAATTAAGAACATTTAGGACCTTCTTTTCTATTTGATGGTAAAATTAAGAACATTCAGGACCTTCTTTTCTTGCTATCGAAAGTCTGAGCGCTCTCATGTTGGTGGTGATTCAGATAAACCTGCACAAATCTAAAGCAGCCTCGGCTGCTTTAATCAGTCGTCTCTCTAAAGGCGACATAGATGTGGTCCTCATCCAAGAACACTGGGTCAACAGCTCAAGGATTTGCGGTTTGGGGATTAAGGGTTTTAAGCTAATCCAAGCCAGCGAGGGGGGCAGGGTTAGAGCCTGTATTCTGGTTAAGTCTGAGCTGAATGCTTTTCTCTTGCCCAACTATACCAATGGTGACGTTACAGCTGCCAGTTTAACAGTCGACAGTACCAGTCTGACGATGGCATCGGTCTATATGCCCTACGACGCCGAAGAACCTCCGCCACAGAGGGAGGTAAAAGACCTGGTGGCAAATTTTTCCATGGGTCATCTTATTATCGGAACTGACGCCAATGCTCATCACGTCCAGTGGGGAAGCTCCGATATCAATGCTAGAGGAGAGTCGTTGTTTGATTATTTGCTAACAACTAACCTGGTAGTTTGCAACGTGGGTAACGAACCTTCGTTTATTACTAAAACCCGTAGGGAAGTCATAGATCTCACTATTTGCAGCGAAGGCGCTTATGAGTGGGTCAGAAAATGGTGCGTTCTCGATGAACACTCATTCTCCGACCACCGGTACGTAGAATTAGTTCTAGACTTTTCTGTTGAGCAGCCGGTTATGAAACGCAACCCACGTAACACTAACTGGCAGCTACACAATGAAATACTATCTAGGGACTTGCCAGCACTGCCTCCACAAGTCCCCTCATCAGTAGGGGAGTTGGAGGATCTGGTAAAGACTTTTACAATGGCGCTCTTGAATGCCCTAGAGCAGGCTTGCCCAGTGCCAAAACCACGCGGTAAACATAGGCCGCATTGGTGGTCCTACGACCTGAACTCGCTCCGTAAATCATGTAGGACACAATTCAATAAGGCCAAGAGCCTTGGCACGGAGAATCAATGGCTCGAATATAAAGTTAAACTCAGGGCCTACAAAAAAGCTCTGAGGCAGGCGAAGAGAGTATCGTGGAGAAATTTCTGCACTGGGGTCGAAAATGTCGACGATACAGCGAGACTTAGACGAGTGCTCTCAAAAACTCAAACAGCCACAAGCTATTTGTGCAAACCTGACGGATCCTGGACCAGCACGGAGGGGGAAACCCTAGAGCTGCTCTTGAATACGCACTTCCCAGGGAACTTGCATGAGGAACCCCTAGAACCTACACATACCCATCACGGAGGAAAAGGTTAGGTGGGCGGTTAAAAGCTTCTAACCGTTCAAGGCTGCCGGGCCAGACGGGATTATTCCCGCACAACTCATAAACACGATGGAGACATCAGCCAAATGGCTGGTATTTCTCTATACAGCCTGCCTGGCTCTTAGCTACATTCCGTGCTCCTGGAGAAGTGCCACGGTAGTGTTAAGGCGGGGAAGGCGTCTCATTACGAGCCCAAGGACTATAGGCCGATCAGTCTCTCATCCTTTGTGCTCAAGACCTTCGAGAGGATAATAAATGACTACCTCTCCTCTTCTATTGATAGCAACCTGATCTGTAGCTATCAGCATGCAACCACCAAAGGGAAATCTACAGAAACTGCGCTTCACAGCCTAGTTTCTGTTATTGAAAAATAGCTGTATGAAAAGGAGTACTTTCTTGTGGCCTTTTTAGATATTGAAGGCGCCTTCAACAACATAAGCCCTGATGCTATAAACACCGCTTTAACAAGTCTGGGCATAAGCAGGTCTCTTATTGGACTTATTGATCAACTGCTAAGGGGTAGACGAATAGTTTCATCACTGGGCTCGGTTGACTTATCACGCTATGTCACAAGGGGAACGCCTCAGGGTGGTGTTCTCTCCCCGCTTCTATGGAACCTCACTGTCAACTCGATGCTGCGAGACACAAGCTGGGGGGCGGAAAGGTAGTGGCATATGCAGATGACTTAACTATAGTATACAGGGGCAAATTCCCACAAACCCTTTGCGACTTGATGCAAGTAGCACTGAGAGAGGTTTCCTCATGGTGCTCGCGCTGCGGACTGAGCATCAACCCGGGAAAAGTGGAACTGGTCCTTTTCACCAACCGCTATAAGATACCACCGCTAATACTACCAAAACTGAATAACGTGCACCTGAACTTGGCTGACAAAGCCAAGTTCTTGGGCACAGTTCTGGATAGGAGAATGTTCTTCAGCGCCAGAAGAAAGCGTGTATTGCACTCTACACGTGCAAAAGAGCCATTGGAAAGAAATGGGGGCTTAGCCCCAAAATATGCAAATGGATCTACACTGCAATCATTCGACCAATAATGCTCTATGGAGTTGTGGTATGGTGGCCTGCGCTGAGCAAGGCAACAAACCTTAATCTGCTAGGTAAAGTACACAGATCTTGCATGATCTGTATAAGCGGTGCATTTTGCCACTCGATCTGGAAGGGCACCGAGTAGCAGCAGCATCGGCTCTGCGTCTAAGGGAAACGTCCGGCTGGAGCGCAAGCACTACTGGACACACCTGTATTTTGGGATCCTATAGCTTTCTTCCGCTGAGCACAGATCGCTGTGCGACCACAACAGTCGGAGATAGAATGGGAGAGCACGGATCGGAGTCCCGTCACTCATGGCGGCACTTCCATTTATACTGATGGCTCGAAGTTAGACGGCAGAGTTGGGGGAGGGGTTTATTCAAAGGATCTGAACCTTGAGCTCTCCTTCAGACTACCTGATCACTGCAGTGTCTTCCAGGCTGAAGTATCAGCAATCATGGACGCCGCGGCTTGGATAGGCCGACACACTATCAGACAGGACATTTTTATATTCAGCGACAGCCAGGCGGCCATCAAATCCCTTGGCCCTAAGGAGAAGAGAAATCTCCATATTAATAGGCGTATTAACTGGGCACTGCCTCATTGGTAGGCACGCAGAAAGACTTGGTGTGCCCTACCGACGATGCTGTAGGAGTTGTAAGGATGATGAGGAGGAGGAAACGGTGGAGCACCTCATCTGCAACTGCCCGGCTTTAAGTGGCGCGAGAATGCGCTTTTTCGGAGTTCCCTTCCTGGTCAGCCTACGCCAGGTCACGGAGCTGGACATAAAGGACCTGATGGCCTTCATCAAGTCCTCTAAATGGTTCGAGGAGGAGTAACGGTGTCGGTATAGGAAAGTCAGTCCCGGGATTCTGCTATGTGGAGAATTCCGTTAATACCGGGATTTTCCATATGGCAGGGTCCCGGAACTGACTTTCCTAGTGTTGGTGGTATCACAACGGGTCTTTTAATACTGGCCTAGGTGTGCCTCTGCGGCAGCCACTTGAACCTAACCTAACAATATGGAATTATTTTGTGGCAGACGAAGAAGCCAAATTATCTTTAAAGGTTACAATGAACTTATAAAGTGTTATATTCCTTTACAGTCAATTTATTTTTTACTTTTTAGTTCATTTTATAAACCAATAATAAAAGCTTATTTTTAAAAAAGTTTTTTTTTCTTTAGTTTTATTAATATATTCTTAGCTTTTATGGCTTCCTCATCTAATTTTATTTGCATTCTTTCACTTTGAATTTTCT
Source organism: Campiglossa producta (assembly GCA_964058755.1). NCBI lineage: Eukaryota > Metazoa > Arthropoda > Insecta > Diptera > Tephritidae > Campiglossa > Campiglossa producta. Next base: position 46,368,931 of record CAXKVI010000004.1, read on the forward strand.
TTACGAGACCGTTTTTTCCTCTTAAAAACAATGTTAGGGGTTTAGTAATCTTGGTGTAGTCTTTGATGAATTTTCTATAATATCCTGCTAGTCCTAAAAATGATCTTAATTCTTTCAGATTCATAGGCACCGGGTAATTTTTATAGTCTAAATTTTTGTGGGTCTATGGTTATTCTGTTATGTTTAATAATATGTCCCAAATATTCTGTGCTGTCTTTGAAAAAATGAGATTTTTCGTATGAAATCTTCATATTTGCTTGACGCAGTGCATTTATAACAATTCTTATATGTTCCATATGTTCATCGCGTGAGGATGAATATATTAACACATCGTCTATATAAACATGCACGAATTTTCCTATGTAATTTCTTAATATGTCATCTACGCATCTTTGAAATATTGAAGGTGCGTTCTTTAGTCCAAACGGCAGCCTTAAGAACTCATATTTTGCTCCATTTATACTAAAGGCTGTCTTTTCGGTGTCTGACTCATTGATTTTTATTGCAGTTGCTTTACCTAAATTCTGTATTGTCATGTTGACATCAGGTATGGGATATCTATCGGTAATGGTTTCGTTATTCAAGGTCTGGAAGTCTATGACCATTCTTCTCTTAGGGTTTCCTAACTCGTCAGTCCCTTTCTTTGGTACTGTCCATACGGGTGAGTTATAGGGACTTTTACTGGGTTTAATTATATTATTCTCTAGCATTTTATTTATTTCTTTATTTATAAAATTATTGTCTGAGAAGGGGTAAGGGTACTGTTTCGTCCATATTGGCTCTTCAGTTTTAGTGCGGATCGTCGCTTCAATTGTTGTTGTAAATGGTAAAATAGGGTTTATTTCCTCATTGATTCTCATAATTTCTTCAACTTCTTTTTTATATTTGCTCTCATCAATTGTAAAATTTACTTGGCTGAAATCCGTTTCATTTTTCTTCTGTTCTGCTCTCCTGACATACGTCATTTTATATTCGAACAGATCTATCTTAGCTTTCATTTCTCTCAGGGATTGTTCTCCTAATATCATATGAAATTCTTTTAATTCTTCGATTTCAAAAAATAATAATTCTTGTCCTAGCATTCTAATCTTCTTGGCTGAGTTTATTATGTTTGAACCATTCAGAGTTCTACTAACAAATTGTTTAACTGGGAAGATCTTTCCATTTGGAATATTTTTCCTAATATAATTTAATGTCGAACCCGTTTCTATTAAAACTACCTAATAGTTTTTTGTTATCATGTAAAATAATCTGAAGACACGGCAGATTAGTTACTCGTATAAAAAAGTAGCCCTATTTTCAAATTCACTTACATCTATATTTACCCATAATTACTGATCACTATTATTATCCGTTATTTGGTGGATTCTTTGCATTTTCTGTGGTGCTGTATTATATCTTTATGACGTTGGTTGGTGGTTTCGCTTTAATGGTTCTCCTCTATTGGGATTGAAAGGTGCGTATCCTGCTCTTTGTTGTTCATAGTTGTTTCTGAAGGGATTCTGTTGATGCGATTGCTGTTGTTGATGCTGATTATTAGTGGGTTGCCGGAATCTTCCTATTGATGGATCCACGTCCATCGGTGTCGGGTTTGATATTTCCATGCGGGGAATAGGTTGAACTCCTGGTTGATACCTCCGTTCGTTTTGTGGGTGTTTGGGGTAGTTATAAGCTTCTCGTCGTATCGGATTGTGCTGCCTTTTATAAAGAATTTCCGTGGCAATTGCGTATGCACTTTCTAAATCTCTTGGTTTTGCCGCATATAATGTGTGTTGAGTGAATTCATCATTTATGCCATTGCGGAAGCAATCTATGGCCATTTTTTTTGTTACCTGCTGTAGAGAGTGAGTATTCCCTGGGTAATCGATTTCATATTTAGTCATTGCTAAATTAAAGATTTGACAGAGCTTGCTGTGGAATTCAGATAGCGTCTGTCTTCTTTGTATTTGTCTTTTCATTTCCTCTATGAGGGCGTTATAGCTTCTGGTATCGGAGTAGCTGTAATCTAGGCGATTGAGTATTGCTTGTAAGTGAAATACTGTGCCATAATTCTGTAGAAGAGTAGCTGGTTCTCCTTCGATCTTCATGAGACGTATTATAAATAATGCATCGTAATATGCTTTGCTATCTCGAAAGGCTTTTATGGGACTCATTGCTGCTATGATGGTTGCCCTCCATGTCCTGTATTTGGATGTGTCTCCGTTGAACACTGGTAGCCGTTCGAATAGTCTCAAATTTATTTCATTAGCATTGTTTATCGTGGGATTTTTCGGTTGGAATTCTTCGATTTCAGGTACTTTCGCTTGTTGCAGCTGGGCTAATTGTGCTTCTACAGCGGCACAAGCTTGTTCCAAGGTTGCTAGCCTTGCTTCCATAATGATTCCTCTACCTTGGGCGCTTTTTCAGGACGTGTGGAATTTAATTTTTTAGGAGTTCCTTTTTTCACTATTTTATTGTTCACTTGTTGAGCCCCCAGTTAAGTTTATACTCTTGATGTACATACAAATATAATTTTATTAATACCAAGATGTACTTAAAACAATTCTACGCTGAAGTTCATATGCTTCAGTGCAATAGAATACTGCTTATTTCTATGCTTAATCCTCTATTTATTATTGGCGGCAGCCGTGGTGTAGCGGTTAAGTGTTCGGCCTTCTACACCAAGTCGTGGCGGTTCGATGCCCGACAAAAGTAACATCAAAAATTAGAATTTTTCTAAACGGGGTCGCCCCTCGGCAGTAGTTTGGCAAACTCTCCGGGTGTATTTCTGCCATGAGAAGCTTCTCAGAAAAAAATTCATTTGCTTTGCAAGTGCCGTTCGGAGTCGGCAAAAAACTGTAGGTCCCACCAACTTGTAGGAAAACTCAAAAGCAACACACCACAAGTTGGAAAGAGAAGCTCGGCTAAAAATCTCGTTAGAGGTTATGATAACCTGTTGGTATTTCGCCGCCATTAGTTTTTTTTTTTTTTAATCCTCTATTTATAGCCTTGGGTTTCTTTTGTTTATTGGTTGGTGATAATCTTCAACAGGAATGTTTTGTTTGCTGATAAGTAATGGTTTGTTTACTGACAATGTTTTGGTTGCTGATAATGGTTTGTTTACTGACAATAATGGTTTGTTTACTGACAATGGTTGTTGATAATGTTCAATCTTTTGTTTGCTGACAATGGTTTGTTTACTGGCAATGTTTTAGTTGCTGATAACGTTGAATATCAATCTTTTATGTAAACTACTGATTCCGTATCATACTTTGGATGATATCTTCGGTACAGTAGTGTATTTTCTGTAACACTAAAGGGTCGAATACATAAAGCTTCGTTAACCTCGCCTGACATTTGCTACCTCAAAACTTTGCGTCCAACTTCAGAGGTATGCTACAATGAACGCCTTGACGCTTCTCTTTTATACATTTGTTTTCGTTATTTATTTCTTTGCATTCATAGTGTTTTGGTTAATTTATTAATTTAATAGAGAAAAAATTAATAAATTATTATTTCCTCCAAGTTTTTATTCTTTAATTAAAGCAAATTCATCAACACCTGATTGTCAAAGCGAGCAAAGCAAGCAAAATTTGAGAGTTTGCCAAATTTTGACCTTGCTTCAACTTTGAGGTCTCCAATTTGCCATTCTTCGTTTAAATACGTATACTGAACTTTTCTGTCAAAGTCAAAATTTGAGGTAAAGCCAAAATAAAGCTTTATGTAACTCACCCATAACTCGCGCATCTGTGTTACCACTGGAGTCGGTATAATCAAAATTAGCTAGGTTTATACCGAAAGCATGTACAAAATTTCTACCAAGAAGAGGCGGCCCACCATTTTTAACCACTATTGCCGACACGGACGCGGATTTACCTTGGTACTCCACAAGCATTTCACATATACCAGCTGGCTTAATTGCAACACCGTTGTACGTTTTTAAAATTATATTCGTCGCGGACAGTGATTTACTTTTAAAATAACCCATGTAGGTATCAAACACGCATGTAGGTATTACACTAAACTCTGAGCCAGTGTCCAGCCCCATCAAAAGTGGAACTTTATGCACCATTACCTTAATTTTAATGGGACCATCACCCTTGCTACGCACTGAAAACAAATTGATCTCACTATTTTCCACATACTTAAGTTCAGCTTTTTTAGTGGTGCACATTTTTTGCAAATGCCCTTTCTTTTTACATACATTGCATTTATAATTTTTATACCTACAGTTATAACTAGAGTGACCCGCAAGCCCACACACCGTACATGACATTTGTTGCTGCTGCTTTGATGTCCCCTTTGACTGCTTCTGATGCTGCTGCTGTTGTTGGTTATTACCCAGTTTTGCCTTGCTCTGCGGTGATTTGCTTTTGTTGCTTACAAAGTGCAGAGCTTCTTGCGGTTCTTGCTTGATGTCACTAAGGTCGTTGTGCTTTTGAATGTACTCGGCCGTATTTGCTATCTCCACTACTTTGGTCATGCTGCACGTTATATTTTATCCCGAGCCGGACATTTTTGAAGCCCTATAACGAATTTGTCACGAATTACGGTTTCGAGCATTGTGCCAAATTCACAATTAACCGCTAATGTCCTAACTCGCGCTGCCCAATTATTTACTGATTCATTTGTTGTTTTACTGGCATTATAAAATGTATACCGTTCAGTAAAAGCTGACGTCATCGGTTTAAAATGATTTTTCATTGCAGAAATGCATAACTCGTAAGTAGTGGTGTCCTGTTCAAGCGCTCCTGGGCTTACCAAATTCTGTAGAAGCACATATGCGCCGTCAGCAATATGGCTTTTTCACTTGAACTTCTTTAATGGCGTTCGCAATAAAAAACTGCGAAATTTGCTGCTGAAACACGCTCCATGAATTCTCTTCATGATGGAATCGCGGCACAGATCCAATTATATTGGTAGCCATTACTTTTACTTAATCGCACGCTGATGATTCTAATCTTCCCTTCAGACAAATGGTGACAATTGCCACCAAAGGGGCGGTTGAACTAGTGATAGCGGACCCGCTACTAGAACGACCTATTGTAATGCAGAGGGTGTGAATTTCCACCACCTGCATTACTCAGATTCATCCTAGTAGTAGGTCCGTATTCACCACTGCAGCTGGCCCAGGGGGACCATTTGTCGTCTTGAAATGTGTCGGTTTTCGTCGTTGAGTGCATTTTCGGTAGTGAGCTGGGCAGTGGCGTGACCAGGATTTTTCTAAGGGAGGGATGAGATTTTGTTAAGTAAAATATATTATTATATATGTATCTAAATTCCTATACTTATACTAAATTCTAAATTTTACACCAGATCTCTCATCTCCCTTTGTGGTGGAGGTTCTTCGGCGTCGTAGGGCATATAGACAGACGCCATCGTCAGGCTGGTGCTGCCGACTGTTAAACTGGCAGCGGTAATGTCACCATTGGTATAGTTAGGTAGAAGAAAGGTGTTGAGGTCAGACTTAACCAAAATACAGGTTCTGAGTTTGCCCTCCTCGCTGGCTCGAATGAGCTTGAAATCCTTAAACCCAAATTTGCAAATACTCGAGCTGTTGACTCCGGGTTCTTGGATGGGGACCACATCCACGCCGCCTTAAGAAAGACGACTACTTAAAGCAGCCGAGGCTACTTTAGATTTGTTCAGATTTATCTGAAGCACCACCAACATGAGAGCGCTCAGATTTCTCTGCCATCCCCATATCGTCGAAGTATGGCCTTTTCTGTAGGCTGTCTCTCAACGACGAGTTGTTCAGAGCAACTGCGCGGTTTGGCGTAGCGGGAGCCCTGCTGCCAGAAGCATCGGAGATATTGCGCTCAGGATGGGCTGCTACCACCGTGACGTCGTGGCCTTCCCCGTCCAGCAGACTATCTTCCATCTCCGAGTTGGCGGATAACATGCTTTCCGCGTTGGACTCTTCGGTTTCCCCTTGCGGTACTTCGATTTCCGAGTCTCCCGGAGCAGCCACGATGGGAGCGCGCTGTTCATCGCCACGGTATGCGTGGATAACGATCTGGCCTACACTGTGGTACACTATCCCATTACACCTTTTAAGGGGCTCGAGTGCCTCCTTATTCATGGTGAATACCACTTGTCTATCTGGCCCTACCGCATCCCCGACCAAAGTGACACTCCAGTCCTGTGTCGGGAGGGACGGATTCATTATCCGCAGCACCGTGAGAATTCGCTCAGGCTCTGCAGGGATGGCGGGAATCCATGCCCTTGCCCTTGGCCGAGCCTGAATGTCCTTCCAGTCGACGACATCGATTCTTGCACCTTCGTAGACTTCACCCATCCTTGCAGCTGCTACCTTGTACAGTGCAACAGTTCTTGCATCGTCTCACGCAATAATTTTAATCTGTCCCTGGTGCCAACCCGCATCCCTGACCGCCGCCGAACCACCAAGAGACTCCAAATAAACGTCGATGACAGCGTTTCCGAGTGCATTCCGGACGTGCCGCCACTGGTCCTTGGGAATGGCCAAACGGTCGTTGCCTCGGTCAAGAATGCCTATAAGGATTCTGTCCTTGGTTACATCATCAAAGCTTGGTTTGCTCACTACGGGCGTGTTTTGATGCCGCTTGGGATGGGATTTTAACTCCATGTCCGATCTGTGACGTTTAAAAAGGTTTCCGTTTACCCTCTTTGGCACATAACTGCTTTGGAAATCCGGTATAAGAGATTGTGCTAACTCCACGCATTTCCTGGAACTCGGCGACAGCGTTTCCTGCGGTACACCCTCATATTTCTTCGGGATCCTAGCGGCCAATCGTTTTTCCAGGTACGCGGAGCGGCGGGGATATGTATGAGGGCGTTATAGCTTCTGGTATCGGAGTAGCTGTAATCTAGGCGATTGAGTATTGCTTGTAAGTGAAATACTGTGCCATAATTCTGTAGAAGAGTAGCTGGTTCTCCTTCGATCTTCATGAGACGTATTATAAATAATGCATCGTAATATGCTTTGCTATCTCGAAAGGCTTTTATGGGACTCATTGCTGCTATGATGGTTGCCCTCCATGTCCTGTATTTGGATGTGTCTCCGTTGAACACTGGTAGCCGTTCGAATAGTCTCAAATTTATTTCATTAGCATTGTTTATCGTGGGATTTTTCGGTTGGAATTCTTCGATTTCAGGTACTTTCGCTTGTTGCAGCTGGGCTAATTGTGCTTCTACAGCGGCACAAGCTTGTTCCAAGGTTGCTAGCCTTGCTTCCATAATGTTTCCTCTACCTTGGGCGCTTTTTCAGGACGTGTGGAATTTAATTTTTTAGGAGTTCCTTTTTTCACTATTTTATTGTTCACTTGTTGAGCCCCCAGTTAAGTTTATACTCTTGATGTACATACAAATATAATTTTATTAATACCAAGATGTACTTAAAACAATTCTACGCTGAAGTTCATATGCTTCAGTGCAATAGAATACTGCTTATTTCTATGCTTAATCCTCTATTTATTATTGGCGGCAGCCGTGGTGTAGCGGTTAAGTGTTCGGCCTTCTACACCAAGTCGTGGCGGTTCGATGCCCGACAAAAGTAACATCAAAAATTAGAATTTTTCTAAACGGGGTCGCCCCTCGGCAGTAGTTTGGCAAACTCTCCGGGTGTATTTCTGCCATGAGAAGCTTCTCAGAAAAAAATTCATTTGCTTTGCAAGTGCCGTTCGTAGTCGGCAAAAAACTGTAGGTCCCACCAACTTGTAGGAAAACTCAAAAGCAACACACCACAAGTTGGAAAGAGAAGCTCGGCTAAAAATCTCGTTAGAGGTTATGATAACCTGTTGGTATTTCGCCGCCATTAGTTTTTTTTTTTTCTAATCCTCTATTTATAGCCTTGGGTTTCTTTTGTTTATTGGTTGGTGATAATCTTCAACAGGAATGTTTTGTTTGCTGATAAGTAATGGTTTGTTTACTGACAATGTTTTGGTTGCTGATAATGGTTTGTTTACTGACAATAATGGTTTGTTTACTGACAATGTTTTGGTTGTTGATAATGTTCAATCTTTTGTTTGCTGACAATGGTTTGTTTACTGGCAATGTTTTGGTTGCTGATAACGTTGAATATCAATCTTTTATGTAAACTACTGATTCCGTATCATACTTTGGATGATATCTTCGGTACAGTAGTGTATTTTCTGTAACACTAAAGGGTCGAATACATAAAGCTTCGTTAACCTCGCCTGACATTTGCTACCTCAAAACTTTGCGTCCAACTTCAGAGGTATGCTACAATGAACGCCTTGACGCTTCTCTTTTATACATTTGTTTTCGTTATTTATTTCTTTGCATTCATAGTGTTTTGGTTAATTTATTAATTTAATAGAGAAAAAATTAATAAATTATTATTTCCTCCAAGTTTTTATTCTTTAATTAAAGCAAATTCATCAACACCTGATTGTCAAAGCGAGCAAAGCAAGCAAAATTTGAGAGTTTGCCAAATTTTGACCTTGCTTCAACTTTGAGGTCTCCAATTTGCCATTCTTCGTTTAAATACGTATACTGAACTTTTCTGTCAAAGTCAAAATTTGAGGTAAAGCCAAAATAAAGCTTTATGTAACTCACCCATAACTCGCGCATCTGTGTTACCACTGGAGTCGGTATAATCAAAATTAGCTAGGTTTATACCGAAAGCATGTACAAAATTTCTACCAAGAAGAGGCGGCCCACCATTTTTAACCACTATTACCGACACGGACGCGGATTTACCTTGGTACTCCACAAGCATTTCACATATACCAGCTGGCTTAATTGCAACACCGTTGTACGTTTTTAAAATTATATTCGTCGCGGACAGTGATTTACTTTTAAAATAACCCATGTAGGTATCAAACACGCATGTAGGTATTACACTAAACTCTGAGCCAGTGTCCAGCCCCATCAAAAGTGGAACTTTATGCACCATTACCTTAATTTTAATGGGACCATCACCCTTGCTACGCACTGAAAACAAATTGATCTCACTATTTTCCACATACTTAAGTTCAGCTTTTTTAGTGGTGCACATTTTTTGCAAATGCCCTTTCTTTTTACATACATTGCATTTATAATTTTTATACCTACAGTTATAACTAGAGTGACCCGCAAGCCCACACACCGTACATGACATTTGTTGCTGCTGCTTTGATGTCCCCTTTGACTGCTTCTGATGCTGCTGCTGTTGTTGGTTATTACCCAGTTTTGCCTTGCTCTGCGGTGATTTGCTTTTGTTGCTTACAAAGTGCAGAGCTTCTTGCGGTTCTTGCTTGATGTCACTAAGGTCGTTGTGCTTTTGAATGTACTCGGCCGTATTTGCTATCTCCACTACTTTGGTCATGCTGCACGTTATATTTTATCCCGAGCCGGACATTTTTGAAGCCCTATAACGAATTTGTCACGAATTACGGTTTCGAGCATTGTGCCAAATTCACAATTAACCGCTAATGTCCTAACTCGCGCTGCCCAATTATTTACTGATTCATTTGTTGTTTTACTGGCATTATAAAATGTATACCGTTCAGTAAAAGCTGACGTCATCGGTTTAAAATGATTTTTCATTGCAGAAATGCATAACTCGTAAGTAGTGGTGTCCTGTTCAAGCGCTCCTGGGCTTACCAAATTCTGTAGAAGCACATATGCGCCGTCAGCAATATGGCTTTTTCACTTGAACTTCTTTAATGGCGTTCGCAATAAAAAACTGCGAAATTTGCTGCTGAAACACGCTCCATGAATTCTCTTCATGATGGAATCGCGGCACAGATCCAATTATATTGGTAGCCATTACTTTTACTTAATCGCACGCTGATGATTCTAATCTTCCCTTCAGACAAATGGTGACAATTGCCACCAAAGGGGCGGTTGAACTAGTGATAGCGGACCCGCTACTAGAACGACCTATTGTAATGCAGAGGGTGTGAATTTCCACCACCTGCATTACTCAGATTCATCCTAGTAGTAGGTCCGTATTCACCACTGCAGCTGGCCCAGGGGGACCATTTGTCGTCTTGAAATGTGTCGGTTTTCGTCGTTGAGTGCATTTTCGGTAGTGAGCTGGGCAGTGGCGTGACCAGGATTTTTCTAAGGGAGGGATGAGATTTTGTTAAGTAAAATATATTATTATATATGTATCTAAATTCCTATACTTATACTAAATTCTAAATTTTACACCAGATCTCTCATCTCCCTTTGTGGTGGAGGTTCGTCGTCGTAGGGCATATAGACAGACGCCATCGTCAGGCTGGTGCTGCCGACTGTTAAACTGGCAGCGGTAATGTCACCATTGGTATAGTTAGGTAGAAGAAAGGTGTTGAGGTCAGACTTAACCAAAATACAGGTTCTGAGTTTGCCCTCCTCGCTGGCTCGAATGAGCTTGAAATCCTTAAACCCAAATTTGCAAATACTCGAGCTGTTGACTCCGGGTTCTTGGATGGGGACCACATCCACGCCGCCTTAAGAAAAACGACTACTTAAAGCAGCCGAGGCTACTTTAGATTTGTTCAGATTTATCTGAAGCACCACCAACATGAGAGCGCTCAGATTTCTCTGCCATCCCCATATCGTCGAAGTATGGCCTTTTCTGTAGGCTGTCTCTCAACGACGAGTTGTTCAGAGCAACTGCGCGGTTTGGCGTAGCGGGAGCCCTGCTGCCAGAAGCATCGGAGATATTGCGCTCAGGATGGGCTGCTACCACCGTGACGTCGTGGCCTTCCCCGTCCAGCAGACTGTCTTCCATCTCCGAGTTGGCGGATAACATGCTTTCCGCGTTGGACTCTTCGGTTTCCCCTTGCGGTACTTCGATTTCCGAGTCTCCCGGAGCAGCCACGATGGGAGCGCGCTGTTCATCGCCACGGTATGCGTGGATAACGATCTGGCCTACCCTGTGGTACACTATCCCATTACACCTTTTAAGGGGCTCGAGTGCCTCCTTATTCATGGTGAATACCACTTGTCTATCTGGCCCTACCGCATCCCCGACCAAAGTGACACTCCAGTCCTGTGTCGGGAGGGACGGATTCATTATCCGCAGCACCGTGAGAATTCGCTCAGGCTCTGCAGGGATGGCGGGAATCCATGCCCTTGCCCTTGGCCGAGCCTGAATGTCCTTCCAGTCGACGACATCGATTCTTGCACCTTCGTAGACTTCACCCATCCTTGCAGCTGCTACCTTGTACAGTGCAACAGTTCTTGCATCGTCTCACGCAATAATTTTAATCTGTCCCTGGTGCCAACCCGCATCCCTGACCGCCGCCGAACCACCAAGAGACTCCAAATAAACGTCGATGACAGCGTTTCCGAGTGCATTCCGGACGTGCCGCCACTGGTCCTTGGGAATGGCCAAACGGTCGTTGCCTCGGTCAAGAATGCCTATAAGGATTCTGTCCTTGGTTACATCATCAAAGCTTGGTTTGCTCACTACGGGCGTGTTTTGATGCCGCTTGGGATGGGATTTTAACTCCATGTCCGATCTGTGACGTTTAAAAAGGTTTCCGTTTACCCTCTTTGGCACATAACTGCTTTGGAAATCCGGTATAAGAGATTGTGCTAACTCCACGCATTTCCTGGAACTCGGCGACAGCGTTTCCTGCGGTACACCCTCATATTTCTTCGGGATCCTAGCGGCCAATCGTTTTTCCAGGTACGCGGAGCGGCGGGGATATGTCTCTTGGGAGTCCGGACCCGTAGCTTCCATCGCGGTCGTTCTTTTGCTGACAGCCCATTTACTGCTTCTCTTTCATTGGATCTCTGAGGCCAGGTCGTGAGACCATTGCCACAGGCGTTGAGAGACTGGTTTTCATACCAGCGGTTGATGGAAGTTCAGCATGTACTTGTGCTGGCTCCCATCAAGTCACTCTTACTTGATAGAGATTTATAGGTTGTGCTTTCGCTTGATCCAGCATAGCTCTCCTCTGCTGAGGAGTGAGCGAAATTGTTGATTGTTTAATGTTTTGTTTTGTTTTTTTTTTTTCATCTTGTTTGTACGACCCATCGCCGGACAGGGCCAGCTTAGGGTCAAGGAAAAAGTGAGGGGAAAGTGTGTCGTCCGCCGCGGCAGAGCCCCATACCGCGGTAAGACCATAGATACTCTCTGAAGCGGCCCGGTATCAGAGAGGCTCCGTTCGACTACAACCACGATTTGCCTCCCGGCTGCAAACGTCCAATGGGAACGGTATCGGATTGGGGGGGAGGGGGGGGGGGGGAGGCTAGGCTGCTCTCGTGATGTAGTGCCATGCAGTATCTATGGTAACAAGGGTAGCGTAGCCCTGTGCCTATCGACTTAAGCCCTCGTACCGCGGCAAGGTTTTTTTTTATAAGCTTTTATTTAGTTTCACCTGACGGCTGTCTGTTATCAAATCTTGCCAGCTAAATTTGATACACTTCCCGGTGTCCGATTGATTTCAAATTCTGCACCCATGTATAACCCTGATGACAATGCAATATTATAAAAAAAAAAATTCGATAGGTGGCGCGTGGGTCGCTATATTTTCAAAATTCGCATTTATGGTCCAATTTAGCTGAAATTCGTAACATGTATTACTACCATGAAAAGAAATATTTTTGTAAAAGAAAATTCCGCTAGGTGGGGCTGAGATAGCGGTAATAAAAACTCAAAGGTCTGTTTTCAGTGTCGATTAATTCGTTTTTCAACGAACTTCCCGTTGAGATAGGATCTTGAAATTTTCATCATCGCTTAGTTTTATACCCCAATGCACTATAATAAACAAATAATTCCGATAGGTGGCGTATGGGTAGAGATATTTGAAAAATTTAATTTACAGAGATTTTGCTTTCGATTTTGAATTAACTCCCCGTTGAGCTGGGGTTTTGAAATTTTCACCATCGATCAGGTTTTACTGACAATGCATTATACAAAAAAAAAAATCTAAAATATTGCTTTATTTGCAAAAATCCAATCATCACCCACGTGTGTGTTACTTCTAAATGTTAAAAAAAAATTGCACCCGCTAGGTGGCGCGTGAGTCGCTTTATTTGAGAATTACGAAGGTCTGTTTTCAGTGTCGATTAATTCGTTTTTCAACGAACTTCCCGTTGAAGTAGGATCTTGAAATTTTCATCATCGTTTAGTTTTCTGCCTCCACGCAAAATAACAAAAAAATAATTCCGATAGGTGGCGCACGAGTAGAGATATTCGAAAGTTTTCATTCCATGAAATTTTGCTTTTGATATTGTACTTACTTGCAGTTAAGATGGGATTTTGAGATGAGATTTTCATCATCGTTCAGGCTTCGCTAACAGTAAATAAAAAAATTAGCTTAATTTCAAAAATCCCATTTATCGTTTAGTTTAGTCTTTATTCCAATATCCCAAAAGTAACTTTATTAACCACGCGGCTTTATTGTAAAAGATTCTATGGTTTCTGTTACTGCTAGCTGCCGATTGATGTCGCTGCGACATTATTGCCTCTTGTTGATAAACCGAAAGTATCTTTATTAACCACGCGGCTTTATTGTAAAAGATTCTATGGTTTCTGTTGCTGCTAGCAGCCGATTGATGTCGCTGCGACATTATTGCCTCTTGTTGATAAACCGAACTAAAAAGTAAAAAATAAAATTAAAGAAAAAAAACTTTTTTAAAAATAAGCTTTTATTATTGGTTTATAAAATTAACTAAAAAGTAAAAAATAAATTGACTGTAAAGGAATATAACACTTTATAAGTTCATTGTAACCTTTAAAGATAATTTGGCTTCTTCGTCTGCCACAAAATAATTCCATATTGTACATAATTATATATTTCAAACATTAAAACTTTACACCTAAATTATTAAATCTTGCAGTATATATCACATTCCTAATTTTATTAATAATAAAAGCGTGTTAAATTTTGATGGTATAATTAAGAACACTTGGGACCTTCTTTTCTATTTGATGGTAAAATTAAGAACATTCAGGACCTTCTTTTCTTGCTATCGAAATTTAACACGCTTTTATTATTAATAAAATTAGGAATCTGATATATACTGGAAGATTTAATAATTTAGGTGTAAAGTTTTAATGTTAGAAATATATAATTATGTACAATATGGAATTATTTTGTGGCAGACGAAGAAGCCAAATTATCTTTAAAGGTTACAATGAACTTATAAAGTGTTATATTCCTTTACAGTCAATTTATTTTTTACTTTTTAGTTAATTTTATAAACCAATAATAAAAGCTTATTTTTAAAAAAGTTTTTTTTTCTTTAATTTTATTCTTAACTAGAAGGAAATTTTATAATTCTACTGTAAAATTAAAATTTGCAAAATTATTCGAGTGACGAAGGGGGAGATCTATACCAGTTCTTTTGCCTGCAGGGATATATCACAATTTCGTTCGATTCCAACCAGCGGTTAACAAAAACACCTGCCAAAACAAAAACTTACTGTGGAACTTTTTTCTCCACTTGAGGAAATTGATGCCAAATGGCATCATGCTCAAAATCCTATTTCCAAAAAAAAAAAAAAAACATTTAAACTTGATATTGTTTGTGACTATTGGGGTCAAATGTAGCCGTTACTTGACTGAATTTGATTTTTAGAACTAAAAACAAAAAAAGATGAAGTGAAAGGGTTAAGATTCTATATATAAACCTTTGTACATATTTTAAAAAATCAGAAGTCTTTTGACTCTAACGAGAAGGCTTACAACCTCACAAAAAGATTGTTGTTTATCTTTTTCAAGCAAGGCGAGATGGAAACCTACATCCGGGATAAAGGTGGAGGCAGCAGAATTAAAAAATCTATAAATAAGTATTTTTAATTAATACATATTTTATAAAATTGTTCCATCATTTACACAAATGTGTACGTACAAGTGTACGCTAAAGTGAGATTTTAAAAATTAATATATATAATTAAGGACATTCATTTTCTTCCCTGGTGAAGGGTGGACACCTTGCCGCGGTACAAGGTAGAGATGGGCGCGTGCATGATTTTTGCAACACGACACGACACGGTCACGAAACTGATTTTCAAAAGTTGGCACTAACACGCACGGGGAAAAATACCCAAACACGACACGACACGGCACGCACGAAAAAAATATAAAACTGTATTTCATGGATTTTATTTTGTTTTTGTATATATTTGTAAAGATGGCATGTACTTGTACTTTGTTATAAGGTATGTATCGACGAATGAGTTACGAAATAGTTACTTTAATTGTAATCGCCAAATACCCATATCTACTTTTATTTACAATTAAACTAAAGTTTGTGGTGGAGTGAAGTGGAATTAGAAACTTATATAAAAATATAATTTAGAAAAAAAATGTAATGTGCCAACCCAGTTTGGTAAAAAACGGAGATCGTGTTTTTTCGTGCGTGTTTTTTTATGGTTTTCGGGCTCAACACGATCACGACACGAAATTGCATTTTCGAACACGCGCACTTGGACACACGCGTTCGTGTTTCGTTTCACGGTAAAAAACACGCACGCCGCCCATCTCTAGTACAAGGGCTTAAGTTGGTAGCCACAGGGCTACGCTGCCCTTGTGATTATAGCGCCGTCCGGTACTACATCACGCGAGAAGCCAAGCCTCTCTGGCGCGACGACTAAGATCTTCCCCCTCCCAATCCAGGGTGTTATGCGACCACGTCGTATGGCCTTACCGCGGTATGGGGCTCTGCACATAATGTACCCCTGCGGGTTGGGGTTCTAGAATATGCCCGCGGTAGGTATGCCTGTCGTAAAAGGCGATTAAAATCCAAAGAGAGGACAACTCAATAAAACCCGTAATTCCGAGTGTGATCCTTACCGTGCTCATGGGATGAATAGCACTACGTTAGTGTGTCTTATAACGGAGGCCTCCAGATACCTGGCGCCCTCTGGTTGTAATTAGTCTTACTGGGATATCGGGGGCTATGTCTCAGCTGACCTTATTTCCCCTACCCTCGTGGGAATTATATGTACCGATTAAATGAGAAAAACCATACTTTAGATCATGATAAAGTTGAATTGCTTTCAAGTGATCAGGCCAGATCTGGCCTTTCGGTTTATACCGAATCAAAAGCTGAAACCGCAGGCATGGTGGGGCTGAATAGGCCCCCATGACACTGAAAATCAAGGTTTGAAACCGATTAAAATAACGTTCCGGTTTCGGGTTCGGTTTTTGCAACGTGTTTCGGTTTCGGTTCCGGTTTCGTTCTGCAAAATTTATTTCGGTTTCGGTTATGGTTTCGTTCCGGTTTCGGTTTCCAAATAAAAACACGAAAAAAAAATTTTACTACTAAAATACTCAAGTACCTATGTAGCTACGAAATAGGTCTGAATTTTCATAACTTTTTTCCTGCGGCCATGATGGGATTTCTCCAATATAATAATACATTTATTAACGCTATGCATGGATGAAATTTCTGCAAAACAAATTCCTAAAGTTAACTCTACTTTTTTATTAAAAATGGAAGCCAAATGAAATGTATAAATCGTTAAAAACATTAAAATTAGTGGCGCTTTCTGAGACAAGCCTGAACATTTCTTTTACGGATCTCGTAAATTTGTTTCGATCGCTTCATTCAACTATAGTCAAACTTCCTCTTTCAGAATTTTGAAAAACGTGGCTCGACAATCTTCCATGAAAACTTTCAGGGTACCTGTTTGTAAAAGGAACTACCTATGTGCCCACTCACAGAAGTAAGGTATTGAGAAAATTGAAAACCGTTTGGAACCGGTTCCGGCTTTTGAAACGGTTTCGGTTTCGGTCTTTTCCAGATCAAAATAACGGTTACGGTTTCGGTTTCGGTTTTGAAAAATTAATCGGTTTTAATCAGTTACGGTTACGGTTTCGGTTTCGGTTTCAGTCCTTGCTGAAAATGTTGGAAAACGTAAGCACTTGAATGGTGCCGCTCGTAAGCGTTTTAAGAAACTCCTGGCTAAGGGTGTCAGATACGAAACCGCCTTAGAAAATGCCAAACAGCCCCAAGGGCCGGCACAAAAGGAGGCGACCAACAAAAGGGGGCGATCCAATAGTACGACCCCACAAAATTTCCAAAAGAGGACAAGCCAGATGCCTCCTCTTGATGCAGAGGCAGCCAGTGCCTTAGTAACCGCGGCTCATCCTGACGGTGTGTCATCGGGATCTTTTTGAGATGCCCTGGCCACTTTTAAGCTGGGCATAATCCCACAGGATTATCCTAGTACTATCTGGTCTTCTGAACAACTGAAGATTATAAGAAAGGAAATTTTAAAAGAAGTGTTTAAACTTCAAGTTGGCGCTATTAGGCCCCGCTTCACGGGCTGCGCGAATCGCCAAGGATGGCTTTCAGTTGTCTGCGATGATTCTAATACTGCAGAGTGGTTAAAAGACATCGTCGAAACTGAAGGTAGTCTCGGATGCGGAAGTACCCCGTCGCATTATATTTGTCGGGTATTTTAAAGAGGACGATTTCCCCTCAAACCAGCATATCCTCAGAGCTATTTCTGTTCAAACCCCGGCCCTAGACACCAGATACTGGAGAATCCTCAATCGGACAAGTAGGGCCACAGTGACGGAAATTGCAATAGCTGTAGATCCGGTGTCAGCTGAAGCAATCCGTCACCATAATAATACAATCAGTTTGGCGTATGCCAAAGTGAAACTGCGGCTTAAAACCAAACTCGTCAGCACTGATGAAAACGTTGCGGTAGAAAAGAAGGCTGTAGAACAAACAGCCTGCAGCTCAAAACGGGCAGAGGTGACCCAATGCTTGGAGGATGTACAAACTAAGCTTCAGCTGGAGTCCACAGCAGAAGCTACAATTATCGAGACTCCACCGCCCTCTCAAAGCGGGCAAACAAATCAATTACTTAGTGGGAACTCTAGACCCGGAGTCGAAAAAAACGGGCCATGCTTTGCTCAGCGGCAACCTAAAGTCATCGGTGGCGGATAGGGACCGCAAAAGATCTTTATAATGTCAGCCCTCCCAGCAAACTTTCGCAGTTCCAGGCGTCTAAAATGCCTCCAGGTGAATCTTCACCATGCCAAGGCAGCTTCGGATGTTCTTAGCAGAAGATTCAACAGAGAAGGTCTGGGAGTGGCTTTTATTCAAGAACCATAGATTTTACATGGTTCTGTAAAAGGTTTAAGGAGGACTGGCGGTAAATTAATATATGGCACCGGTTCCCTTCCCATGGCGGCGATGCTTCTAAACAAGAAACTGGATTTTGTTCCGCTCCTACAGTTCATGACGCCTGATTTGGTAGCAGTTTGGGCAAAAATTCCAGCCCCAAGAGGTGAAAAAGAGGCCATTTTGGCATCAGCTTACTTTCCGGGTGAGGAGAAAACAGCCCCAACTGCTGATCCAAATCTCTCATTGAGTATTGCCAACAGAAGGGTATCCCATGGGTCCTCTGCTGTGACGTAAACTCCCACCATACAGCTTGGTAGTACGAACATAAATAACAGGGGGGAGCATCTCCTGGAGTTTATTAGTAGTCACAATATCAGTGTAATATTTATATTTATTTATTAAGTCTATGGTTTACAAATAAACCGTGGTAATGAACGTAATAAACCGTGGTAATGTTAACGTTATTAGAGGTGAGGTTCTTGACCTTACTCTATGCAGCCAAAACATGGCCTTCGCTGTCACAAGTTGGCACGTGTCAGGGGAGGAATCAATGTCGGACCACAAATATATTGTATTGACATGGGTGACTTCTCTAACCATGAGTCCGTTTTCAGAAATCCGAGAAAACGAAGTGGGAACTATTTCGCTTTACCATGGAAGAACGCGGCAATTGGTTGAACCAACCAATAACTACGGGGCGGGAGCTCGAGAGAGAGGCTGAACAGCTTCACTCAGATATCACAACAGCTATCTGCGAGAGTTGTCCCCAAACCAAACAACGTATACAACGTGATGTTCCTTTGTGGAACAAAAAGCTTGCACAATTAAGATATCAAGCCAGAAGGCTGTTTAATGCAGCTAAAGACACTGGAGACTGGGTCTCCTATAGAAATGCTTTAACTTCTTATAATAGAGAACTTAGAAAATTTAAGAGGGCAACGTGGAGAGAAACGTCAAGCGAAAAAAGTGGGTCTTGCCGTGAACGAGGACAAGACGAAGTATTTGCTGTCATCAAAGAAAGAATCGGCGCACCTGCGCCTTGGCAGCCATGTCACTGTTGATAGTTACAAATTTGAAACTGTGAGGGACTTCGTCTATTTGGGAACCAGTATCAACACCGAAAATAATATCAGTCTAGAAATCCAGCGGAGAATCACTCTTGCCAACAAGTGCTACTTTGGACTGAGTAGGCAATTGAGAAGTAAAGTCCTCTCTCGAAGAACAAAGATCACGCTCTATAAGTCTCTCATCATACCTGTCCTGATGTATGGCTCAGATTCATGGACAATGTCAAGAGAAGATGAGATGGCCCTTGGAGTATTTGAGAGAAAAGTTCTCCGGAAGATTTATGGTCCTTCCCGTGATGCCATCGGCGCGTATAGAAGGAAATTTAACGATGAACTGTACGAGCTCTACGCAGATCTGACCATAGTCCAGCGAATTAAAGCCCAAAGACTCCGCTGGCTGGGCCATGTTATGCGAATGGACAAAGAAGCTCCAGCACAGAAGGTTTTCCTATCGTCGCCTGAATTCGGCAGCAGAGGAAGGGGGAGGCCTCGACTGAGATGGAAACAACAGGTGGAGGATGACTTGAACTCCCTTGGGGTTTCCAATTGGCGTCCGTTATCGCTAAAAAGGAATGACTGGCGTGCTTTGATACGAAACGGCCAAAATCGCTTAGGCGGTTAAGCGCCAATAAATGATGAAATGATGAACGTGGAGAGAACACTGCGAAAATATTAAAGATCTCCCTACGGCAGTGCGGCTCTAAAAAGCTCTTGCGAGAGGCCATAGCAACGTCATTGGTACTCTGAAGAACTAATATGGGAGCTACACGAAGCAGCCGGAAGACACATGCAAACTTTTGCTTGCTACTTACTTTACGGACTGTGTACCAGGCTATCAACACTCGCATCCCGTAGTAGAGAATTCTCCGACAATTAGTGGTAGAGAAAAGAGCCTGGCTACGAAGCCAACCAATGTTAACAAGGTCCAATGGGCTTTATCGACTTTCAGTCCTTTCAAATCTCCTGAACCGGATGGGGTCTACCCTTGTCTGTTGCAGCAAGGAATCAACTATACAGCTCCAGTCCTATCAAATTTATATAGAGTATCCCTGCTGTTAGGATATATTCCCAACAGGTGGACGGAGGTTAAGGTTGTATTTATACCGAAACCAGGGAAACCGAAAAATCTGCCATCGTCATATCGACCAATAAGTCTCAGTTCCTTTCTCCTAAGGGGAATGGAGAAAATTTTAGATCAGCACATTAGGGAAGTAAACTTAAAGAAACACCCTCTGTGTAAACAACAATTTGCCTACCAACCCGGGAAATCTACGTGCTATCCCTTGCCTTATTGAAAAGGCCATAGAGTCTAAAAACATAGCCCTGTGTGCATTCATCGATGTATCAGGCGCTTTCGATAATACGACGTACCAGGCCATTGAGGAAGCCATGATTAGCAAGGATGTAAGCCCAATGATCACTCGCTGGGTCCTGGCCATGCTAAAGCAAAGAAAAATCAGCTTTGAGCTAGGAGGGAGTGCTGGCTCAAACGTGGACACAAGAGGATGCCCTCAGGGAGGTATACTTTCACCTCTACTGTGGACCCTAGTCATAGACGAACTTCTTCATCTTTTGAAGGGCAATGGCTTTGACGTACAGGGATATGCGGATGGCTTAGTAGTCTGCGTAACAATAATGCATGAAGAAACAATATCCGATCGCATGCAACAAGCCCTGCGCATCATTGAAAGATGGTGCACTAACAAAGGGTTGTCTATCAACCCAAATAAAACACTATTGGTGCCTTTCACGATTCGAAGAAAGCTTAAGCTTAAGATATTAATATCTCACTGAAATTGTTCAGCTTCTGCCTCAATCTCATGCACCGTAGTTATCGGTTTTTGTAAGCAATTGCCACTTTCTTCCATCATCATTCATCATTTATTGGCGCTTAACCGCCTAAGCGATTTTGGCCGTCGCCTATCAAAGCACGCCAGTCATTCCTTTTTAGCGAAACTGACGCCAATTGGAAACCCCAAGGGAGTTCAAGTCATCCTCCACCTGTTGTTTCCATCTCAGTCGAGGCCTCCCCCTTCCTCTGCTGCCGAATTCGGGTGACGATTGGAAAACCTTCTGGGCTGGAGCTTCTTTGTCCATTCGCATGACGTGACCCAGCCAGCGGAGCCTTTGGGCTTTAATTCGCTGGACTATGGTCAGATCTGCGTAAAGCTCGTACAGCTCATCGTTAAATCTCCTTCGATACTCGCCGTCGGCATCACGGGAAGGACCATAAATCTTCCGGAGAACTTTTCTCTCAAATACTCCAAGGGCCATCTCATCTTCTATTGACATTGTCCATGAATCTGAGCCATACATCAGGACAGGTATGATGAGAGACTTATAGAGCGCGATCTTTGTTCTTCGAGAGAGGACTTTACTTCTCAATTGCCTACTCAGTCCAAAGTAGCACTTGTTCGCAAGAGTGATTCTCCGTTGGATTTCTAGACTGATATTATTTTCGGTGTTAATGCTGGTTACCAAATAGACGAAGTCCCTCACAGTTTCAAATTTGTAACTATCAACAGTGACGTGGCTGCCAAGGCGCAGGTGCGCCGATTCTTTCTTTGATGACAGCAAATACTTCGTCTTGTCCTCGTTGACCGCAAGACCCACTTTTTTCGCTTCTTTATCCAGTCCAGAGAAGGCAGCGCTTACGGCGCGGTTATTAAGGCCAATGATATCAATATCATCGGCATACGCCAGCAATTGCACGCTCTTGTAAAAGATTGTACCATTGCGGTTTAGCTCTGCTGCTCGAATTATCTTCTCCAGCATCAGGTTGAAGAAATCGCACGAAAGGGAGTCGCCCTGTCTGAAGCCTCGTTTGGTTTCAAATGGCTCAGAGAGGTCCTTCCCGACTCTGACGGAGCTGTTAGTATTGCTCAACGTCATTTGGCAAAGCCGTATAAGCTTTGCAGGGAAGTCAAATTCAGACATGGCGGCATACAGGCAACTCCTTTTTGCGCTGTCAAAAGCGGCTTTGAAATCGACAAAGAGATGGTGTGTGTCGATTCTTTTATCATGGGTCTTCTCCAGGATTTGGCGTATCGTGAAAATCTGGTCGATGGTAGACTTACCAGGTCTAAAGCCACACTGATAAGGTCCAATCAGCTTGTCTACGATGGGCTTCAGTCTTTCACACAATACGCTAGAAAGAACCTTATATGCGATATTAAGAAGGCTGATTCCGCGGTAGTTGGTGCGGTTAGCGGGATCGCCTTTCTTGTGGATTGGGCAGAGCACACTTAAATTCCAATCTGGAGGCATGCACTCGTCTGACCATATTCTGCATAAGAGCTGATGCATGCTTTTTACCAGCTCTTCGCCTCCGTGTTTGAACAGCTCGGCGGGTAGTCCGTATTTTCCAGGCGCTTTGTTGTTTTTGAGCCGGGATATAGCTATCCTCACTTCATCATAGTCAGGTGGTGGGACGACTTTTCCATCGTCAGGGATTGGGGTATCGGGTTCGACGTCTCCCTCGCAATTTAGCAGTGAGGAGAAGTGCTCCCTCCATAATTTAAGTACACTCTGTACGTCGGTTACCAGGTCGCCATTATTGTCCTTACAGGAACTTGCCCCGGTCTTAAAACCTTCCGTCATCCTTTCTTCCATGGTGAAGCGAAATAGTTCCCATTTCGTCTTCCTTGGATTTCTGAAAACGGACTCATGCTCAGAGAAGTGGCCCATGTCGAATACAATATGTTTGTTGTCCGACATTGATTCCTCCCCCGAGACGTGCCAATTTGTGACAGCGAAGGCCATGTTTTGGCTACATAGAGTAAGGTCAAGAACCTCCCCGCTAATAGCATTAACAAAAGTCGGTTCATTACCACGATTTATGACATTGATGTTAATACTACTAATAAACTCCAGGATGTGCTCACCCCTGTTATTTATGTTTGTACTGACCCAAACTGTATGGTGGGAGTTTGCGTCACAGCAGAGGACCCATGGGATACCCTTCTGTTAACAATACTCAATGAGGGATTTGGATTCAGCAGTAGGGGTTGTTTCCTCCTCACCGGGAAAGTAAGCTGATGCCAAAATGGCCTCTTTTTCACCTCTTGGGTTTGGAATTTTTGCTCAAACTGCAACCAAATCAGCCGTCATAATCTGTAGGAGCGGGATAAACGACAATTTCTTGTTTAGAAGCATCGCCGCTCTGGGACGGGAACCGGTGGCATATATTAATTTACAGTCAGTACTAAACCTTAAACTTTTACAGAACCATGTAAAATCCATGGTTCTTGAATGAAGGACACTCCCACACCTTCTCTGCTGAATCTTCTGCTAAGAATATCCGAAGCTGCCTTGGCATGGTGAAGATTCACTTGGAGGCATTTTAGACGCCTTGAACTGCGAGAGTTTGCTGGGAGGGCTGACATTATAAAGATTTTTTGCGGTCCCTATCCGCCACCGATGACTTTAGGTTGCCGCTGAGCAAAGCATCCTCATTAGATGCCTGACTTTGGCCCGTTTTTTTGTCGACCCCGGGCCTAGGGTTCTCGCTACGTAATTGATTTATTTGCCGGCTTTGAGAGGGCGGTGGAGTCTCGATAATCGTAGCTTCTGCTGTGGACTCCAGTTGAATCTTAGTTTGTACATCCTCCAAGCCTTGCCTCTTTATAGAACCCTCACAAAGAGCATCAGCCAGGCTCATTAATCTAAGGAGGGTGGATCTAAGAACCTTCATACAGCAATAAGCTGATAGGTCACACAATAGATCGTACTAATGGTCGCGGTGTAATAAGGCCTTATAATAATAATATCTAATAATAATGTAAACAGTTTTTTTAACTTAAAAACCTCCACGTTAAGGATATGTTTTTGCAAAAGGTTAACAAAATGATAAGAAAACTCACTTTCAAAAGAATTCCATTTTTCCCGTAAAAAAATTATGGGAAAGGGCAAAAAAGCGACCCCTAAGGCGCGGCCAGAATCGCCTAGGCGGTTAAAGGCTATTTTAAGTAGGTAAGGGGTAAGTTAGGTTAGGTTAGGTTCAAGTGGCTGCCGCAGAGGCACACTTAGGCCAGTTTTCAAAGGCCCGTTGTGATACCACCAACACAAGGAAAGTCAGTCCCGGGACCTAGCCATATGGAAAATCCCTGAGATGTTGGGATTTTCCACATAGCAGACTGCCGGGACTGACACTCCTAAACCGAAACCGTTACTTCTCCTCGAACCACTTAGATGACTTTACGATCTGGCTTAGGCTATCTAGGAACGGAACTCCCAAAAAGCGCGTTCTCGCGCCGCTTAAAGCCGGACAGTTGCAGATGAGGTGCTCCACTGTTTCCTCCTCCTCATCATCTTTGCAACTCCTGCAGCATCGTCGGCAGGGCACACCTAGCCTTTCTGCATGCCTACCAATGAGGCAGTGACCGGTTAATACCCCTATCAATATGCAGATTTCCCTCCTAGTTAGGGCATAAATGCGTCTAGACCTTTTAAGATCCCATTTTGGCCAGGTTTGTTTCGATATCCGACACCCTGGGGATTGCAGCCATCTTTCGTTGATTTGACGGAGTGTGTGGTCCTTCAGCATTAGTTTGCATGTGGCAAACGGCATACCTAAGCGCTCTTTATCCTGAAGAACCTGCTTGGTCGTGCCCTGCCTGGCAAGCTCGTCTGCCTTACAGTTTCCCTCAATGTCCCTATGTCCCGGGACCCATATGAGGTTTACGCGGTTCTGTTGGGCCATCTCCTGAAGAGATCGACGACAGCTGAGCGTCAGTTCAGAGTTGAACGTGTATGAGCCAAGGGATTTGATTGCCGCTTGGCTATCGCTGAAAATAGTTATATCTTCTCCGATAACACGTTTGCTTAACCAGGCTGCGGCGTCCAGGATTGCCGAGACTTCCGCCTGGAAGACGCTACAATGATCACGTAGTCTGAAGGAGAGCTCAAGGTCCAAATCCCTTGAATAAACCCCTCCTCCAACTCTGCCGTCCAACTTCGAGCCGTCGGTGTATATGGAAGTGCCACCATTTGTTTCGGGACACCAATCCGTCCTCTCCCAGTCTTCTCTGCTGGGAATGTTTATTTTGAAACAGCTATCCCCGACTTTAGTGGTCGCACAACGATCTGTGCTTAGAGGGAGAAAGCTGTAAGATTCCAGAATACTGGAGTGTCCAATAGTACCCGCACCCCAACTGGAGGTTTCTCTTAGGCGCAGAGCTGATGCCGCCGCTGACCGAAACCCTTCCAGATCAAGTGGCAAAATGCCCAGAATGACCTGGAGGGCTTCGTTGGGCGTTGTCCTTAGCGCACCGCTTATACAGATCATATTGGATCTATGGACTTTCCGCAACAGATTCAGGTATGTTGCCTTGCTCAGCGCCGGCCACCATACGACGACTCCATACAGCATGATTGGGCGAATGATGGCCGTGTAGATCCAACTGCTTACTCTAGGGCTAAGCCCCCATTTTTTGCCAATGGCTCTTTTGCATGTGTAAAGAGCGATGCAAGCTTTCTTCTGGCGCTGAAGAACATTCTCCTTCCAATTCAATTTCCTGTCCAGAACTATGCCTAGAAACTTGGCCTTATCCGACAAGCCCAGGCGCGTGCCATCTAGTTCTGGTAGGCTTAGTGGCGGTATTTTGTACCGGTTGGTGAAGAGGACTTTCCCCGGGTTGATACTGAGTCCGCAGCGAGAGGACCACCTCGAAACCTCTCGCAGTGCTACTTGCATCAGGTCACACAGAGTTTGTGGGAACTTGCCTCTGAATGCAATAGCTAAATCGTCTGCGTATGCCACTATCTTCCCCCCCCCCCCCCCTAAGAAGGCCACGAGACAGTAGTCCTTTTCACACAGCGATTTCTCAATGACAGATACTAGGCTGTGCAGAGCAGTTTCTGTTGATTTACTCTTGGTGTATGCATGCTGATAGCTAGAGACAAGGTTGCTATCAATAGTCGTTGAGAGGTATTCGCTTAGTATCCTCTCAAAGGTTTTGAGTACAAAGAACGAGAGACTGATCGGTCTGTAATCTGTTGGCTCGTAGTGGGATGCCTTCCCAGCCTTAGGGATAAACACTACCGTGGCGCTTATCCAGGAGCCCGGAATGTGGTTGAGAGCCAGGCAGGCTGTGAAGAGAAATACCAGCCATTTAGCTGATGTCTCCAACGTGTTTATAAGTTGCGCGGGGATAATCCCGTCAGGCCCGGCAGCCTTATCCGGTTCAAAGCTCTTAACTGCCCACCTTACCCTTTCCTCAGTGATGGGTATATTTACTGCCAGGTTTCTTGCAGGTGCTAGTGGTGCGTCATGCAGATTCCCCGGAAAATGTGTATTCAAGAGCAGCTCAAGGGTTTCCTCTTCCGTGCTGGTCCAGGATCCGTCAGGTTTTCGCAAATAGGACTCGTCTAAGTCTCGCTGTGTCGTCGACCTTTTCGACGCCAGTGCAGAAATTTCTCTACGAGGTTCTCTTCGCCTGTATCAGAGCTTTTTTGTAGGCCCTTAGTTTAGCTTTATATTCGTGCCAATAAGGCTCAGAGCCGAGGCTCTTGGCCTTGTTAAATTGTTTCCGGCATGATTGGCGGAGCGAGTCCAAATCGTAGGACCACCAATGTGGCCTGTGTTTACCGCGTGGTTTTGGCACTGGACAAGCCTGTCCTAGAGCATTTGAGAGCGCCGATGTAAATGTAGTAACAAGATCCGCCAGCTCCTCTACTGATGAGGGGGCTTGTGACGGCAGTACTGGCAGGTATCTGTCTAATATTTCATTGTATAACTGCCAATTAGTGTTACATGGGTTGCGCTTCATGATTGGTTGTTCTACAATAAAGTCTAGAACCATTTCTATGTAACGGTGGTCGGAGAATGAATGTTCTTCCAGAACCCGCCATTTTCTGACCCACTCATAAGCGCCTTCACTACAGATAGTGAGGTCTATGACCACCCTGCGGGTCTTAGTGATAAAAGTAGGTTAGTTGTTAAGAGGTAATCAAACAGAGACTCGCCCCTGGAATTGATACCGAGCTCCCCCATTGGACATGGGGAGCATTAGCGTCCGCTCCAATAATAAGATTACCCGTGCAGAGATTTGACACCAGGTCTTGCGCCTCCGTTTGTGGTGGGGGTTCTTCGGCGTCGTAGGGCATATATACCGACGCCACCGTCAGGCGGGTGCTGTCGACCATTATACTGATAGCGGTAATATCACCATTGGTGTAGTTAGGTAGGAGAAAGGAGTTCAACTCAGAAATACACGTTCTGACTTCCCCAATCCGCAGATTCTCGAGCTATTGACCCAGGGTTCTTGGATGAGGACCACATCCACTTCGCCTTTAGAAAGACGACTACTTAAAGCAGCCGAAGCCACTTTAGATTTCTGCAGATTAATCTGAAGCACCACCAACATGAGAGCGCACAGACTTCCCTGCCGTCCCCATATCGTCGAGGTTTGCCCCATCCCGGAGGTTGCCTATCCACGACGAGTTGTTCCGATTAACTGCCCGATATGGCGTTGCAGGAGTCCTGCTGCCTGTAGCGTTAGATGTTAATCGCTCAGCGTTGGCTGCTACCACCGTGACGTCGAGGACTTCCTCGTCCTGTAGGCTGTCCTCCATCTCCGAGTTGTTCACTGCACTATCGCCAAGGGAGGTAGCGGATAACATGCTTTCCGCATCGGAGTCCTCCGCTTCCTCTTCTGGTAATTCGTTTTCCGGTTCCCCCGGAGCAGCCGAGAAGGCAGCGCGCTGAGCATCACCACGATATACGTGGATAACGATCTGGCCTACGCTGTAGTGTACTAGGCCATTGCACCTTTTGAGGGGCTCGATTGAGTCTTTATTCATGGTGAACACCACCTGTCTGTCGGGCCCTACCGCATCCCCGACCAGATTGACACTCCAGTCATGCGTTGGCAGGGACGGATTCATTAGCCGTAGCATCCCGAGAATTCTCTCGGGTTCGTCAGGGATGGTCGGAATCCACGCCCTTGCCCTTGGACGAGCTGGAATGTCCTTCCAGTCGACGACCTCTATCTTTGCGCCCTTGTAGACTTCACCCAGTTTAGCAGCTGCTGCCTTGTACAGTGCTACGGTTTTTGCATCCTCGCATGCGAGTAATATAATCTGGTGCCAACCCGCATCCGTTACTCGCGCCGAACTACCCGGAAACTCCGGAGCAACGTTGAGAAGAATGTTGCCGAGTTCATTTCGCACGTAACGCCACCGGTAATTGGGGATGGCCAGACGGTCATTGCCTCGGTCAAGGACGCCTATAAGGATCCTGTCCTTGGATACCTCAGCAAAGCTTAGTTTGCGCGCTCCAGGGGTATTCTGATGCCGCTTGGGAGGGGGAATTAACTCCAGGTCCGATCTCTGGCGCTTGAAAGGGTTAACTTTTAACCTCTTTGGCATGTAAGAATTTTGGAAATCCGGTATCACAGCTTTCGCTAGCTCTACCGATTTACTGGAATTCGGCGACAGCGATTCCTGCGCTACCCCTTCATACCTCTTCAGGATCTATGCAGCCAATATTTTCTCGTGGTATGTGAAGCGGCGGGGAGATGTCTCCCGGGAGTGCGGACCCGTAGTTGCCATCGCGGTCGCTCTCCTTGCCGACATCTCAGTTGCAGCTTCCTTCTCTTCGAAACTCCGAGGCCAGGTCGTGAGACCGCTGCCACAGACGTAAAGATACTGGTTTTCATATCAGCGGTTGATGGGGGTTTAGCATCCGCCGTTGTCCGCTTAGCTGCGTTGGCAACCGCACTGGTGCCAGCTCCCATCAAGTCAATCTAACTCGATAGAGGGTTGGTTGACCGACTCGTAGTTGCCATCGCTGTCCCCCCCTTTTTTATTTGAATTACCCTTATGTATACATACATACATATGATGGAGTTGTCACATGATACAGCGTACAGTAGTAAGGCTTCAGTTAGGCAAGACATTTGGAAATCGGCAAGAGTTCCCGATGTAAGAGTAAAAAAGAAACAAGGAGATTTTTTGGTTTTTAACAAAAAAAACGATAAAAATGCATTTCATTGCAGTTTGAAAGTGAAAATTGGTCAAAAAGGTCCCGAATTTAAAAAAATGGTCAAAACTGGTACTTTTTTTGAAAAAGTACCCAGAGCCAACAATGCCTAATAAAATAGAACAAAAGTCATAAGATATCTCTATAGATTTTCTTCAAGAAGATGTGCTTCTTATTATTGTAGAGACAGTCTTTTTAATGTTATTAAGAAGATTTTCTTTTTAATATTTTAAATGAAAAATAAAATGATATTGCCTTCACCGAGAATCGAACTTACAATTTTCGGAATGATAAACCCAGCTGTTAACCATCAGGCCATCGCTCACTTTTGATTGCCAGCTTCTAATTACCGATATGTGTAGAGTTGTTAATGTTTCAAAGGAAAATCTCATAAATATATTTAACAAGAGAGAGAATCGAACTTACAATTTTTCGATTGCTAAACCCAGCTGCTAACCATCCGGCCATCGTATACTAATAATTGCCAGCGTCTAACTACACCTTTGTACTAAATGTATAGTTTTTTAATAAGAATTTCTTCTTAAAACCAAAAAGATTTCCCTACAGTTTTTTCTTCGTTTGCACCGTTGCGACTACCCCTTTGGCCAAAAGCTGATCATGAAGACAATCTTATTAATTTTATTAGGCATTTTTGGCTCTGTGTAGGGACCGGGGTCCTGGCTCTAAAAAAGCGTCAAATTGACATTTTAGGGTCCCCAACGGCAACACTGCTCAAATTGTTTTCTTTTTTTTTTGTTATTTTTTTTTAAATTGCTAAAAAAAATATTAGAAATAAATAAAGTGAATCCAGCAAACGCGGCCCAGAAGCAAGTGTTTAGTTTGACAGCTAAAATGACTATTCGCGTCAGTTCGCGTTCTTATATGTTACCAAAAAAACCTAAGAAACGTACTCATATTCACCCACAGTCAGTGACAGTCACGAAGTGATTTATAAACTACGAATTGGGTTTCACTTGGGTGAACGTGACTCTTCGCATAGCGTTTCGTTTTATAAAATCAGACCATTTAGAGCGAGATCCCAGAGCCTAAAAGCGTCACTTATTTTATAATGGATGAAACCAATACCGATCGATAGTCCTCCCCGAATCTAGAAAGAATGTGAAAATTTTAAAGCTGTACCTATGACAAGGGCCTAGGAATCGGGGGTCAAAGTCGCCAAAAAATGACCCTAACTTCACTTATTTTATAATGGATGATTTTCACATATTTGACGTAGATTATCACCCCGCGTCAGTATCAAGTGTTGTTAGCCAGACACCTCAAAACTCGGGAAATTTCACTAATTTTTACTGCGCTTTCACATTTTTAGGCGGATTTGACCAACTTTGGCCTCTTTTAAATAACAGATCTTTACACATGTGTCGTAAAATGCTACCCTTAAGTAGAATGAAGCATTTCCGGACATGATCCCATGGAAAAAACTTCAGCCAGACACCTGAAAGTTCGAGAACTTTTATTTTCCTATTAATTTGCTTTCTCTTGTTTGTCCCACTTTTACTAATTTTAAATGATAGATCTTTTCACATGTGTCGTAGGACACTACCCTTAAGTAGTTTCAGTAATTTTTAGACCTCGTCCCATGGCAAAAACTTCAGCCAGACACTTCAAAACTCGGGAAATTTCACTAATTTTTACTGCGCTTTCACATGTTTAAGTGGATTTGACAAACTTTGACTACTTTTAAATAGCAGACTTCACACATGTGTCGTAAAATGCTACCCTTAAGTAGAATCAAGCATTTCCAGACATCATCCCATGGCAAAAACTTCAGCCAGACACCTCAAAGTTCGGGAACTTTTATTTTCCTATTAATTTGCTTTCTCTTGTTTGTCCCACTTTTACAACTTCTAAACGACGGATCTTTTCAGATGTTTCGTAGGACGCTACCCTTAAGTAGTTTCAGTCATTTCTAGACTTCGCCCATGGCAAAAACTTCAGCCAGACACCTCAAAGCTCGGGATTTTCACTAATTTTTACAGAGATTTCACTTGTTTCAGCAGGTTTCTCCAACTTTGTCCACGTTTAAACGGCGGATCTTTACACATGTGTCGTATAACACTACCCTTAAACAGTATCAGGCATTTCCGGACTTCTTTCCATGAAAAAAACTTAAACCAAACAACCCAAAGCGCGGGAACTTTTCACCATTTTTACTGTGCTTTCACATGGTCAAATGTGTTTACCCAACTTTGGCTGCTTTTAAATGGCGGATCGCTACAAATGTATCATATAACACTACTATTAACTAATATTAGGCATTTTTAGACTTCGCTCCATGACAAAAACTTCAGCCAGACACCTCAAAGCTGAGGAAATTTCATAATTCTTGCTGCGAATTCACCTGTTTAACTGCGTTGGTCTAACTTTGGCTGCTTTTAAAGGGCAGATAATTTCACATGTGTCATAGAAGACCACTCTTAAGTGGTATCAGGTACTTTTTGTCTTCACCCCATGTCAAAAACTTCAGCCAGACACCTCAAAACTGAGGAATCTATTATATTAATAGGCTAACAAATTTTACATATAAACCATTGCCAAGCTTAAACCCATACTAAATATGCATAAATATTTATGAAATGCATATTTATTTGTTGGCATACCTCTAAGGCAGTGCACAATTATCTAATATATAACCAATACTGCTTCATTTATCTGTAATAAGCGAATGAAAATTTTTCATGCAACTTAAATTGGTTATCTGACAATCAATTTGTAAATAAAGCGATAGCCCAGTGGGAAGCGTTAGTGGGTAGTGGTCGAGCGGTTGATGGTTCGAGTACAGTTAGTTACACAGCTATAGGCCAAAATTTTTTTTCTTTTTTGTCATTGAAAATTGTTTATATTTTTTATATATTTTTATATTTCTAATCTTGACTTTTTAATATTTTTATAAACAATATTTTTATGTTTGTGATCTCTATTTTCGAGAAGAAAAAAATTTGGTGCGAATATTTTTAGTTTACGGAAAGCCATGTGAAATAATAATTTTATATCATAAATATACATACATACCACCCATTATAGAAATGCTATAACCGCTTATACAATTTCTTTTTTTTTTTTTTTTTTTTTTGATTATTAAATCAAAAAATTACCATTAATATAAGTCCGACTGCTCAAATTTTTGAAGATGAAAGCTGCAATTTGCGAATTTTTTTTCAAATTCTATCGATTGAGATAGAGTTGCTGACAAATTCCTTATTTAAAGTATAAAAATCGACAAAATATTTTATGGATACTACATTATTTTGAACTAAACCAAGTGATAATTTTACTGAAGACCACAAATAATTTCTTTTCAAATGTATATATGTATTAACTTTTAAAAGGGCAGATTTGCAACCCGAGCCCCAAACAAGTCTAGACCAAATTGAATAGAATTTTTTTAAAAATCAATATAAATTTTTTTTTCTTTAAATCAAAAGAAAAATCCATATAAAGTGTCTTTTAAATATTGCTAAGTTATGGTTAAAGAAAAAAGCTAGAAAACCCTCACACTTTTTTTGACCTAACCAGAATTTGTAATTTACCCCCACTAAAAAGTTTTAAAACCACGCCATGTATAATACATTTTTTTTAAATACAACCCATACTTCTCTATTTTCGTTCTCTCGCTCATTAATACTCTTTAATATTACACGAACTCATATTTCCAAATTTCCACCCCTTCAAAATAAACGTCAAACCAATTTCATACTCATATCTATTTATATACACATATACATATATGCGTAAACACTCCAATTCTCTCGCTCATTGAGTTCAAACAGTAGATTCGGCGTTGAACTCATATGTATATTGAAATGTTACACTCCAAATAGATGGCGTCGGCGCGAATAGCCAATTTGTTTCCGCATGAGAGTTGCCCCAATATGTGTTGTTATGTACCAAAGGATTAAAAAAAAGTAACAATTTGTTTTTCTCATATCTGGCACGCTTTATTATAAACGAAAATAGTTTAAAAATAAAATTTTTAGGAAAGAAGCAATCAATGTTTTAACTTTCTGTATTGAAATTCATCAAGAAAAAAAAAAAACAAGAATGAGATTGAAATAGATACACCCATTGCCGTCAATTCTATATAATATGAAAATTTGCTTTTTTAAAAAAATAAAAATCAAACATCTTTTTCGTAGAATTCTATAATAAAAATGAGATAACTATCGTCGCCTTATATTCCAAAGTTTAAATAAACAAATGAAAAACTAAAAATGTTATATTGTTGTGCCATAAAATCATGAAAAAATAAAATTTTCAATTACATATACTTATAATAAAATGTAATTTAACTATACAATTTTTTGGGAAAACGTTATCAAAATTATATTTATCCATAAAGCTCTAATATGTATGTATATATGTATATCTAAATAGAGATTCAAAAGCCCAATAAAGCTTCACTTAATTGTAGAATTCCATATTAAAAAAAATTATTCAAGGAATTGATTATGGACAAGACACCAAGGGCATGAGAAGTTGCAGGCTGAATTGGATATCTTGAAACCGCTAGAACTGCTCGGAAAAATTCCGATGTAATAGATTTGTTTAAAATGAAATTCTACAAAGTTTTATGTTCTCATAACACCATTATTAAAATGTGAAATAGGGCAACCATGGTCAAACTTTTAATTTGAAAAAAATATGTCGCAATCAAAGTTGGCTTGCGTACCACCAAACAAAAAAAATGTTTCAAAAAAATATAAAATAATAATTCAATATGGCTACTGTTGTTGGAGTACCACGCTTATTTTGAGAAATTTGTATATGTGTGTAAAATACCAGCAATGGAAATATTTTGATTCTCTCGCTCTTTGAGAGTTAGAGTAATAGCGTCAAACTCATATTTCGAAGTTGGCTGAACTTCAAAGGAAACCACTCTTTATCTTCATTCTCTCCCTCATTAAACACGTCCTATTATGAGAGAGAAATTATTTTCATTCCCTCGCTCATTGAGTACTTTGGTCCATTATCTATTATATTAATAGGCTAACAAATTTTACATATAAACCATTGCCAAGCTTAAACCCATACTAAATATGCATAAATATCTATGAAATGCATATTTATTTGTTGGCATACCTCTAAGGCAGTGCACAATTATCTAATATATAACCAATACTGCTTCATTTATCTGTAATAAGCGAATGAAAATTTTTCATGCAACTTAAATTGGTTATCTGACAATCAATTTGTAAATAAAGCGATAGCCCAGTGGGAAGCGTTAGTGGGTAGTGGTCGAGCGGTTGATGGTTCGAGTACAGTTAGTTACACAGCTATAGGCCAAAATTTTTTTTCTTTTTTGTCATTGAAAATTGTTTATATTTTTTATATATTTTTATATTTCTAATCTTGACTTTTTAATATTTTTATAAACAATATTTTTATGTTTGTGATCTCTATTTTCGAGAAGAAAAAAATTTGGTGCGAATATTTTTAGGTTACGGAAAGCCATGTGAAATAATAATTTTATATCATAAATATACATACATACCACCCATTATAGAAATGCTATAACCGCTTATACAATTTCTTTTTGTTTTTTTTTTTTTTTTGGTAATTATTTCAAAAAATTACCATTAATATAAGTCCGACTGCTCAAATTTTTGAAGATGAAAGCTGCAATTTGCGAATTTTTTTTCAAATTCTATCGATTGAGATAGAGTTGCTGACAAATTCCCTATTTAAAGTATAAAAATCGACAAAATATTTTATGGATACTACATTATTTTGAACTAAACCAAGTGATAATTTTACTGAAGACAACAAATAATTTCTTTTCAAATGTATATATGTATTAACTTTTAAAAGGGCAGATTTGCAACCCGAGCCCCAAACAAGTCTAGACCAAATTGAATAGAATTTTTTTAAAAATCAATATAAATTTTTTTTTCTTTAAATCAAAAGAAAAATCCATATAAAGTGTCTTTTAAATATTGCTAAGTTATGGTTAAAGAAAAAAGCTAGAAAACCCTCACACTTTTTTTGACCTAACCAGAATTTGTAATTTACCCCCACTAAAAAGTTTTAAAACCACGCCATGTATAATACATTTTTTTTAAATACAACCCATACTTCTCTATTTTCGTTCTCTCGCTCATTAATACTCTTTAATATTACACGAACTCATATTTCCAAATTTCCACCCCTTCAAAATAAACGTCAAACCAATTTCATACTCATATCTATTTATATACACATATACATATATGCGTAAACACTCCAATTCTCTCGCTCATTGAGTTCAAACAGTAGATTCGGCGTTGAACTCATATGCATATTGAAATGTTACACTCCAAATAGATGGCGTCGGCGCGAATAGCCAATTTGTTTCCGCATGAGAGTTGCCCCAATATGCGTTGTTATGTACCAAAGGATTAAAAAAAAGTAACAATTTGTTTTTCTCATATCTCGCACGCTTTATTATAAACGAAAATAGTTTAAAAATAAAATTTTTAGGAAAGAAGCAATCAATGTTTTAACTTTCTGTATTGAAATTCATCAAGAAAAAAAAAAAAAAGAATGAGATTGAAATAGATACACCCATTGCCGTCAATTCTATATAATATGAAAATTTGCTTTTTTAAAAAAATAAAAATCAAACATCTTTTTCGTAGAATTCTATAATAAAAATGAGATAACTATCGTCGCCTTACATTCCAAATTTTAAATAAACAAATGAAAAACTAAAAATGTTATATTGTTGTGCCATAAAATTATGAAAAAATTAAATTTTCAATTACATATACTTATAATAAAATGTAATTTAACTATACAATTTTTTGGGAAAACGTTATCAAAATTATATTTATCCATAAAGCTCTAATATGTATGTATATATGTATATCTAAATAGAGATTCAAAAGCCCAATAAAGCTTCACTTAATTGTAGAATTCCATATTAAAAAAATTTATTCAAGGAATTGATTATGGACAAGACACCAAGGCATGAGAAGTTGCAGGCTGAATTGGATATCTTGAAACCGCTAGAACTGCTCGGAAAAATTCCGATGTAATAGATTTGTTTAAAATGAAATTCTACAAAGTTTTATGTTCTCATAACACCATTATTAAAATGTGAAATAGGGCAACCATGGTCAAACTTTTAATTTGAAAAAAATATGTCGCAATCAAAGTTGGCTTGCGTACCACCAAACAAAAAAAATGTTTCAAAAAAATATAAAATAATAATTCAATATGGCTACTGTTGTTGGAGTACCACGCTTATTTTGAGAAATTTGTATATGTGTGTAAAATACCAGCAATGGAAATATTTTGATTCTCTCGCTCTTTGAGAGTTAGAGTAATAGCGTCAAACTCATATTTCGAAGTTGGCTGAACTTCAAAGGAAACCACTCTTTATCTTCATTCTCTCCCTCATTAAACACGTCCTATTATGAGAGAGAAATTATTTTCATTCCCTCGCTCATTGAGTACTTTGGTCCATTATCTATTATATTAATAGGCTAACAAATTTTACATATAAACCATTGCCAAGCTTAAACCCATACTAAAAATGCATAAATATTTATGAAATGCATATTTATTTGTTGGCATACCTCTAAGGCAGTGCACAATTATCTAATATATCGTCCCCTTTTTGCGTTTTTATCGTAACCACCATTTTTTCGAAATTTACTTTTTGATGCAAATTTGTTCATCATCCCTTAGCGCATGATCTGGTAAAATTTTATAGCTGAAATCCTCACAGTTATGTCAAAAAATGGCTATCTTTTTTATCGTATCCACCAATTCATAAATGAAAAAAATTAAAAAAAAATTAAAAAAATGCTCTCCTGTAAAATTTCCTTTTTGGCGTTTACGATAAAAACGCGAAAAGGGGACGATATAACCAATACTGCTTCATTTATCTGTAATAAGCGAATGAAAATTTTTCATGCAACCTAAATTGGTTATCTGACAATCAATTTGTAAATAAAGCGATAGCCCAGTGGGAAGCGTTAGTGGGTAGTGGTCGAGCGGTAATGGTTCGAGTACAGTTAGTTACACAGCTATAGGCCAAAATTTTTTTTCTTTTTTGTCATTGAAAATTGTTTATATTTTTTATATATTTTTATATTTCTAATCTTGACTTTTTAATATTTTTATAAACAATATTTTTATGTTTGTGATCTCTATTTTCGAGAAGAAAAAAATTTGGTGCGAATATTTTTAGTTTACGGAAAGCCATGTGAAATAATAATTTTATATCATAAATATACATACATACCACCCATTATAGAAATGCTATAACCGCTTATACAATTTCTTTTTTTTTTTTTTTTTTGGTAATTATTTCAAAAAATTACCATTAATATAAGTCCGACTGCACAAATTTTTGAAGATGAAAGCTGCAATTTGCGAATTTTTTTTTCAAATTCTATCGATTGAGATAGAGTTGCTGACAAACTCCTTATTTAAAGTATAAAAATCGACAAAATATTTTATGGATACTACATTATTTTGAACTAAACCAAGTGATAATTTTACTGAAGACAACAAATAATTTCTTTTCAAATGTATATATGTATTAACTTTTAAAAGGGCAGATTTGCAACCCGAGCCCCAAACAAGTCTAGACCAAATTGAATAGAATTTTTTTAAAAATCAATATAAATTTTTTTTCTTTAAATCAAAAGAAAAATCCATATAAAGTGTCTTTTAAATATTGCT
Source organism: Campiglossa producta (assembly GCA_964058755.1). Classification (NCBI taxonomy): domain Eukaryota; kingdom Metazoa; phylum Arthropoda; class Insecta; order Diptera; family Tephritidae; genus Campiglossa; species Campiglossa producta. The sequence continues at coordinate 46,406,665 of CAXKVI010000004.1, forward strand.
AAGTTATGGTTAAAGAAAAAAGCTAGAAAACCCTCACACTTTTTTTGACCTAACCAGAATTTGTAATTTACCCCCACTAAAAAGTTTTAAAACCACGCCATGTATAATACATTTTTTTTAAATACAACCCATACTTCTCTATTTTCGTTCTCTCGCTCATTAATACTCTTTAATATTACACGAACTCATATTTCCAAATTTCCACCCCTTCAAAATAAACGTCAAACCAATTTCATACTCATATCTATTTATATACACATATACATATATGCGTAAACACTCCAATTCTCTCGCTCATTGAGTTCAAACAGTAGATTCGGCGTTGAACTCATATGTATATTGAAATGTTACACTCCAAATAGATGGCGTCGGCGCGAATAGCCAATTTGTTTCCGCATGAGAGTTGCCCCAATATGTGTTGTTATGTGCCAAAGGATTAAAAAAAAGTAACAATTTGTTTTTCTCATATCTCGCACGCTTTATTATAAACGAAAATAGTTTAAAAATAAAATTTTTAGGAAAGAAGCAATCAATGTTTTAACTTTCTGTATTGAAATTCATCAAGAAAAAAAGAAAAAAAGAATGAGATTGAAATAGATACACCCATTGCCGTCAATTCTATATAATATGAAAATTTGCTTTTTTAAAAAAATAAAAATCAAACATCTTTTTCGTAGAATTCTATGATAAAAATGAGATAACTATCGTCGCCTTATATTCCAAAGTTTAAATAAACAAATGAAAAACTAAAAATGTTATATTGTTGTGCCATAAAATCATGAAAAAATAAAATTTTCAATTACATATACTTATAATAAAATGTAATTTAACTATACAATTTTTTGGGAAAACGTTATCAAAATTATATTTATCCATAAAGCTCTAATATGTATGTATATATGTATATCTAAATAGAGATTCAAAAGCCCAATAAAGCTTCACTTAATTGTAGAATTCCATATTAAAAAAATTTATTCAAGGAATTGATTATGGACAAGACACCAAGGGCATGAGAAGTTGCAGGCTGAATTGGATATCTTGAAACTGCTCGGAAAAATTCCGATGTAATAGATTTGTTTAAAATGAAATTCTACAAAGTTTTATGTTCTCATAACACCATTATTAAAATGTGAAATAGGGCAACCATGGTCAAACTTTTAATTTGAAAAAAATATGTCGCAATCAAAGTTGGCTTGCGTACCACCAAACAAAAAAAATGTTTCAAAAAAATATAAAATAATAATTCAATATGGCTACTGTTGTTGGAGTACCACGCTTATTTTGAGAAATTTGTATATGTGTGTAAAATACCAGCAATGGAAATATTTTGATTCTCTCGCTCTTTGAGAGTTAGAGTAATAGCGTCAAACTCATATTTCGAAGTTGGCTGAACTTCAAAGGAAACCACTCTTTATCTTCATTCTCTCCCTCATTAAACACGTCCTATTATGAGAGAGAAATTATTTTCATTCCCTCGCTCATTGAGTACTTTGGTCCATTATCTATTATATTAATAGGCTAACAAATTTTACATATAAACCATTGCCAAGCTTAAACCCATACTAAATATGCATAAATATCTATGAAATGCATATTTATTTGTTGGCATACCTCTAAGGCAGTGCCCAATTATCTAATATATAACCAATACTGCTTCATTTATCTGTAATAAGCGAATGAAAATTTTTCATGCAACTTAAATTGGTTATCTGACAATCAATTTGTAAATAAAGCGATAGCCCAGTGGGAAGCGTTAGTGGGTAGTGGTCGAGCGGTTGATGGTTCGAGTACAGTTAGTTACACAGCTATAGGCCAAAATTTTTTTTCTTTTTTGTCATTGAAAATTGTTTATATTTTTTATATATTTTTATATTTCTAATCTTGACTTTTTAATATTTTTATAAACAATATTTTTATGTTTGTGATCTCTATTTTCGAGAAGAAAAAAATTTGGTGCGAATATTTTTAGAAATGCTATAACCGCTTATACAATTTCTTTTTGTTTTTTTTTTTTTTTTGGTAATTATTTCAAAAAATTACCATTAATATAAGTCCGACTGCTCAAATTTTTGAAGATGAAAGCTGCAATTTGCGAATTTTTTTTCAAATTCTATCGATTGAGATAGAGTTGCTGACAAATTCCCTATTTAAAGTATAAAAATCGACAAAATATTTTATGGATACTACATTATTTTGAACTAAACCAAGTGATAATTTTACTGAAGACAACAAATAATTTCTTTTCAAATGTATATATGTATTAACTTTTAAAAGGGCAGATTTGCAACCCGAGCCCCAAACAAGTCTAGACCAAATTGAATAGAATTTTTTTAAAAATCAATATAAATTTTTTTTTCTTTAAATCAAAAGAAAAATCCATATAAAGTGTCTTTTAAATATTGCTAAGTTATGGTTAAAGAAAAAAGCTAGAAAACCCTCACACTTTTTTTGACCTAACCAGAATTTGTAATTTACCCCCACTAAAAAGTTTTAAAACCACGCCATGTATAATACATTTTTTTTAAATACAACCCATACTTCTCTATTTTCGTTCTCTCGCTCATTAATACTCTTTAATATTACACGAACTCATATTTCCAAATTTCCACCCCTTCAAAATAAACGTCAAACCAATTTCATACTCATATCTATTTATATACACATATCCATATATGCGTAAACACTCCAATTCTCTCGCTCATTGAGTTCAAACAGTAGATTCGGCGTTGAACTCATATGCATATTGAAATGTTACACTCCAAATAGATGGCGTCGGCGCGAATAGCCAATTTGTTTCCGCATGAGAGTTGCCCCAATATGTGTTGTTATGTACCAAAGGATTAAAAAAAAGTAACAATTTGTTTTTCTCATATCTCGCACGCTTTATTATAAACGAAAATAGTTTAAAAATAAAATTTTTAGGAAAGAAGCAATCAATGTTTTAACTTTCTGTATTGAAATTCATCAAGAAAAAAAAAAAAAAAGAATGAGATTGAAATAGATACACCCATTGCCGTCAATTCTATATAATATGAAAATTTGCTTTTTTAAAAAAATAAAAATCAAACATCTTTTTCGTAGAATTCTATAATAAAAATGAGATAACTATCGTCGCCTTATATTCCAAAGTTTAAATAAACAAATGAAAAACTAAAAATGTTATATTGTTGTGCCATAAAATCATGAAAAAATTAAATTTTCAATTACATATACTTATAATAAAATGTAATTTAACTATACAATTTTTTGGGAAAACTTTATCAAAATTATATTTATCCATAAAGCTCTAATATGTATGTATATATGTATATCTAAATAGAGATTCAAAAGCCCAATAAAGCTTCACTTAATTGTAGAATTCCATATTAAAAAAATTTATTCAAGGAATTGATTATGGACAAGACACCAAGGGCATGAGAAGTTGCAGGCTGAATTGGATATCTTGAAACCGCTAGAACTGCTCGGAAAAATTCCGATGTAATAGATTTGTTTAAAATGAAATTCTACAAAGTTTTATGTTCTCATAACACCATTATTAAAATGTGAAATAGGGCAACCATGGTCAAACTTTTAATTTGAAAAAAATATGTCGCAATCAAAGTTGGCTTGCGTACCACCAAACAAAAAAAATGTTTCAAAAAAATATAAAATAATAATTCAATATGGCTACTGTTGTTGGAGTACCACGCTTATTTTGAGAAATTTGTATATGTGTGTAAAATACCAGCAATGGAAATATTTTGATTCTCTCGCTCTTTGAGAGTTAGAGTAATAGCGTCAAACTCATATTTCGAAGTTGGCTGAACTTCAAAGGAAACCACTCTTTATCTTCATTCTCTCCCTCATTAAACACGTCCTATTATGAGAGAGAAATTATTTTCATTCCCTCGCTCATTGAGTACTTTGGTCCATTATCTATTATATTAATAGGCTAACAAATTTTACATATAAACCATTGCCAAGCTTAAACCCATACTAAATATGCATAAATATTTATGAAATGCATATTTATTTGTTGGCATACCTCTAAGGCAGTGCACAATTATCTAATATATAACCAATACTGCTTCATTTATCTGTAATAAGCGAATGAAAATTTTTCATGCAACTTAAATTGGTTATCTGACAATCAATTTGTAAATAAAGCGATAGCCCAGTGGGAAGCGTTAGTGGGTAGTGGTCGAGCGGTTAATGGTTCGAGTACAGTTAGTTACACAGCTATAGGCCAAAATTTTTTTTCTTTTTTGTCATTGAAAATTGTTTATATTTTTTATATATTTTTATATTTCTAATCTTGACTTTTTAATATTTTTATAAACAATATTTTTATGTTTGTGATCTCTATTTTCGAGAAGAAAAAAATTTGGTGCGAATATTTTTAGTTTACGGAAAGCCATGTGAAATAATAATTTTATATCATAAATATACATACATACCACCCATTATAGAAATGCTATAACCGCTTATACAATTTCTTTTTGTTTTTTTTTTTTTTTGGTAATTATTTCAAAAAATTACCATTAATATAAGTCCGACTGCTCAAATTTTTGAAGATGAAAGCTGCAATTTGCGAATTTTTTTTCAAATTCTATCGATTGAGATAGAGTTGCTGACAAATTCCTTATTTAAAGTATAAAAATCGACAAAATATTTTATGGATACTACATTATTTTGAACTAAACCAAGTGATAATTTTACTGAAGACAACAAATAATTTCTTTTCAAATGTATATATGTATTAACTTTTAAAAGGGCAGATTTGCAACCCGAGCCCCAAACAAGTCTAGACCAAATTGAATAGAATTTTTTTAAAAATCAATATAAATTTTTTTTTCTTTAAATCAAAAGAAAAATCCATATAAAGTGTCTTTTAAATATTGCTAAGTTATGGTTAAAGAAAAAAGCTAGAAAACCCTCACACTTTTTTTGACCTAACCAGAATTTGTAATTTACCCCCACTAAAAAGTTTTAAAACCACGCCATGTATAATACATTTTTTTTAAATACAACCCATACTTCTCTATTTTCGTTCTCTCGCTCATTAATACTCTTTAATATTACACGAACTCATATTTCCAAATTTCCACCCCTTCAAAATAAACGTCAAACCAATTTCATACTCATATCTATTTATATACACATATACATATATGCGTAAACACTCCAATTCTCTCGCTCATTGAGTTCAAACAGTAGATTCGGCGTTGAACTCATATGTATATTGAAATGTTACACTCCAAATAGATGGCGTCGGCGCGAATAGCCAATTTGTTTCCGCATGAGAGTTGCCCCAATATGTGTTGTTATGTACCAAAGGATTAAAAAAAAGTAACAATTTGTTTTTCTCATATCTCGCACGCTTTATTATAAACGAAAATAGTTTAAAAATAAAATTTTTAGGAAAGAAGCAATCAATGTTTTAACTTTCTGTATTGAAATTCATCAAGAAAAAAAAAAAAAGAATGAGATTGAAATAGATACACCCATTGCCGTCAATTCTATATAATATGAAAATTTGCTTTTTTAAAAAAATAAAAATCAAACATCTTTTTCGTAGAATTCTATAATAAAAATGAGATAACTATCGTCGCCTTATATTCCAAAGTTTAAATAAACAAATGAAAAACTAAAAATGTTATATTGTTGTGCCATAAAATCATGAAAAAATAAAATTTTCAATTACATATACTTATAATAAAATGTAATTTAACTATACAATTTTTTGGGAAAACGTTATCAAAATTATATTTATCCATAAAGCTCTAATATGTATGTATATATGTATATCTAAATAGAGATTCAAAAGCCCAATAAAGCTTCACTTAATTGTAGAATTCCATATTAAAAAAATTTATTCAAGGAATTGATTATGGACAAGACACCAAGGGCATGAGAAGTTGCAGGCTGAATTGGATATCTTGAAACTGCTCGGAAAAATTCCGATGTAATAGATTTGTTTAAAATGAAATTCTACAAAGTTTTATGTTCTCATAACACCATTATTAAAATGTGAAATAGGGCAACCATGGTCAAACTTTTAATTTGAAAAAAATATGTCGCAATCAAAGTTGGCTTGCGTACCACCAAACAAAAAAAATGTTTCAAAAAAATATAAAATAATAATTCAATATGGCTACTGTTGTTGGAGTACCACGCTTATTTTGAGAAATTTGTATATGTGTGTAAAATACCAGCAATGGAAATATTTTGATTCTCTCGCTCTTTGAGAGTTAGAGTAATAGCGTCAAACTCATATTTCGAAGTTGGCTGAACTTCAAAGGAAACCACTCTTTATCTTCATTCTCTCCCTCATTAAACACGTCCTATTATGAGAGAGAAATTATTTTCATTCCCTCGCTCATTGAGTACTTTGGTCCATTATCTATTATATTAATAGGCTAACAAATTTTACATATAAACCATTGCCAAGCTTAAACCCATACTAAATATGCATAAATATCTATGAAATGCATATTTATTTGTTGGCATACCTCTAAGGCAGTGCCCAATTATCTAATATATAACCAATACTGCTTCATTTATCTGTAATAAGCGAATGAAAATTTTTCATGCAACTTAAATTGGTTATCTGACAATCAATTTGTAAATAAAGCGATAGCCCAGTGGGAAGCGTTAGTGGGTAGTGGTCGAGCGGTTGATGGTTCGAGTACAGTTAGTTACACAGCTATAGGCCAAAATTTTTTTTCTTTTTTGTCATTGAAAATTGTTTATATTTTTTATATATTTTTATATTTCTAATCTTGACTTTTTAATATTTTTATAAACAATATTTTTATGTTTGTGATCTCTATTTTCGAGAAGAAAAAAATTTGGTGCGAATATTTTTAGAAATGCTATAACCGCTTATACAATTTCTTTTTGTTTTTTTTTTTTTTTTGGTAATTATTTCAAAAAATTACCATTAATATAAGTCCGACTGCTCAAATTTTTGAAGATGAAAGCTGCAATTTGCGAATTTTTTTTCAAATTCTATCGATTAAGATAGAGTTGCTGACAAATTCCCTATTTAAAGTATAAAAATCGACAAAATATTTTATGGATACTACATTATTTTGAACTAAACCAAGTGATAATTTTACTGAAGACAACAAATAATTTCTTTTCAAATGTATATATGTATTAACTTTTAAAAGGGCAGATTTGCAACCCGAGCCCCAAACAAGTCTAGACCAAATTGAATAGAATTTTTTTAAAAATCAATATAAATTTTTTTTTCTTTAAATCAAAAGAAAAATCCATATAAAGTGTCTTTTAAATATTGCTAAGTTATGGTTAAAGAAAAAAGCTAGAAAACCCTCACACTTTTTTTGACCTAACCAGAATTTGTAATTTACCCCCACTAAAAAGTTTTAAAACCACGCCATGTATAATACATTTTTTTTAAATACAACCCATACTTCTCTATTTTCGTTCTCTCGCTCATTAATACTCTTTAATATTACACGAACTCATATTTCCAAATTTCCACCCCTTCAAAATAAACGTCAAACCAATTTCATACTCATATCTATTTATATACACATATCCATATATGCGTAAACACTCCAATTCTCTCGCTCATTGAGTTCAAACAGTAGATTCGGCGTTGAACTCATATGCATATTGAAATGTTACACTCCAAATAGATGGCGTCGGCGCGAATAGCCAATTTGTTTCCGCATGAGAGTTGCCCCAATATGTGTTGTTATGTACCAAAGGATTAAAAAAAAGTAACAATTTGTTTTTCTCATATCTCGCACGCTTTATTATAAACGAAAATAGTTTAAAAATAAAATTTTTAGGAAAGAAGCAATCAATGTTTTAACTTTCTGTATTGAAATTCATCAAGAAAAAAAAAAAAAAAGAATGAGATTGAAATAGATACACCCATTGCCGTCAATTCTATATAATATGAAAATTTGCTTTTTTAAAAAAATAAAAATCAAACATCTTTTTCGTAGAATTCTATAATAAAAATGAGATAACTATCGTCGCCTTATATTCCAAAGTTTAAATAAACAAATGAAAAACTAAAAATGTTATATTGTTGTGCCATAAAATCATGAAAAAATTAAATTTTCAATTACATATACTTATAATAAAATGTAATTTAACTATACAATTTTTTGGGAAAACGTTATCAAAATTATATTTATCCATAAAGCTCTAATATGTATGTATATATGTATATCTAAATAGAGATTCAAAAGCCCAATAAAGCTTCACTTAATTGTAGAATTCCATATTAAAAAAATTTATTCAAGGAATTGATTATGGACAAGACACCAAGGGCATGAGAAGTTGCAGGCTGAATTGGATATCTTGAAACCGCTAGAACTGCTCGGAAAAATTCCGATGTAATAGATTTGTTTAAAATGAAATTCTACAAAGTTTTATGTTCTCATAACACCATTATTAAAATGTGAAATAGGGCAACCATGGTCAAACTTTTAATTTGAAAAAAATATGTCGCAATCAAAGTTGGCTTGCGTACCACCAAACAAAAAAAATGTTTCAAAAAAATATAAAATAATAATTCAATATGGCTACTGTTGTTGGAGTACCACGCTTATTTTGAGAAATTTGTATATGTGTGTAAAATACCAGCAATGGAAATATTTTGATTCTCTCGCTCTTTGAGAGTTAGAGTAATAGCGTCAAACTCATATTTCGAAGTTGGCTGAACTTCAAAGGAAACCACTCTTTATCTTCATTCTCTCCCTCATTAAACACGTCCTATTATGAGAGAGAAATTATTTTCATTCTCTCGCTCATTGAGTACTTTGGTCCATTATCTATTATATTAATAGGCTAACAAATTTTACATATAAACCATTGCCAAGCTTAAACCCATACTAAATATGCATAAATATTTATGAAATGCATATTTATTTGTTGGCATACCTCTAAGGCAGTGCACAATTATCTAATATATAACCAATACTGCTTCATTTATCTGTAATAAGCGAATGAAAATTTTTCATGCAACTTAAATTGGTTATCTGACAATCAATTTGTAAATAAAGCGATAGCCCAGTGGGAAGCGTTAGTGGGTAGTGGTCGAGCGGTTAATGGTTCGAGTACAGTTAGTTACACAGCTATAGGCCAAAATTTTTTTTCTTTTTTGTCATTGAAAATTGTTTATATTTTTTATATATTTTTATATTTCTAATCTTGACTTTTTAATATTTTTATAAACAATATTTTTATGTTTGTGATCTCTATTTTCGAGAAGAAAAAAATTTGGTGCGAATATTTTTAGTTTACGGAAAGCCATGTGAAATAATAATTTTATATCATAAATATACATACATACCACCCATTATAGAAATGCTATAACCGCTTATACAATTTCTTTTTGTTTTTTTTTTTTTTTTGGTAATTATTTCAAAAAATTACCATTAATATAAGTCCGACTGCTCAAATTTTTGAAGATGAAAGCTGCAATTTGCGAATTTTTTTTCAAATTCTATCGATTGAGATAGAGTTGCTGACAAATTCCTTATTTAAAGTATAAAAATCGACAAAATATTTTATGGATACTACATTATTTTGAACTAAACCAAGTGATAATTTTACTGAAGACAACAAATAATTTCTTTTCAAATGTATATATGTATTAACTTTTAAAAGGGCAGATTTGCAACCCGAGCCCCAAACAAGTCTAGACCAAATTGAATAGAATTTTTTTAAAAATCAATATAAATTTTTTTTTCTTTAAATCAAAAGAAAAATCCATATAAAGTGTCTTTTAAATATTGCTAAGTTATGGTTAAAGAAAAAAGCTAGAAAACCCTCACACTTTTTTTGACCTAACCAGAATTTGTAATTTACCCCCACTAAAAAGTTTTAAAACCACGCCATGTATAATACATTTTTTTTAAATACAACCCATACTTCTCTATTTTCGTTCTCTCGCTCATTAATACTCTTTAATATTACACGAACTCATATTTCCAAATTTCCACCCCTTCAAAATAAACGTCAAACCAATTTCATACTCATATCTATTTATATACACATATACATATATGCGTAAACACTCCAATTCTCTCGCTCATTGAGTTCAAACAGTAGATTCGGCGTTGAACTCATATGTATATTGAAATGTTACACTCCAAATAGATGGCGTCGGCGCGAATAGCCAATTTGTTTCCGCATGAGAGTTGCCCCAATATGTGTTGTTATGTACCAAAGGATTAAAAAAAAGTAACAATTTGTTTTTCTCATATCTCGCACGCTTTATTATAAACGAAAATAGTTTAAAAATAAAATTTTTAGGAAAGAAGCAATCAATGTTTTAACTTTCTGTATTGAAATTCATCAAGAAAAAAAAAAAAAGAATGAGATTGAAATAGATACACCCATTGCCGTCAATTCTATATAATATGAAAATTTGCTTTTTTAAAAAAATAAAAATCAAACATCTTTTTCGTAGAATTCTATAATAAAAATGAGATAACTATCGTCGCCTTATATTCCAAAGTTTAAATAAACAAATGAAAAACTAAAAATGTTATATTGTTGTGCCATAAAATCATGAAAAAATAAAATTTTCAATTACATATACTTATAATAAAATGTAATTTAACTATACAATTTTTTGGGAAAACGTTATCAAAATTATATTTATCCATAAAGCTCTAATATGTATGTATATATGTATATCTAAATAGAGATTCAAAAGCCCAATAAAGCTTCACTTAATTGTAGAATTCCATATTAAAAAAATTTATTCAAGGAATTGATTATGGACAAGACACCAAGGGCATGAGAAGTTGCAGGCTGAATTGGATATCTTGAAACCGCTAGAACTGCTCGGAAAAATTCCGATGTAATAGATTTGTTTAAAATGAAATTCTACAAAGTTTTATGTTCTCATAACACCATTATTAAAATGTGAAATAGGGCAACCATGGTCAAACTTTTAATTTGAAAAAAATATGTCGCAATCAAAGTTGGCTTGCGTACCACCAAACAAAAAAAATGTTTCAAAAAAATATAAAATAATAATTCAATATGGCTACTGTTGTTGGAGTACCACGCTTATTTTGAGAAATTTGTATATGTGTGTAAAATACCAGCAATGGAAATATTTTGATTCTCTCGCTCTTTGAGAGTTAGAGTAATAGCGTCAAACTCATATTTCGAAGTTGGCTGAACTTCAAAGGAAACCACTCTTTATCTTCATTCTCTCCCTCATTAAACACGTCCTATTATGAGAGAGAAATTATTTTCATTCCCTCGCTCATTGAGTACTTTGGTCCATTATCTATTATATTAATAGGCTAACAAATTTTACATATAAACCATTGCCAAGCTTAAACCCATACTAAATATGCATAAATATTTATGAAATGCATATTTATTTGTTGGCATACCTCTAAGGCAGTGCACAATTATCTAATATATAACCAATACTGCTTCATTTATCTGTAATAAGCGAATGAAAATTTTTCATGCAACTTAAATTGGTTATCTGACAATCAATTTGTAAATAAAGCGATAGCCCAGTGGGAAGCGTTAGTGGGTAGTGGTCGAGCGGTTAATGGTTCGAGTACAGTTAGTTACACAGCTATAGGCCAAAATTTTTTTTCTTTTTTGTCATTGAAAATTGTTTATATTTTTTATATATTTTTATATTTCTAATCTTGACTTTTTAATATTTTTATAAACAATATTTTTATGTTTGTGATCTCTATTTTCGAGAAGAAAAAAATTTGGTGCGAATATTTTTAGTTTACGGAAAGCCATGTGAAATAATAATTTTATATCATAAATATACATACATACCACCCATTATAGAAATGCTATAACCGCTTATACAATTTCTTTTTGTTTTTTTTTTTTTTTTGGTAATTATTTAAAAAAATTACCATTAATATAAGTCCGACTGCTCAAATTTTTGAAGATGAAAGCTGCAATTTGCGAATTTTTTTTCAAATTCTATCGATTGAGATAGAGTTGCTGACAAATTCCTTATTTAAAGTATAAAAATCGACAAAATATTTTATGGATACTACATTATTTTGAACTAAACCAAGTGATAATTTTACTGAAGACAACAAATAATTTCTTTTCAAATGTATATATGTATTAACTTTTAAAAGGGCAGATTTGCAACCCGAGCCCCAAACAAGTCTAGACCAAATTGAATAGAATTTTTTTAAAAATCAATATAAATTTTTTTTTCTTTAAATCAAAAGAAAAATCCATATTAAGTGTCTTTTAAATATTGCTAAGTTATGGTTAAAGAAAAAAGCTAGAAAACCCTCACACTTTTTTTGACCTAACCAGAATTTGTAATTTACCCCCACTAAAAAGTTTTAAAACCACGCCATGTATAATACATTTTTTTTAAATACAACCCATACTTCTCTATTTTCGTTCTCTCGCTCATTAATACTCTTTAATATTACACGAACTCATATTTCCAAATTTCCACCCCTTCAAAATAAACGTCAAACCAATTTCATACTCATATCTATTTATATACACATATACATATATGCGTAAACACTCCAATTCTCTCGCTCATTGAGTTCAAACAGTAGATTCGGCGTTGAACTCATATGTATATTGAAATGTTACACTCCAAATAGATGGCGTCGGCGCGAATAGCCAATTTGTTTCCGCATGAGAGTTGCCCCAATATGTGTTGTTATGTACCAAAGGATTAAAAAAAAGTAAAAATTTGTTTTTCTCATATCTCGCACGCTTTATTATAAACGAAAATAGTTTAAAAATAAAATTTTTAGGAAAGAAGCAATCAATGTTTTAACTTTCTGTATTGAAATTCATCAAGAAAAAAAAAAAAAAGAATGAGATTGAAATAGATACACCCATTGCCGTCAATTCTATATAATATGAAAATTTGCTTTTTTAAAAAAATAAAAATCAAACATCTTTTTCGTAGAATTCTATAATAAAAATGAGATAACTATCGTCGCCTTATATTCCAAAGTTTAAATAAACAAATGAAAAACTAAAAATGTTATATTGTTGTGCCATAAAATCATGAAAAAATAAAATTTTCAATTACATATACTTATAATAAAATGTAATTTAACTATACAATTTTTTGGGAAAACGTTATCAAAATTATATTTATCCATAAAGCTCTAATATGTATGTATATATGTATATCTAAATAGAGATTCAAAAGCCCAATAAAGCTTCACTTAATTGTAGAATTCCATATTAAAAAAATTTATTCAAGGAATTGATTATGGACAAGACACCAAGGGCATGAGAAGTTGCAGGCTGAATTGGATATCTTGAAACCGCTAGAACTGCTCGGAAAAATTCCGATGTAATAGATTTGTTTAAAATGAAATTCTACAAAGTTTTATGTTCTCATAACACCATTATTAAAATGTGAAATAGGGCAACCATGGTCAAACTTTTAATTTGAAAAAAATATGTCGCAATCAAAGTTGGCTTGCGTACCACCAAACAAAAAAAATGTTTCAAAAAAATATAAAATAATAATTCAATATGGCTACTGTTGTTGGAGTACCACGCTTATTTTGAGAAATTTGTATATGTGTGTAAAATACCAGCAATGGAAATATTTTGATTCTCTCGCTCTTTGAGAGTTAGAGTAATAGCGTCAAACTCATATTTCGAAGTTGGCTGAACTTCAAAGGAAACCACTCTTTATCTTCATTCTCTCCCTCATTAAACACGTCCTATTATGAGAGAGAAATTATTTTCATTCCCTCGCTCATTGAGTACTTTGGTCCATTATCTATTATATTAATAGGCTAACAAATTTTACATATAAACCATTGCCAAGCTTAAACCCATACTAAATATGCATAAATATCTATGAAATGCATATTTATTTGTTGGCATACCTCTAAGGCAGTGCACAATTATCTAATATATAACCAATACTGCTTCATTTATCTGTAATAAGCGAATGAAAATTTTTCATGCAACTTAAATTGGTTATCTGACAATCAATTTGTAAATAAAGCGATAGCCCAGTGGGAAGCGTTAGTGGGTAGTGGTCGAGCGGTTGATGGTTCGAGTACAGTTAGTTACACAGCTATAGGCCAAAATTTTTTTTCTTTTTTGTCATTGAAAATTGTTTATATTTTTTATATATTTTTATATTTCTAATCTTGACTTTTTAATATTTTTATAAACAATATTTTTATGTTTGTGATCTCTATTTTCGAGAAGAAAAAAATTTGGTGCGAATATTTTTAGTTTACGGAAAGCCATGTGAAATAATAATTTTATATCATAAATATACATACATACCACCCATTATAGAAATGCTATAACCGGTTATACAATTTCTTTTTGTTTTTTTTTTTTTTTTGGTAATTATTTCAAAAAATTACCATTAATATAAGTCCGACTGCTCAAATTTTTGAAGATGAAAGCTGCAATTTGCGAATTTTTTTTTCAAATTCTATCGATTGAGATAGAGTTGCTGACAAATTCCTTATTTAAAGTATAAAAATCGACAAAATATTTTATGGATACTACATTATTTTGAACTAAACCAAGTGATAATTTTACTGAAGACAACAAATAATTTCTTTTCAAATGTATATATGTATTAACTTTTAAAAGGGCAGATTTGCAACCCGAGCCCCAAACAAGTCTAGACCAAATTGAATAGAATTTTTTTAAAAATCAATATAAATTTTTTTTTCTTTAAATCAAAAGAAAAATCCATATAAAGTGTCTTTTAAATATTGCTAAGTTATGGTTAAAGAAAAAAGCTAGAAAACCCTCACACTTTTTTTGACCTAACCAGAATTTGTAATTTACCCCCACTAAAAAGTTTTAAAACCACGCCATGTATAATACATTTTTTTTAAATACAACCCATACTTCTCTATTTTCGTTCTCTCGCTCATTAATACTCTTTAATATTACACGAACTCATATTTCCAAATTTCCACCCCTTCAAAATAAACGTCAAACCAATTTCATACTCATATCTATTTATATACACATATACATATATGCGTAAACACTCCAATTCTCTCGCTCATTGAGTTCAAACAGTAGATTCGGCGTTGAACTCATATGTATATTGAAATGTTACACTCCAAATAGATGGCGTCGGCGCGAATAGCCAATTTGTTTCCGCATGAGAGTTGCCCCAATATGTGTTGTTATGTACCAAAGGATTAAAAAAAAGTAACAATTTGTTTTTCTCATATCTCGCACGCTTTATTATAAACGAAAATAGTTTAAAAATAAAATTTTTAGGAAAGAAGCAATCAATGTTTTAACTTTCTGTATTGAAATTCATCAAGAAAAAAAAAAAAAAAGAATGAGATTGAAATAGATACACCCATTGCCGTCAATTCTATATAATATGAAAATTTGCTTTTTTAAAAAAATAAAAATCAAACATCTTTTTCGTAGAATTCTATAATAAAAATGAGATAACTATCGTCGCCTTATATTCCAAAGTTTAAATAAACAAATGAAAAACTAAAAATGTTATATTGTTGTGCCATAAAATCAAAACTTTGTTGTTGGTATATTGTTAATTCTTAAACTGCTTTGTGCATAAGGTAATGGCGCGGCGGTGAGCGTATAGAATACGGTGTGCACAGTTGCAAGACCCGGTTGCGGAATATTCCGTTTTTTTCTTAAATTATGTTTTTTTTTTATATTAAAAAACCTTTAATCTTAACTATTACAATTTACTTAATTTTCAACCTAATATTTTTTTGTTCTTCACCTGCTCAAAACGATCGCATAAATTAGTGGCTATTTGTTAAGCACAATGTCATCATCCGATTATTCAAGTGCAACATAAAATCTCGAAAACCGAGTATTTGCATGGCATTTGCCATAAATAATTTTGGAAAGGGCTGCTGTAATTTAATATTTTTATTATATAATAACAGCCGCTATTTTTTAAATTCTTTGATGGCCTCATTTTGCCTATAGATGAGTTTTTAATGTATACATTTAAGTTGGTCGAGGTTCGGCCACGGGTCCTAAAGGCAGCTATTGACAAAAAGTTGATCAGATGTTTGAATAAGTTCAACTATTTTAAATTGGTCGAATTTCGACCACGGGATATACTATTTTTATAATTCTTACTGCACTTTCACATGTTTAAGCGAATTTGTCCAACTTTGGCTGTTTTTGAAAGGCAGATCTTTGCACATGTGTCGTGGAACACTATCTTCAAGTAGTATCAGGCATTTTTATACTTCATCCCATGGAAAAAACTTCAGCCAGACACCTCAAGCCTGAGGAATTTTCATAGTTCTTACTGCTTTTTCACATGTTTAATCAGGTTGGTGCACCTTCGGCTGCCTTTAAAGAGCAGATCTTTTCACATGTGTCATAGAAGACCCCCTTAAAGAAGGATCGGCTATTATTATACTTCGCCTCATGTCAAAAACTACAGTCAGACACCTCAACCTGTGAAATCGCAGTAAGAATTATGAAAATTCCTCAGTTTTGAGGTGTCTGACTGTAGTTTTTGACATGGGGCGAAGTATAAAAATACCCGATACTTCTTTAAGGGGGTCTTCTATGACACATGTGAAAAGATCTGCTCTTTAAAAGCAGCCGAAGTTGGACCAACCCGATTAAACATGTGAACAAGCAGTAAGAACTATGAAAATTCCTCAGCCTTGAGGTGTCTGGCTGCAGTTTTTTCCATGGGATGAAGTCTAAAAATACCTGATACTACTTGGAGATAGTGTTCCACGACACATGTGTAAAGATCTGCCTTTCAAAAATAGCCAAAGTTGGACAAACTCGGTTAAACATGTGAAAGTGCAGTAAGAATTATAAAAATTCCTCAGTTTTGAGGTGTCTGGCTGAAGTGTTTGACATGAGGCGAAATTTAAAAGTAACTGATACCACTTAAGGGTGGTATTCTATGACACATGTGAAAAGATCCGCTCTCTAAGAGCAGCCGAAGTTGGACCAACCCGATTAAACATGTGAAAAAGCAGTAAGAACTATGAAAATTCCTCAGGCTTGAGGTGTCTGGCTGAAGTTTTTTCCATGGGATGAAGTATAAAAATGCCTGATACTACTTGGAGATAGTGTTCCACGACACATGTGCAAAGATCTGCCTTTCAAAAGCAGCCAAAGTTGGACAAACTCGCTTAAACATGTGAAAGTGCAGTAAGAATTATAAAAATTCCTCAGTTTTGAGGTGTCTGGCTGAAGTTTTTGACATGCGGCGAAGTCAAAAAGTACGTGATACCACTTAAGGGTGGTCTTCTATGACACATGTGAAATTATCTGCCCTTTAAAAGCAGCCAAAGTTAGAGCAACGCAGTTAAACATGTGAATTCGCAGCAAGAATTATGAAATTTCCTCAGCTTTGAGGTGTCTGGCTGAAAGTTTTGTCATGGGGCGAAGTCTAAAAATGCCTAATATTAGTTAATAGTAGTGTTATACGATACATTTGTAACGATCCGCCATTTAAAAGCAGCCAAAGTTGAGTAAACCCATTTGACCATGTGAAAGCACATTAAAAATGATTAAAAGTCCCCGTGCTTTGGGTTGTTTGGCTTAAATTTTTTTCATGGAATGAAGTCCGGAAATACCTGATACTGTTTAATTTATTTATTTATTTATTTATTATTACGGCTTTTCAAGCCTAAAACTTAAAATTAAAACATTTATAATGTACTTATAAATGACTTATACCACTATGATTATGTGCTGTCAGAATGCACAGGATTCCGATCAGCAATCAACACTGGCCGTTAATGGACCAGTTATGGAACATTTATTATATGCTGTCGGAATGCACGCGATTCCAATCAGCACTCAGCATTGGCCATTTAATGGACCAGTTATGGAAACCTTGTTATTTTAAGGTTGGAAAGGACGTGTTTCCAATCCCCATTGTTTGTTTTGTTATGGAGGTTGGAAAGAACGAGTTTCCAATCCTCCTCAGTAATTTGCTATCAAGTATGATGAGCCTCTCTTTTTAGGTGGTTGGAAAGGACATGTTTCCATTCCACCCATGCTTCGCTTCTCTGAATATTTTGGAAAAAAAATGTATTCAAACGGTGCATATCAGTGTAGTTCAGAGTTTTATAGATTTGCCGGAACCCACACAAATAATCCCATCCTTGATCAGATAGACAGCAACAGTTGCAATGTCCTCATATCATTTTCTCCGGTTATTACTGCGTTGTATGGAAATATGAACTCCGCAAGCGACCGATC
Source organism: Campiglossa producta (assembly GCA_964058755.1). Lineage (NCBI taxonomy): Eukaryota > Metazoa > Arthropoda > Insecta > Diptera > Tephritidae > Campiglossa > Campiglossa producta. The sequence continues at coordinate 46,424,854 of CAXKVI010000004.1, forward strand.
ATGAAAAAGAAGAAAATATTGGTGAAAATTTTATCTTATTGGAAGGGATTTACAGTGCGCCATCAAGCACTTTTTGAACGTATTAAAATCTGTAATTTCTTTTATGTGACTAGGTAGTTCATTAAAAGATTTCAGACCTTTATAAAATATATTTTGCTTGTCCATTTCTGTTCTAAAGCGCGGTAGCCTAAAATTATCATTTTCTCTGATCGCATATGAATGACTTTCACTGACATATATAAGTTTATCACTCAGATACTCAGGTAATATACCACGCTTCATATTAAATACAAATTTCATGGTGTGATAAAATATTAGCTGTTTAGCACTGACCCAACTGAGTGCGTCGAGCATGCTCTTTATTGGAGTATCATATCGACTGTTTAGGATGAATCTCATGGCTTTATTTTGCATAATCTGTAATTTGTCGACTTGTGCATCACTAGCCATAAAGAATATTGTTGGACAGTAGATAAAGTGTGGTTCTATTATAGATCTATATACTTTCAGCTTATACTCCTTACTTATATATTTGCATGTTCTTTTCCAGAATCCAATTTTTTTAGCAATTTTGGCAACTATATAATCAATATGATCATTAAACTTCAACTTATTGTCAATCTGAACGCCTAAGTACTTGAATATGCTCACTTCCTCAATCATTGTATTCATAATATGAAGCTCAATGTTTTGCGATTCTTTTTTACTTGTTCTAGATATTATCATAAAATTAGTTTTACTAACATTGAGTTTGAGTTTATTACTACAAAGCCACCTGTATAGTGAATCTAAATCTTCCTGCATTTTACTCATTGCTACCATAATATCCGATTCTCCTACTTCTGTTATGGAACCTTTTAGCGTATCCACTATGGGTTGACAATTGTTTGATATTTGTACCATGTTTAGATGGTGACGAGTAGAAGGAGTTGATGTCTGCCCGTGTGCGTCTCGCTGTCCCGTAGCTTCAGCCACTAATGTGGATTCGTCGAAGCAGACACCAACACAATCACCACTTGTGACAAACCCAAGGCCTAATCAGCAAAACATTTATACGCACACGTAAGGGTTCAGGGGATTTATTTCCACAGCGCTTTCAATGACCACAAAAAAAAAATCATATTTTAGCAAAAGCTACATACTACCTTTTTCCAATTAGGCGGTTGTACTTCCTATTTCCTCACCGCTCTTTACCCACCCTCCATGACTCTTCAGATGGTAACGAAGGGTCCCAATATAAAATTACAACAACTAAATTTCAGACCATATTAGGCAATCAATTAACAATTCATTTTATTTAAATAATAAATTACTCAACTAATAAGAAACTTTAATGGAAAAATCGAATTCATACTATTTTAGTATTAAAAGGTAAAAAGGTACTTAATTTACATATGTCCTAACACTTAAAGGAACAACTTGGAATTGGAACACTTTTTAAATAAAAAGCCTACTATATGAGTATCCATATGTATGTATACTTATAGGAACGAGTTGGAATGGAAACAAAGTTCAAATAACTAGCCTACTATTTTAATTATCGAGATCAGTGAGGTTAGGAAACGAAAGGAAACAACCAGTTTCCGGTTGATGTAAGTGGGGAAAAAGGAAAAACTAAAATATTAAATGATTCTACTTGAATACTTATATTCGATAATGTTCAAGGGTAAATAAAAGAACTAAAAATATAGTGATTCATATTCCATTGCGTTTCGTTAACCCTCTTAGATTCCACAATCACACAGTGAGAAGTTAATGGTCATTAACGAGAGTACGAATCACAATATTATAAGAAAACCCAAAAATCTAGGTACATAAAAATAATAAATTAATTACTCACATGAACTTTTGCTGCAGGAACTCGTTGAAGGCCTCCGACGATATTTCTGCTTAGCTGAAAAGGTAATTTTTTTTGCACATAGGTACACTTATTTAGTTCAATTTCTTTTGGACCATGGTTTAATTTTTCTGTGCGAAAATTATATTTTGTCTTTTAAGAATTTCCAATACGATATTGGAATCCTCTCTTCTTCTTTCCGCACTACTCACTTTCCTAATATCACTCATCTCCCTCCATCTCGTGCTAATAGTAGGAATCTCTTTACAAATTGGTAAATTTCAAAATTTACTTATTTTCTCACTTCATGTTTCAATTGCAAATTATTTTATTTTATTATTTTTTTCTTTAATAATTTGAAAAATGCAAATATGTATTTTAATTTAATTTTGCTTTTCTAAAGCATATTTTAACTTTTAATTACTATTAAAAAAGGGTTGTTATATTTTTGAAAAGAAATATCTTTATCAAAAAACTAACTTAACCTTTATAAATTTTTCTTTCCACTATCTCTTTGACTTATTTTTTTCTCTCTCTTTACATTTTTTTCTCCTATACATACAATTTTTAATGAAATTTTTTTTTTTTTTTTTTTTTTGAAAAAAATCGGAATTTATCTATATTTTATGTAGAATTTTTATATTTCGTTTCACAATATTGAAATTTTTAGGTTAAGATTTGTTTTAAATGTAAAGTTTTCAACTATGGGTTAACCGAAGAATGGAAATATAAAGATTTGGTTTTAACACGAGTAGCGCGACTATATTTAGTAAAACTCCCGACAAAACTGGTATTGGATGGGAAATATTATACTGTCTTTGAGTATTACGATATGCCGCTTTATTTTTTTCTTTACTGCACTCTTATCCGGAAAATATACATGCACATGTACAAACTCATGAAACAAATTTCAACTTTAATTAACAAAAATTGTACAAATTAGCGAAGGGAACTAATTTTAATTATTTTATTGGCACAATTATCCTTGGGTGGACTGCAAGTTCGTTGAGCCTGGCGGATTCTCGGCTTTCATCTCGGCGTTGTAGTTCTCCGTTCAATATAGGTATCCCAGAGCAGGAACATTTAAGTTAGGCGGAAGGTTCGCGTTTTATATAAAAAAAAAAACGCGTAATTGGTTGCAAAATCTACTGATTTGCCCAATACTTTTCGAAAAAAAAGGTAAACTTTACTTTTTTTTTTTTTTTCGCACGAATATATAATCCGAAACTGGAGGAAACTTACAAGCGTATCCGTTTGAAGACGATATCCAGGAAAAAAGAGCGCGATCTAGCCAAATCCGTCGCTTTTATAGCTTCGAAAAAAAAGTGGCGTGATTTCGATAGAAAAAGAAAATATAGGTGGAACTTAACGAAGTTTGTGTATGGCTATTTCATAATAGGGTTTTTATATTAAGCTCTTGGCACAACTTTTTCTTAACCCTTAGCTTCCTTAATATCTTTCATATGATACCAGCCAACCTTGCCATTTTCTCTATCTTGCAATTTGAACATGTTGCTACCCTTTGTGGCGAGAATCGAAGACTTTACAAAAACTGGGGCTAGCTTCGAATTAAACTTCTTTGCCTTGTCGCTTAATGCAAAATTTCGACGATATACTTCGTCCCCTACCTTGAAAGTCCTAGCTCTGCTACGAAGATTGTAGCGTTTAGCAGATTGTTCGAACGCTGTTTGAATGTTTTTGACCAGCTCAGTACGCACGAGTCGAAGCTTGTCCAGACGATCTATTACACAATCCCCTCCCAAAGACTCGAGCGTACGCAGCAATTGGTAGTCATCAGCATGGCTTATCATCTGTTGACCAAACATCGCGTAATACGGCGTACAGCCAATGGTTTGATGGTACGATGACCTAAGCGCTTCCGCTATCAATGGGATGTTTTTATCCCAGTTAGTTTGATCAGTTTTAAGGTATGATCTGATACCAGCAATAACGGAGCGATTGACCCTCTCGCTCGCGTTAGCTTGTGGGCTATATAGGGCGGTAAATGAGTGTTTAATACCTCTCAAAGACAGGCAATTTTCAAATTGGGTTGATTTAAATTGGCTGCCGTTATCAGATACGATATACTCGGGTGAACCGAAAAGGGGAAAGATATTTTCTTCTAAAAATGTGCATATAGGAGTGGCCGTGAATTTTTTTATAGGTTTAAGGAAAGGGAATTTGGTTAAGTGATCTAAAACTATAAGGATGCCTATATTGCCTTGTTTGGAACGAGGATACGGACCTAATAGATCAATGTATAATCGTTGGATCGGACGGACGGAATTGAGATTTGCTGTCATCGGTGGACGAAGAACTACATTGGCCGATTTACTCTGGTGGCAAGTATCGCATCTAGAAATAAAAGTTTTGACATCATTTATCATAGAAGGCCAATAAAAGTTTGCGCGGAGACGCTCTAAGGTTTTACCGATGCCTCCGTGGCACTTATTTGGGGGACAATGGGCTCTTTCTATGGTTTCTTGAGTTAAGGATTTCGGAATCCAAAGTTTCCAGCACAACACTTCTTGGTCTTCAATACCATTCGCATGCTCTGTTCGTTTAAATATTTTATTGTCTTTTATCTGCGAGTCTGGTAATTTACTTTGAGATACACTTATTGTTTGCTTTAACTTTTCATATTCTTCTGAGTTGAAAGCATTGGATTCTAAATCAATTTGTGGAAAAAGTGAAACTTCACCCAACTCGTCAAAGTTTTGTCGCGACAGTGCATCTGGAACAACATTTTGCGAGCCACGCCTATGTTCGAGTTTAAAACGGTAGCCCTGGAGCTTGAGCGACCAACGAGCTAACCTGCCGGTTAAATCTTTTTGTTTCATCAGCCACTGCAAGCTAGCGTGGTCGGTAATGATGGTGAAGTCCTGGCCTTCAACATACGCGCGGAACTTCTTTACACTAAGGATGGCTGCCAGACACTCAAGCTCAGTCACGCTATAATTACTTTGAGCACGATTCAACTTTTGCGAAAAATAGGCAACTAGCACTTCTACTCCTTCTTCATTAAGTTGTGCCAAAACTGCTCCTACACCTAATTTGCTGGCATCGCATTGTATGAGGAATGGTTTATCGTAATTGGCATTGGAAAAAAAGTGGCGTGATTTCGATAGAAAAAGAAAATATAACGAAGTTTGTGTATGGCTATTTCATAATAGGGTTTTTATATTAAGCTCTTGGCACAACTTTTTCTTAACCCTTAGCTTCCTTAATATCTTTCATATGATACCAGCCAACCTTGCCATTTTCTCTATCTTGCAATTTGAACATGTTGCTACCCTTTGTGGCGAGAATCGAAGACTTTACAAAAACTGGGGCTAGCTTCGAATTAAACTTCTTTGCCTTGTCGCTTAATGCAAAATTTAGACGATATACTTCGTCCCCTACCTTGAAAGTCCTAGCTCTGCTACGAAGATTGTAGCGTTTAGCAGATTGTTCGAACGCTGTTTGAATGTTTTTGACCAGCTCAGTACGCACGAGTCGAAGCTTGTCCAGACGATCTATTACACTTCCAACAAAGCATCATCCGCAAACAGTCTAATTTTACTATGTTTCAATGCCGAGGTTATGTCATTTATATAGATATTAAATAGGACAGGCGCTAACACTGACCCTTGTGGCAAACCTATATTTATCGCTGCCTCATCGGAGACCACGGATCCTATAGCTGTTTTTTGTTTGCGATTTGTTAGAAAGCTCTTAAACCACTGCAGCTCTATATCCTTAATGCCTATATTCTTTAATTTGGCAAGCATAAGATCTCTATCTATCGTTTCAAAAGCTCTCTTCAGATCAATGAACACTGCAACTATACTTTTTTTTAAATTAAGTTCTTCTTTCCAGCTCGAGATTACGTAATTTAGCGCCGTTTCGCACGAATGCCCTTCCCTGAACCCGGATTGTTCTTTTATAAATATTTTATTAGTTTCAAGGTAATCAACAAGTTGGTTTTTTACCACTATTTCCAAGATTTTTTCAATATTTGGCAAAGTGTTAATCGGTCTAAATTCCTCACCTAGAACTGTATTCTTCACCTTTCTTATTGGTACTATTGTTGATATTTTCCATGGGTCAGGCACTGTTCCAGTTTTGATGGATTTATTTATAATTAAAGCATAATAATGGCCCATGTATGAAATCGAGTCTTTTATTACACCTTCCGCGAGTAAGTTTTTACCACCAGATTTATTTTTAAATCCGTTGACTATTTTAAGCACATCATCGACGAATATTTCTTCGAATTTCATAGATGTCCTGGTTGTGCAACTGCTGTTGTCTGACATTACCATTTCTTCAATTTCCTTATTTATATCAACAATACTATCAATAAAAAATGTGTTTAGCGCTTCGGCTATGTCTTTGGGTGTCTCATACGTCACACCTTTTACAATCAACGTCAAGATACTTTCTTCTACATCAGTTAAGTTGACGGCTTGTTTCAAATGTTTCCACATTAGCTTTCTATCTGAACTATTTATATCAATTTTATTCTCCATGTACTTAACTTTCTTAATTTTTATCAGTTTTTTGTAATACTTAGCAATAGCGTTATATTCTGAAAAATCGCCCGTAGACCTAGCTTGCAACTGCAAGAAATATTTATGTTTATTAACTTCGGTTAATTCTTGATCATACCATTTATTTCTAAGTTTTAACGGCCAGGTTTTCTCAGAAGTCAATGAATCCATGCAGCTTATTATACAGGCATTTATATAATCAACCATATCATTGATATTCATACTATGCAAAGCACTAAAGTCGCATTGCCTTAACAAATGTATCAGGTTCTCCGCAGAGTAATTTTCCCAGGATACTAACTTAATCGCCTTTCGCAAAGGATTTGAATTATTAATTTTAACAGTGAATGAAACGGTTTCATGATCTGAGATCCTATTGTTCACTAGATTTACGCAAGACTCTAAATCTGCATTAGCATATAATAGGTCTATTTTGGTTTGGGACACCTCGGTAATCCTGGTATTAAAATTTATCCTTTGTTTCATAGCACTGCGTGCAAAAATTTCATTTAATCTACAGCTATTTGTTGAATACACGTTCATATTTATATTGAAATCGCCAATTAAAAGGGAGTTTGTTCCTGTTTCAAATACTTGTGGAAGCATCGTTTCTAGGTGATCTAAAAATTCGCTGTCGCTTGAGCTCGGAGAGTGGTATAAAACTCCTATTTGCCACTTAACATCGCAGTTCTTTAATTTGATTACAACACACCAAACGTTTCTATCTACAGATTTATTATACCTAACCTTAAACTCAATTCCTTTTTTTAATAGTAGGACTACACCTCCTGTGTGCCGGCTATGAGAGTCGCAACGAATTGCCGTATAGCATGTAATATTACCCTCACTATCCGTAATATCTGAAGTCATACAGGTTTCCGAGCACAGTACGAGATCAGGATTCACTTCTTCTATTAGCCTTTCCAATTCAGCTTTATTGGCTAAAAAACTACAAATATTTACGTACACACATTTCAAATTTGAATCATTCCTTTCCCGATGGCTAAGGTCTGATTGCTAAAACCCAACCCTTTCCTTTTCCAGTCTACATTTTCTTTGATAAACCGGGCAATCGTGACTCATAATATTGTGGTCAGGATTTAGCTTCAACCCAAACTTCTTAATGGCATCTACGCAATTACCGCATTTATTTACCGACTCCTCTACTTCACACTTCTCTAATGTATGCTCCCCCGAACATTTACTACATCTTTCATTCTTAGTACAGTTACTTGCTATGTGGTTAAATCCTAAGCACTTATAGCACCTTCTTACAGTTTGACCATCATAAACGGGACAGCGCTCCCAGCCAACATTAATTTTTTTACAGTTTAGAACATCTTCATAATGTTTATGATCTATTTCAATTACCGCATTGAAATGTGAGGCCTTATTATCTTTCTTTGGATGGATGATTTTAAGACATTTCTTTTTGGCATCTCTTAACATCTCGTTCTGAGCAGCTATTCTGCTAACAATTTCATCTTCATTATTTTCAGCACTAATATAAGCGACAACAATTTTTGGATATTGAGCTTTTGGCTCAGCTATTTCGTACTTATTTTGATCCAACCCACCCGCGAGCACATCTTTCAATTTGTTTTTATCATTAGCTGAATTAGCCCTAATGATTACAGTACCGTTATTTTTATTGACAACTCTACCTATATTCAGGTGAGATGGGTCTATCTTATTTAAATCTGTTTTGGTGTTTTCTATTGGTTGCTTAACTTTTGGTTTTATAACTAAGGGGGTCCCTTTATTATTTTAGCATAAGAGGCAACATTGTTTTGAACAGCTACTTTGTTTTGACTGGCAACCTTTTTCTTCCTCTATAATCTCTTCTTTTTGTTTTGCAAACGACTCGTTTGGCATGTTTACCTTGTTTAGCTTTTCTTTGTTTTCTAAGCAAATTGTTTCTACTTTTTTTAATAGTACTAACTTCTCTTCATTCGCATTATTTATTTTGTCTAAGATTTTTTTCATCTCTCTTTCACTATGAGTTATGGATGCACTGATTTCATTTTTGTGTTCGGTCAACATTTTTTCAATTTCTTCCTTTTGAGCTATTAAATTTATTTTATTGGTATCAGCTATCGACATTAATTCTCTAAGAGCCTCATCCAAGTTTGCAATATAGGTCATACAATCATCACACATAAATCTCATAGAAGGGCATGTCTCCATCCCCTTTAAACAATAGTCATCTATAACTGCACAAGCCAACGTTTTGTGGTAAACTTTACCACACACACCAGCACATTGTACACCTGTCTCCCCTCTTATTAGTTTGCGACACTTATCACACTTATCACCCATTTTTTTTTTCTTCTTTTCTTGCCTTATTTTCTGCTTTAACAGTTACGCAGAACTGTGCAAGCAAAATATATGTTTTCTATGAAATTTTTAATATTATTTTCCAATTTTTGTTACTTTCAAATATATGTACGTGCAGTACTTCACCTGCTTATTGCTGCGGCTAATCACTTGAGCAACTTTAAGGGTAGTGTTATACGACACGTGTGTAAAGATCCGCCGTTTAAACGTGGACAAAGTTGGAGAAACGTGCTGAAACAACTGAAATCTCTGTAAAAATTAGTGAAAATCCCGAGCTTTGAGGTGTCTGGCTGAAGTTTTTGCCATGGGGCGAAGTATAGAAATGACTGAAACTACTTAAGGGTAGTGTCCTACGAAACATCTGAAAAGATCCGTCGTTTAGAAGTTGTAAAAGTGGGACAAACAAGAGAAAGCAAATTAATAGGAAAATAAAAGTTCCCGAACTTTTAGGTGTCTGGCTGAAGTTTTTGCCATGGGATGATGTCTGGAAATGCTTGATTCTACTTAAGGATAGCATTTTACGACACATGTGTGAAGATCTGCTATTTAAAAGTAGTCAAAGTTTGTCAAATCCACTTAAACATGTGAAAGCGCAGTAAAAATTAGTGAAATTTCCCAAGTTTTGAGGTGTCTGGCTGAAGTTTTTGCCTTGGGACGAGGTCTAAAAATTACTGAAACTACTTAAGGGTAGTGTCCTACGACACATGTGAAAAGATCTATCATTTAAAATTAGTAAAAGTGGGACAAACAAGAGAAAGCAAATTAATAGGAAAATAAAAGTTCTCGAACTTTCAGGTGTCTGGCTGAAGTTTTTTCCATGGGATGATGTCTAGAAATGCTTGATTCTACTTAAGGGTAGCATTTTACGACACATGTGTAAAGATCTGTTATTTAAAAGAGGCCAAAGTTGGTCAAATCCGCTTAAACATGTCAAAGCGCAGTAAAAATTAGTGAAATTTCCTGAGTTTTGAGGTGTCTGGCTGAAGTTTTTTCCATGGGACGAAGTCTAAAAATTCCTGATACTACTTGAGGGTAGTATTCTACAAAAAATGGGAAAATATTGGGTAGTTAAAAGCAGCCAAAGTGGCCCAAATGCGTGAAATTAGTAAAACAGAATAAATTTCCATAGGAAAATCCGCGAACTGGGGGTGTCTGGCTGGAGCCTTGTCACTGTTACGGGTCTAACAACACTTGATACTGACGCGGGGTGGTAATCTACGTCAAATATGTGAAAACCATCCATTATAAAATAAGTGAAGTTAGGGTCATTTTTTGGCGACTTTGACCCCCGATTCCTAGGCCCTTGTCATAGGTACAGCTTTAAAATTTTCACATTCTTTCTAGATTCGGGGAGGACTATCGATCGGTATTGGTTTCATCCATTATAAAATAAGTGACGCTTTTAGGCTCTGGGATCTTGGTCTAATTAATGTGTGTAAATTTGTTCCAAATGCCCTAGAACAAGCTTGTCCAGTACCAAACTTCATGGAGAAATTTCTGCACTGGGGTCGAAAAAGTCGACGACACAGCGAGACTTAAACGAGTTCTCTCGAAAACTCAAACAGCCATTAGCTTTTTGCAGAAGCCTGACGGAAGGCGAAACCCTTGAGCTGCTCTTGACGCACATTTTCCGGGTAACTTGCATAATGCACCGTCAGCACCTGCAACAAGCCTGGCAGTAAATATTCCCATCACGGAAGAAAGGGTAAGGCGGACAGTTAAGAGCTTTGAACCGTTTATGGCTAGTATTACAGCCTGCCTGGCTCTCAACTACATTCCGTGCTCCTGGAGACACGCCACGGTAGTGTTTATTCCTACGGCTGGGAAGGCCTCCCACTACGAGCCAAAGGACATATGCAGACGATTTAGCCATTGCATACAGGGGCAAATTTCTACAAACTCTTAGTATCAACCCGAGAAAAGTGGAACTCGTTCTCTACACCCACCGGTAAAAATACCACCGCTAGACCTACCCGAACTTAACTTAATGGCGTGAGCCTGAACTTGGCTGATAAAACCAAATTCTTGGGCACAGTTCTGGACAGGAAGTTAAACTGGAAGGAGAATATTTTTCAGCGCCAGAGGAAGGCGTGTGTTGTATTTTACACATGCAAAAGAGCAATTGGCAAAAAGTGGTGTCTCAGCCCCAAAATATGCAGATGGATCTACACTGCAATTATCCGACTTATCATGCTATATGGAGTCGTGGTGTGGTAGCCTGCGCTGAGCAAGGCCAAAAACCGGAATCTGTTAGGTAAAGTCCACAGATCTGGCATGATATGTATAAGCGACGCGCCAAGAACAACGCCCAACGAAGCTCTTCAGGCCATTCTAGGCATTCTGCCACTCGTTCTGGAAGCGTGCCAGGCAGCAGCGGGGAAACGTCTGGCTGGGGCGCAAGCACAACTGGACACTCCTTACAGTTTTCTCCCTCTGAACACAGATCGATGTGCGCCCACAACAGTCGGATACAGCTGTTTCAAAACAAATATTCCCAGCAGGAAAGAAAGGGAGAGTATGGATCGCTGCCCCGCTACTAATGGCGGCATTTCTGTTTACACTGACGGCTCAAAGCTAGACGACAGAGTTCAGTTTACCTGATCACTGCAGCGTCTTCCAGGCTGAAGTCTCAGCAATCTTGGATGCCGCGATTTGGATAAGTAAACGCGCTATCGGCGAGGACATCGTTATTTTCAGCGACAGCCAGGCGGCTATCAAAGCTCTCGGCTCTTATTCGTTCACCTCTGGATATGGCCCAACAGAGCCCGTGAACCTCACATGGGTCCCGGGACACAGGGACATTGAGGGAAACTGTAAGGCAGACGAACTTGCCAGGCAGGGTATGACCAAGCAGGTTCTTTGGGATGAAGAGCGCTTAGGTATGCCGTTTGCCACATGCAAGCTAATGCTGAAGGAGTACACACTCCGTCAAGCCAACGAAAGGTGGTAATCATAAAAGATATAGAGACATTCACGCCCTAAGAAGGAGAGAAATCTCCATATTAATAGGTGATCTAACTGGGCACTGCCTTATTGGTAGGCACGCAGAAAGGCTAGGTGTGCCCTACCGACGATGCTGTAGGAGCTGCAAAGATGATGAGGAAGAGGAAACGGTGAAGCACCTCATCTGCAACTGCCCAGCTTTAAGCGGCGCGAGAACGCACTTTTTGGGTGTTGCCTTCCTCGATAGCCTAAGCCAGATCGCGGAACTGGACATAAAGGACTTGATGGCCTTCATAAAGTCATCTAAGTGGTTCGAGGGGGAGTAACGGTGTCGGTTTAGGAGTGTCAGTCCCGGGATTCTGCTATGTGGAAAATCCCAACAACTCAGGGATTTTCCATATGGGCGGGTCCCGGGACTGACTTTCCTTGTGTTGGTGGTATCACAACGGACCTTTCAAAACTGGCCTAAGTGTGCCTCTCCGGCAGCCACTTGAACCTAACCTAACCTATCCTAAATTTGTTCCTTTAAGACCCTAAAGAAGTGTCCCTCAAGGTTTCAGCGAAATCCGAGACTAGCCAGCTTTTTGAATTAGACGTGTTCATATGGAATATCTCCTATATTTACCATCACGTTTTTATTATAAATAAATATATAATGCCTAGCAGGGGTTTAATTAAAAAAAGTGGCCGGTGTTTTATTGTGGCTATAGTATGATATTTTGAAATTGAATTAAAAAATCGGTCCAGAGGATTTGATTTTTTTCTCACACGAAATTTGAATTTTATATAGATACAAAATCCAAAATAAGTATCGAAACTCTAGATAAAAAAGTAAACACGTCTCCCATTTCCAGTTATACAAAATTGCTCTTAAGGCTGAGCGAAGCGCGCCGGGTATTAGCTACTCTCTACATATAATGAATTGTAACAGGTCTATGTCTGTAGATACATTGCAGAAATTCCAAAAAAAGGTATAGGATCAATAATTATTAACCCAATAGAATTCAAATCAACCGTTTGAAATGTTAGTGTTCGTATTACTCGAAAACTGCTGAAGGGAATTAAATGAAACTTTCACCATTGTATTACCAAAAATGTCTTAGTACAATATTGGTATCAAACGACAGGTGCTAACAAGTGCTGTCATTCGTTTTTTTATGTTTATCAAAAAATACCAAGGTCTGAAACCGATTAAAATAACGGTCCCGTTTCGGTTTTGGTTTTGCAACGGGTTTCGTTCTTCAACATTTATTTCGGTTTCGGTTACGGTTTCGTTCCGGTTTCGGTTTCCAAATAAAAACACGAATAAAATAAATTTTACTACTAAAATTTCAAGTACCTATGTAGCTTCGAAATAGGTCTGAATTTTCGTAACTTTTTTCGTGCGGCCATGATAGAATTTCTCCAATATAATAATACATTTTATTAGCGCTATGCATGGATGAAATTTCTGCAAGACAAATTCCTAAAATTAACTCTAGTTTTTCATTAGAAAAATATTATAATGGAAGCTAAACGAAATGTATAAATCTTCAAAAACATTAATATGGGTGGTGCTTTCTGAGACAAGCCTGAACATTTCTTTTTCGGATCTCGTAAATTTTGTTTCGATCGCTTCATTAAACTATAGTCAAACTTCCTCTTTTATATATACTAGGGCAAACTCCCACTGGTTGAAATTCAACCACAAAACCTAATTTTTTTCTCTACCTTATTGAACTTCAGTTTCCTTAACTATCAGTTTGCTTAACTATCACTTTTTTTGCTATTTCTTAAATTTTCCTTACTTTACCTTATTTTTTATATTTTCCGTTTTTATACATTCCTATTCTTTTTGCCTTTTTCTCCCCCTTTACGCCATTCAGTAATAAAGTTTCAATGTTTATAACTATTTATTTTAGGTCGTTTTTATTCGTCTTTCTTTCCTTTCCTTTTCTCTCCTTTCCTTTGGTTTTATTTGCTTTTCTTTCCTTTCCTTTTCTCTCCTTTCCTTTCCTATGGTTTTATTTGATTTTCTTTGCTTTTCTTTCCTTTCCTTTCCTTCCTTTACTTCCCTTTTCTGTCTTTTCATTTCATTTTATTTTTCTTTCCTTTCGTTTCTTTTTTTTCTTGTCTTTTCCTTTCTTTTTCGTCTTTTTTTCTTGCTTTTTCTTTTGTTTCGTTTCATATCCCTTGCTTTAGTGTTGTTTCTTTTGCCTTCATTTTATTTATTTTTTTTTTTTTTTTCTTACCTTTATTTTCCATTACATCCTTTTTTCTTAGCTTTCTTTTCCTTTCCTTTCCTGTCATTTCCTATCCTTGCGTTTCCTTATTTTCTTTCTTCTCCTTTTCGTAACTCCTTTAGTTTTATTTCTTTTCCATTCATTTCCTTTAATTATTTTTTCCCTTTACATTACCTTCCTTTCCTTTATTTTTCTTTCTTTTTATTTTTATTTCTTTTCAATACCTTCCTCTTCCCTACCTTTTATTTCCTTTCTTTTTCTTTTCTTCCCTTTTTTATCTTTCTCTGTTTTTCTTAATTTTTCATTCCTCTTCTTTTCTTTCTTTCTCTTCCTATACTTGCTTTTAATTTTTCTCTCTTTTCTTTCCTTACCTCATCATCATCATCATCATTTATTGGCGCTTAACCGCCTAAGCGATTTTGGCCGTTGCATATCAAAGCACGCCAGTCATTCCTTTTTAGCGATAACTGACGCCAATTGGAAACCCCAAGGGAGTTCAAGTCATCCTCCACCTGTTGTTTCCATCTCAGTCGAGGCCTCCCCCTTCCTCTGCTGCCGAATTCAGGCGACGACAGGAAAACCTTCTGTGCTGGAGCTTCTTTGTCCATTCGCATAACATGGCCCAGCCAGCGGAGTCTTTGGGCTTTAATTCCCTGGACTATGGTCAGATCTGCGTAGAGCTCGTACAGCTCATCGTTAAATTTCCTTCGATACTCGCCGTTGGCATCACGGGAAGGACCATAAATCTTCCGGAGAACTTTTCTCTCAAATACTCCAAGGGCCATCTCATCTTCTCTTGACATTGTCCATGAATCTGAGCCATACATCAGGACAGGTATGATGAGAGACTTATAGAGCGTGATCTTTTTTCTTCGAGAGAGGACTTTACTTCTCAATTGCCTACTCAGTCCAAAGTAGCACTTGTTGGCAAGAGTGATTCTCCGCTGGATTTCTAGACTGATATTATTTTCGGTGTTGATACTGGTTCCCAAATAGACGAAGTCCCTCACAGTTTCAAATTTGTAACTATCAACAGTGACATGGCTGCCAAGGCGCAGGTGCGCCGATTCTTTCTTTGATGACAGCAAATACTTCGTCTTGTCCTCGTTCACGGCAAGACCTAATTTTTTCGCTTCCTTATCCAGTCCAGAGAAGGCAGCGCTTACGGCGCGGTTGTTAAGGCCAATGATATCAATATCATCGGCATACGCCAGCAATTGCACGCTCTTGTAAAAGATTGTACCATTGCGGTTTAGCTCTGCTGCTCGAATTATTTTCTCCAGCATCAGATTGAAGAAATCGCACGAAAGGGAGTCGCCCTGTCTGAAGCCTCGTTTGGTTTCAAATGGCTCAGAAAGGTCCTTCCCGATTCTGACGGAGCTGTTGGTATTGCTCAACGTCATTTGGCAAAGCCGTATAAGCTTTGCAGGGAAGTCAAATTCAGACATGGCGGCATACAGGCAACTCCTTTTTGCGCTGTCAAAAGCGGCTTTGAAATCGACAAAGAGATGGTGTGTGTCGATTCTTTTATCATGGGTCTTCTCCAGGATTTGGCGTATCGTGAAAACCTGGTCGATGGTAGACTTACCAGGTCTAAAGCCACACTGATAAGGTCCAATCAGTTTGTCTACGATGGGCTTCAGCCTTTCACACAACACGCTAGAAAGAACCTTATATGCAATATTAAGAAGACTAATTCCGCGGTAGTTGGTGCGGTTAGCGGGATCGCCTTTCTTGTGGATTGAGCACACTTAAATTCCAATCCGGAGGCATGCATTCGTCTGACCATATTCTGCATAAGAGCTGATGCATGCTTTTCACCAGCTCTTCGCCTCCGTGTTTGAACAGCTCGGCGGGTAGTCCGTCTTTTCCAGGCGCTTTGTTGTTTTTGAGCCGGGATATAGCTATCCTCACTTCATCATAGTCAGGTGGTGGGACGACTTTTCCATCGTCAGGGATTGGGGTATCGGGTTCGACGTCTCCCTCGCAATTTAGCAGTGAGGAGAAGTGCTCCCTCCATAATTTAAGTACACTTTGTACGTCGGTTACCAGGTCGCCATTATTGTCCTTACAGGAGCTTGCCCCGGTCTTAAAACCTTCCGTCATCCGCCGGATCTTTTCATAGAATTTTCGGGCATCACTCCTGCCAGCCAGCATCTCAAGCTCCTCACACTCACGCCTTTCGGCCTCACTTTTCTTTTTTCTGAAAAGGCGTCTCTCTTCCTTCTTTGCCTCACAATATTGTTGCCATACACTGCGGGTTGCGCCCGTTCTCAACGTCTCCTTGTAGGCAGCGTCCTTTTTTTTCGAGGCAGTTTTGCATTCCTCATCGTACCAGTTGTTCTTGCGGGCTCGCTGGAACCCTATAGTGGCCTCAGCGGCGGTACGCAATGAGTGAGAGATATGCTTCCATTGCTCGGTTACATCGTTAGGTCGAGGATTGCCCTCTGCTAGCAGGTGTGAGAGTCGAGTTGTGAAATTATCAGCTGTCTGTGTCATGCGCAGCTTCTCGACGTCAAACTTTCCTTCCGTTACTGTGCGCACTTTCTTCGTTGCACAGAGGCGTGTGCGTATCTTGGCTGCGACAAGATAATGGTCAGAGTCAATATTGGGACCACGCAGTGTACGCACGTCCAGAACGGTGGAGCTATGTCTGCCGTCAATCAAGACATGATCAATCTGGTTTCTAGTTCTTTGATCAGGGGACAGCCATGTGGCTTGGTGTATTCGCTTATGCTGGAGCCTGGTACTACTGATGACCATATTGCGAGCAGCGGCGAAGTCAATCAACCTAGTGCCGTTGGTGGATGTTATATCGTGGAGACTGAATTTTCCAACTGTGGGACCAAAGACTCCTTCCTTGCCCACCTTGGCATTAAAGTCGCCGAGCACGATTTTGATATCATGCTGTGGGCAGCGATCATAAGTCTGTTCAAGTTTATCGTAGAAGGAGTCCTTCTCTGCGTCGTCCGTCTCCTCAGTCGGCGCATAGGCGCAGATAAATGTTATGTTGAAAAACCTCGCCTTGATGCGGATCGCAGCGAGACGCTCGTTCACAGGAGTGAACGCTAATACTTGGCGGCGAAGTCTCTTTCCCACCACGAATCCTACACCACGCACTTTGCCGCGTGTCTGGCCACTGTAGTATACGTCACAAGGACCGATGGTCGTCTTTCCTTGCCCCGTCCATCGCATTTCCTGCAGGGCGGTGATGTCAGCCTTTCCTTACCTCACCTTTCCTTTATTTTCCTTTTATCCATTTCCTTCCATTCAGATTCTCTTTTTATACTTTTATTTATTTCATTTTGCTTTATTTGTATTTATTTTATATTATTACCTTTCCTTTCATTTCCTACAAATTTATTTATTTACTTTCAATCGTTTTTTTATTTTACTTTATTTTAATTTTTTTTATCAATTTCCATTTTATTTTATTTCACAGTCTAGCCACGAAGGGAGTCGTGAACGATGTAACTTATTTGTATTTGTATTTTTTTTTTTTCAAATCAAGTCTGAGCAAGCATTTGCTTCTCTGAATACCTTCTCACAGATGTTGTTTTTGTAAACACTGTTTGGATCTACGCTCAATTGACGGACTGCCTCATGCTTATTATTGTTGCCAACAAAACAACTCTTCTCACAATGCAAACACAACAATGCAAGTGGTCATACCTACATCCACACATAACAGCGGCTCTATAGAGTGAATACGTGTTTAGCATTTCATTTTATAATTAATTTTGGTGGTATCACAACGGGCCTTTCAAAACTGGCCTAAGTGTGCCTCTCCGGCAGCCACTTGAACCTAACCTAACCTATCCTAAATTTGTTCCTTTAAGACCCTAAAGACGTGTCCCTCAAGGTTTCAGCGAAATCCGAGACTAGCCAGCTTTTTGAATTAGACGTGTTCATATGGAATGTCTCCTATATTTACCATCACGTTTTTAATATAAATAAATATATAATGCCTAGCAGGGGTTTAATTAAAAAAAGTGGCCGGTGTTTTATTGTGGCTATAGTATGATATTTTGAAATTGTATTAAAAAATCGGTCCAGAGGATTTGATTTTTTTCTCACACGAAATTTGAATTTTACATAGATACAAAATCCAAAATAAGTATCGAAACTCTAGATAAAAAAGTAAACACGTCTCCCATTTCCAGTTATACAAAATTGCTCTTAAGGCTGAGTGAAGCGCGCCGGGTATTAGCTACTCTCAACATATAATGAATTGTAACAGGTCTATGTCTGTAGATACATTGCAGAAATTCCAAAAAAAGGTATAGGATTAATAATTATTAACCCAATAGAATTCAAATCAACCGTTTGAAATGTTTGTGTTCGTATTACTCGAAAACTGCTGAATGGAATTAAATGAAACTTTCACCATTGTATTACCAAAAATGTCTTAGTACAATATAGGTATCAAACGACAGGTGCTAACAAGTGCTGTCATTCGTTTTTTTATGTTTATCATAAAATACCAAGGTCTGAAACCGATTAAAATAACGTTCCTGTTTCGGTTTTGGTTTTGCAACGGGTTTCGTTCTTCAACATTTATTTCGGTTTCGGTTACGGTTTCGTTCCGGTTTCGGTTTCCAAATAAAAACACGAATAAAATAAATTTTACTACTAAAATTTCAAGTACCTATGTAGCTTCGAAATAGGTCTGCATTTTCGTAACTTTTTCGTGCGGCCATGATAGAATTTCTCCAATATAATAATACATTTTATTAGCGCTATGCATGGATGAAATTTCTGCAAGACAAATTCCTAAAATTAACTCTAGATTTTCATTAGAAAAATATTATAATGGAAGCTAAACGAAATGTATAAATCTTCAAAAACATTAATATGGGTGGTGCTTTCTGAGACAAGCCTGAACATTTCTTTTTCGGATCTCGTAAATTTTGTTTCGATCGCTTCATTAAACTATAGTCAAACTTCCTCTTTTATATATACTAGGGCAAACTCCCACTGGTTGAAATTCAACCACAAAACCTAATTTTTTTCTCTACCTTATTGAACTTCAGTTTCCTTAACTATCAGTTTGCTTCACTATCACTTTTTTTGCTATTTCTTAAATTTTCCTTACTTTACCTTATTTTTTATATTTTCCGTTTTTATACATTCCCAATCTTTTTGCCTTTTTACCCCCTTTACGCCATTCAGTAATAAAGTTTCAATGTTTATAACTATTTATTTTAGGTCGTTTTTATTCGTCTTTCTTTCCTTTCCTTTTCTGTCCTTTCCTTTGGTTTTATTTGCTTTTCTTTCCTTTCCTTTTCTCTCCTTTCCTTTCCTATGGTTTTATTTGATTTCCTTTGCTTTTCTTTCCTTTCCTTTCCTTCCTTTACTTCCCATTTCTGTCTTTTCATTTCATTTTATTTTTCTTTCCTTTCGTTTCTTTTTTTTTCCTTTCTTTTTCGTCCTTTTTTTCTTGCTTTTTCTTTCGTTTCGTTTCATATCCCTTGCTTTAGTGTTGTTTCTTTTGCCTTCATTTTATTTATTTTCTTTTCTTTCTTTTCTTTTTTTTCTTACCTTTATTTTCCATTACATCCTTTTTTCTTAGCTTTCTTTTCCTTTCCTTTCCTGTCATTTCCTATCCTTGCGTTTCCTTATTTTCTTTCTTCTCCTTTTCGTAACTCCTTTAGTTTTATTTCTTTTCCATTCATTTCCTTTAATTATTTTTCCCCTTTCCATTACCTTCCTTTCCTTTATTTTTCTTTCTTTTTATCTTTATTTCTTTTCAATACCTTCCTCTTCCCTACATTTTATTTCCTTTCTTTTTCTTTTCTTCCCTTTTTTATCTTTCTCTGTTTTTCTTAATTTTTCATTCCTCTACTTTTCTTTCTTTCTCTTCCTATACTTGCTTTTAATTTTTCTCTCTTTTATTTCCTTACCTTACCTTTCCTTTATTTTCCTTTTATCCATTTCCTTCCATTCAGATTCTTTTTTTATACTTTTATTTATTTCATTTTGCTTTATTTTTATTTATTTTATATTATTACCTTTCCTTTCATTTCCTACAAATTTATTTATTTACTTTCAATCATTTTTTTATTTTACTTTATTTTAAATTTTTTTATCAATTTCCATTTTATTTTATTTCACAGTCTAACCACGAAGGGAGTCGTGAACGATGTAAGTTATTTGTATTTGTATTTTTTTTTTTTTTTTTCAAATCAAGTCTGAGCAAGCATTTGCTTCTCTGAATACCTTCTCACAGATGTTGTTTTTGTAAACACTGTTTGGATCTACGCTCAATTGACGGGCTGCCTCATGCTTATTATTGTTGCCAACAAAACAACTCTTCTCACAATGCAAACACAACAATGCAAGTGGCCATACCTACATCCACACATAACAGCGGCTCTATAGAGTGAATACGTGTTTAGCATTTCATTTTATAATTAATTTTTTTTTAATTTTTGGGTTGTTGTCGCACACCCTGCTCGGTGAGACCTATCGATACATATCAAATTGTATATATCTTAGAATTGTGGTTATTGCACAAAAGGGAGAAAACTTTTGACCATTGCGCATTTATATATAGATACTGAGGTCAAAACGTGTCTTTTGTAACCTTGCTTGACGATCTTGCATAAAAGTTTTCAGAGTACCTGTTTGAAGAAGAAAATACTTATGTGCCTTTACTTATATACATATATTTATAACAGCAACATGTTCCCACTTAAAGAATTGAGACATTAAAAAAATTCAAAACTGTTTGGAACCGGTTCCGGCTTTTGAAACGGTTCGGTTTCGTTCTTTTTCAGATCAAAATAACGGTTACGGTTTCCG
Source organism: Campiglossa producta (assembly GCA_964058755.1). Classification (NCBI taxonomy): domain Eukaryota; kingdom Metazoa; phylum Arthropoda; class Insecta; order Diptera; family Tephritidae; genus Campiglossa; species Campiglossa producta. The sequence goes on from CAXKVI010000004.1 coordinate 46,445,529, forward strand.
TTTCGGTTATGAAAAATGAATCGGTTTTAATCGGTTGCGGATACAGGTTCGGTTTTGGTTTCAGTCCTTGTAAAATACCTAAAAACGAAAATTTTTATTTATATCTCTTTACAGTAAAAATACGATATGTAGGCTTCGATAAAAGTAGTTCCAATTTAATTTTTTTGTCACACTGTGCCATGCTCACAAACTTCACCAACTTTCAGGTGCTTTGTTAAAGTAGTTATGTTTGACACGATGAAAGAGGGGGTTTCTCCCCCTACTGCCAGATTTTGACCATTGTTTATCCCTACTATAGTTTGGCAACTTATTTTCTTCTTCTTGCGAATTTGAGTGGAAGGCACTGGCTGAGTGACTCCAAATGAAATGGAATGAAGGAATAGTATGAAGCCCAATAAGCCATTTTGTTTGATATCAACCTGAGACGCAATTGAGATGTAACCTTCAACGTCTATTCTCACTTTTTGAAAACTTAATATCAATTAATCAATCAATTAATTTTCGATTTTATGATAAACTGCCAGTAGCAGATCAACTTTTTTGCTAAATGAGTATTAACTTGAGGTATAATTAAATATAAAAATTATAATATAAATGTCCGAAAGCTTCTACCTTCACAGTTTTTATAGGTATGACCCCCTCTACCAATCCCCAAAATAAATTTTGTCGAAATCGTGGTACATTATTCTAAAGTTTGGCCCTAATTATTTACCAAACGTTTCAGAATATATTTTTCTGTGCTTATGGGGAATATATATACTGTGCGTATGTATTAATGTGTTTTTTGCGATCAGCTGTGAGTTGCGCTATTATATAAGGTATACAATTAAAGTTATGTCCCCTAAAAGTTAATGTTCACTGGCATGCATCGTAATAAGTTCCACCCTTCTGGCTTTCCGTCTCAAATTTCAGGAGATATCTCCGAAACAAGCTGAGATATTGAAATTTATCACATTGCTCATGGCAGCACTCGTTCGCACCTTTCGTTTTATACCCATATTGTACTAACGCATTTTTGCCACCACTGGTCCACTTATTGGTCGATAACAGTTTTAGACCTAATGTCTCTTTAGCAAAGTTGCTTTAAATGACGTGTAGAACAGTTTTCCCAATATCGATTTTTAATTTTTTTCCCTCCTCTACAAATCAACCCGCTCTAACCTCCATATTTGCACACTTACACCAAATATAGTATTTTGTTAAATTAAGAAAGAGACAACACGATGATATATATACATATACCTACATATACAGATACATATAGTATTTTGTTAAATTAAGAAAGAGACAACACGATGAAAAAACGCTGAACGCTCCAATTTAGGTACGGGTCTTACATTGCTAATGGTGTTAATTTAGAATTTATTCAAATCTTATCTTTCCACAGGCTGACAATATCATAGTTATAAATCAAGAATTCGCAGCGGATTCGCCGGACTCGATTACTTTATCTAGAGGAGATTTGGTTGAGGTGTTGAAGACCAGCGAAGGCGTTGCTTTTTCGAAGTAAGTACATGCGGGCGTTTAATTTGAAATAACGGATGGGCAGCGTAATGTGTGGTTTAAAAACTATGGCCCCTGGTCATAGTATTATTAGAATAGAGTTTAATCTACTTTTACATGATTCCAACATAAACATTGTTCTAATATCTGCCATAGTCAACATAAAATACATTTTATGTCTAATATGGAGTTTTAAAATTAAAATGAAGAAAATGCCATTTTATCATTTTAATAAAGCGGTGTCTGTCTATGGTTGTGTGGGTGACAGTACATGAGTTTGCCCTCTGCCAAAGTTAAAAAAAAAAAAATTCTTCATACCACCAACCAACATAATTTCTTTTCATGAGGGGCTCCTGTTTAACTTCATTTTTTTATGAGGGGTCCCTGTTAAATTTCTTTTCAGCTAATATGTTTGTTTAGCATGATCATGATTGACCAACATTTTAAATTTCTTTTCAAGTTTAGTGAAGAATACACGTGTTAAGCAACGACAATGGTTACGGGCCTATTGTTTTAAAAGGGGAAATGCTTAGGTCTGTACCCAATGGTTACTAAGTGTATGGCTGCTTGGAGTAGGTATACCCGTCTATGGGTTAGCTAACAGTGGTGGGGGGGGGGGGGGGGGGAGGGCATTTGCGACCTTTCCTCACAGACCTTACAAATACATGCGAAACCATGTATTAATTAGCGGATTGCTTTTGTTTAGGCGTATTTTATAAAAATTAATTTGTTTAAATAAACCATTGTGAATGCACAAACAAATCAATTTGTACTGCAACGCTATTGTGACAGACATTCATCAGCAGTGTTCGGACTTCTACCACTTTAGTGGCAGATTGTTGGCAGTACTTACTTTTGACACAATCTTTGTTTGGTACCATTTTACATCGAAAATTGTCGAAATTGTTGTCAAAAGGCGAATATTGCCCGCAGTACCGTCGCTTCAAAAATCATTTCCAAATTTCTATGCAAAAAACGGGTGCTTCATGGCCTTTTTATTATTATTTTCGAACCATGTTTTTTTTTAATTTAGTTCAACTGAGAGAAAGGAAGACTTTCTGAACGTTTATGTCAAGTTTCGTTGGAAAATTCGCGGTGGTATTGCATAAACAAGGAATTAATTAATTTAGAGTGCTAAGTGACTTTTACACATACAAGAGTAGCATAACACACACTCCTTTTAGTTACTTAGGACCGCTTGCATAAAACTAATCGGAGTTTAATTGACGTATTTTGTATGGTTATATGGTGTTTCCACCAAAAGCAAACACCGTGTTTTCTAGCCCTAGCGTGTTTAAAATCAAACACTACTCGAAACCCTTGTCAAATCTCATACAAATTTCATAACCCAAACCCATTTCAAACCCCTTTTTTAAAGCGTGTTTGCTTTGGGTTTGCATACGATCTATCATTAAAAGATGGCAATATTGTTCATTTACGTCATTATTTCCTTTTAGTTTTTAAGTTCTTATCGAAATCATGTTACCATTGCTTTCAGTTTGTTGACAATTAAAATTAAATTAATTTATATTAAAAATTTTTAAATTTTTTAATATTTTTCAAAATGCAACGCAAAATCATAGGGCCTTGATAGGTCCCACCGCAATATTGGACTATGTTATAAAGGTTACAGCTTTGATAAGACCCAAATGGCTACCAATGGGCTTTCGTGGCTGGATCTGCCTTTTGGCGTAAATAGCATTTTCCACAAAATTTTCGAATAATAAAATTACACGAATGACAGATTGAACACAATTTACATCAAATATGCAGTGGAAACAGTTGACAATTATTTCAAACCCAAAACACGGTGTTTGTTTCTGGTGGAAACACCATATTAGCTGTCAAGTTAATCACCGATTAGTCGTTATCGGCTTTTATGCAAGTGACCCTTAATGATTTCTATTTTATTATCAAAAATAATAAAAACAATACAATTGTTTCGGCACTCGCGTAGTGCCTTCCTCAGTTCAACTAACCGTTATCTAACATAAAACAGTATAACAAATAATAACACAATAATACAATAAAAAAGCAATGAGAGAATTTGCAAAAATCCCATAATTACAAAAACAAAATATATATTAAGTTTATCGGAAAACTGTTAAAAGGCTTCAGTGCTGTGGACCAATATCCCTATTAAACACAACGTTTTTATTTACATAAATATGTAAGGATTCTAAAATATTTAATTTTATAATATTTGATTCAGATTAAATTATTTTGCAATCGTCTTCACATATAGCATGTTTGTTCTCAATAGCATGTTCGGCTATTCCACTTTTTGGTCCGATGTTTTTAATATATTTGAAATGCTCGTTCATCTTTGTGCGTATTGTGCGCGTTGACTGGCCTAAAATGAAAGTCATTAAGTGACTAAAAGGAGTGAGCGTTTTATTACTCTTGTATATAAACAAGGAAATGGGTGTTATTACCGACTCTTTTAATTTTCCCTTTCGGATTTTTTATACTGGGATCAAAACGCGTCTTTAAACACCAAACTTCACAAACTTTGATGAAAATTAGGCAGGGTCTTGAAAATGGTACCCTTTATTTAACTCTCCGATAGACTATGTCGTCTGGCCAGACGAGACGGTTTTATTTTCATGAATAACTTAATTGCAACCCATCCGATTGTGAAAAGTTGTTGTGACTTTTCAAGTTTAGGCTCCCTTTATATGATATAGGGAAATCCATTAAAAAAATTGCAAATTTATGTGTTTTTTTTTTTGGTGCTAAAGTTGTTACTGTCACATCTTAGAGTTGTCGTCGGCCAGACGATTAGCGTTTTGAAATTATACAAACCCATAAGTCGCATCCATTTCGCGACGTTCGTGTGGTAAGATTTGACCTTGTGCATGATATTTATCTGTATCGATAGATATATCGGGTCATAAAGATAGCGTCCAAACACTATTTTTTACTGGATTACCAACCTATATATAGCTTATTTATACCCTTACTAGCTGACCCCGCAGACTTCGTTCTGCCCAAAAGCTTCTTAATTTTTCGGCAACAAAACAAAAGGTTTTTAACCGTTTTTTTTATAAACCTCCCTGCAGGAGAAGTATCTAACGTAAAAGTAACTTTAAGTTGCTTACCAATCAACTAGTGCTGTATATTTACTGTAAATTTGTTCGACGATGGCCGGAATCCGGACAGTTGTGGTTACCTCTGCATGACATGTCAACCACCTACAAACTAACTACTTTTCAACCAGTTAGTAGATAGTTTCTTTGAGACTAAATATAAACTATTTAGGAAGATAGGAGCCTCTTACTAGCTACTAAACACCAGATTTAAACCCTACCCCTGTGAAATTTAGGCGTCTCAGCTTTCTTAATTTTTCGGCAACAAAACAAAAGGTTTTTAATCGGTTTTTTTTTTATAAACCTGCTACAGAAGAGGTCCAAGAAAGTACATTTTACAGAAAAGAAATCCGTTAAGCCGTGGAGACAGAAACCGCGGTCGCACAGAGTACTTTTCATTTTTATATATATAGATTACCTATTTCCTATAGAAAATTGTGAAATTTACACGTCTCAGCTTTCTTAATTTTTTGGCAACAAAAAAAAAGGTTTTTAATCGTTTTTTTTTATAAACCTGCTACAGAAGAGGTCCAAGAAAGTACATTTTACAGAATAGAAATCGCTTAAGCCGTTGAGACAGAAACTGTGGTCACACAGAGTACTTCTCATTTTCATATACATATATAGATATAGATAATAGATTACCTATTTCCTATACAAAATTGTGAAATTTAGACTTCTCAGCTTTCTTCATTTTTCAGCAACAAAACAAAAGGTTTTTAATCGTTTTTTTTTTTTTGATAAACCTGCTACAGAAGAGGTCTAAGAAAGTACATTTTACAGAATAGAAATCGGTTAAGCCGTTGAGACAGAAACCGTCGTCACACAGAGTACTTTTCATTTTTATATTTTTATATATATAGATTACCTATTTCCTATACAAAATTGTGAAATTTAGACGTCTCAGCTTTCTTAATTTTTCGGCAACAAAACAAAAGGTTTTTAATCATTTTTTTTTATAAACCTACTACAGAAGAGGTCCAAGAAAGTACATTTTACAGAAAGGAAATCGCTTAAGCCGTTGAGACAGAAACCGCGGTCACCCAGAGCACTTTTCATTTTTATATATCGTCCCCTTTTTGCGTTTTTATCGTAAACGCCAAAAAGGAAATTTTACAGGAGAGCATTTTTTAAATTTTTTTTTATTTTTTTCACTTATGAATTGGTGGATACGATAAAAAAGATAGCCATTTTTTGACATAACTGTGAGGATTTCAGCTATAAAATTTTACCAGATGATGCGCTAAGGGATGATGAACAAATTTGCATCAAAAAGTAAATTTCGAAAAAATGGTGGTTACGATAAAAACGCAAAAAGGGGACGATATATAGATTACCTATAGAAAAATTGTAAAATTTAGACGTCTCAGCTTTCTTAATTTTTCGGCAACAAAACAAAAGGTTTTTAATCGTTTTTTTTATAAACCTGCTACAGAAGAGGCCCAAGAAAGTACATTTTACAGAATAGAAATCGGGTAAGCCGTTGAGACAGAAACCGCGGTCACACAGAGTACTTTTCATTTTTATATATATAGATTACCAAAATTCTGCTGGCCAGACGCGAACGCGAAGATGTGTACATTTTAATCACCGCTAATCGAAGGGTTAATAAGTGCAGAGTTTAGGGAATTGAAGGGAATACATTTTTCTTTAATAAATAGCAGTATTTTAGTTAAATGAAAATCTACCACCTTCTACATAAATCTACCACTAATATTTGCAATTACTACCACCATATAAAATATTCAAGTCTGAACACTGTTCATAAGATTTCAGAGACTAATGTTCAACATAACATTTATCTGCGCCTATGCGCCGACTGAGGAGATGGACGACGCAGAGAAGGACTCCTTCTACGATAAACTTGAACAAACTTATGATCGCTGCCCCCAACATGATATCAAAGTCGTGCTCGACGACTTTAATGCCAAGGTGGGCAAGGAAGGAGTCTTTGGTCCTACAGTTGGAAAATTTAGTCTCCACGATATAACAACACCCAACGGCACTAGGTTGATTGACTTCGCCGCTGCTCGCAATATGGTCATCAGTAGTACTAGGTTCCAGCATAAACGAATACACCAAGCCACCTGGCTGTCCCCTGATCAAAGAACAAGAAACCAGATTGATCATGTCATGATTGACGGCAGACATTCTGGACGTGCGTACACTGCGTGGTCCCAATATTGACTCTGACCATTATCTTGTTGCAACCAAGATACGCACACGCCTCTGTGCAGCGAAGAAAGTACGCACAGTAACGGAAGGAAAGTTTGACGTCGAGAAGTTGCGCGTGACACAGACAGCCGATAATTTCTCCACTCGACTCTCACACCTGCTATCGGAGCAATGGAAGCATGTCTCTCACTCATTACGTACCGCCGCTGAAGCCACTATAGGGTTTCAGCGAGCCCGCAAGAACAACTGGTACGATGAGGAATGCAACACAGCCTCGGACAAAAAGGACGCTGCCTACAAGGAGACGTTGCGAACGGGCGCAACCCGCAGTGTATGGCAACAATATCGTGAGGCAAAGAAGGAAGAGAGACGCCTTTTCAGAAAAAAGAAAAGTGAGGCCGAAAGGCGTGAGTGTGAGGAGCTTGAGATGCTGGCTGACAGGAATGATGCCCGAAAATTCTATGAAAAGATCCGGCGGATGACGGAAGGTTTTAAGACCGGGGCAAGCTCCTGTAAGGACAATAATGGCGACCTGGTAACCGACGTACAAAGTGTACTAAAATTATGGAGGGAGCACTTCTCCTCACTGCTAAATTGCGATGGAGACGTCGAACCCGATACCCCAATCCGTGACGATGGAAAAGTCGTGCCAACACCTGACTATGATGAAGTGAGGATAGCTATATCCCGGCTCAAAAACAACAAAGCGCTTGGAAAAGACGGACTACCCGCCGAGCTGTTCAAACACGGAGGCGAAGAGCTGGTAAAAAGCATGCATCAGCTCTTATGCAGAATATGGTTAGACGAATGCATGCCTCCGGATTGGAATTTAAGTGTGCTTTGCTCAATCCACCAGAAAGGCGATCCCGATAACCGCACCAACTACCGCGGAATCAGTCTTCTTAATATCGCATATAAGGTTCTTTCTAGCGTGTTGTGTGAAAGGCTGAAGCCCATCGTAGACAAACTGATTGGACCTTATCAGTGTGGCTTTAGACCTGGTAAGTCTACCATCGACCAGATTTTCACGATACGCCAAATCCTGGAGAAGACCCATGATAAAAGAATCGACACACACCATCTTTTTGTTGATTTCAAAGCCGCTTTGAACAGCGCAAAAAGGAGTTGCCGGTATGCCGCCATGTCTGAATTTGACTTCCCTGCAAAGCTTATACGGCTTTGCCAAATGACGTTGAGCAATACCAACAGCTCCGTCAGAATCGGGAAGGACCTCTCTGAGCCTTTTGAAACCAAACGAGGCTTCAGACAGGGCGACTTCCTTTAGTGCGATTTCTTCAATCTGATGCTGGAGAAGATAATTCGAGCAGCAGAGCTAAACCGCAATGGTACAATCTTTTACAAGAGCGTGCAATTGCTGGCGTATGCCGATGATATTGATATCATTGACCTTAACAACCGCGCCGTCAGCGCTGCCTTCTCTGGACTGGATAAGGAAGCGAAAAAAGTGGGTCTTGCCGTGAACGAGGACAAACCGAAGTATTTGCTGTCATCAAAGAAAGAATCGGCGCACCTGCGCCTTGGCAGCCATGTCACTGTTGATAGTTACAAATTTGAAACTGTGAGGGACTTCGTCTATTTGGGAACCAATATCAACACCGAAAATAATATCAGTCTAGAAATCCAGCGGAGAATCACTCTTGCCAACAAGTGCTACTTTGGACTGAGTAGGCAATTGAGAAGTAAAGTCCTCTCTCGAAGAACAAAGATCACGCTCTATAAGTCTCTCATCATACCTGTCCTGAAGTATGGCTCAGATTCATGGACAATGTCAAGAGAAGATGAGATGGCCCTTGGAGTATTTGAGAGAAAAGTTCTCCGGAAGATTTATGGTCCTTCTCGTGATGCCAACGGCGAGTATCGAAGGAAATTTAACGATGAGCTGTACGAGCTCTACGCAGATCTGACCATAGTCCAGCGAATTAAAGCCCAAAGACTCCGCTGGCTGGGCCATGTTATGCGAATGGACAAAGAAGCTCCAGCACAGAAGGTTTTCCTATCGTCACCTGAATTCGGCAGCAGAGGAAGGGGGAGGCCTCGACTGAGATGGAAACAACAGGTGGAGGATGACTTGAACTCCCTTGGGGTTTCCAATTGGCGTAAGTTATCGCTAAAAAGGAATGACTGGCGTGCTTTGATATGCAACGGCCAAAATCGCTTAGGCGGTTAAGCGCCAATAAATGATGATGATGAATGTTCAAGTGTAGATGTCGCGCAGGTCGTGTGCTGAACGCTGTGACTGGTAGTGGTGAAACGTAGATGTCGCTTACTTTAGTACTTACTATCTATGCCCCTTTGATTTCCTCACACTGAATTAGCATGGAATCACGGTTGCCGTTTTGGTATATTTTGTACCAAATTGGTCATTTTTTTAATGTTTGGTCCACTTTTTTCAGACTTGATCCTTTTTGAACGATTGTAAACAGGTTTTTCGTGTGCACAATTATTAGTGCGTGTTCGGATTTAATAGCACAGAGCATTTCGCTGATACAGCCAATACTGACAACAATTGCCATACTTAGCAATCGACTTTAACGCTCACTCTAAATGTATGTATTGACCAGGGCCTGGATTCTCTAAAGCTGCCATTATAGATAAATAGTATGGACTTGACTTGACTTGAAAACTGTCACTTAGCACTTAGAAAAATAACCAGAGAGCACACTAGCCAGTTTCAAATAAGCGTAAAATTTTCCCCTTTCGAATTGATTTTTAAAAGTAATTATGTGATTTTTACATATAACTCTGTAATTTATTAAAAAATGGCGAAGAATCCAGACCCAGTTCATCCTCCTGTTAAAAGGGATAATGAAATGGCTGTTAAATTGCCAAGGAACTTTGATGTTAACGGGAACTCGAGAAAACGGCCCTTAAGCTAATTTTATCGAAAAATTTCGCAGGTCGAAGTTTCTTGTCACGATTATGCCCCTTTTAGGCCCGATTTCACAGTGGCAGGTTAACTTAAGTTTCACAGTTAACTATGGATTCGCAATTTTATTTAAGTTATTTAATTGAGTTTTTACTTCATAAATTGTTGTTATACGGCATTCTAATATCTGACCACAGGTTAACTCACCAACGTTGGGTAGTTAACCTCAGGTTAACTCAAAAAGAAAATTGGAAATCTGTGGACGTTAAGTTAACCAGCCACTGTGAAATCGGCCCTTAAAGTAAATAAAACTCCAAGTTTGGGTGAAATCCAATTTTGACCTACCTAGTAGTGACCTGTTATGGTATCCCAATTTTCCAAGGAATATAGTTGATTATTAAAACTATAAAAGGAGCGGAACCACTCCCATTTTTAAGATCAGAAGTAAAATATAATTTATTTTATTTGTAAAGTAATTTTTGGCATTTTTGGTCATCTTGGCTTGCGTCACTTATTGAAACCGCCTAGGCGATTTTGGCTTTTCGTATCAAAGAACGCCAGTTATTCCTTTTTAGCGACAACTGACGCCAATCCGAAACCCCAAGGAAGTTCAAGTCATCCTCCACTTGCAGTTTCCACATCAGTCGAGGCCTCGTCCTTCCTCTGCTGCCGAATTCGGGTGTCGATAGGAATATAGTTAACAAGAAATTAACTTTTTCCAAAAATTTCTAAATAAATAAATTGGCCGCCTTTTTTCAATGTACACAACAAATTTTGTTCTTTTGGGTTTATTATGTAATTTATAATCACCTTCGTTGTTTTACTAAAAATATTAGATATCTTCGCTCCTTGCCAGAAGCTTGCATGTCCCAAAATTTTAATTAAGTTCAAAAGTTGATTGTTTTCGAAAAATGAATAAATTGTTTGAATTATCATTTTATTCAAGACGTTTTTATAACATAGGTCATTAAATAGTTATTCAAGAGGACTAATTGACTAAAGGTCGAAAAAATGGTACAACATGTTTCTGGCAAGCGACGACGGTTTATAAAAAGGGTCAGCTATTTTATATACTCACTAAAACTATAATAAATTCTGTTTGGTCCACTATTTCTCGTTTTGGTCCTTTTTCTCAAAAATTTTGGTCCACCTTTTTGTTCTAAAGTGGCAACCGTGCATGGAATTTCAAAATGGTTTGGTATTTCTTTCCTTTAACTGTTAAAAAATTATCTTAAATTATGGGGGGCTTTTAAATATTTTGTATAGTTATACTCTTACAGAGCTTATTAAATTCAATAAGGGCACGATATAATGGATTAAAATAACAGTAATTCGCCCTAGGGGCAGACAAGTAAAAAAGTAAGAAGATCGTAGGGATCTACTAGGTACATTGAAAGAAACTTTTTCAAGGAGGTCTGGACAGTCTAAAGATCCAACTATAATATCATAGGCAAACATTAGTAAATGCAGAGTTCTTCGGGTAAACAGGGGTTGGAGATTAATTAGCAAACAGCGAGAATAGTAAGAAGGAAGTGGTACCTCAAAGTTGAGAGAAATTAGGCCAAACCGCATAAATTTCCTTTGGACCCTTTCAATTCTAGCCGAGTGACATCTATAAATGGGGTTCCAAATAATGGAGGCATATTCTAGTCTCGAGCGAACCAAATATATGTGAGAGCTTTCCTTGTATATGGATCTTTGAAGTCTTTGGCATATCTTCGAAGAAAAGCAAGATTCGAGTATATGATTGAAAAAGAAAACTTTGTGTCAAAAACAACCCCTAAATCAACAATCTCACTGACTGGGGCCAAATGTCCACCGGCAATTTCATAAGATGATGGTAGGGTGATGGAAGACTTCGTGAAAGACATGTGGAAACATTTTTTGGCGTTTAGGAGTAGATTGTTTGCGGGACACCAATCAACGAGATTATTAGGGTCTTGTTGCAGTAGAGCAGAATCGGACGGACCATTTATTCTACGATACATTTTTAGATCGTCGGCGTAAAGTAGAAATTTTTAAAATTTAAAGCTGGAGCCAATATTATTAATGAATAGAATACACAAAAGAGGGCCTAAAATGCTGTCCTGCGGGACTCCCGAGGGGCAATAAACGTGTGGGAAATTGAGCCTTCAATTTCCACGGACATAGATCTATTCGACAAGTACGATTTCAGCCTACTTAAAAACACTGAGTGAAATCCAAGATGCTCGAGTTCAGATAATAAGATTTGGTGAGTACGTCAAGCTACACCCCCCCCCCCCCCCCACAGAAGCGATGGGATTTAAGGTAAAATTTGTATGTAGAATTTATGTGCTAATTTGTTCCCAAAAAAAAAATTTTTGTGCTCAATTTTTAAGTACTTTTTTTAAAACCTCAAAAGTGACGTCAAGCTGCACCCCCCCCCCCCCCCCCCCACAGAAGCGATGGGATTTAAGGTAAAATTTGTATGTGGGAATTATGTGCTATTTATGTGCTAATTTGTTCCCAAAAAAAAAATTTTTGTGCTCAATTTTTAAGTACTTTTTTTAAAACCTCAAAAGTGGGGGGTGCAGCTTGATGAAGCCACTGCACAAGCGGAGGACAACGAAATCATCGAAGAGATCCAGGAAAATACGCAGGAGGAAAGCGATCTACTCGACGAAGAGACTCAAAATGAACTTCTTGAAGAATTAAATTTCGCACAAAATGATTTTCTTAATATTGACGACTTGAACGAGAAATCTGACTATCCTGAATGTCCTGCTTGTTCAAAAGGGCATAATCCGACTGGTGCCCATAAATGCGCAGTTTGCCAAACAGCTGTACACATATTTGACCAGTGCTCCTCTGCTTACCCAGGCGAAGAAGAAGGGTATGGACAACGAAGACTGTGCAGAAATTGTGCGAAAAGAAATGCCAAAGACATCGATGAGGTTTTGTCATGCTGAAAGTCGGAAAATTGGAAAAATTTGAATAACGACAAAGAAAATAACATACCAAAATCATTTTACTTGCGAAACAATTTTACAGAAAATGACTTCCAGTTCTCCGGAGCAGTGGCGGAAAGAGTTATATTAAAAAACGCAAACAATTTAAGGGCCAAACCCGAAAAAATCAACGGTATAACGTATTCATTGTTGAACACCTGTTGCTTTGATTCAATAGCACAACTTCTCCTTAAAGCGATGAGGAGTCACGATATAAGACGAATAATAGTATCTTGGAAATCGCCTTTCGGGGAATTCATCAATAAACTTTTTGAGTCAGGTAAGTTTTTGGCATGTTTCACTTTTTGATGTCGATCAAATAAGAGATCGGATGAATATCGCTTCTATTTTACTTCATGAAAGTAATAAGTCGGTTTTGTTCGTATTCAAGTATTTTATCAATTTATGGTAATGAAATGAAGACTTACATATACTTTACATTTTTGCAGGAATTACCAGCAATACTTACTCCAAGCGAGCGCAAATTTTAGTAAGCACATTACCTGCGACTAATTTTATATAAAAGCCAGGGCTTACCGTGTTAAAATGTGAGGAAAATGCCACTGAATTGTGGAGTCGACTAACGAAAAATTATATTTTCGCTACGGAGGCAGCGGAATGCGATGCTTGCAAAAAAAATATTAAGATTGATATGACTTCCATATCGATAGAAATGTGCCATATAAAGGACCTCCAAAGTTATTTGGACGAAATGTGCAAAATTAAAATTAATCCATTCATCGATAGGTGCAGAGGAACGCAGCATATAAGTTTAAATATTTATGGTAAGCTACTGACATCATTATAGGAAAATTTTACCAATCAAAAATATTTTAAATTTACTTTACATATAATAAAAAATATGTTAAAATTCTTTCATCTCTAAACTTCGTTTCAGGCCCATTACTTGCGATCGACGCATATACTATTACCTTAACAGGCGAGAGGGTTAAGCTCAGTGAAATACACAAAGATATCAATATAAACAACCGAGTATACCATTTACTAGGCTTCGTAAATTTTAAGCCGCCGATTCACCACACTAGAGGATCAAACCAAGAAGCATTGAAGCCAGGACACTACACCGCGGTTCTATGTCAAAACAACAAATTCACTGACGTCAAGCTGCACCCCCCACTTTTGAGGTTTTAAAAAAAGTACTTAAAAATTGAGCACAAAAATTTTTTTTTTGGGAACAAATTAGCACATAAATAGCACATAATTCCCACATATAAATTTTACCTTAAATCCCATTGTTTCTGTGGGGGGGTGTAGACGTCAAGCTGCACCCCCCCCCCCCCCCCTTTTGAGGTTTTAAAAAAAGTACTAAAAAATTGAGCACAAAATTTTTTTTTTTGGGAACAAATTAGCACATAAATAGCACATAATTCCTGGTCTATCCAATTGGAAATCTGGCAATGGGGGGTTTTGACCCCTACCCCCTTTGCCCACAGCCTCTGTTTTTCGGCACCCCGAACAGCTAATCCTGGAGCACATAAATAGCACATAATTCCCACATACAAATTTTACCTTAAATCCCATCGCTTCTGTCGGGGGGGGGGGGGGGTGTAGCTTGACGTCAAGCAACAGTGGAGCACCTCATCTGCAACTGTCCGGCTTTAAGCGGCGCGAGAACGCGCTGTTTGGGAGTTCCCTTCCTGGATAGCCTAAGCCAGATCGCGGAACTGGACATAAAGGACTTGATGGCCTTCATAAAGTCATCTAAGTAGTTCGAGGAGGAGTAACGGTGTCGGTTTAGGAGTGTTAGTCCCGGGATTCTGCTATGTGGAGAATCCCAACAACTCAGGGATTTTCCATATGGCTGGGTCCCGGGACTGACTTTCCTTGTGTTTGTGGTATCACAACGGGCCTTTCAAAACTGGCCTAAGTGTGCCTCTGCGCCAGCCACTTGAACCTACCTACCTAGTGCAATAATTTAACCGAGGTAAAAATGAAATATCCGGCAAAAATTTAGTGAAATAATTTAAGCTTAGTAAAAATAAAAATACCGGCAAAAATTAAGTGGGGTTATTGAAGTTAAGTAAAAACAAAGTAAGGAAAGCTGTCTTCGGCTGTGCCGAAGGCTAAATACCTTTCATGAATAAGCGTCACGATTTTCACTGTTTATCCCAGTACAGCCTGTGTGAATTTAACTTAAGCTCATACCGAAATTATCGGAACTATCGATTATATGGGGGGGATGTGTTATATTGGTCCAATCTCATTGATTTTTGACACCGACATTCCACATTCTAAAATAGCAATAGTTACGAAATTTCACGTTCCTACCTTCCTACGTTTATTGGAACAATCGATTGTAGGGGGCTATGTGAAATATTTATCCCATTTCGATGATTTTCAACATCGATGTTTCACATATAAAAATAGCAATACGTCCAAAATTTCACGTTCCTACGTGTTTAATTACAGGAGTTATAGCCCAAAATCCGTTTATCGGAACAATCGATTGTACGGGAGCTATGTGAAATATTTATCCCATCTCAATGATTTTCAACATCGATATTTCACATATAAAAATAGCAATTCGTCAAAATTTTCATGTTCCTACGTGTTTAATTACAGGAGTTATAGCCCAAAATCCGTTTATCGGAACAATCGATTGTATGGGAGCTATGTGAAATATTTATCCCATCTCGATGATTTTCAACACTGATGTTTCACATATAAAAATAGCAATACGTCCAAAATTTCACGTTCCTACGTGTTTAATTACATGAGTTATAGCCCAAAATCCGTTTATCGGAACAATCGATTGTACGGGACCTTTGTGAAATATTTATCCCATCTCAATGATTTTCAACATCGATATTTCACATATAAAAATAGCAATTCGTCCAAAATTTCACGTTCCTACGTGTTTAATTACAGGAGTTATAGCCCAAAATCCGTTTATCGGAACAATCGATTGTATGGGAGCTATGTGAAATATTTATCCCATCTCGATGATTTTCAACATAGATATTTAAAATATAAAAATAGCAACACGTCCAAAATTTCACGTTCCTACGTGTTTAATTAAAGGAGTTATAGCCCAAAATCCGTTTATCGGAACAATCGATTGTATGGGAGCTATGTGAAATATTTATCCCATCTCGATGATTTTCAACATAGATATTTAAAATTTAAAAATAGCAACACGTCCAAAATTTCACGTTCCTACGTGTTTAATTACAGGAGTTATAGCCCAAAATCCGTTTATCGGAACAATCGATTGTATGGGAGCTATATGTAATATCGGTCCGATCTTGCTAGTTCCGACAAATGATTCCTATATTGGAAAATGGTGGCCGCATACAAAATTTCAGCCAAATATCTCAAAAACTGAGGGACTAGTTTGCGTTCAAACAGACAGACAGACAGACAGACAGACAGACAGACAGACAGACAGACGGACAGACGGACATGGCTAAATCAACTCATCTCGTCAACCTGATCATTTCGGTATACTTATTGATGGGTCTATCTCTTCTTCTTCTTATACTTACAAACATCGGACCAAAGTTATAATACCATTTCATGTTCATGAAAGGTATAATAAAAATACTGGTAAAGTTAAATGACCAAAGATATTAAGTGCAGTAAATTAAATGAAGTGTAGGTAATTTAAACTTTGTTTTTACACGCAGAATAATTTTCATGTTGAATCAACACTTTTTTAATACTTTTTCAGGTTATTATTTTTCAACACTATCGCTCATGTTGTTCTATCGCTCATGTTGTTCAACATGAATGAACAGTGTGAATTTAACATGATCACAAAGGTTTCAATCAACATGATTTCCTGTTGATACAACATTATTTTTCTTGTTAAATCAACACGATCAGACATGTTAAATTAACACTATACTATGTTGAAATAACACTTTCGTCCTGTTAAATCAACACGATCTATCATGTTAATTTAACAGAAATTTATTGTTAAATTAACACGATCCATCATGTTAATTTAACAGGTTTTTATTGGTAAATTAACCCTTAAAATAAGACACCTTGTTTTTGAGTTTTTTAATAATTTTTATTTAGTTAATTCATTTATCGAAAACCTATAACATACATATTTTCAGGTATGAAAGCATATAATGCTTGTATAATTTATTAACACGATCTGTCATGTTAATTCAACATGTTTTTATTGTTAAATCAACACGATCTATCATGTTAAATTAATACGATCATCATGTTAAATCAACACCATCTACCATGTTAAATTAACACGATCATCATGTTAAATTAACACGATCGTCATGTTAAACTAACACGATCATCATGTTAAATTAACACGATCATCATGTGAAATTAACACGATCATCATGTTAAATTAACACGATCTATCATGTTAAATTAACACGATCTATCATGTTAAATTAACACGATCTATCATGTTAAATTAACACGATCATCATGTTAAATTAACACGATCATCATTTTAAATAATAAAAGTACACATATGTACATACATATACATATACTTATTTTAATCCAATCATTGGCAACTTCTGCATCGAAAACAGCAACACCAAGCCCCAATCTGAAAATTAAATAAAAATTTTTTCATTGAAAGCTCTTTAAATTATCAAAGCGATTGTAAAACTGGTAGCACACGTCCAATTAATGTAGGGATAAGTATCAAACGACGCCTTTTCTACCCGGTATCCATAATCCGAAAGCGCTTCCATGGTATTTATGTATAGTGCGCGTTGTTTTTAACCTACCCCGACATTTTTGGACGTGTTTTAGCAGGAAGCGTTTACAAAATATGAAAAACAACACAAATTACTTACCCAAAACTTTTTGCAAAACTTCACAACTTATTCGCAAGTTAAGAAACTATAAATTTCACAATATATTAATTATTGATATATATATATTATAATACATACCACTTTTCATCAAGTCGGTATCTACACACTGACTTAAATTCTGTTCTTTTGAGAAGAATTCTGTTCACAAGCTTTGATGGGGAACAGATGATGCTCGAAAACAACACTTGTTCATGTTAAATCAAACCGAATTTATGGTGAGGGATACACAATAATGTAATTCTAATGCAGAAATATTTCATGTTATTTTAACCATAAGCTTCATGTTAAAATGTTCATGTTGATTTTCCGAAATTGTTTTTGCTTTACGTACATGAGTGGTTCATGTTGGGAGGGGGAAGATCTTTGTCGTCGCGCCAGAGAGGCTAGACTGCTCTCGTGATGAAGTGCCGTACGGAGCTATGATCACAAGGGCGCGTAGCCCTGTGGCTATCGACTTAAGCCCTCGTACCGCGGTATCCACCCTTCACGAGGCATGTAGTGTATATATGAAAATCAAAAAGATCGGGCAAATGTAACATATAGCCCCCATACAACCGATTGTTCAGATATAAGGTTTTTTGAACAAAACTTCTGCAATTAAAAAGTTAGGAACGTAAAATTTTGCAACTCGAGTACTTTCTATTTATGTAGTGTATATAGTGAAAATCAACAAGATCGGGCAAATGTAACATATAGCCCCCATACAACCGATTGTTCAGATAAGGTTTTTTGGCCAAAACTTCTGCAATTAAAAAGTTAGGAACATAAAATTTTGCAACTTGAGTACTTTCAATTTATGTAGTGTGTAGAGGAAAATCAAGAAGATCGGGTAAATATAACATATAGCCCCATACAACCGGTTGTTCCGATATAAGGTTTTTTGGCCAATACTTCCGCATTTAAAAAGTTAGGAACGTAAAATATTGCACCTTTAGTACTTTCTACATATGTAATGTGTATAGTGTAAGTCAGTACAATTGAACAAGTATAATATATAGCCTCCATACAATCGATTATTCCGATAACTCGAATCCTATTATTTTGTAAGTTTTTTTTAAATTATAACAAAGATGTGTAATGTGTATAGTAAATATAGTTAAATTGAAACAGGCTGTACTGGGGATCGAACAGTGAAAATCGTGACGCTTATTCATGAAAGGTATATAGCCTTCGGCACAGCCGAAGACAGCTTTCATTACTGTTTAATTTAAATGTGGTTAATGTGTAGCATGTGAGTATTGAAAGTGATTCCCAAATTATAATTAAAAAAAAAAAAAAAATATTGTGCGAATTATTGGCATAACTATTTTTGTTGACATTTTTTTCGTTTTGCTATATCTTTTGATCTATTTGCTCAAATGAGATGAAATTTTCACAGTTTTTTATTATTTTGTCGTAGTTTATAATGCCATTTTTTATTGCAAATTCTTTTCTAGTTTTTTATTTATAAATTTTTTTAATGCCAATTTTTTGCAAAATGTCGTTCTGGAGCACCAAAAATTCTGAAAAAAATTCAAAATATTCTTTAAGCTTTATGTAATATCATATACAAATTTCAAAGTGTGCGGATTTTTTGTTTAGAAGATATGAATAAAAAAAATAATACAATATATAAATAAAATATCAACGAGTCTTGCTGCAACACAATACTTCTAGGGCGCGCATAAGACTCAAAGTTTTTGTTTGATATCATAATAAAAGACCGCGAAGAAAGTCGCAAACATCATTACATATGTAGAAAGTTTTACGTTCCTAACTTTTTAAATGCGGAAGTATTGGCCAAAAAACCTTATATCGGAACAACCGGTTGTATGGGGCTATATGTTATATTTACCCGATCTTCTTGATTTTCCTCTACACACTACATAAATTGAAAGTACTCAAGTTGCAAAATTTTATGTTCCTAACTTTTTAATTGCAGAAGTTTTGGCCAAAAAACCTTATCTGAACAATCGGTTGTATGGGGGCTATATGTTACATTTGCCCGATCTTGTTGATTTTCACTATATACATTACATAAATAGAAAGTACTCGAGTTGCAAAATTTTACGTTCCTAACTTTTTAATTGCAGAAGTTTGGTCAAAAAACCTTATATCTGAACAATCGGTTGTATGGGGGCTATATGTTACATTTGCCCGATCTTTTTGATTTTCACTATATACACTACATAAATAGAAAGTACTCGAGATGCAAAATTTTACGTTCCTAACTTTTTAATTGCAGAAGTTTTGGCCAAAAAACCTTATATCTGAACAATCGGTTGTATGGGGGCTATATGTTACCTTTGTCCGATCTTGTTGATTTTCACTATATACACTACGTAAATAGAAAGTACTCGAGTTGCAAAATTTTACGTTCCTAGCTTTTTAATTGCAGAAGTTTTGGTCAAAAAACCTTATATCTGAACAATCGGTTGTATGGCGGCTATATGTTACATTTGCCTGATCTTGTTGATTTTCACTATATACACTACATAAATAGAAGTACTCGAGATGCAAAATTTTACTTTCCTAAATTTTAATTGCAGAAGTTTTGGCCAAAAATTCTTATATCTGAACAATCGGTTGTATGGGGGCTATATGTTACATTTGTCCGATCTAGTTGATTTTCATTATATACACTACATAAATAGAAAGTACTCGAGTTGCAAAATTTTACGTTCCTAACTTTTTAATTGCGGAAGTTTTGGCCAAAAAACCTTATATCTGAACAATCGGTTGTATGGGGGCTATATGTTATACTGGTCCGATCTTGTCAGTTGCGACAAATGATTCCTATATTACAAAATGGTGGCCACATACAAAATTTCAGCCAGATATCTCAAAAATTGAGGGACTAGTTTGCGTTCAAACAGACAGACGGATATGGCTAAATCAACTCAGCTTGTCATCCTGATCATTTCGGTATACTTATTGGTGGGTCCATCTCTTCTTCTCATACTTACAAACATCGGACCAAAGTTATAATACCATTTCATGTTCATGAAAGGTATAAAAAGCAAAACTGACCCATTGTTAGTGATTGCTTTCAAAAATTCTGACTCACTGCTTTATTGTTCTGGAAAGATACAAGATATTCTATATGTATCACTAACTTAAACCTTTTGTTATCCTTGAAATTGCATTCTGACGGATAATTTTTATAATCAGTGGCTTGTATGACATTGAAATAATGTAATGGTATCAAAATTCCTAAAAGGCAGTAAAATGATTTTACTGCCTTCTTGCTAAGGACGGCAGTACAGCGGCCAGACACGCGGCAAAGCGCGTGGTGTAGGATTAGTGGTGGGAAAGAGACTTCGCCGCCAAGCACTAGCGTTCACTCCTGTGGACGAGCGTCTCGCTGCGATCCCCATCAAAGCGAAATTTTTCAACATAACATTTATCTGCGCCTATGCGCCGACTGAGGAGACGGACGACGCAGAGAAGGACTCCTTCTACGATAAACTTGAACAGACCTATGATCGCTGCTCCCAGCATGATATCAAAATCGTGCTCGGCGACTTTAATGCCAAGGTGGGCAAGGAAGGAGTCTTTGGTCCTACAGTTGCTCAGGCTCCACGATATAACATCCCCCAACGGCACTAGGTTGATTGATTTCGCCGCTGCTCGCAATATGGTCATCAGTAGTACCAGGTTCCAGCATAAGCGAATACACCAAGACACCTGGCTGTCCCCTGATCAAAGAACAAGAAACCAGATTGATCATGTCATGATCGACGGCAAACACAGCTCCACCGTTCTAGACGTGCGTACCCTACGCGGTCCCAATATCGACTCTGGCCATTATCTTGTTGCAGCCAAGATACGCACACGTCTCTGTGCAGCGAAGAAAGTGCGCACAGTAACCGAAGGAAAGTTTGACGTCGAGAAGCTGCGCGGGACACAGACAGCTGATCATTTCTCCACTCGACTCTCACACCTGCTATCGGAGAGCAATCCTCGACCTAACGATATAACCGAGCAATGGAAGCATATCTCTCACTCATTACGTAACGCCACTGAGGCCACTATCGGGTTTCAGCGAGCCCGCAAGAACAACTGGTACGCTGAGGAATGCAGCACATCCTCGGACAAAAAGGACGCTGCATACAGGGAGACGTTACGAACGGGCGCAACCCGCAGTGTATGGCAACGCTATCGTGTGGCGAAGAAGGAAGAGAGTGAGAGGAGCTTGAGATGCTGGCTGACAGGAACGATGCCCCAAAATTCTATGAAAAGATCCGGCGGATGACGGAAGGTTTAAAGACCGGGGCAAGTTCCTGTAAGGACAATAATGGCGACCTGGTTACCGATGTACAGAATGTATTTAAATTATGGAGGGAGCACTTCTCCTCACTGCTAAATTGCGAGGAAGACGTTGAACCCGATACCCCAATCCCTGCCGATGGAAAAGTCGTCCCACCACCTGACTATGATGAAGTGAGGATAGCTATATCCCGGCTCAAAAACAACAAAGCACATGGAAAAGACGGACTACCCGCCGAGCTCATCAGCTCTTATGCAGAATATGGTCAGATGGGTACATGCCTCCAGATTGGAATTTAATTGTGCTCTGCCCAATCCACAAGAAAGGCGATCCGCCGGACTACCCGCCGAGCTCATCAGCTCTTATGCAGAATATGGTCAGATGAGTACATGCCTCCAGATTGGAATTTGATTGTGCTCTGCCCAATCCACAAGAAAGGCGATCCCGCTAACCGCACCAACTATCGCGGGATCAGTCTTCTTAATATCGCATATAAGGTTCTTTCTAGCGTATTGTGTGAAAAACTAAAGCCCATCGTAGACAAACTGATTGGCCCTTATCAGTGTGGCTTTAGACCTTGTAAGTCTACCATCGACCAGATTTTCACGATACGCCAAATCTTGGAGAAGGCCCATGATAAAAGAATCGATACACACCACCTCTTTGTCGATTTTAAAGCCGCTTTTGACAGCGCAAAAAGGAGTTGCCTGTATATCGCCATGTCTGAATTTGGCTTCCCTGCAAAGCGTATACGGTTTTGCCAAATGACGTTGAGCAATACCAACAGCTCCGTCAGAATCGGGAACGACCTCTCTGAGCCATTTGAAACCAAACGAGGCTTCAGACAGGGCTACTCCCTTTCGTGCGGTTTCTTCAACCTGATGCTGGAGAAGATAATTTGAGCAGCAGAGCTAAACCGCAATGGCACAATCTTTTACAAGAGCGTGCGTATGCCGATGATATTGATATCATTGGCCTTAACAACCGCGCCGTAAGCGCTGCCTTCTCTGGGCTGGATAAAGAAGCGAAAAAAGTGGGTCTTGCGGTGAACGAGGACAAGACGAAGTATCTGCTGTCATCAAAGAAAGGATCGGCGTATCTGCACCTTGGCAGCCAAGTCACCGTTGATGGCTACAAGTTTGAAACGGTGAGAGACTTCGTCTATTTGGGAACCAGCATTAACACCGAAAATAATATCAGTCTAGAAATCCAACGAGAATCACTCTTGCCAATAAGTGTTACTTTGGACTAAGTAAGCAATTGAGAAGTAAAGTCCTATCTCGACAAACAAAGATCACGCTCTATGAGTCTCTCATCATACCAGTCCTGAAATACGGCTCGGAATCCTGGACAGTGTCAAAAGAAGAAGATGAGATGGCCCTTGGAGTATTTGAGAGAAAAGTTCTCTAGAATTATGGAGGGATGTCAACGGATGTTTTGTCTTTAAAAGAGGTTTGCCGTTGAAATTTGGAAACAAATTTTTTACCATACATAGTTAGTCATAAAAGAAAGTGTATCCACGCGAAATCGCAAAAAAGCCAAAAATGGACTCATTCCCTTCATCCACGGAACGACTCAAATGACGAGACAGACATTCAGTTCAGGACTTACATACAGGATAAAGGCTTTGTCAGAGGCCTTAACGGCGACCTTTCCCTGCTATTAGGCATGCGGGAACCAAGGATCTTCCAGAAGCACTTCATCTGTGCTTAAAATTGCATTCAGAAAAGAGTTTCCTTATTTCAAGGAAAAATGTCCCTTATTTGGCTCCTTAAATTAAAGACTTTTTTTTTCAAATTTAAGGAGAAAAGACTTTAAATTGAGGGAAAGTCTTTAAATTAAGGATGATTTTACTTATGTTACGGAAGCCATGACTTTGGAGCCAAAATAAGGAAACTTTTTTCTGAGTGGAAAACCAAAAATTCAGGAGTGCTCACGCAAACCACCACTGTCACCACTAAATAATCTAACATTCACAGAATTCTAATCGGAACTGGCCCACTTACCCCCACCTCAACAGCGATATAACCAAGTTCCTCAGAGGCCACAACAATACCTGTAATGACCAAATAACTTCAACAGGCCACAATACCAATACGTACCAGACCAAGAAGGCTGCCAGCCAAACTACTACAATCAGCAGCAAACACAGCAGAATCAAGGCTATAACCAACCTCCTAGGCCCAGTGTTGCCACACATAGGGTTTTATCCCTATTTGCAGGTCTTTTTGGCTAAAAAATGTGTCCGTAGGTTAAAAGGTCGGCTTTTTCATATTTCACAGAATGTAGGGTTTTTTTACATGAAAAATATGCAAGGTGCAAACATGCACCGTTTGTTGACTAACGAAATTTTTTTGCCAATATGCGTCCTGTGAGTTTTATACTATTGCACACACAACCACAGTAAAGGGCTGTGTACATTGTTCAATTTTGGAATCAATTTTTGTTGCATGTATAGTTGATTCCAAATTGAACTAACTACCCGTTTACATTAATCAATTTTTTTGAAAACTATTTGATAGTTGTTTATGTCATTGAAAAATATTAAATAAAAATAGAAAAAATCCTATTTTTATTTAGTGATTTTTTTTAACGATAACGGCACCACATAACAAAGCCGTTTGAACCACAGGTTCACAGACAGGTCCTCAACAGCATCTACATAGGGATGCTGAAGATCTTTGCTCCCGTCCGGCGAATGTCGTCCTGCGAATGTCGTCCTGCTAAAACAAGCAACAACTGTTCCTACAGAGAAATGCGATCAGAACAGAGACACTCTCGATCAACTCCAATCTTGGCAACTTCAAATTAATGGGCGAAGTTCTTACTAAGACAGACTGAACACCGAAATGCCAAATGTTTGCCCGAAATGCTGTTCTCCTCTCGGCCCTAACCACTTTTCACCCCCTGCTCCTAGAGAAACATACTCTTCTAACCCAACCCCTATTGAAGCTGCTTTTTTCCTTCCAATAATGTCTTAAGTTCATAAAACTCTTAGACTTAATGAAAAATACAAAAAAATAAAAAAACAAGAAAAATTAAAATTAAAACAACAAAAAAATAAAAATAAAATGTTTTTGAAAAGTACGTACTTTATGATTTTTTACTTATGTATTTATTTTGGTTTTAAAACTCTTTCTTTTTATAAATACAATAACAATGAAAAAATGGTTTTAAATTTAAAATTTCCGAATATAAATTTTAGTAAATCTTTGAGAATTTTTGTGGACTTTTGTGAATAATTTTTCTTAAATTATTCTGTGTTTTGTTATTAGTGAACAAGATGGAAAAGCAACAACAATTACAAACTACCATGATTATGTAATTTCGGCCTTGCTCAAGGGTCATTGTCAAATGTGTTTAGAAATTTTTCATCACCTATTGTTGGTCAACGAACCAAGAACCAAGGGGATTAGGAATTTCTAAGTGCGCTATAGTTACCTCTTACACCAACCTTCGTTGAAATTATTGCCAGCTTATATCCATCATGTTCCCTTTGTATGTATTCATTTTATTAGTTTTTTGTTGTTATTCTTACCTTATCGACAACTAGTGCGACATCTATTTGTCACAATTTATACTAGCAGTGTCAAGGGTTTTTTAGTGCACCCTGTGATCATTTTAACTGACAGTTGCCAGCTTATTTTTCACAGGGTGGCTTTTTCCGCTGTTTCCTGCGATTAATGTGTAAGTATGTTATAAGTTTGTGGTCATTAATTTGAAAATCAAATTTGTAAATATAGTTGAGCCTACTCTGCATCGAAAGCCAGGCCCAGCTAGTCCGTCTTTTATCCTTTTGCCATATACTTACTTAACTTAAAATAGCCTTTAACCGTCTTGGCGATTTTGGCGGTCTAACATGTTTCGCCAGTCTTTGTTGACGTCAATTGGAGACACCGCCAACTGGCGCCAATTGGAGCTCCATCACGTTGGAACCCGCTTTGAAAAAATTCAAATTTCTTTTGCACTTTCGCCAACTACAAACGACGAGATTGATTGTAGTGAAACTAATTTTTTTTGTAGTTCTTATAGTTACTCCGAAAATAGAATACATTATGCGGAAACCAAGCAAACTAAGTAAATTTGAGTTTTTTTTGTTGAAATATGCCTTAAATCGTTTGCAGTTTTTTATCCGAAAACAAATTTTTTTTTTCTCCAAAGGTTTCGGAGATATCGCATAATGCACATCACGCTGGAACCCGCTTTGAAAAAGTTCAAACTTTTTTTGCATTTTTGTGAACTACAAACGACGAGATTGATTGTAGTGAAATTCATTTTTTTTTGCTCCAAAGGTTTCGGAGATATCGCCTAATGCATATCACTCTGGAACCCGCTTTGAAAAAATTCAAACTTTTTTTCCATTTTTGTGAACTACAAACGATGAGATTGATTGTAGAGAAATTCCTTTTTCTTTGCTTCAAAAGTTTCGGAGTAATCGGTAACGCATGTCAAAAAAAGGCGGAATTCAGCAATTTGAAAGCACTAAAAGAACTTTTACTACAACTACAAACGACAAAATTGATTGTAGTGAAATTTTTTTTGTAGCTTTTATAGTTACTCCGAAAATACAATATATTGTGCAGAAATCAAGCAAATGAAGTAAATTTTGTTTTTTTTTGTTGAAATATGTTTTAAATCGTTTGTAGTTTTTTATCCGAAAAAAAATTTTTTTTTGCTTCGAAGGTTTCGGAGTAATCGATAACGCATGTCAAAAAAAGGCAGAATTCAGCCATTTGAAAGCACTAAAAGTACTTTTCCTACAATTACAAACGACAAAATTGATTGTAGTGAAATTTTTTTATAATTACTCCGTCTTCGTTCATTCGCATCTGTCCTAGCCAGCGGAGCCGCTGTGCTTTAATTCGCTGAACTATATCGACGTCTGCGTAATGCTCATACAGCTCATCATTATATCTTCTTCGGTACTCGCCGTCGCCAACTTTTAGGGGTCCATAAATCTTTCGAAGAATTTTTTTCTCGAATACTCCCAAAGCCGCCTCATTAGAAGCTGTCAATGTCCATGCTTCTGCACCATATAGCAGGAAGGGTACGATGAGTGACCACCAAACAAATTTTTTCCGCTTCCGTTTCTAATTTGGAGTACGCAGAAGTTACGACGCGGTTGTTGAGGCCAATGATGTCGATGTCGTCGGCCAACAGATGTACGCTCTTGTAATATATTGTTCCAGCGCGATTAAGTTCTGCAGCTTGAATTATTTTCCCCAACATCAAGAAATTGCAAGATAGGGGGTCGCCATTTATCAAAAAATCATAATAGAATGACTGGGGGGTTCATCCTACCAATTTATATCATTTTAGCCATTTCCGTTACCGAATGATATCAATTTAGGTGAGTTTCGAAGCTTTCGATATCGAAAGTGGGCGTGGTTGGAGATTTTCCAATTTCATCAGGTATACTCCCAAGGATACTAGTATGCTTTGTGCCAAATTTCATCGTTCTACCTTAATCAGTTTAAAAGTTACGACCAGTCGAATTTTCGAAAATGCCTCCCTTTTAGAGAATTTATCCAAAAATCATTATATAATGACGAGGAGCATTCACCTATAAAACTATATCATTTTAGCCATTTCAGCTACCGAGATATGTCAATTTGTGTGAATTTCGAAATTTTCAATATCGAAAATCCGATTCATTCAAACCCCTCCTATTGGCTCTAAATGTGAATTTTTTCATAAAACCTGGAAGAACGAACAGTCGTTTGTTGAATAATGTTCAATAACTGTGGATTTTTTTCCTTTTTTTATTTCCCAGTCAGCGGTAATCGAAAACAAACAAAAAATGTTCTGAATATGAGTGCATTTTTTGTAGCAAGATGCTGTAAATAGGCTCAACTATATTTACAAATTTATGTAAGAAAGTTTATACCTACTGCAGGTCGTAATTTTTAAACGATTTGAAATTTTTTTTACAGTGAAAGATTTTGAGATATAGAAAAACACCAAAAATTGGACCATGTAATTTTTTTAATTTTTGTTTGCTTATATTTACCTACTGAAATTTTTTAGAAAACGATTTTCTTACAGCCGCTGTTAAATATTATGTAACAAAAACTAGTATTAGTATGCCAAAACACAAGATATAACTGCAAAAATATAAAAATTTAGAATAAAAAATTATATACTTCAAGCTCAAGGCTTTTCTCGCTGCAGAAAAAAATCCCTGAAAATCAAGCTAAGTTTCTAGGTACTCGAGGATTATTATACTAAAATTGTATGGACAATAAAACTGCATACTCAAAACTTTTCTAAAAATGCAATTGAAGATTGGTTAAAATTTTTATTTCTATTTTATTTAATTTTTTTATTTTAAATTTAAATTTGCCTACTGCATTTTAGTTTTAGCGTAAAGGCTGATTTTCACGACCATGGGGTAAATTTTTTATTATTACACCGTGTAAATAGCTATTCGACCGATCGACAACCTGTATTTGATGGTTAACGCGATCGAACGTCAAAAAATCTAAAAGGAAATCAGCCCGTGTAAAGCAGCCTTAGCCATAATAAAATTTTGACAATTTAAAGAACCAAACAAATATCTCAAAGTCTTTCATTATCAAAAAAAAGTTAAAATCGCTTGAAAATTACGACCTTCAGCGCGAAATTTATCTTTATTTTTTCAAAATTGCCCCCTGTGCGCTGCGGTTGATGACAAGAGTGCCTAGTTAGCTATGCAATGAGATATTATCAGTGTTTGGATTATACCACCTATTTTGGGTGTCTACTACTTCTACCACGTAAGTTTATAAATAAATCTATTACTTTTTTATAGCTCTATAAAACTGAAATTGCTCACAAAAAGAGCAGGCTGGCACCATATTTTCATAGGCAAGCCAAGTTCTTGAAATAAAAGCTTTGGTTAGTACTTACTTTTGGAACAAATTTTCTTTGGTACAATTTTACATGATGGTTAAATGCCTACTTTTATAGAAAATTGTCGAGATTTTTGTCAAAAGATGTTTCTTGATAAATAAAATTAAAAATTGTATGTCTGTGCAAAATTATCAGCAAAAACACTAAAACATGGCCAAAGGCGGTGCAAAACCGGGGCGGAATCCATAATTTTTATGTGTATCTGATATTACATGAAAAGTTGCAAGTTTTAATTAGCAAATATCTTCTCACAGAAATAAAATATTTGTTTAATAAATGCAGACTTTAGAGAATTGAACAAAAATATACCACTTTTTACTTAACCCATTCGACCCCAATGTCGCCTGAGAGCAATTTCACTTGTTTATAGGCTTATGAAAGGTGTTAATTTTGTTTTTGTTCATAGAACCGGTGTGATAACGGTAGTCTTATGTATAAGCAAGAAGTGTGATCAAAAATTAAAGCAATTAGCATTGTTTAAGAAAAGTTATTAGCGAAATTGTGCATCAGTGTCGGTGAAAATTGGAATTTGTATTTAAGAGAACATTTTTAAAAGTGAGTTTGCAATAAATGATAAATGTGTGAATGAAAAACCTTTTTAGCGATCGATAAGTGAAATATTTCTGCAAGTCAATTTCTTTATTTGTGAACCAGCATCAAGTAAATAATTTTTACATTTGTGAAGTTGTTTGTGAGCAACTTTGGGCAATTATGGTAATTTTTTTGTGTGCTTTTAGGTATGAGACCCCAAGATAAATAAAGGTTTGTCCAAAGAGGATATACAACGAATTTTAAACTTCGAGTGGGACGTTTCTACGGACGAAGAGAATGATGATGATATGGAAGATGTTTCTGCACTGCTTGAGCACAATTTGGAAGAGATTATGAAAAGAGGGGAAGGTACTCGTATAGAAATCGGCCTTCTTGACAATCTAATTGAAGAAGATGATGTGCAAGAATCTCGCTCAATTGAAAATGTGTGTATCGAAAAAATTGATTCGAAGGCATTAAAATGGAGGTCAAAGGCATTTGAAGCTCCGGAAAGTATTTGGACGGACGATTTTTCAATGGAAATTCAGGAGGCCATGAAACCAATTGACTATTTCTTACAGTTTTTTGATGTTCGATGTATTGACTTGATCACGCATCAAACAGATTTGTATGGACTTCAAGAAATGGGAATTGAACTTAAATTCACGGGCGTAGAAGTTAAACGATATATTGGTATTCTGCTATACTTGGGTGCAATAAAATTGTCCCAATTTGAAATGGCATGGTCTGAAAATCTGAAGCTCACGGCTATAACAGACTCCTTATCTCGCAATAGGTTTGAAACAATTAAACAGTGTTTACATTTTAATGATAACAGCAAACAACCCAAAAAAGGAGATTCAAACTATGGCAAGCTATACAAGATACGTCCTCTGCTAGATATCGTTAGAGAAAATTTAAATAAACTTCCCCAGGAAGCACATCAAGGTGTTGATGAGCAAATAATTGCCTTCAAAGGTATACATGTTTTCTAAAATCCATGCATATAGTGTAATGATTATTGTAATTTTTAGTTACAGGTCGATCAAAGTACAAACAATACAATCCAGCTAAGCCTCATAAGTGGGGTTTGAAAATGTTTACACGTGCTGGAACAACTGGGCTGGTATACGATTTCACGCTGTATGTGGGTGAAGGTACCTGCGCATCTTATGGACTTGGGATATCTTCCGATATAGTTCTCTACTTGGTAAAAAATCTGCCCAAACACAAGAACTTCAAACACTTTTTTGATAACTGGTTTACGTCGGTAAGCCTCCTGGTTGCATTGAAGGAAATGGGCAAATTTCAACCGTCATGCTACGGATTTTGTTCAAATTCGGCTTACACGTAGGGACTATAAATTGATTTGACACGTATTTTTTGTTTTGCCATTTTTTCGATTTTCTTCTGAGATATGATCTGTCAAAGTTTGGAATTTTTCTTAAGTTAATGAAAACATGTACCTACTCAGTCTATCATATCTCGGCTTGTACTAATGCTACAAACTTCAACTTGAGCTCATTTGAAAGCTAATGAATCAGGCTTTGCGTTTCTTAGTATGTATGTATGTATTTATTTGATTATTTTCCAGCACAACAATTTAGAAAAATTATTTTATAGTGCTAGTCGGTACGACGAAAAGTTACAAGGTAAATTGAAATAAGTTAAAACAAATAGTAAATTATAAATTAAATTAAATGAAGATTAAAAATAAAAGTTATTAATTGAAATTATTATTGTAATTATAAAATTGAAATTACTATTGTAATTATTGTAAGTAATAAGTAGTAAATAAAAGAGTGATCACAATAAAATAAAAGTGGCCTATGATGGTATTTAGAACAGAAAAGAAATGGAGAAATTTAAGTAGTAGGAAGACAGAAAAATAGGAAAGTAGGAGAGTTTGAAATAGAATAATTATCAGCGGGTAATCATAATGATGAATTAATTTGGTCGTTATAGAAACAAATTAATTCATTTTTGAAATGCAGAGCATTGCGTATCAGCCTTAGTCTAGGAGGGAGGGAGTTCCAAAGACGGATCGAAGTAATGAAGAATTGGCGATCAGAAATCAGCATACGATATCGGACATGCGCAAGCAGGACAGACCTTGATGAGCGTAGGAAAGTAATAAGATAAAGTAAATTAATTTAAATTAAATTAAATAAAAGTTATTAATTGAAATTATTATTGTAATTATAAAATTGAAATTACTATTGTAATTATTGTAAGTAATAAGTAGTAAATAAAAGAGTGATCACAATAAAATAAAAGTGGCCTATGATGGTATTTAGAACAGAAAAGAAATGGAGAAATTTAAGTAGTAGGAAGACAGAAAAATAGGAAAGTAAGAGAGTTTGAAATAGAATAATTATCAGCGGGTAATCATAATGATGAATTAATTTGGGCGTTATAGAAACAAATTAATTCATTTTTGAAATGCAGAGCATTGCGTATCAGCCTTAGTCTAGGAGGGAGGGAGTTCCAAAGACGGATCGAAGTAATGAAGAATTGGCGATCAGAAATCAGCATACGATATCAGACATGCGCAAGCAGGACAGACCTTGATGAGCGTAGGAAAGTAAGTCTTCGGTATAAATAATCAGGTTCCTTGGTGTATATTAATTTGTGTAATGTAATAAGCGTTCTGACTTTTAACAGATTGTCGAAGGAAATGTTTAGCAGCTTCTTTGCGTGAAGAGACACGTGATCGAGTCTCGACAGTCCAAATACGTATCTAGCTATGTTATTATAGCTTCCTTTTGCATACGTAGTCACAATTGGAGTAGATCTCACAACCAAGGAGGAGCTTTGGAATTAAGTACGCTTTGGCGATCAGTAGTCGGATATTTAATGGAGTATAGTACTGAGTTAACCAACGTGTGCGTAGCATACCATACACTTTTCCTACCGTGCTAAAGATGTGATCCTTCCATGTTAAAATTTTGTTAAAAACAATCCCTAGATTTTTAGCTGTGTCAACGTATTCAATAATCGAATTGTTGAGTTTTAATTGATCCATGCCATTGGTTGCAAGCTCCTTCCTGTGAATGACTAGACATTTCGATTTATTAGGGTTTAAACACAATCCGTTTCTAGAAGCCCACGAACCTATTTGGACTAAGTCGTGATTCAAATTATTAATGCAGGAGCTGGTATGATCGCTAGGACAACACACATATAATTGCACATCATCCGCATAAATATGCACATTACAATACCTAAGGACATCGGGTAAGTCATTAATATAGAGACCGAATAAAAGTGGTCCAAGGATTGAGCCTTGAGGAACACCCCGAACAACATTTAGGAAGTCGGACTTTCTGCAACCTACGCTTACTGCCTGGGACCTGTCGACAAGATAAGACCTGATGAGGGCCGTGGCATGGTTGGAGAAATTAAACAAGTTTTCCAACTTCTTGCAGAGTAAAGAGTGGTCGACAGAGTAAAATGCCTTAGAATGGTCTAAAAGGGTAAGAAACGCCGTTTGGTTATTGTCAATTCGTTCTCGTATATCTTCTATAACAGATAGGAGAGCAGTTGTGCAACTTCTTTTTGACCGGAATCCAGACTAATGGTCCGACAGAAAGTTGTGTGCGTGCACATAGGAGGATATATGATCATGCAAGATTCGTTCAACTACCTTCGATAGAAAAGGCAGTATAGCTATGGACCTATACTCCTTGTTTTGTTTTATAACCGGTACCACCTTTGCAGCTTTCCAACATTTCGGGAAGACACAGGTTGTCAGAATTGAGTTGGCCAAAAAAGTTATGTAGGTAAGAACTTTGGGAAGGATGATTTTTAAGAACTTAGCTCAAATGCCTTCAAACCCGGTAGCATTGGACTTCACAGAGAGTATGGCCTGCACTACGTCGCAGTCATCAACAGAGGCAAACTCGAGAGGAGGGGCATCAACATCAACACGATAACTGTAGTTGTCGACACAAATATTATCTGAAGAGATAGGCAGGTTTACGAACTTGTTGTTTATTACATTGATCTCAATATCAGACAAAGCAGAGAGGTGCCCTTTAGATTTACCTATCCCAATACTTTTGATAGAGTTCCAAGTATCTCTAGAGTTAAGAGCAGAACTAAACTTATCTTTATAATAATTAACTTTAGCAGACCTAATAGCTTTGTTGACGGCAATCCGTGCCGCTTTGAAGTTGTACGATATCTTTTCCACCGTGCGTAAGCAATGTTCCGCTTGGAAATTAAGTTCAATAAACTTGCATTAAACCAAGGGTGGTTTGAATTACTAACAACCCTGGACTTCACAGGAACATAGTTGTCAAATAACCAGTTAATATGGTTCTGTAGAAACAGCGCCTGATCGTCGACCGATGATAACGTTCGTATCGCACTCCATTCCACAGACTCCACAGCTGCGGAAAGAGAACAGTAGTCTATGCTTCTAGGATGTCGATAAGTATATGTACATGGACGGCTTGAAGTCGTAAGAGAGAAAGATAAGATCATGTTTTGAAAAACAGGATGCAGATAGTTGATTATAGTGTAACGTTTTTTGAAGAGAGTTCACAAAAAATAAATCGAGCAGAGAGGAGCTAGAGTTAGTGAAGTGTGTAGGTGTCGAAGAATTGGTGGGAAGCAGTCCAAGGGATGCCATGCTTAGCTTTAAGCTGGAGTCTACGAGCAGGTTGCTGTTGACGTCGCCGGCGATGGCGATGTTTTCGTAGTTAATAAGTAAGAGTTCAAGGAACTCGATAAAGTTCGAAAAATCAACTTGCCGATTAGGTCTGTATGCACATCCGATGAAGAGCTTATTGTTGTTTTCGGAAAAAACAAACACATGTTCAAAACTATCGCCCGGACTGGAACTGCAGCAAAGTCTACAAGATAAGGAACATTTAACATATATTGCAACACCACCGCCATGGCCACCTCGGTCCGCCCTAAAAAGCTGATATCCATTTAACTTAACTAAGTCATTAGTATGACGAGAAGAAAACCAGGTTTCGGAAATGCAGATGACATCAATATCGGAACCTTCGCATATAAATCTTAATTCATCTGCTTATTGTAGAGACTTTGCGCATTGAAATTAATGATATTCAGTCCTTTAGTTTGTTTACTGATAATGCGCAGCATTGTACGAAGGCCGTCTTTGGAACGAGAGATACTATGGTCTGAGACCAACATTTAAGAGGAAAAGGGATGAAAGCTTTGCACTGCATTTTGGTGATAAAGAGATGAAAGATAGAATAAAGTTTTTTAGAGAAAGGGTAGATATTATAAGGAAACTGGGAAATAGCGAACTAAACAAATTAAACATATTAAACAACTTAAACATATTATTCGACGAGTTGCTCCGGGACAACTGTAGTTGCTTCCGCGTCGCCTTCACGAAAGGAATCCTGGCGTTCATGATCAGGATTGTCGAAGCTCTCCAGAAAGTTTAGGCTAGTTATAGGTTCCGGGTTGTCACCGTCTTTACGTTTGACGTGAACCACGCCTTTTATTGCGAATACCGAAGCCACTATCTTCCTTTTTTTGAGACGGATTGCCGCCTTGAATATCTCATAGTTAGCTTTGGGTAACGATGCATTGATAAATATCGGCGCATCCGAATTCATGCCCACATGAACAAGGCGTAGTCCTCTTTTGTTTTTATCAGGATTATTTTTGTTTTGGTGCTTGTTAGTTGCTACCGTTTTTAAAAGCTTGTTTCGATCTGTTGGCGACTGAAATTTAATTATAACAGCCGGATCTACCACGCTGTTAGCAGATTTCCGAGGCCGGAAGATGGTTTTTAAAGGTGGTGGCTGCAAATTAAGCGTGAAGCACAGGTGATGGAGCATTTTAGTGAGATTTTCTCCTTCCACATAAGGGATGCCGCTGACACGGACCTCGCAAGCAGCATTGCGATTTTCTTGCTTGGCCAAGTTGAGTTTTAGGGCAGTAACCTCATCTTCAAGATGCCCAATCCGTTCGTACGCGCTTTCTAGCCGAGTGATTCTTCCACTTAGCTCATTAAAATCGCGCTTCAAGCCTTCAAATTTATCTTCGAGCTTTTTGCAAACAAAGTCGATTAATCGTTTCTCCGAGTCTAGGATTTGTTTTGACAAGCTCGTTTAGCTTTAAGAAGCGCTGATCCATGGTGCGCTGATCCATGGTGCGCTGATCCATGGCGCGCATGAAGCTATTGAATAGTCACTGACACGTGCTACTTTTTTAACTGATTCAGTGTCAGTGTTGATTGCATCCCCGCGATGCTTTCCAGCACTCATAGCCATAGTAGTCAGAAAAAAGTACCAAAAGAGTTACAAATTTGACAAGGTGGCAGCACGAACGCAAGCGTAGATAGATAAGATTCAATTCTTGTAGCAAGGACACGAACCAATAGGCTTAAAGAACAGCTGGAAGAGCTTTTGAACAGGCGCCAAACAGTTGTTGTTGATGACTTCAATTGTTGTAACTTCCAGCAGCCAAACGAAATGCCAATTGATACTGACTTACTTAAGCAACTTTATATCACAAAACAGATGGATCACCAATTAAATATTCGTAGTGACAATGGTTTTATGCACTTAGATGAGCTGAATAATACAGTTTACAACAATATAGTGGCGCAAGAAACTTTTAATTACAAAACTTTAAGCGGAGCACATAAAGAGATCACTCCCACACACCAGGGTTTCCAACTGTGACTTTTTAGTCAATTTTTTGCATTTTGCAATTTTTTTATTTTTATTATAATAATTGCACTTTTAACATTGCAACTGCACAGTGTTACCCGCAACAATTTTAGTTCTAAGTAACAGCATTCGATTGCTTATTAAATTCTCTACAAAATCAATATATTTCAAATATGGGGTATACATACGGACTTTTACTAAAATACTTTTACAAGACCAACTCTATATTTTGGTATGAAAAAAAAAAAAGAAAAACGTAACACAAATTTTTTAACAAGCTTTCTTTTTGTATTATAACATTGAGAGCTAATACTATGAATTGGATAGATATAATTATGCATTTCTAATTCTAAATTCTGTGCAAACCATGCAATATCATTCCCTTTCATATGCTTAATGGCTTGCTTGTACAATTTTAAGAAGGAACAAGTAAGGAAAAGGCTGTCTTCGGTTGTGCCGAAGGCTTTATACCTTTCATTAGTATGAGTCAAGTTATTTGAAACATGAACAAACTATAAAGGAGTGACGCTCGTACGCTGATATATAAAGGATGCAATCAATTGTATAGGGGCTATGTGGCAAATTAGGTCAACCCTACTGTAGACATTGCACACGTAAAAAGAACAATAGTTACGTTTCTACTTTTTTAATAACAGGATTTATAGCCCAAAATCCGTTTATCGGAACTATCGATTGTATGGGGGCTATGAGTACTATCGATCCAATCTTACTGATTTTGAATATCGACATTTTTCATGTAAAAATAACGAAAGTTACAAACTTTCACGTTACTAGCTCTCATATCATTCCCTTTCATATGCTTAATGGCTTGCTTGTACAATTTTAAGAAGGAACAAGTAAGGAAAAGGCTGTCTTCGGTTGCGCCGAAGGCTTTATACCTTTCATTAGTATGAGTCAACTTATTTGAACCATGAACACACCATAAAGGAGTGACGCTCCTACACTGATATATAAAGGATGCAATCAATTGTATAGGGGCTATGTGGCAAATTAGGTCAACCCTACTGTAGACATTGCACACGTAAAAAGAGCAATAATTACGTTTCTACCTTTTTAATTACAGAAGTTATAGCCGGTATCCGTTTATCTGAACAATCTATTGTATGGGGGTTATGAGTAGTTTTGGTTCGATCTTGTGGTTCCGACAAATGATCATTCTCATATAAAATAACGCCTCTGTACCAAATTTCATCGAGATATCTCTAAAATTGACAGACGGACGGTCAGACGGACATGGCTAAATGGAATCAGCTCATCGTCCTGATCATAACGGCATACTTATTAGTGGGTCTATCTCTTCTTCTTCTCATACTTACAAACTTCGGACCAAAATTATAATAACATTTCATGTTTAAAAAAGTTACAACCAACATTGAATAAAGAAGCAAAAGAAAAAAAAAAGAAAAATTTTTGGAAATAAGGCGTTTTGTTTGTTCAGTCCTCAATTACAAATCTCGTCCGCCCCCGGCGAATTTCAATTTGATATCATAATAAGTAACTGTGTTTTAAGTAACTGTGGTGCGAATGAACGAAGACGCTCCGGCCCAGAAGGTTTTTTTATCGGCACCCGCCGGTGCCACTTCGATGGCAGGACCAAGTAGAGGCAGACCTGTGAGCACGCGGTGTCTCTTATTGGCGCCAGTTGGCTCAACGAAGAACCGACTGGCGTAACATGTTGGACGGCCAAAATCGCCTAGGCGGTTAAAGGCTATTTTAAGTAAGTAAGTAATAAGTAACTGTGTTTTATTTTAACCAGGGACTGAAACCGAAACCGTAACTGTAACCGATTAAAACCGATTCATTTTTCAAAACCGAAACCGAAATAGTAACAGTTATTTTGATCTGAAAAGGAACGAAACCGAAACCATTTCTTTTTGTGGGACATATTTTCTTTTACAAAAGGGTACCCTGAAAAGCTTTCATGGAAGATTGTCGAGCAATGCTACAAAAGACACGTTTTGACCTCAGTATCAAATTCCGAAAGAGGAAATTTAGCTATAGCTGAATGATCCATACATAACATTAATAATATTTTTACATTGTACAGCAGCCGGCTGGGTATTAAACCAAATGAACTATCTTAAAGAGACTAAGACATAAGTAAAAAGATGGCGTTCCCCTTTTTTCGAAGTTAATCTCTAAAACTATGTTACGGGCTTTCGAAGTTCGAAGTTGGACCCCCGAAAATTTGGTTTTCTAATTGTTTTGTTAAAAAAATTAAAAAAATACGACTGAATCTTTGTTTTTGGATGCGGATTCAGCCTATGTGGATTGAAGCATCTATCGCCTCTGCTCTCTCTCTCTGATGTTTTAGGCATTATCCAATTTTTACTAAGCGAGCGGTTTTTAGAAATTATTAGAGTAATTTTATTACTATTCGTACGTTTCTCTTATTCTTATTTTGTCAAGTCAAAGTCATAAAATAAAGTTCCCAAAAATAAAGTTTACCAAAAGAAGGATAGTGGTATTTTAGTTAACATAACACATTAACCAAGTAGGGAGAATGAAGTCGCAGAATTTCTGCCTGAAACGACCATTAGTTTAGATTTCAAGGCCGTTCGCTCTAGCTCCTCTCTAATAAATCTCACTCATTTGTAATACAAAAATATAGAGTTAGTCTTATACATATGTATTTTAGTAATGGTCCGTATGAATACCCCATTTTTTAAATACATATATTGATTTTGTAGGGAATTTAATAAGCAATCGAATGCTGTTATTTAGAACTAAAAATGTTGTGGGTAAGACTGTGCTGTTGCAATGTTAAAAATGCAATTATTATAATAAAAATAAAAAAATTGCAAAATGCAAAAAATTGACTAAGAAACGCAAAGCCTGATTCATTAGCTTTCAAATGAGCTGAAGTTGAAGTTTGTAGCATTAGTACAAGCCGAGATATGATAGATTGAGGTACATGTTTTCATTAGTTTAAGAAAAATTCCAAGATATGACAGATCATATCTCAGAAGAAAATCGAAAAAATGGCAAAACAAAAAATACGTGTCAAATCAATTTATAGTCCCTACGTGTAAACCAAAATGTATTCAAAAAAGTGTGCTTGACAGTTAAATATTTTCTCTTGTAAGGGGCTATAATGTCAAACGAATATAAACAAATGAATTAATCCTTTATGGTGCACCACATGTAAATTGGGTATCATTTTCTCTTCTTTAATATTAGCAATAATTTACTCTT
Source organism: Campiglossa producta (assembly GCA_964058755.1). Taxonomy (NCBI): domain Eukaryota; kingdom Metazoa; phylum Arthropoda; class Insecta; order Diptera; family Tephritidae; genus Campiglossa; species Campiglossa producta. The sequence goes on from CAXKVI010000004.1 coordinate 46,484,527, forward strand.
ATACCATCCGCGATTTTTGTAAAAAATGTTTGGTTACAGTTTTCTTACCTTAGCTTACAAAACAATTGAATTCCAACCGTTCTTCACTGGCATCAAAGTTTTTTTCACTACCAATAAAATACTTCTAAATTTGCTACCGAATATTCTTTCGTATTGCTTATTTGAATTAAAGGTAAAATATAAATATTGAAAATTTAAAACAAAAGTTAATTTACAAATTTTTTCCTAAAAGTTTATAAACGGAAAAAAAATTTTTCAACTGGGTTAAAATATTTTTCTGTTTGACATTATACCCTGGTTCCGATTGAGAGCAACGTCAAATTCAAGCACACTTTGTTGAATACGTTTTGGTGTAAACCGAACTTTAACAAAATCCGTGACATGACGGTTGATATTTTACAAAATTTGGATCACTTGAAAAAGAAACGCTCATAAACAATTGCCAGTTACTCTCAGAAACTGACCGCAAAAAACGGGGAAGGGGATCTCATGACATTAAATGCGAAATCGGTCATAAAATTGTCTGTCTAAGGTGGTTCGACAATAAAGCACTCCAACTTATATCTTCGTATATTGATCACCAACCAGTTGGGGTTTGCAAACGTTGGAGCCCAAAAGAAAAAAATCACGTAGATATTCAAAGACCTGCAATAGTAGCTTGCTAGAATAAGGGAATGGGGGGCGTGAATCTAGCAGATATATTGATGGAACTTTACAAAGTTAACCACCGCTCCAGGAAGCGATATATACGAATTTTCTATTGTTGCATTGGAACTTCCGTTACAAATGCATAGACTTGCCATACGTCAGGCATTTGGCCTGATTGTCAGGCTTTACATACTTTGTCAGGCAATCAGGCGCCTAGGGAATTTTTTCAGGCATTTTTGAAAGTTTTTTTATGTGTGCATTGATAATTTTTATAGATTTTATTCAGTTTTATTCGAAGCCATATGAGACTTATGTAATTTTGTCGAGTTTAAACACACAGTATGTTTAATAGTACATTTACACCGCACCAAATTTGGCGAAAAATTGCAAATTGGGCTTCTTTTAATACAAATCTCATTTTCCAAATTTGGAATTCCATCACATTTGACCTCATTTGCCGAACAATATGATCCACAGTTCCTCAAAATAGCAAACCTGCCTGCGTTCCACATTGAGAATTGCCCAGCAAGAACCTTAATGGGTAATTGACGTGTGATAACTTTTGCACTATGCACAGTTGTAACTAACAATTTCAACTAGGACCAATTCTACCAAGAAAATACAGAAGCCTTCTTGACTCTTCATTTATTATTACTCTACAGGTGTTTAAAACATCACAGTGTTGCATTTTCTTTTGGTGGCTTTTTGTTCTGGTAGAAGATTTTTGCAGGGAATGCAAATTTGCCAGTGTAAACAGCTTCGAACTGGCTCATTCAAATTCGCCAAATTTGGTGCGGTGTAAATGTACTATTAGTCAGGCATTGGGATGAAAAAATTATGGCAAGCCTACAAATGCATGGCTGCTTTATAGAAAACATTTAAATTTGTTGCATCCAAGGCAAAAACACGTTCCTCTGATAAAATTTAAACTTGAAATCGCTGATGCCCTTATGAAATCTTCTTCAGTACCTATCCAAAGAATGAGAGGCAGACCATCTAACGCAGAAAACAGTGGCCCAAGGGATTCCGATGTTAACTCACCATCCAGCAGTGTCTCTTCACAGACCAAAAAAAAAAAGATATAGGTTCCAGTCGAACCCTCCGGACACAAAACGATACGATAAGACGGACCATTGGGTTGTATTCGGCGAAAAAGAGCGGTGCAGATGGTGTAAAACAGGAACCCCCATGTCCAAATGCCTCAAGTGTAACGTGCATCTGTGCAGTAATACCAATAAAAACTGTTTCTTTTCTTTCCATACTTAATATTTTCTTATAAATAAAAAGATTCGCAAATAATTTTTTATTTTTATTTTATACCACGATTGCCCAACTTGCTCACAGGCGTGGGGGTGGCGACTCGAAAATTTCGTTATAAAGTTCTGGCGTATATATAATATAAACAAAGAAGGAAAAAAAATTTTTAAATCACAGGGAAAAAGTCGGGGTCGAAAGGGTTAAATCTACCACTTTATAGAAAATTCCTGCGCACGGGCCTGACTGTTATTTTTCTCACTAGTTTGACATTGTGCAGGGTATTACAGCAAGTTAGAAAGTTTTTTGTTTGGTTTCGATTACCGACGACTGGGCCATATTTCTTTACTGTTGACTGAAACTAAAAAAGAAAAAATACCACAGTTATTGAACATTAGTCAACAACACAGAGCCAAAGGTAACTAATAAAATAAAACAAAAATGATAAGATATCTGTATAGTTTTTCTTCAAGAAGATGTGCTTCTTATTATTGTAGAGATAGTCTTTTTAATGTTTTTAAGAAGATTTTTTTTTTAATATTTTAAATGAAAAATAAAATGATATCGCCCTTACCGAGAATCGAACTTACAATTTTCGGAATGATAAACCCAGCTGTCTAATTACTGATATGTATATAGTTGTTTATGTTTCAAAGGAAAATCACATAAATATAATTGAGAAGATTTCTTTTTAACATTTCTAATTAGGAAAATTGGCGGCCGCCGTGGTGTAGCGGTTAAGTGTTCGGCCTTCTACACCAAGTCGTGGCGGTTCGATGCCCGGCAAAAGTAACATCAAAAATTATTTAGAAAAACAATTTTTCTAAACGGGGTCGCCCCTCGGCAGTAGTTTGGCAAACTCTCCGGGTGTATTTCTGCCATGAGAAGCTTCTCAGCAAAAAATTCATTTGCTTTGCAAGTGCCGTTCGGAGTCGGCAAAAAACTGTAGGTCCCGCCAACTTGTAGGAAAAACTCAAAAAGCAACACACCACAAGTTGGAAAGAGAAGCTGGGCTAAAAAATCTCGTTAGAGGTTATGATAACCTGTTGGTATATCGCTGCCATTCGTTTTTTTTTTAATTAGGAAAAAAAGAGAGAGAATCGAACTTACAATTTTTCGAATGCTAAACTCAGCTGCTAACCATCCGGCCATCGTATACTAATAATTGCCAGGGTCTAACTACACCTTTGTTCTAAATGTATAGTTTTTTTAATAAGAATTTCTTCTTAAAACCAAAGAGATTTCCCTATAGTTTTTTCTTCGTTTCCACCGTTGCGACTACCCTTTGCCCAAAAACTGATCATGAATCTTATTAATTTTATTAGGCATTTTTGGCTCTGTGAAACGACTCTTCGATCTACCAGTTTTTATGAAAAAATGCAGTCGATGAGAGCCAATAGGGGGCTTTCAACCCCCAAAACTCCACCTCTGCTCTCGGGGGAACGATACCAAACACTTTAACATACGTGACAACGATTTTTTTTTTATTTCAGTCAACAGTAAAGAAATATGGCCCATGGGCCATGGCCGACTGCAGTCGGCGGTAATCGAAACCAAATAAAAAATTTTCTGAATATGAGTGCATTTTTTGTAGCAAGTTGCTGTAAATAGTCTCAACTATATTTACAAATTTATGTAAGAAACCTCACACGGTAAAAAATAAAAAGTTTATACCTACTGCAGGTCGTAATTTTTAAACGATTTGAAATTTTTTTTTATAGTGAAAGATTTTGAGATATAGAAAAAACCCCTTACATTTTTTTGGTAAAATTATCTACTGAAATTTTTAGAAAATTATTTTCTATAAAACATTCCAGGATATTAGTCATAGGCAAGCCAAGTTGTTAAAAAAAAGCTTTTTAGCCTGCCCATATTGAAGACGGTGACTACAAACCACAGCTACAAAAAAACAAAGCTTGACAACAACTGTAGTCAATCATTGGCTACTTGATTACAGTAAACGCTGCAGCAACAAGGTGAATTTTCTTTAAAACAAGCCAAATAATTAGGTAATAGTACAGATTGTGCTAAAGAAATATATAATTTAACAATTGTAACTAATATTATTAGTTATTTGCTTTTCTTTTCGTTTTTATTGACACGACGTCACCCTCTGTCGCCTGCGAAAAATAGAAATAGGTTTAATCTGGCGACAGCGGCATTTGTAGATTGATGGTCGCTTTGCTGTGTAGCTGCCAAAAATTCGTTCCCATAAGAACGTGTGTAGAAATATTATGATAGATGTCGCTTTGTGGTCGCCGTCTTCAATGTGGGTCGCGGAATTGTCAGTACTTTTGGCACAAATTTTCATTGGTACCATTTTACAAAATGGTTCAATGCCTACTTTTCATAGAAAATTTTCGAGATTTTTGTCTAAAGATGTGTCTTGACCCCAGTATTAATAAATAAAATTAAAAACTGTATGTCTGTGAAAAACTATCTCCAAAAAACCAAAACATGGCAAAAACGGTGTAAAACCACCACGTGAAAAGTTGCAACTTTTAATTAGCAAATATCTTCTCAGAGAAATGATATGTTTAATTCACTATTTCGGATTAGAGGCGTCTTTAGACACCAAATTCGACAATTTTTTATGAAAACTGTGCCTCTTATAAAATGATACCCTTTGTTTAATAAATACAGACTATAGAGCATTGAACAAAAATATACCACTTTTTTCATAAATCTACCACTTTATTTTTGCAATTACATACCTACTACAACCAAGTAAAATTTTCAAGTCCGGTCTCTGTATAATATAAACCTTAAGCATGCTTAGCGCTAATTTTGCATACACCATATCACGAGAACTCGTTATCAAAAGTCACAACCATTGTGAATAACATAAAGTGTGAAATGTAGCTTCCCTCGTGAAGGGTGGACACCTTTCCCCGGTACGAGGGCTTAAGTCGATAGCCACAGGGCTACGCTGCCCTTGTGATCATAGTGCCGCCCGGTACTACATCACGAGAGAAGCCTAGCCTCTCTGGCGCTAAGAAAAAGATTTCCCCCCTCCCAATCCAGGGTGTTATGCGACCACGTGCCCATTGGACGTTTGCAGCCGGGAGGCAAATCGTGGCTGTAATCGAACGGAGCCTCTCTGATACCGGGCCGCCTCGGAGAGTAACTATGGCCTTACCGCGGTATGGGGCTCTGCCGCGGCGGACGACACACTTTCCCCTCACTCTCTCCTTGACCCTTAGGCCTTGTCCGGTGATGGGTCATACGAACAAGATGAAAAACAATAAACAAAACTGTAAACAACCAACAACTACGTTCACTCCTCAGCAGAGGAGAGCTATGCTATGCTGACAGCGATCGAACTACGGGTCGGTCAACCTATAAATCTTCAAGTAAGATTGACTTGATGGGAGCCAGCACCAGTGCGGCTGCCTACGCAGCTAAGCGGACAACGGTGCATGCTGAACTTCCATCAACCGCTGGTATGAAAACCAGTCTCTCAACGCCTGTGGCAATGGTCTCACGACCTGGCCACAGAGATCCAAAGGAAAGAGAAGCAGTAAATGGGTTGTCAGCAAATGGAGCGACCGCGATGGAAACTACGGGTCCGGACTCCCAAGAGACATCTCCCCGCCGCTCTGCGTACCTGGAAAAACGATTGGCCGCTAGCATCCTGAAGAAATATGAGGGAGTTCCGCAGGAAACGCTGTCGCCGAGCTCCAGGAAGTGTGTGGAGTTAGCACAATCTCTGATACCGGATTTTCAAACCCCATCCCAAGCGGCATCAAAACACCCCCGGAGTGGGCAAACCAAGCTTTGCTGATGTAACCAAGGACAGGATCCCTATTGGCATTCTTGCCCGAGGCAATGATCGTTTGGCCATCCCCAAGGACCAGTGGCGGCACGTCCGGAATGTACTCGGAAACGCTGTCATCGACGTTTATTTGGCGTCTCCAATTGGTTCGGCGGCAGTCACGGATGCGGGCTGGCACCAGGGACAGATCAAACTTGTCGCGTGCGATGACGCAAGAACTGTTGCACTGTACAAGGCAGCAGCTCCAAGACTGGGTGAAGTCTACGAAGGTGCAAAAATCGGGGTCGTCGACTGGAAGGACATTCCGGCTCGGCCAAGGGCAAGGGCATGGATTCCTGCCATCCCTGCAGAGCCTGAGAGAATTCTCACGATGCACCGGATAATGAATCCGTCCCTCCCGACGCAAGACTGGAGTGTCACTCTGGTCGGGGATGCAGTAGGGCCTCATAGACAAGTGGTCTTCACCATGAATAAGGAGCACCTTCAAAGGTGTAATGGGCTAGTGCACTACAGTGTAGGCCAGATCGTCATCCACGTATACCGTGGCGATGCACAGCGCGCTGCCATCGCGGCTGCACCGGAAGATTCGGAAATCGAAGTACCGCAAGAGGAAACCGAGGAGTCCGACGCGGAAAGCATGTTATCCGCCAACTCGGAGATGGACGACAGCCTCCTGATGGGGAAGGCCTCGACGTCACGGTGGTAGCAGCCCATCCTGAGCGCAACATCTCTGAAGCCTCAGACAGCAGGGCTGTCGCTACGCCAAATCTGGCAGTTGCAGGAAGCCTAGCCTCTCTGGCGCGACAAAAAACATTTCCCCCCTCCCAATCCAGGGTCTTATGCGACCACGTGCCCATTGGACGTTTGCAGCCGGGAGGCAAATCGTGGCTGTAATCGAACGGAGCCTCTCTGATACCGGGCCGCCTCGGAGAGTAACTATGGCCTTACCTCGGTGTGGGGCTCTGCCGCGGCGGACGACACACTTTCCCCTCACTCTCTCGTTGACCCTTAGGCCTTGTCCGGTGATGGATCGTACGAACAAGATGAAAAACAAAAAACAAAACTGTAAACAACTACGTTCACTCCTCAGCAGAGGAGAGCTATGCTGTGATGACAGCGATGGAACTACGGCTCGGTCAACCTATAAATCTTGAAGTAAGATTGACTTGATGGGAGCCAGAACCAGTGCGGCTGCTTACGCAGCTAAGCGGACAACTGCGCATGCTGAACTTCCATCAACCGCTGGTATGAAAACCAGTCTCTCAACGCCTGTGGCAATCCAGGAAGTGTGTGGAGTTAGCATAGCAGTTATGTGCCAAAGAGGGTAAAAGTAAACCCTTTCAAACGCCAGAGATCGGACGTGGAGTTAAAACCCCATCCCAAGCGGCATCAAAACACCCCCGGAGTGGGCAAACCAAGCTTTGCTGATGTAACCAAGGACAGGATCCCTATTGGCATTCTTGACCGAGGCAATGATCGTTTGGCCATCCCCAAGGACCAGTGGCGGCACGTCCGGAATGCACTCGGAAACGCTGTCATCGACGTTTATTTGGCGTCTCCAATTGGTTCGGCGGCAGTCACGGATGCGGGCTGGCACCAGGGACAGATCAAACTTGTCGCGTGCGATGATGCAAGAACTGTTGCACTGTACAAGGCAGCAGCTGCAAGACTGGGTGAAGTCTACCAAGGTGCAAAAATCGAGGTCGTCGACTGGAAGGACATTCCGGCTCGGCCAAGGGCAAGGGCATGGATTCCTGCCATCCCTGCAGAGCCTGAGAGAATCCCCACGATGCACCGGATAATGAATCCGTCCCTCCCGACGCAGAACTGGAGTATCACTCTGGTCGGGGATGCGGTAGGGCCTGATAGACAAGTGGTCTTCACCATGAATAAGGAGCACCTTAAAAGGTGTAATGGGCTAGTGCACTACAGTGTAGGTCAGATCGTCATCCACGTATACCGTGGCGATGCACAGCGCGCTGCCATCGCGGCTGCTCCGGGAGATTCGGAAATCGAAGTACCGCAAGAGGAAACCGAGGAGTCCGACGCGGAAAGCATGTTATCCGCCAACTCGGAGATAGAAGACAGCCTGCTGGATGGGGAAGGCCTCGACGTCACGGTGGTAGCAGCCCATCCTGAGCGCAATATCTCTGAAGCCTCAGACAGCAGGGCTGCCGCTACGCCAAATCTGGCAGTTGCTCTGACCTCGTCGTTGAGAGACAGCCTTCGGGACAGGCCAGACCTCGACGATATGGGGACGGCAAGGAAGTCTGATCGCTCTCATGTTGGTGGTGCTTCAGATAAACCTGCACAAATATAAAGTAGCCTCGGCTGCTTTAAGTCTCATCCCAGAACCCTGGGTCAACAGCTCGAGGATCTGCGGATTGGGGACTAAGGGTTTCAAGCCCATTCGAGCCAGCGAGGAGGGCAAAGTCAGAACCTGTATTTGACATTACCGCTGCCAGTTTAACAGTCGGCAGCACCAGCCTGACGATGGCGTCAGTCTATATGCCTTACGATGCCGAAGAACCTCCACCACAAAGGAAAGTGAGAGATCTGGTGTACAATTTTTGTACGGGTCATCTTATTATAGGAGCGGACACTAATGCTCATCACGTCCAATGGGGAAGCTCCGATATCAATGCCAGGGGCGAGTCTCTGTTTGACTACCTATTAACAACCAACCTGGTAGTTGCACGTGGGAAGCGGGCCTAGTTTGATCACTAAAACCCACACAATTTAATAAGGCTTAACACCTCTACACGGAGCCTCATTGGCTCTAATACAAAGTTAAACTAAGGGCCTACAAAAAAGCCCTGAGAGAGGCATAGAGAACTGCGTGGTGGAATTTCTGCACTGGGGTCGAAAAGGTCGACGACACGGAAAGGGAAAACCCTTGAGCTGCTCTTGAACACACATTTTCCGGGTAACTTGCATAATGCACCGTCAGCACCTGCAACAAGCCTGGCAGTAAATATACCCATCACGGAGGAAAGGGTAAGGCGGGCAGTTAAGAGCTTTGAACCGTTTAAGGCTACCGGACAGGACGGGATTATCGCCGCGCAACTCATTAACACGCTGAAGACATCAGCCAAATGGCTAGTATTTCTCGATATAGCCTGCCTGGCTCTGAACTACATTCCGTGCTCCTGGAGACACGCCACGGTAGTGTTTATTCCTAAGGCTGGGAAGGCCTTCCTCTACGAGCCAAAGGACTACAGACCCATCAGCCTCTCGTCCTTTGCACTCAAAACTTTCGAGAGTGTTAAACCAAGAAGTATTTTTCCTGATAGCAAGAAACTTAGGTAGTGGGGGTGCGCAAATGATGGTTGATTAGCGACAACTATTTCTACTTAAACTCACACGAAATAAAAGTAGCCGACCCTTTCGATTTCAAAGACAAATGAATAGTGATTTATTGATAAGGAATTTATGTATGCACAACCAAAAATATTAAGTGAGAATGAGAATGAGTAAATTAGTTAGTGCTGTGTGTATTCCATTGAGAGTGATTACTAAATTATAGATCGAGTGTGTAATGTTTGTTGAGAGTGCTACTAGGGTAATCCAACATCCCGGCCCCGTTGAAAGGACCATCCTTTCAAGTTACAGGCAGGATGGCTAGTTTGTGTATCGGGCAGCAGCAGGACCCGGTAGCTGTATGAAGGTGCGCAATACGAACATGACCATCTGGCCCAAGTACGGTGGATTCGACAAGACCAAGTTTCCAGCGCTCTGGTGGTAGGTTGTCTTCGTGGATAACTAGGGCTCCAACCTGGAGATTCGGTGCAGGAGTCGTCCACTTCACCCGTGCGCGCAATTCATTAATGTACTCTTCAGACCAACGGCGCCAAAATCTTTGTTTAATTGAGGTGATCATCTCAAAATGATCCAAAGTGGATATATTTTTATGTTCCAGAGAACGCTCAGGTAGACCACGTAGTGAGTCTCCAACCAAAAAGTGTCCAGGAGTCAGAGCTCCGAAATCATTCGGGTCTGACGACAACGGTGGCAGTGGACGAGAGTTGACTATTGCTTCTATTTCAGCAGCGACGGTGCTCAGCTCCTAAAAAGTCAACCTTGTACTTGCAAGCGTGCGGTTAAGAAGACCCTTTGCACTCTATACAGCTGCTTCCCAGGGGCCGCCGAAATGGGGTTACCTGGGGGGAATAAAATGGAAATTAAATCTGACGAACAAAAATTTAAAATTTCATTTTGGGTGTCGGGATTAAATATAAATTGCTTAAGCTCCTTGAGATGGTTTGCTGCTCCGACGAAATTCGTGGTACTATCGCAAAATATATCGCATGGCATTTTTCGACGACTACCCATACGCTTTAATGCATTTAAAAACCCCTTCGTTGAAAGGTCCGAAACCAACTCAATATGAACTGCTTTAGTCAGCAAGCAAACGAAAACGGCCAGATATGCTTTATTTGGTGGCCTTCCACGAATCCGCAAGTATGTGTTGATTGGTCCACAGAAGTCAACGCCGCAGCGTTCGAACGGGAGAGCTGGTGTGAGACGTGTAGCTGGTAAAGGTACCATAATTTGCTGCAATAGCTTTGGTCTGTAGCGAACACAATGTACACACGAGCGAACAATACGGCGAGCAACGTCTCTAGCGTTAACTATCCAAAACTGAAGGCGAATTAAGGCTACAAGTGCCTTGGGACCGGCATGGTAATTTTGTAAATGTAAATGGCGAAAGTATTGTGCAACAAATTTCGAATTGCTGGGCAGTAATATTGGATATTTTTGGGAGTCGGGTAGGTCTGCATTGTCCAAGCGACCCCCCCACCTTAATAATCTCAAAACCGGTTGAGCTGTCTAAAAATGGTGTTACATATTTTAAACTGCTCTTTAGTGCCAGATTTTTCCGTAGCAAATTTAAGTGGTTGGCGAAACGCTGCTGTAGAGTTATCCAAACGATACAATATAAGGCATGTCTTATTTCTTGAGGTGTTGGTGAAAGAGACGTTGGGCTGGACCTTTTCCTGCATCTGTTACTGAACCTGAAAATCCAAGCAACGAGCCGTAGAAAACGAGTGTATGAGCTAATTTTTTCGATGATTTCTAAGATGTAATTAGTTTCTACAACGACATCAAATAAGCTCTTTCGTTTTTCGGCGTTAATTGTGTCAATATCTACGTTAAGCTTCCCCCCTTGAACAGGCCATTTCTCCATGTCTTCCCATAGAAATGGTGGACCAGAAAACCTGTTCGATGTTTTTAAGTCAGAGACAGTGCAACCCCGAGATACCAAATCTGCAGGATTCTGTTGAGTAGGTACGAATCTCCAATGTCCGTCTGCTGTTAACTCCTGTATGTCAGATACTCTGTTACCTACAAATGTTGACAATGTCACCGAATGTTATTGTAGCCAATGTATGTTAAAGTGGCTGCCTCCGCAGTCCACGCGGAGGCTCAAGTGGGCCTTAGTTTGGTCCGTTGTGTAGCCAATGGAGAACTAGTTGCGAATCGGTCCAAAAGAATACGGAAGTGGGTTTGTTTAAAAATATGTGCTTTACCTTGTTGTACAACTGAGCGAGAAGATGAGCTCCACAGAGCTCGAGTTACGGAAGTGATTGCTTTTTAACCGGCGCCACTCTTGACTTCGATGTAAGCAGGTGAACAGCAATATTTCCATCATCATCTTCCGAGCGCAAGTACAATGGGCAACCATATGCCCGAATTGAGACGTCGCAAAAGCCATGAATTTGAAAATTGCATGTATTCGGCTGTAAGCAATAACGAGGTACCGCAACTTTGTTAGTGATCCAAGTGACGATAGATATTCGCTCCAAGCGCGTTGAAGATTTTGTGGAACAGATTCGTACCAATCGAGCTTCAAAAGCCACAATTCTTGGAGTATGATTTTGGATGTTATAGGAAGTGGTGCCAGCAATCCGAGAGGGTCAAAGAGTGATGAGGAGTCGAAAGGATCGTCCGCTTTTGTAACTGCAGTATGGACTTGTTTTGGTACGAAGGTGAACAAAAACGTGTCACTGTGCTGATCCCATGTCACTCCAAGTGCGCTGGTTACGTAATCCTCTGTAAAGTAATGCTCCTTGGAAGTCTGGCATTCCCTGAAGTCTGAGTGGTTGGAGTGCCATTTCGACAAAGGAAAATTGCCTCGCTTAAGAACGGAAATTACCTGTGTTTTTACTACTGGCAAAGCTTCGGCGTCGTTAGCTCCACAAAGCATATCGTCTACGTAGAAGGACGACTTAACAACAGAGGCACCAACCGGGAACTCATCCATGTATTTGTCAGTTAAAAAGTGCAGACTGCGCACTGCAAGATACGGGGCGGAGGCCGTTCCATATGTGACAGTATTTAGCTTATATGTACGTAGTTCTAGATCTGGAGAAGTTCGCCACAGAATGTAGTGATATTTACGATCATTATTATTCAACAGTACTTGCCTGTACATCTTGGTTACATCTGCAGTGTAATTATGTACAACTCTTGTTGAATTGTTGGTCCAAATAGGAGTAAATCGTTTAGTGATTTTTGCAATGTAGTCTTGCAAGAGGCATTGAATACAACACGTAGTTTTGTTGATTCGCTTATCGGCTTGAGGACGCAATGATGTGGTCTAAAAAAATGAGGTTCATCTAAATTCGCGCTTGCTACTATGGGCATGTGGCCGAGATTTTCGTATTCGGCGTTGAAGGAAATGTATTGCGAACAAATGTCAGGTGATTTCAAAAGACGTTTTTCAAGCGAAATGAATCGGCGACGTGCAGTTTCAAAGGAGTTTCCAAGACAAGCAGGATCATCTTTGAAAGGCAGACTTACGGTTATGCGTCCTGATAAGTGGTGTCTAAGAAGTGGTCTTCGCATATGCTATGTTCAGGCTGAACTATTTTGGCTGGTGCATTGATAGCTTCGAGTTTCCAAAGATGCTGCAAATTTTCACCGATCGATTCTTCCTATGACATCAGGCACGTAGATGCATTCGAATGTCGTTGTTGCTGATATCTACCTGAAACGATCCAACCGAACAATGTTGGTAAATTGGCACCTAACCGGATTTGACCAACTGCAAGAGCTTCAAAAAATGCCTCTGTTCCAAGTATGAGGTCGATACGACGCGGTTTGAAAAACTCTTCGTCGGCCAAAGTTGTGTTACGTGGTAGGTTCCATGTTGAGGTATCGATTTCGGCATCTGGTTGATAGGCGATATGAGTTGTAATGCCGAATTGTAGAGATAGATTGAAGTCCGAAGTCCGCGACTTGATGGTTGTTGTTGTACGCGCCTTGAGGTTTGTCAACGAGTTTCCGATGCTTCGTATTCCAAAGTGATGTTTTTCGTGACCAAGCCGGAGTTTTTGGGCGAAATCATCCGTAATAAAGTTTACTTGGGAACACGAGTCGAGCAAGGCTCTACCGAGTACGTACGCACTTGTTGCGTGTTTGACTAAAACCATTGCCGTGGCTAGTATCACTTGCCCGCTTCCCGATGTGCCCATGTGCGAATGTGTTGTTGCTTGCGAAGAATACCCTTCAATATATGGTTGAGGTCTACCTGTAGTATTGGCTGATTGCAAACCGGTGGATCGGAAAGCGAGGTTTTCGTTATGGATGAAGGTTGCTGTGTTGATGAGGTGGCTTGATATGAATTGCCATGGTGTAGCATAGTATGATGGCCTTTATTGTAAGTATGACAGCGATTCTTTGATGGACACTGAGCCACCCTATGCCCATTGCCTAAGCAGTTGATACACAAATCATACTTTTTCGTTGTGTCGAAACGCTGATTTGAAGTCATCTCTTTAAACGTAGGGCAACCAGTGAGCTTATGTTTGGGACTGGAGCAGAGAACACAATTAGAATTGGCCACAGCGAACGATGATTGATGGTTTTGATTCGTCACACGATTGTGCTTGCCAGATTCTGACTTGCGTTTCACAGACGAATCAGACGAATGCAAGAATTGGCAGTGACGTTCTAAAACTTGAGTACACTTGAACCAAGTTGGAAGTGATTTGAAGTCAAGAGCCTCATTCAATTTGTTCCGAGTCTGCTGGTCACACTTCCCCATGACAATGTCGATCAACATAGATTGCGTAATTTCGGAGCTTGTATGTACCTAGTGATTCGAGCGAGCTATAGATGGCAGATGCCTTATCAACGAGACTTCTCAGCTGCTGAGCATTGGATTTGTCAGCTGGCTGAAGCGTAAAAAGTGAAGCGATCCCTTCTAAAAATATCAAAGTCGGATTATCGAATCGTTCTTTGAGTCTGTCCAAGGCCTTCGGATAATTCTCACTGGTTACCTGAAAGGCCTTGACCGTTTTCAGAGCTGAGCCTTTTAGACAGGACAAAAGGTAGTTAAAACGCTCTATGTTTGATAGTCTGGACTCACGTGCGATTATTTGAGTAAAGGTGGCTATAAAGTTTTTATACTCAGCGTAGTCCCCACTGAAGGTTGGTAACGACAATCTTGGGAGATGCGAAGACGTAACTACATGTGATGGCTGTGCCGGCTCATTGTAATTTACTGTAGTGTTTCCATCATCCCCAAGCTGAGCTTTATAGCTACGTAGCTGTCTTCTAAATCGGCTCGACCATTGTCGGAAAGATCCAAATCCTCAATGTCAGCTTGCACGGAGAGTGCTTGTTTGAAATAGGACTCCAAAATCCCTAACCGAACTTGAAGCTCAGCGTGCGGCGGTTTGTCCTCCGTATCCTTGATTGTCTCTACAATAGTTTTTATACGTGATATATTACGTTTAATATTGGAGCGCTTCCGTTTGCACTCGTCTAGTGACATGGTGACTGTGATTTGGTATACGACCTGAATGCTTGTTGAATTGCTTGCTGGGTTATGCTAATGTTAGTGGCGAGGTTGAAAACTGCTAGTCAACTAATGACGTAGGCAGCACAACATACAAAACAAACGAAAGATGAGCAGAGCAACGTTAGCTTAGACGTGGGTGTATACGCTAGCAGCGCAGTGGTCAGCAAAAGCAATGAGTGCAGCGCAGCACTAGCGAAGGTGAATGCGAATGCAAAAAAATAAAAGGGCGACAGTAGGGTGTCCCGAAATATTTTTTTGGGGATTTTCTTAACGCAATACCCCTTGAAACTTGCGTATTTGATAGCA